>CM053601.1:9833783-9871708 GCA_028646575.1 Pseudocheirus occidentalis
TAAAAGGGAACAGATTGTGGGAGGGGTCTTACAGTGGTATCAGTGTTCTGGGCTGGGGGATAGGGGCAAAAAGGGGAGAAAATTTGTAACTCAAAACCTTGTGGAAATGAATTATGTAACCAAGAAAATAAATTAAAATTAAACAAATAAAAAAATAGTATCAGCCGTCATTCTAAAATGTGTGTTTCAAATATGCACATTTCTTTTGATGGGATTGAAACATTTAGGGCTATTTTGAACATAATCTGCTTGCTTGCACATGATTTCTTCCTACTGAACAAGTAACCTTCAAATATTTGTTCGAGTAAAATACTGTATTTATTGTTTATATATCTTGTGCTCTAGTAGTAGGTATGGGTAGAGAAGGTGTGATCCACACCAGCCCTACCTCACTCCACTCCCTTCCACCATGTTCTTTGAATGACCCAGGTTTGTCCAACTTGTTCTAGTACTTTGGCTGCAGGCCAAGCAGCAGTCTAAGGCCTGGACTTGGCCACCATTTATTGTAGCACTTATCTCTTTCTTAACCATTTAACATATATAAAATTATGATTAAAAATTTATTAGTTTCCTATTTTTTATGTGTCACCAATGAAGTTTTTGAATGTTATGGCCCTAATCCCATTTTCCCTATAAATGCTGTGGTTTAATTTTTTCAAAGGGTAGCGCTTTAGAGTAACACATATGTTGATTGTAACCGAAGTGACTGTATTCATTAGTTTGAGAGGAGACGTCTTTCATCCCCTTAGCCACAAATTTCTAAAATAATTTTTAAAAAAACTAAACACATGAATTAAAAAGGTACTTATTTTTTTCAAAGGACAAAACTAACTGAGAAATTCATTAGATAGACAAAATACATTTAAGCCTGTTTTATACTGACAAGAATATTTTAATAGAACCAAAGGGAACACTTTGGGGTATATATTTAAGCCTATATTTCCCCTAATGAGAAAAATAGATGTTCAGAGTAATTCAGTCTGAAGCCTTGAAGACATAAATTATAAAAATATTTTCAGAAATAAGAGCAGCTCTTAGCTTTGAACTGAATAAAGAATTCTACTATTTTTAGATGTTAAAAATTCTATGAACAGATGACAAATTAGCACCCTATCAAGGCAGCTCATGTAATGGAAAGAACACTGGATCTGGGTGCTAGTCTAGAAGTCACTTCAAAATAGTTATATGCTATTAGGACAATCATTTGATTTTCATCCTGTCTAATTGGAAAATGAGACATGAAGGGTTAATCACATAGTAAATCATAGAGATTATCAATGGATGGGCCAAGCAGGTTTTTGTTACCAGCAAAATTTAAGAAGTCCCCAAATACAGCTCTCACTACTTTGGGTGGAAAAGTTGCAAATGATATAATGAATACCATTGAAAAGAAGAGCAGAGGATGAAAAGACTTAGATTGAGAGCTCCGTTGATGGTGGGAGTATCAACAAAGGTGAGATCAATGATTCAATTAGTTGTAATATTTGAAATCCTAAATTAGTGAGTTGCTGTATAGAAGAAATGAGAGAATTGATGGATAGAAGAGCACCTTAAGTTCTTATTCATGGAAGACAATTAAAAATAGTCTTTACATTTATTCTCATGTATGTATCAAATGTTAAAGACTTCAATATAACATCTACATTTTACTTATTAATAAAACATGTAAAGTTCAGGTATTTTTCACTAAAACATTTTGGTTGTTTTAAAGTACACCAAACTCACTATAGAATAACTGAAAATATTTTGATGGATCCATTTTCTGTTCAATATTGAATTTCTCTTACTGGTACTATTGAGTATAACCTGACCATTATTCAAATCTTGACACAAATTATTCCTAAAAAAATTAAAAAATACAATGAATACCTTTCTCTGGGGATTTTAAAATTTTGTGGAGACCAAGGCAATAAATATTCATACTGTCCAATTCTTATCTTACTTTTTTCTCTATATGACCATTTTTAATCTTTCACGTGGCATTTTGGGGCATGTCATTCTTGGTACTATACTACCACAAAATCACACTCAAGGTAACTCTTAACACGGACCTTAAAGTAAGCCACAATTCGATTTTTCAGAGATCACAGGAGTGTCTTCATACACAGCCTTGTTTAACTAGGAGAATGTTAGTATTAAAATGTTTTTGTCAGGAAGTGTTGTACCCAAACCCAAATCCCAGGTTACTATGCTCTACCTGTTTTGTGGTCCAGCATTAAGCCATTTTATATTTTACTCTAGTGTAGCTTGAAACTGCTTAAGGCATGTCTTGGCATATTGCTCAAGGCATCCCCTGACTCTCTCTCCCTTAATCAGTATTTCATATTTTCTCCTGGAATCATTATAGCATACCAGACTCATTATGATGCAAGGATCTTATCTGTGTACCACCCTGTCCTGCCCCGATGACCAAGAAAGGCCCTCACCTCCTTTGCCCCCAACCAGTACTGGGGGAATTCCAGCCCCCTCTGACCACAAGCTGGGAAATTCCAGTTCCCCTCATCCAATGGCCCTCCACCCTGTGCCCTCCACCCAGTTAATGGATGCACTCCTTATACCTTTACACCATACTCCCCTGAGTCATTCTCCACACTCCCCTGCATTATATAGATTTAACCAATGTCTGTTCTTTGCTTCTGTATGTCATAGCTTCTTCTAGTTCCCCTCCCTAATATAATTTTGTGGGTTTTAGCCTATATAAACCAAGACATGAATTTCCAAAAATTACTACTCATTTGAGTGCTGATCACTCAGAAAGTCACATGCTTAATCAATAAATCCACATCTAAATTTATCTTAAACCCAGGTCTCGGCTCTTTTTTCTCTGCACAACAGAAGGAACTCAACCTGTCAATAAGATAGTTATCAGGCATTAATTTTATCTAAATTTGCTATCCACTAAATTCTGTGAAGGTGTTTCTCTGGCTGGTGTTAGCACTCTTATCAGTTACTTGATAAACTGATCAATAAGTATGAGTTAAGTTTGAGCCCAGATTGGGACTATATGTCTTACAGGTGATAATCAGCCTTTCAAAGTAAAGAAAAACTTTTCACTGGAAGGGTGGTCATCAAGTGATGGTTTTCTTTGGGTTTCAGAGCTTATGAAGATATGTAAGGGTTGTAGGTTGCATTATTCTAAAGAGTTTATGCATGAGGAAATTCAAAAGATTTGGAATCAACATTTCAGATACTGAATTTGGAATAAAAGTTCTTGAATGAAAGAAAGAGAAAGAGAGAGAGAGAGAGACAGAGACAGAGACAGAGAGAGAGACAGAGACAGAGACAGAGACAGAGAGACAGATACAGACACAGACACAGAGACAGAGAGACACGGAGACAGAGACAGAGAGATAGAGACAGAGAAACAGAGAGACAGACAGACTGAGAGACAGAGACTGAGAGACAGAGACAGAGACAGAGAGATAGAGAGAGACAGAGAAACAGAGAGACAGAGCCAGACTGAGAGACAGAGAGACAGAGACAGAGAGACAGAGACAGACAATGTCACTATTTACTGCAGGTGAAATATTTTAGAGATTTTTTAAACTACCAAATTAAAAAAAAATCTTGGAACAGAGCTTCCTTTTGCCAATGAGCATGTTCCTAGTAACAATACCCTCTACTACCATGTAGTGTTTTAATAGTAGTTGGTTTTCCGGTTTTCGATCTGGTATCCTACCTTTCTCTTTGTGATGTGAGGGTATTTTGCTTATATTTTTGCAACAATTGACTTGTTCTGATCACATGTAACACCAGGAACACTGAAGACCAGCTGTTGAACCAGAATCAGAAAGGTAACCCCATTGAAAATTATTCATATTAATCTATTTTTACACACCTACATGCATGTAAAGTCCCATCAACCAGTTTTAGAAGCATTGGATATCCTGTGTTTGGCTTTTAAAATAGTCTACCATTACTTGTCTCCCTCCTTCTTTCCCAGTCTTCTTACACCTTACCCTCTGCCACATACTCTGCCAACCAGTAACACTGGCTCCCTTGTTCTTCCTCCCAGACTCCATCTTCTGACTATGTATATTTTCACTGGCTGTGCTCTATGCCTGGAATGCTCTCCCACTTTATCCCCACCTTTTGGCTTCCTTTAAGTCTTAGTTAAGCTGCCATATTCTGCAGGAAGCCTTTCCTGATCCCTCTTAATTATAATGCCCTCCCTCTCACCTTACCCCAAATTTATCCTTCATATGTTGTTTATATATAGTCAATTGCATATCCTCCCTACTATTAGAATCTGAGTTCCATGGAATCAGGGAGTTTTTTTTTTTAATTTTCTTTGTTTTCCCAAGAACAATGCTTGGAATATAGCAGGTACTTAATTAATACTAGATATCTGACTGGCACACATTATTTACTGTGAGTATACACATAGTCCTGCTAGTACTTTTTGGTGGGGATATGTCAATGTGAATATTGAGTTATATGCATGATGCAATGAATTAATTAAACAGTAGGAATTTACTAAAATACTACTATGTGCTAAGCACTATTCTAGACTAATGTCAAAAATGGAAGTCTCTTCCATGAAGGAATTTTTATTTTGTTAAAGTAAAGAATAAATTTTATTTTGTTAATGTAATGTAATGTAATTGGTATGTAAAATACATACCAATATACATGAATATTCAGACAATATAAACATACAAGTATACATGTACGTATACAAACATATAAGTATTAAAATATGCACATACATATATACAGACATATATATGTCAAATACAAAATGATTTCGATTGGAGGACCACTAGCAAGCGAGGAAATAAGAAAGGATTCCTGGTGGGTGTGGTCTTTAGCAAATCATACAAGGAAGAGAAACATTCTAAGAATCAAAGTGGAGTATGGAGACATTTTGGCAAAGGGATGCAGCCTGAACATTGACATGGATGTGGAATGTCTTATACAGGCAGAATTGTGATGGTAAACATTCAATAACCAGCTCTACAGAAAAATTTTTAAGCTTAATCTTCATTATTAACATTTTTATCCATCTCTTTCTTGACTCCAGACAATCAACAAAATGCTAGATCAAGCCCTGATTTGTAGCATTTGCCAATTCTGGGATGCAAGTGTTCACATGGGAAATTTAAGAGTTGACTCTGATAAACCAGCTCCATCCAAGGAAGAGCAAGTGTGCCAGTCTGTCTGAATCACATTGGTCATGATTGGGAATGATATTCAGTAGCCTGGAAAGGTAAGCTGCAGAAAGCTTATGAAGGGATCTAAATGCCATAAAAGGAGTTTTTCTTTTTCTCTTGCACAGAATTTTCTAACTCTTTTTTAAATGGCATGGACCATTTTGATAAAGTGTATGCATGCCTTTTCAGAACCATGTTTCTAAATACATAAAATAAAATTCAGAGGATTAAAAAGGAAACAGATTATATTGAAAGACATTTCTCAAAATGTTAAAACAAAACACGGACCCAGGTGAAGAACTCTGGAGGAAATAGACAATCACTGTTTTTTTTTTAAGTAAGTGATATAGTCAGACTTTTACTGTAGAAATAATGCTTTTAAAAATTTATCTTAATTTGTATTTTTGAACTTAACAAACAGTAAATAGGACAATTTGCATATAGATAGTAGAATAGAAAATAAGGTTTCTATTGTGCAACATTTGTTTAGGAATATCATGCTGACAGCTATGTCAAGGGAGCAGAGGGACCAGAGGGTGCGAGATCAATTAGGAAGAGTGAGGCATCCATGCAGAGACACACTAGCCTGTGCCTTGTGGGGAGAGGGCACATGTGTGCACTGATTAATGCACACACACACACACACAAACACACACACACACACACACACACACACACACACATACCAGAACAGCCTGCTTGCATTTGGCAGGGATGAGCCACATGGCATGGAACTGAAAACAATCTCCCTTTAAGAAGAACCCCATAGGGGTTAATAGCTTGCAGAGTGGGCCTCTGCCCCAGCTGCACACCCTGCCACGTACGCTCTAGGATGGGAGCAGATATGTTCCCATATCGCAAAGCAGATTCTGTGACTCCACAGCCATCTGTGGAGGCCAATCGCCCTCCCCACTTAGCCACACACACTTAATCTGTGTTTATTTTAAACTTTATGAGCGTTTAAGTTACAGCCAATCAAATTGTCATATACAAACTAGAAATAGCCTCTGTTAGAGGCCAATAGAGGGAAAGGAGATTTGGGAGGGGTAAGGGCGAGCAGGGGGTCCCTGGATTTGAATGGAGCCTGCCTTAGGCAGAATTATCCTCTACCTGCGGGTTTGGTGTCTGTGGCCACCAACAACGTTTCCTCTACTGAAGTAGTCTGGCTCAAATATGTCTGTTGAGCATTTGCACTGACCTGAAAATTCTAGGAAAGAGATTTATCTACTGACTGACATAGAGACTGCCAGAGCAAACACAGGACGGCTAAGTGCACAGCCTTGGACCCTGCCATACTGACAGTGCTGAAGGCTTGCAAGCTTTCTTTGCCCCCTGTGCTCCCCTGGGAGAATTAGCACTGCTCCCTGCTGGTAAATATGCACATTCAAAGGGGTGTTTCCAATTAGATTCATGTGACTTGAAAGCTTCAGGAAAAATTGAATTCTTAAAGGAGTCCAACTTCCCCCATTTTCCTCACTGTAACCATTGCTATTTTCAAGCCCCACCATCTTTATTACTTTTGTTAATTAGAATGATAGCAAGAGTGATCGTAATAACTGATTTTAGGAAGACTTTTCATTTACCCTATAATTGCCACCTCTTTGGATTCTCACAATAAACCATGGACAAGGTTGGGATGGGAGTGGGGAGGGAGTGAGAGGTGCTACTGTTCTATAGAAAAGATTTTTAGAGCCAGAAGGGACCGTGGAGATCTATTATCTCCTCAAATTCCGTTCAATCCCACCATTTTATAGATGAGGAAAGTATGATTTATAGGATTAGTAAAATTCAGTTTAACAACGATTTATCAAAATGCCCACTAAGGGAACTTAAGAAACAGAAATCAAATACTACCCCTGACCTTCGAGGAGGGGCTTACATTGTACTTGTCATTATCCCCATTTTACAAATGAATACACAGAGAATTTTATAGGCTGAAAAATTTGGTAGAGATCACTAAACTAATGACATCTGAGTTGGAACACAGAGATTGTCTAACTCCAATGTGTCTACAAACTCTTGGCAAGTCACTGAACCTTTCCATACTTAGAATATTCCGGAGGCTAGTGTAAAATTTGAAAAATTTGACCAAAACTCAAGCCCCACATGGACTGCCGCTTCCTCTTTCTGTGGCCTTTGGAAAGCCACTTAAAATCTCCAGGCCTCAGTTTCCTCTGCTTAAAAACTGAGCAGGTTGGCCCAGATGACCACTAAGCTCCTCCCAGCTCTAAATCTGTGATTGGCTCAACACTTTATCAAAAGCAACGCACATAACAATGAAATAAGAGAAAATCATTGATTCTGTAGGGACTATTATTAGTCACCTGCATTTATTTAGCCTTTGCTACCAGTAAACAAACTCCAGGTGACAATTTGAGAGAATATAACAGAATGTGAGGTCACAATTACTTCTTTCACAGAGCTAACAATCTAATTTGGGAACAGGGCATGTCCACTTAAAACATATATATATTTAGTTTTTGCCTTTTGGAGGGGCAATTGGGGTTAAGTGACTTGCCCAAGGTCCCACGGCTAGTAAGTATTAAGTGTCTGAGGCCGAATTTGAGCTCAGGTCCTCCTGACTCCAGAGCCAGTACTCCATTCACTGTGCCACCTAGCTGCCCCTATGGAAATATTCATAGACCATTGTAAACCCAAGAACAAACCAAGGTTGTTCAAACTGATGGTTTAAGTTGTCTGTGATACAATGGAACAATTGAGAAGGTCATCCATGAACGTAAATAGGTTGTTGGTTGATAAGTTAAGTGCATTCTTTTTGTATCATCCCCCTGGGTGGGGATGGATCCTTTCAGCTTTGGCTTTTACAGAGAGATGCTATCACCTCTGGTCCACAGGGTGACCCTGTGGAGTTGCACTCCTAATTCATAAACCTCTACCAGTGTGCTTCCCAATAAAAATCTGCCAGTGGACAATAGAATCATTATAAAATATTTGCTCCATAAATTTGAGATACTCTCTCCCACACATACCCAGCATCAAAGGGAAGGAGTGGACTCATCTAGAGTACTGTGGAAGTGAGTTATACTTTTAAGAGATATGTGGCAAAAACAACTCTAAAGTCTTAGTACTTCAGGGATTGAAAATAATAAAACCATAGGGGACCAAGAAACTATCTCATCCCACCCCTACATTTTGACATGAAAAAACCCAGGACTAGGAAAGTTTCATTACTTTTCCAAGGTCATAAAGGTAGAAAGTGCCAAAAGTCCCTTTCTCCCTTTGTAGAGGTCTAATGGAGCTCTCCTTGAGTGCAGCATCCCTGCTATGTGAATTGCTTAGCTGATTTCCCAGGGTCAGCTCCTCCCCATTGCTTGAATCTCAATTGACAGAATTAACTCTTTCTGGAGTCTATAGCTGGCTCTCTTTTCTGCTGTCATCAGTCCCCATTCATCCAAACAACTTTCTCCCTCAAAAAAGAAAAAAAGCCTTTCTGAATCTGTGTTTGTCTGGAGTATGTATCTGTTCTCCCTTAACATGTGTTCAAAACTTCTTGAAGCAAAATACTTTCTTTACCTCTTATAGAACTGCTTCAAGATACCGTGGTCAGTGGGGTATGGCTAGAGAGAAAAATGTCCTCTTCCTCTTTCAAGAATGTCCTCCACAAAGCAATCCCCAAGCTCTATTTTATAGGTTCATAAGCTATAAAGGTCACCTGGGTAGCATGAGCATCTCAAGTGATGGGAAATCGCCTCTTTTGATTTATTGAGAGAAAAGTGTTGATATCTCCTGGAGAAATCAAGGAATTGATGTGTCGTAATAGCTTAAGCCACATTAACACCTTGTGCTTCCATTTTGTGCTTTGTGGAGTGAAGGGCGGATCAGATCAGAGTTGTTCATTCCTTTCAGTTGTGTCCACTCTTTGTGACCCCATCTGGGGTTTTCTTGGCAAAGATGCTGGAGTGGTTCAGCTCATTTTATAGATGAAAAACTGAGACAAACCGGACTGAAGGACTTGCCCAGGCCACCCAATTAGTAAATATCTGAGGCCAGATGTGAACACAGGAAGAGGAGTCTTCCTGGCTCCATGCCCTGTTCTCTATCCACTGGGCCACCTACCTGCCAAAGGTAATAAGAACAGGTGACATTTATGTAGTGCTTACTGGGACCCAGGCTCTGTGCTAAGCACTTTACAATTCTCGTTGGATCCTCATAGAAAGATTAGCCTCTCTAAATATAAGTGAGAAGCGGACAAAGGGAAAGTCATTATGGAGAGGAATGAAATTTAAATTTACAATGACACATGTAAGGGTAACAAAAGAAATATCCACATAATAGAAAGCCAAACAAATCAGAGTACAGGTATATAGTGGAATATGCTTGGACCATTAAAAAAGGAATGTGAAGAATTTAGAAAAGTGCAGGAAGACTTCCATGAATTGATGAAGGGTGAAATAAACAGTACCAGGAAAACAATGCACAATGAACGCAACTATGTAAATACAGACACCACCACCACCAAAAATGGGAAATTGAACACTATCAAATTATAATGACTAATCTTGTCCCCAAAGAAGAAATGTGAGAATGTACCTTCCCCCCTTCCTTGAAGAGCTGGCGTGTTTGTATAGATACAAACATAAGCATCAGAATTGGTTTATATACTTCAAAACTTACTGAACTATCTTTTTTTCCTCTTTTAAAATTCTCCATTACAAGAAAGAGATGGCTCACTGGTTAGAGGAAAGATGGATTCAGACTAAAATGAGGCAAGAGTGAGCAGTGCCTTGCAAGCTTTAGGATACTGCACAAACATGAATAATTTCTAGCCCAGTGTGATTCTAAGGTGGGAAAGAACATTATGAAAATAAAGTTTTCAAAGGATTATTACAGTAATGGAAAATAAAGTGGGCTGAAGGAAATGGAGGGAAGCCAGATAGCTACGGCAGTATTCCAGCAGCAGGAAGAGAAGGGAACTTTGGAAATAGTCAAGAGTCAGCAAATACACAATTATTAAACATTTACTATGTGTAAGCTCTTATGCTAAGCACCAAGGATACCAAGGAAAGCAAAAATTCAATTCTTACCCTGCAGGAGCTCACGTGGTAATGGCAGAGATTACATGTAAACAACTTGGTAATACAAGATACATACAGGGGAACTTGGAGGCAAACAAAGAAGGATAACGAATTAACAGCAGGGTGAGGTTGGAGTTGGGAAAGGTCCCCTGCAGAAGGTGGGATATGAGCTGATTCTTGAGGAAAGCCATGGAAGTTAAGAGACAGAAGGGAGGAGTGATAGCATCCCAGGAATGGGAGACATGAAGTGCAAAGACAGATGAGAGATTAAGTATCCTGTGTTACAAGTAGCAAGTAGACCAATATGGTTGTATTATTTGTATATGGCAGTGGATCTAAAATCATGCACCAATTCTTCCTCCACTTTAGTCTTGGCTTATAACCTTTTCAAGTTAAATAATTGACTGTCAGTGTGGTAGCCAACAGTGATATAATTTTCATCCCTTTTGGAAGCTTCTGATAACATCACTGAAAATATCTTGCCAAAAAGCATGTGAACAAGCCCATCCCTGCTTCATTCCATTGGTCACTGTGAAAGAGCACTTGTGTGAAGGTCAGAAGAAGCAACACAAGGCCAGTCTCAAAGTCTCTCTGCAGAGCTTTGGAATTAACTATGAGACATGGCAGACACTGGCACAGGACCACCCAGCCTAGTGTGCCTTCATCAAGGAAGGTGCTGTGCTCTATGAGTAAAACAGATTTGCAGTAAGTCAAAAGAAATGTCAATGTGCAAATTTAGTGACTTCTCCCCTCTAAATGGTCATTTGGACTGTTTGGGGCCAAACTGTGGTACAGCCTTGTGAGCTCCACTCCTCATTCCCCAAGATGGTATGCAATCTGATATTGGCTATACATGTACAATAATATTAAGCATATTTCCACATATTTCTGGGTTTGATCAGTCACAGTCAGAGACACTATCCCTTGACCTCTACTATGATGTCATTTTGGTACTTTTTTGAGAATGAAGAACAATAATCAAGCAATGTGGCAGATGGCTTTTTCGCAAGATGTTTTCAGTAATGTTATCAGATACTTCTGATAGAAGCTAAAAGTGAAAGATAAAGCATCTTTATGCACTACAGCAGAGGTCCTTTACTCTGTCTCTCTCTCTCTCTCCCTCTCTCTTTCTCTGCAAGTGTGTGTGTGTGTGTGTGTATATGTGTTTAACAGATTCCTTTGCTACTCTGGCTAAACATATTAACTCATTCTTAGAAAAAAAGAGAAAATTAAATGCATAAGTGGCTCATTTTACAAGCAACTAGAACTATAAATAGCATGGTACAACTTATATTTTACTCTAGGGTGCTGGTGTTTCTTCCTTTGGTTGATGAAACACTCAAAGAGTCAAGTATATCATGGGGTACAATGACTGCTTTTCCAACCCCTGTTTCCTAAAGACATGGTTCTTTTTCCCCTGACATTCCTTTGTTTAGGGCCATTGTCTTCAAAGCCATCTGGGGGAGTATTCAGTTGCCCCTTCTCCCAGAACAATTGCTCTTAAGACTGGAAAGTCCTTCAAACCACCTTACCTGTCCATTTACTTCTCCCCCTACTCCTACTTTTTGGGGCCTAAGAAAGATTCTACTTACAACTCTGGGAAAAAATCTGTTGGATTTGAAAATCAAGTAAGAGAAGTGGAGGAAAAATTGGGAAGATAAATGAGAATAATGCAAGAAAATAATGAAAAGTGAGTGAACAGCCTGCTAAAGGAGACCCAAAAATAGACTGAAGAAAATAACAGCTTCTAAAACAGACTAACTCAAAAGGAAAAAGAGGCCCAAAAAATCCAATGAGGAGAAGAATGCTTTAAAAAGCCGAATTTGGCATATGGAAAAAGAATTTTAAAAACTCACTGAAGAGAATAACTCCTTCAAAATTAAATTGGAGCAATTGGAAGCTAATGTCTTTATGAGAAATCAAGATGCAATAAAACAGATCCAAACAAATGAAAAAAATAATAGAAGGCAATATGAGATGACTATTCCTTTTCTTCTCTAAGATAATGACCAGAAATTACTTCTGAAGCAGATTATAGGAGAATAGAGGAGCATAGTAATAATTTTTTTCCTATTTCAGAGCAGATAGAAAGAATACATTGGTATTTCAGTTGCTGTTGCTTTTTCTTTTTTTGGAGAGAGGAAGATAGGGCGATTTGGGTTAAGTAACTCGCCCAAGGTCATATGGTTAATTTTTATGTTGTGTCTGAGGCCAGATTTGAACTCAGGTCCTCCTGACTCCAGGGCCGTTGTTCTATTTACTACACTATCTAGTCACTCCCATATTGCTTTTTTCTCATGTAATTCTATTTTAATTATCGATTCAAAGATTCATATCTATCTGCTAGGCAGGAGGTATTCAAAACTTCATAAGACAGAGACCTAAACCCTAAAGGTTGCAAGGTAATGCACTGGGTAAGGACACTCAATTTGGAGTCAGGAAGAAGTGAATACAAATACTAGCTCAGATACCACCTCTTGACCCTGGACTAGGCACTTAACTTTGGCCTACCTCAGTTTCTTAATTTGTAAAATGAAGATTATTATAATAGCACCCATTTTGCAGAGTTGTTATGAGGATTAAATGAGATGACATGTACAATATGTTCCAAACTTTCGAATGCTACATAAATGGCATTATTATTACAAATGAAGGAAGACTGTCCAGAATCCAGTGGATCTAGTTCCTTTTTCATACACTGTAGTCCATCTCTCATTTCCCTAGCTTTGTATTCCCCATACCTAGGACACTTCCCCTCAGAATCTCTGGTTCCATTCAAGTTCTAGCTCCAATTAGCCTTTTCCAATCCTCCTCTCCCCAATTCCTCTAGTTTTTTTTTCTTTGCTTTACTCTATATTTATCTTTTTGATATCTATTTTTACATTGCCTCCTCCATTATAATGTAAACCTCTTGAGAAATGAGACTTTTTAAAATTTTGTCTGTGTTTTTTTAGGCTTTTCTTTGTATTTCCATAACAACGCAATGCCTGGCACCAAAGAAGACGTCAATAAAAGCATGTTGTTGAAATGAATAATGAAAAAAAAATTGATGGACTTATTGATTAATATCATCAGCACAAAGCTACTTCCACATTGGTGGCAGGGCAGAGTGGGGCTTGGGGGGGGGGGGTCGAGTGAGTTGGTGGTGGAATGAGGAAGCTGGTCAAAACTCACTTAGTCAAAGAGTACATAAAAGCTTGAATTTCTGACCACTTGTGAAAGATTTTGTGTAACTATATGCTGCACGATCAAACTAAAATGTGCTTTTCTCATAGAAACCTGTGTCTGGAATTAAGCATACCCTGCTTAGGAGAGCTCAAGCACCTCCTTAAACAGTCATACAAATGTCAGCAGTTTGCAATTTGAACTCCAACAGAGACAAGTTTTTTTTTAAGTGGTTTAAGTTTCTTTCATCTTAGAAGGGCCTTTAAATAAAAATTGTAGGTGAAATGGTTACTTTAAGACATTTCCCTTACTTTGGAAAGTTCTTCCAAATATTGAGGATAATCCTCGAGAGGAAAATGTTTGATTCAATGACACTCTTTCTTAATATTGTCTTCATACAGTTTATTGTGAAAATAATGATAATGATAAATGAGATACAGGCATTCAGTTTGCTCCCATTCTGGGCATTGATCAGCTGTCCTATTGGTGAGTAATGAGACCATCCATTTCACATTTGTCAACTTCTTACCCTATCAAATTTCTATTCATGTGACTGAATTTTTGAAACGAATCAAATGTGCAAAGTGTTTTGAGATTAGAAGACATTTCTTGAGAAATATCATGTGATAAAAATATCTAAAGCAATGCTTGCCTTGTGCTTTTTTGGTACTCAAAGTTCCATTACTAATATCATCCCCCAATTCCTGAATGCATATGAAGCAACAACAACAACAACAACAAAATCTTTTATAGGAATGAAAGGGGTAAAGAGAAGCATTGGTTTATAAATGAGATAACTTAAGTCTAGATCAGTGAATGAATGGGAAAAAAATTGCTGATTAAAGGGTCAGCATGGTATCACAGAGGGAGAACTAGGGTCACTTGGGTTGATGTCCTACCCCTGACACATACTAGGCAAGTTACTTAATTCCTTGGTCCTCTGGGCAACTCGCTAAGATCATTACAGTTATCTCTTTCACATGGTGACTTTCCCCATAGTGGGTCCAATATATTGTGGGTTGGCATCAGAAATTAAATGGGAATTTCACGAGAGCTTTGCGGTAGCTGCAGACATCACACTAAAGGCAGCAGATGATATGGAAAAAGTCTGAAAACACAGAAAATCATCAACTATATGTAGAATATTATATAATATCAAAATATTTTAATGCCATAAATATAAACAATATTATTTTAAATAGAAATAAGACAAAAGCTTTTATTTCTTTTTCATGTAGTATTTTTACTTATTGACCTGCACGTAACCTATTTCAAAATGCTTAAAACAAATTTTACAATAAGGTACTGTAAACATCTTATAAAATAAAGAGAAACAAATCAGACTTCTCTGGTACAAAGGGTAGGGTAAAAAATTTTCCATGGATTCTCCAGATCATGAGGCACCACTCCCCTAAAGGTTCATGAGACAGACAGTTTACTCTTTAAAGGCATGTAAATGTATGTGTGGCTCCCTCATCCTATAGATACACAGACAACTGGTAAAGACAGTGACTTCAGGTGTATACCAGGCTTATACCATCTAGAGCCCAGGTCTCCTGATTCTTGTACTTTGACATTATAGTTGGTAGGTTTGTATTGTAGTTGTACCTTCATAAGAACTGAATGGAAAGGGGGATTTAGGAATAGTCATTCAGTGGATGGTCTGGGCTGCAATAGGGTCCAGCAATAGGCCAATTTTCACATCTCTCCTTATTCAACTTAAGTGGGCATTTCCCTGTAATTCACATCATGAACTCCTTTGCCAGGGGTTTACTTTAATTCAATGGATAACTAGGGTTAAAAGGTGATAAATATGGACAGAGAAGATTTCTGCTCCTTATCAAAGTACTTATACAACCTACCAAATAGAGAGTAGTCAGTACTACCTACAAAATTCATTTTTTCATTAAACTGTCACAAAATTCCCCCAGGTATTTTTTATTACCCAGGACATTGAAGTGATTTGCTTTTTCTTTTCTGATTAAGTATCTCAATGAAATATAGACAAATGCAACTATTTCCAATTCAGATTACATCAAATATGCTGAAGAAATTATGGTTGTACTATTCAGTTTTCCTGTTTTATACATTAGATTATCTTAGGTTCACATATAAATATTATTTATCTGTTGATCCAGTCATGTGTGTGTGTGTGTGAAAACCCAACATTTAATTCCATATAAGTAGCCATTAAAGAAATTGAATATATTTATATCAGAGATAAGACTTGGAGAGGGATGGGCATGACAACTCTTTTCAAATATCTGAAGGGTATCATAAGGAAGAAGGATTTAACTTGTTTTACTTGACCTTAGGGGTTGGAAAGAGAGACAATGGGTGGAAGCTAAAGAGAAGGAGATTTAAGGTCAATATTAGAAAACATTTCCTATCAATCACAGCTAATTCAAAATGGAATGTGCTGCCTGGGGAAGTAGTGAGTTCCTTTTCACTGAAAGACTCTAAGTAGAGGCTCATTGGTCTGTTCCAGAGCAGAATCTCAGTCAAGCATTTGTAAAATACCTGAACAAGTTCAGATATATCAAAATATTGGTTTTGTTCTCTTAAGGATATTGTCATAGTGTTCTATGTTATGGAATCATATTGTGAATTGTCATCATCCCTAAATTTAGTCTATTAATTATAAGAGCTTTTCCTTTCCTCATACCTAAAATGGTGTCAGATAGAAGGTGATATATGCTAATTTTCAGATCAGAGAATAAGCATCGACTAGGTGCCAGGCACTGTGCTAAGTAATCACTTTAGGAATATTAGCTCATTCCATTGTTACAACAGGCCTGTGAGGTAGATGTTATCAACATCACCATTTCCCAATTGAGGAAACTGAGGCAGACAGAGATTTAGTGATTAACCAGGGTTACAAAGCTAATAAGTATTTGAAGTCATATTTGAACCTAAGTCTTTCTGAGTCCCAGCCAGGTCTCTCACTGTACCAATTAGCTGCTTCATTAAGCTGTATTATGATGTCTGTAGCTCTGGGAAACGAGTCTACAATTCTTATAAAAATCAAGCAACTGTGACAAAGAAGACAGTGGAAAGAATGTAGAGCTGAGAGACAAATTCAAATGTACATGTACTCGGTCATTTCTCAGTCATGTCAGGCTCTGTGACCCCATTTGGAGTTTTCTTGGCAAAGATACTGGAGTGGTTTGCCATTTCCTTCTCCTGTTTATGTTACAGATGAGGAAACTCAGGCAAAGTTGAGTGACTTGCCCAGTGTCACACAGCTAGTTAGGGTCTGTAGTGGGATTTGAACTCAGGAAGAAAAGTGTTACTGACTCCTGGTCCAACAGTCTATCCACTGTTGGGTCACCAATCTACCCTGAGGAGCTCAGAAACTGGATTCTAATCCTTAATAACTTTCTGACGATGGGCAAAGCATGTCAATTGTCTGAACTGGTTTCCTCAGCTTTAAGATATTGATAATAACACTTATGTTGTCTACCTAATACAATTTGGTTAGATCAGTGCTCTTTACCCAAAACCAGAGGTGGGGGAGTGTACACATGTGCACATGTACATGTGAATATGTATATGTATGCATATATATGTATGTGTGTGGAGAGCACCATAATGACTAATGCATAGCCATATGTACAACACCCCAAGCCCAAAGAATTTATTAATCCATGTATTTAACCTTTGCTATGCTCTCCATGATTGGCATATTCAGAGAGGTGCCAAGGGTCTGCATACTTTGTATTGGTAAAAGACTCCAGCTCCCTTTGACTACTTCAGTATAAAACCGCAGAGCCCCTGACATCTACAGGCCATCTCATGTTCAGGCTGTTGCCCAAATAAGGCCAATCTTTTGGGAACAATTCTGGGCATCTTCATATTCCCAGCCTTGGTAAGGACAGGTATCCAGAAGCAGAAGTGAAATAGAGGAGATATGTATATGCCTGAGGTATGCATTGTATCTTTCTTCTATGACTAAACTTGTTCACATGGTTTACATATTGTTTAGTAGTGTATTTAGATCAAGTGAATATAAAATTATGTTGCTTGTTAAAACCAGCATCTCACAGGTTTTGTTGTAAATAACATCTCCATAAATTTTATGTGCTATGTGAATGAGAGTTATTAATCTGTACCCAGTGCTTGAAAAATAAAACAAAACTATTAAAACTCATGATTTAATTTTTATAAATGGATTTATAATTGAAGTTTTGAAAATCATTTTTGTAGATTACTTCTAAGAAGGCATGCTATTTTCCAAAGAGCAACTAAACACTGGAGGCTTATTTGTTAATTCCTCCTGGAGTTAGCCCTATGACTCAGCATCTACAATGCTAGAAAAAGCAACAGCAAGAGTGATATTGATCAGCATTTACACCATACATTTACAAAGTATATTTACACAGTACATTTAGAAAGTACTCTAAAGTTTGTGAAGTAGTTTTACAAAAATCATCTCATTGAATCCTCGCAACAATTCTGGGTGAGAATTGTTATTATTACCCCCACTTTATAGAGGAGGAAAACAGAAGTTGTGATTTGTCTGGCTAGCAAGCTTCTGAGGCAGGGTTTGAACTCACATATTCTTGTAATACCTGTAAGAATGTAGAATACTTCAGATTGGGGACCAAAGTACGATGCTGCTAATCCTCCTTTTGTTTATGCCAAATGATTCAACTTGATTTCATACAATAGCTGATTTTTTAAAGTGTTGAATTCCAATCTTCTGATATTCTTTAGAGAAAAATTATAGTCTCTCACTGTACTTAAGGCTTAACTACTGAGTCACCACTGGACTAAGTTAACAAGATGAGTAATGGCCTGATGCTTGAATTCTATTCCATTAATAAACATGATAATGTGCCTATTTTGCCCTCTAATTTTTATGCAATACACTAAAATACAGTATAGCCATAGA
This sequence comes from Pseudocheirus occidentalis, assembly GCA_028646575.1. Classification (NCBI taxonomy): domain Eukaryota; kingdom Metazoa; phylum Chordata; class Mammalia; order Diprotodontia; family Pseudocheiridae; genus Pseudocheirus; species Pseudocheirus occidentalis. The sequence goes on from CM053601.1 coordinate 9,852,032, forward strand.
AGAATGTAGAATTTTCCCCAAAAGAGGAATGTGTTTTGTGAAGCAATCAGATGAATAATTGAATGAGATGAGGTATACTATATTTGAATTAACTCTGTAGCATGCAGCTTTCCCCATGCTCCCATTGTAGATTATTAATATCAGTATTATGATTCACACGTATGATCTCATCAGGATAGAGAACTCTCTGTAGAGTATTCCCAAAGGTAATTAGAAAGAATTCCTAATTCGCACTATCAAAAAAATAATTATTTTTAAAGCACTTAAGTCCAGGGTCTCAGACATAGTAGGCAAGCAATAAATGCTTCCCTTCTTCCCTTCCCCCTTCTTCCTAGAGTTATTTAGAGTCATTTATTTGACCACAGTCAAACAGTTAGAATATATTGGAGATCAAACTAGAACCCAGGTTCGAAGACCAGTCTTCTATCCTCTGTGTCATTATAATGCTGGTAATATAACCCACAAGGAATTTTATGTGAGGAGAGCATCTGGAAAGGTGTGATATATGAATAAATTCACAGAAGAGGGCTCTAATTCTATCTGGAGATTCTAGTGATATCATTGACCAGAAAAGAACAAAGTCATCTCGAATTGATTGGTTCAGTTCAATCAGACTCAAGGTAGTAAAGTAGAATAATGAGCAGTTGAAGAATGCACCACTTCATTTAAACTTTAGGCAATTGGCTTCTTTTTTTAAACTTATTTTCCCCAACTCTTAATAAAGCTTTGGTCAAATGTTTTCACACCTGTTTTTAGCACCATTTCTTGCTACCAATTGTGTTTCAGATTTTTTTTAAATCCCTGATATAACATTTAAAAAAATTTAAATTTCTCCTGCCTTAGCCACTCTTTGTATGTGACTACATATAGAAAGTGTTATAGTTATATATGTATCATATGGAAAATGTACCATGTGCATACTTGTACATGTGTGTATAAAATATGTTATGGTTAAGACTTTCTTATGACACTCTCCTTAGCATAAACATGGGAGGGTACATTTGTCTAAAACCTTGAATTAAGTCAAGTCATGTCAATTTTATTAAAAAAAGCTAACTGAAACCATGTTTGGAAGGAATGAAATGTAAATGGAAAGTGGAAAAATAACAAGAGAAACACAATCAACTATCACAATGTTTTCTCTACAAGCACCTTAAAATTTTCTTTCTTGGAAACATGTTTGAGGTCATGATTAATTTGTAATAATGCAAGTGTTAGGTTTAACTGGCAATCTACTTTACTTGGTTTCCTTTGTAATACTGTGAATTTTATTTTGTGCATGCTTTAAAAAGTTACCAAAAAGATGTCTATAGCCTTTGATAGTTTTCCAAAGGAGTCTATGACTGAGAAAAAAAATTGAGAACCCTTTGAGGTATGAAAACAATATCCTAAAATACTACTTAGAGCAGCCTGAATCAGATTAAAATGTAATTGAGAAGTATTTAAGAACATAAATGAAATTTCACTAATAATAGATAATGTTAATTTGTGGGTTTTTAAGTCAACATGTGGGCAACTAGGTGGCAGGGGATATAGTGCTGGTCCTGGAGTCAGGAAGGCTCATTTTCCTGAGTTCAAATCTAGCCATAAATACTCAATAGTTTTCATGACCCACAGCAAGTGACTTAATCCTATTTGCTTCAGTTTACTCTTCTGTAAAAAAAAGGGTTGGAGAAGGAAATGGTAAACCTCTCCATTATCTTTACCTAGAAAAGTCAGACAGAACTAAATATACAAACCCTCCACCCCTATATCACTAGTAAACCATGTTATCATCACAGCATTCAATACCCAAGGAAAGGTCTTTTCTTCATCTTGACCCAAGGCAAGTTCTCAGCAATCTCTCTTCCTAGAGAGATAAAGTTAAAAAGCCACAATATTCACTGCAAGTGTTCTCATAAATTCACTGTTGGTCTGCAGAACAGTCTCAGGACCCCTGAAAACATCAGCAAGACCCTCTTCCAGGATTTCTGTAAATGTACAACAAGAGAATCCTTCTTCAGGGCTTATGAACCAACAGTAAGGATCCAAGACTTCTGTAACAACAGCACTGTCCTTCACCAGCAGACAAATCTGGAAAAACAATGTCAAAGCAGACAGACAGAATATTTGCACCACAGCCATGCTTCCTCAATCCTCCAGCAGTTTGGCTGGCCCTAGAACCCAGAAGAAATCTCAGGTGGTTCCAGGAATCAAAATCACTCCTCCCAGGTTTTCAAAATCAAAATAATTTTCTCCAGCCTGGGGTGTGTGTGTGTGTGTGTGTGTGTGTGTGTGTGTGTGTGTGGAGGTGGGGGTGGTAGGTGAAGGGGCTTTGCTCTTCAGACTTCCCAGCAGCAGTAACTTCAGTCTCCATGATTCTCGGTTTGAAAAAAAAAATCTGACTCAGTTCTTAGTCCAGCAGTAGCAGCCCATCCTCCAGATGCTACTGAGAGAAACTCTATTTCTCCCCAAGAGAACAGATTCTGTCCCCAGATTCTGGTCTCAAAAAATTCTGACTGTGCCTCTCTGGGGCTTTTCTTATATACACATAGCATTAGCTTCCTATTTCATTCCATCCATTCTTGTATGTCAGCAACAGGAAACAGGAGTTCATATCTTCTGTTTCTTTCACAGAAGTTTGATTAGTTACTAAGGGCTAAGTGACTGCTTACTTGGCAATGCAAAAAGGGGTGTTAAAATTCAAATTAATTACCATTACAACCCCCTCACATCAACTTCCCTTCTATATTTTTTTAAAAGAAGTTATATTGTCACCTCAGAAGGGTGTAGTAGTAGGGATGAGTTATTGCTTTGTGGTGTATTTGTTAATGAGTGCTTATGAGTTACAAATGTTTACATACTTCCTTTATAGTAAAACAAACAAAAATATCATTTTACTATTCGTGATCTAATTCATACATTGAAAATCTTTTTAGAAGTGACCATGATAATTGCTTTTGAGGGCAAAACAGTACATGATTCATACTTAAGTTTTCTTTTAGGAATCCTTAATACAATTCTAGGGTGGGGAAAATAATGAGACAGGGAATAAGAGGAACATATTATTCCCTCTCCTTAAAATGATATTCCCTCAAGACTGAACTCCTGTGGGAGTCTAAAGCTGGGATTTATTTTCTGGAATGGATTTCTCACCCTGGGATGGTTGTTCAATATTAGCATCCTTGAGTACATTTCCTGTATTTGTCAAAAGTGAAAAAACCATGAGGGTAGAACTGAGTCAAAGGCATTATCATGATGGACAGAAGAAAAATAAATGTCATGATGCATTCCAAAAGGTTGTTCAAAAATTAAATAATTGGGGGGCAGAGCCAAGATGGTGGCATAGAAGCAGGAAAACAATATAGCTGGCCTATAGCCACCTCAAATACCCATAAAATATGACTCTAAACACATTTTAGTTCTCCAAAACTCACAAAAATACAGAAAACACATCTCTCACTAAAGGCAGCTAGGCACAAAGGGCTCATCACAGCAGGCTGGGAGCCCAAACCAGACCAGGCTGAAACTGGGGCCTGGCCCTCTGGCAGTCAGGAGAAGCCACAGCTGTAGTCTTCAGGAGAACAGATCAGCGGCAGCTGAGGCAGTTTCCAGATTTATCAAACCAGAAGAAACAAGGACTAAGTGAAAGGTCAGTGGAATTCAGCTAAATTTGGGGGAGAAAAGTGGTGTGACCAAACTACCCCCAGGGCAAGGAAGCACAGAAACGGCAGCCCTGCCACCACCTCCAGATAGCTGACTCAGAGCTCCCAAACTGCAGACTGCAGGGGGGCCAAGCAAACACTCAGAGGCTAAGTACTCTTGTGTTGAACAGCCTAGATCCAAATCCTGGTCTTGGGTGATGGTCCTGGGGTGCGTTTTCAGTGAGCCAAACCTGGTGGGGGCTGCAGCAGTCCCCTGATAGCTCCAGCAACTGTGAAAACCCTAGCAATTTTGGACAGAGCTTTCCCCTCTGGAAGCACAGTTCCACAGAGCTAAAAATCAAGTAAGTGACTGGCCAACATGAGCAGGAAGAGGAAGCAAATTAAGAACAGCAATCAAACTCTAGAATCCTTTTTGGGGACAAAAAGGATCAAAGCATGGAATGGGAGGAAGACAACACAGTAAGAACTCCCACATAAAAAGCTTCTAAGGAATAAAAGATTGCTTACAAGCCACAGATCATCTTAAAAAGGACTTTGAAAACCAAATAAGAGAAGTGGAAGAAAAATTGGGAAGGGAAATGAGAACGATGCAAGAAAATCATGAAAACAGAGTCAACAATCTCACTAAAGAAGATAACAGCTTAAAAAGCAGATTAACTCAAATGGCAAAAGAGCCCCAAAAAGCCAATGAGGAGAAAAATGCCTTAAAAAGTTGAATTTCCCAGATGGAAAAAGAATCTCAAAAGCATTCTGAAGAGAATAATTCCTTCAGAATTAGAGTTGACCAAATGGAAGCAAATGACTTTATGAGAAAACAAGATACTATTAAGCAGATACAAACAAATGAAAAATAGAAGGCAATGTGAAATATCTCCTTGAAAAAAACCACTGACATGGAAAATAGATCCAGGAGAAACAATTTAAAAATGATTGGACTGCCTGAAAGCCATGATAAAAAAAAAGAACTTAGAAAGCATCCATTAAGAAATTCTCAAGGAAAATTGCCCTGTTATTTCAGAACCAGAGGGCAAAATAGAAGTTGAAAGAATTCACCAATCACCTCTGGAAAAAGATCTCCAAAAGAAAACTCCTAGAAATGTTATAGCCAGGTTCCAGGGGCCCAGATCAAGGAGAAAATATTACAGGCAGCCAGGAGAAAGCAATTTGAATACTGTGAAAACACAATTAGGTTAACCCAGGATCTGGCAGCTTCTGCATTAAGGGGTTGAAGGGCCTGAAATATGACATTCAGGAGATCAAGGGAGCTGGGATTAAAACCAAGAATCACCTATGCAGAAAAACTGAGCATAAGGTTCCTGGGGAAAATATGGTCATTCAGTGAGGTGGAGGACTTTCAAGCATTCTTACTGAAAAAACCAGAACTGAACAGAAAATTTGACAATCAAACACAAGAAGAATGAGAAGGTAAACATGGGGGAAAAGTCATAAGGAACTTATCAAATTTGAATTATTTACATGCCAATATGGAAAAATGATAATAGTAATTTATGAAATTTTTCTCAGTATGAGGAAAGAGGAAGGGAATACGACTGTATATATACATATACCTACATATATGTTTATATAGGAGGGTTTATATGTATATGAATACGTATCTGAGTATGTGTGTGTGTATGATTTCATAGAGGGCACAGGATCAATTGAATGGGAAGGAATGATACTTTAAAAGGTAAATTCTGAGATGGGAGAGGATAAGAATGAGAGGAGACAGGGAGAGACAGAATGGGGTTAACCATCCCTTATAGAAGAGGCAAGGGTTAACTGTTAATGGAGGGGAAGAACAGGAAGGCAAAAGGGAGAGGGTGAACTTTACTCTTGTTGAACTTGGCTTAGGGAAGGAATGACAGACACTCTAAACTGGGTATCTTACTGAAGAGGACAGTTGGGGGGATGGGGATGAAAGGAGGGATGATGGAGTGGAAGGAAAGGTAGGAGCAGAGGGCTGTTGGAAGCACACACTTCTGAAAAGGGTTAGGGACAGGGTAGAAAATAGAACAAGTGGGGGACAAACAGGATAGGAAGGGGGGACATATAATCTGTCTCTCACAATATGTCCACTGTGGAGATGTTCTGTGTAATTACACATGTACAGCCTGTATGGAATTGCTTGTCTTTCCAGTGGGGGTGGGTGATGAGGGAGGAACTGAAAGAATCTAGAATTTAAAGTTCTATAATAAAATCTAATATATTTATTCATTTATTTATTCATTCATTTATTTGTTTGTTTATGTATTCATTCCTTTATTATTTATTTATTTATTTGTCTGATTGTTTACTTATTTATTTATTTGTTTATTTATTTATTTGTTTATTTGTTTGTTTGTTTATTTATTTATTATTAACTACATGAAACTGGGAATTAAGATATGCAGGCATCAGGGTAGGGAGATCCATCCTGCCCTACCAGAAAGTTAGAGGTGTGATGGAGGAAGACAGCGGAAAGAGTAGATTGGGTAAGGGGCTTTACAGTGGGATTGCTATTTTGTGTAGGGGAAAGACGGGGAGAAAATGTGTAACTCAAAATCTTTTTGAAATAATTGATGTAAACAAGAAAACAAAATAATTCATAAAAAGAAATAATGAATATACTACAAAGAAATATCAGAAGGTTTATAGGACTAAGTGCCAAGTGAAACAAATAGAAGCAGTAAAAAAAAAAATTAAACAGCTTTTAGAATGATGTAGATGGATAGAACAACAATAAAACAATGGAAATTGAATGTTATGAAGTTTGCATATCCAAACTTTGCTCTAATGGAAAGCTACAAGGGAAAGGGGCTACCCAGCTTCTTTGGAGAGATGAGCATGATTGCAGTTGTGATCTGACCTAATATTCTCATTTTATAGATGGCTACAACTTAGAGGTTGAGATGTTTCTAACTTTATAAACTTAGTAAGCATGAGAAATACCCAGGTTGTATAGGCAACCTGAATTTTGTTTTTTTTTTTAATTGTTTCTTTAAGAGATGGCTATCTTGGAGAGTGAATGGGGAAAGATATATAAGGAAATCTAATAATGCCAAAACTACAACAAAAGGCAATGATACTTATATTAATTGTTTTAAAGGATGGGATGAGGTTAAAATTTCTTTTATCTTTGTTCAATCCACTCCCTTATGTAATGAAGCGGGCACCCCTCTGGAAGCCAATCTTGTTTTGTTTTTCTTTTTAAGAGCATCAATGTTTTGATAAAGAGTACTGAAATAAAAAAAAATAAAGTAAATGAGACATGGAATTGAATATTTAATGTCTTCTTCTAATCCGTCAGGCAGAATAGGAATTTACACATTATATAAGAAACAAATTGTTACCCCAGCAGCTGAAGCCTGTTGTGGTTTTTAATCAAAGTGAAGTGTAAACTGTAGAGGTTCAATTAATAATAATAAAAAAATCCACCCTATGGTTGGTTTCCATAAATTGTCAGGTCACAAGTTATAAATGTGATTAAAGCCACATGTGAGTCCAGCGGCACAGGATACATAGTATAGAAATTTACATGTGGCTACATAGATTCTAAAAGGAGACATGGGGATTCCTGGTATGCACGTAAAACTGCTTATAGAAGAAAACAGGAGGGACCAAGAGGTAATAAGTGCATTTTCCTACTTTATAAACCAGAATGATAAACAAAAGTCTGAATCTGTGGAAAGTAACTGGAAAAGTCATAATAATAAGTGCTTGATAAAAAGTGAGAGTACAGGGGAACAACAGAAAAAATATATTGGACTTATTAACTCAACTGTTCCTGAAATGAACAACAAAAGAATAAAGCAAAGTCAACTGACATCCTTGAAGGCAGGGATTTGGGTGTGAGCAGGGCATGGGGGTAGGAAGGGGTTGATGTTCATCCATGTTGATATCAGCTACCACTTTCTTTTTCTTGGCGAATTCTTCAATTTTCCCCAATGTCTGAGGGGGAAAAAAACCAAACTTTTCCATGAGGTTTTAGAAGGTTTCTTTAGAGAATCAAAGAAATCCCTTTTCTTTAATGGAGTCTTACCTTGCAACACATTACTCCCAGTCCCTCATCCCTTTATGGCAGGAATGTAAAGAAATTGAAAATGTGTGTGTGTATATACACACACACACATAGACATGTATATGCATATATACACAACTATGTGTGTTTCTGTGTACATACATGTGTACATGCATGTATGCACGTATGCATTTGTGTGTATATACACATATGTATTTTATGCTCTTAGCTATAGAGCATGTCATCTAGATAATATTAGGGATTTAGGTCATCTGCTCTTTTTTTTTACTAATAATTATGTTTATTCTCAATATTTACATTATTTAAATGTACAGATGACACACAAATAATAAAAGAAGAATTTTTATACATATATGTATATATTTTTTCAGGTACACAATACTTGCCATTTGTGAAAAATGTAAATTAAGAACAACAACAAAACAAAAACTCTTCTAAAACCCAGTAAACATGGAAGTAGAAGATAGGGAAGAAAGAAACATGGACAAGAAGCTATTTCTGTTTTCTTCCTCCCAAACCTTTTACATGTCACATAAGTTGTGCTTTTTTTTTTCTGGAAAACTCTTTATTTATTGTAGGTGGAATGGGACACAGCTGGACACAGTAAGTTAGATGATTCCAATTTTGTTGGCAACATCTAATGCATCGTAGTCTGGAGCAAGACGAACATAGGCCTTCTCTCCATCAGGCCGGATAAGTGTGTTGACTTTGGCCACATAGATGTCATACAGCTTCTTTATGCCCTGCTTGATTTGATGCTAGTTGGCCTTGACATCCACAATGAAAACTAAGGTGTTGTTGTCCTTGATCTTCTTCATAGCAGACTCAGTGGTCAAGGGAAACTTAATGATGGCATAGTGATCAAGCTTGTTTCTCTGAAAGGCACTTTTCCGAGGGTATTTGAGCTGCCTTCGAAGTCTTAGTGTCTTGGGTCGTCGGAAGGTGGGGGATGTTCAGATCTTCTTCTTTTTGTGGCTATGGACACCCTTCAGCACCGCCTTCTTGGCCTTCAAGGCCTTGGATTTGGCTTCTGTCTTGGGGGGGGACAACGGCTTCCTTCTTCGCCTTCGGAGCCATCTTGGGGGAAAGGCATAAGTTGTGCTTTTTAGAATAGCTTGTAAAACCCAGAAACTCAGAACTGTCTTCACTGGCTTGAAATAACTCCACCAAATTCTGTACTGGTGAACTACAAATAGTTTTATTCTTTTGTAGCAGGAAATTCTTTACATGTAATTTGGTGTTCTTCTGCTAACTTCTTTTTATGTTCCTCCCTAATACTATTTTTACTTTTGGGTTCAACTTCCCCGGAAGGCAAACTGTGCTTTCAAAATCTGCTTCTTTGGGTTCTTCACAAGGAAGACTATGGGATATTGCATTGGCCTGACCAATAGGTTGTTCTGATGAATTGCTAATGACTGTAAGACTAGAATCATTATTATGTGGGGAGCTAGGGCCTTTTTTTCTTCTCACCAGTATCTGGAAAAAAAATTATACTCTGTCATTTTAGTTGAGACACTTTTTTTGTCTGTTTTGTCAAAATCATAAATATATAAATGTCTCTAGGATATATGGACAGCATTCCGTTTTTGATCTTCTAAGATTTTTTTTTCATCTATAGTTCCTTTATGGTCAGAAACTTCAGGAGTATATCCCTGTGTATCTTTATTCAGAGGTAACCAAATCCAGCTTACTGTCCTTCTTCACTGGATTTACTATATAAGATTTTCTACAATCCAAATGCTCTCCAAGTTTGCTTTTTGAGTTGGAAAGACATGGACTACATGAAGCAGATGAATCTATGGGCTCTGAACTGAAGCAACCTTCTGTAAATGATCCCTGCTTTCTTGATATTGGCATTCCTGTTTTATCACCTGTTTGGTAGTATTTCCCTGAGAGAGTTTCAGGGACACACGGTGCAATTCCAGCTGTGCTTCAGATTCATTCCTTTTAAAAGTATTTCCCATGATAGGGGCAAATGATCCAATATTGCATTTGACTCTTCTGTATCCATTGCTTTTGTATCCTACAAAGTCATGCACCAACTTGGATATGATATCATCAACAACGCGATATTGAGTACTTTGTAGTTTCCGTGTTATTCTCTTAGAAGATGGGCCAGGAACAGCTTGTATCTCTGGGAGCAGCACTCACAGTAGCCCTTCTTCTTGTCCTCTCTGAGGTGGAACTGTATGGGAGGGCAGCACCCTTCATTAGCTTCACAGCCTGTTCTGTTCCTTTGTTTAGCTTGTGTTTGTCTCTGCAGACTAGATGTTTTATCCAAAGCAAAAGGACTGCAGGGCTTGGGAATGGAATAATTTATAAGAGGTATACTGGACAGTTGAAGGTAAAATGGTCTGTAATGTTGGACTGAATCTTCCACCTTTACAAACCGCTTTTAGAAGCTCCCTGTTTTGTGTTTTCTGAATACCTAATAGTTTTCCCACCTTGCTCAGTGATCTGCTTGATTTCTTCATTAGATACAATTCTTTTTTTTTGTTCAATACAGCATTTAATATCATCAATATGAAGAATCCTCATTCCCCAGGATAAAGCATTTGACAGGATACTATTTGAAGCAATGAATTCATGTTCCTTAATAGCTTTTTTATCTAAGAATTTTCCTGTACACACACATGCTAGATCAACAGTCTTGAATGAAGTTCCATCACAGCTAGGGTGAGGTGAAGTATGATTCCTGACTTGGAACAGGAGAAACACACCCCCATGTCTGAGCATATTGTGCTTCCTTTTATTGAAAAAGATAACATATTTTTTTGAGAAATTCTTCAAATCTCCCTCCTAGTTCCTCAAGGTCCTTGTCCAGACTTTTGGAGATCACAATACTTGGTAAATCAAGATAAAAAAAATGTTGCCCCCAAAGGGGCTTATATTTAGACTTTTCTCATTTGTTATCATTTATTTTTCCCATTTTTTTATTTGGATACCACCTGCTGGGTGATGGCCTTTGCTGCAGATCTTCATGATGCCAGCTTTCATGTTCCACGTGCTGGGGCCAACTCCCATGTTGCTGCTACTGCTCTAGACCAGCTGCCTGCTAGGGCAGGAAGGAGCAGGCTGGACTTACCCATCTCTGTTTCCAGGGCACATTGTGGGGGTTGGATCTAGGTCATCTATTCTAATTCCCCTCAGTTAAAAGCAGGTAAAACTGAAGCCTAGCAGAGAAATTAACTGATGTAATCAAATCCAATGGATTTGGATTTTTATTAGAATCCTGACTTGAACTCAGGTCTTCTCTTGCCACAACTAGAAATATTTCTCCTGAAACAAGTGTAGGCCTTACTATAATTACTTAGTACCATATTTAACATTCTTCTCAATATATGAGCAAATTGACACAAAGAACAAGTCTTAAGTCTGCTAAAAGTGTTTCTCCTCTACCCACAACTCTCAGTTCTGAAACCATGAAACTTGATCAAATAAATTCAGTCACTATTGTTCAAGAGGTGTAATCTTTACTCTATTTTATCCCTATTAGACATTTTAGTAACCTTGTAAACCAAATCACCCCATTCTTGGCCACCACTCCCCTTTGTGTATTAAACGTAAGCCATTTAATGTCAAACTTTGTTGTTGCTGTTTTGCAGATTTGAATCTGCAGTGATCAGCATAGTGCTTGGAGTAGTTTATATATTCCATCATCCATCCATTCATCCATATGTTCTTTTTATATTAATTCATAGCAATGTAGATCAATACCCAATTTTCTTTTTTTCTTAAAATTGATTTCATTATTCACTTTTAGTTTAAAAGATTCAGTTCCACAATCCCTTGAGTTTCAAATTTTCTCCCCTCCCTCCACCTACAAAGGCAGTGTGTAATCAAGTATAGAATCTGCAGATACTTTCACACTGGACATTAGTCTAGTTGTATAGCAGGTTTGTAACCAATGGAATGAACAATGGGAAACAAGAAACAAAACCAAACATGTACAAGAACGCTAGCATGTAGATTGCTTCAGTCTCCATTTAACCTCTGTTCTTTCTAGATCTTTATCTGAATGTAGAGATCGCCTTCTATCCTTAGACTTGTAGAGTTGTCTTATAACTGCATTGCTGATAAGAATCCAGTTTATCAAAGTTGGTCATCACACATATAATGCGTCTATCATTGTGTACAAATTTCTCTTGGTTCTGCTCTTCTCACTTAGAATCAGTTTGTGTAAGCCTCTCCAGGTAAATACAAAGTCCATCTCCTCCCAATTTCTTATAGCACAATAGTATTCCACTTCATTCATATGCCACGACTTGTTTAGCCATTCCCAATAGATGGGCATCCCCTTAATTTCCAGTTTGGGGTCATCATAAAGAGAGCTGCAATAAATATTTTTGTACATATGTGTCTTCCTCCCACTTCTATGATCTCTTTAGGATACACCCCCAGAAGTGGTATTACTGGGTCAAAGGGCATGCAATTATTTATAGCCCTTTGAGTATAGTTCCAGATTGTTCTCCAGAACAGCTGAATCAGTTCACAACTCCACAAACAATGCGTCAGTGTTCCAATTTTTCCACATCCTCTCCAGCATTTGTCATTTTCCTGTTTTGCCAACTTAGCCAATCTGCCTGGGGAGATGTGAATATCCAATTTTCAAAATATAGTCTTAGATTGCTGCCTGGGGCATGGGTGGGGCACAGAGCTCCTGAGAGTATAACATGGCCAGTATGTGTCAAAGGGAAAGACTTGAACCCAGGCCATCCTTACTTCACCTAGGATGCCATACTCCCTTGTATTAATTACTATTAGTCACAAAAATTATAATCCAGAATATGGGAGTCAAGACATTAAAGTATTTAATTTAATTTTATTATATGTTATTCTCTATAATTCAATTTTCCTCTTTGCCAAAGATATTTTCCTCAGCTTCAATGTATATATATATATATATATATATATACATATAAAACAGTATTTGTATTGAAGTCCAGCCAAGGTGCTGACATTAAAAGAGAGAAAGAGAGATCACAGTTGGACTCTTCCATTGACGGAAAAGAATTTATTGAGGACTCCACTAATTATTGCCACCATTCTGAATAGAACAAGTAAAAAAAGAAAGTTTCAAATAAAAAATAACAACCTATAGGAAAATAAGCAAAGGTAATAGTAAAAGTATTAACAAAAATGGAGGGAAAATAAACAGCCCCAAAGATGAATGGACACAGATCTTATTTAGTAGATGGGATTTTCCATGGAAACATCAATTTTAAGGAAAATTTTAACTTTAGATTTGGAAAGAATGATGGTAGAGACACCAGGTAGTTGCCATTTTAAAAGTATAAATTAAAACACAGGATGCTTTTATGAAATAAATTCAAAATGTTTCCATATGATGCCTTCAGAATGGTAATATTGCTATGGGAAAATACAGACAGCCAGTTTGGAGATTTTTTTTTAACCACACTTATACTTTGTGAAGATATAAGAAATGAATATCATATGACTCAATATCTTTGCTTTAATATAAACTTGGTTTCTGATAAAGTCTGGGGAACAAACTCTGGGATGTGTTGCTAGCATGTTGATTTATTCTATTAAGATGGAAAATATATTCTTCACATTTTTGTTTCTAAACAGAATTCTATGTCTTGGCTAGACTTTCAAGGGCAATGTGACAAGCTTCCCACTGCTGGAGTGATGCCTATTATGGAGACAGAAGTCGGAGCATGTTGTCTTCACTTTCCAGTAGAACTGCTGGATTATGAAATGGGAAGGGACCTTAGTGGTCATTTAAGACAATATATAGCTGGTCAAGAATTCTTTTCATGACGTACCTGAAAAAATGATTATTCAATTTTGTTTGAAGATTGCCAGTGACAGAAAAATCAATACCTTCCAATCAACTCATTTTTCAGGAATTATAATTAAGAACTTTTGCCTTCTATCAAGTCTAAGCCTACCTCTCTGTAATCTACTGTGTAGAAATACAGCAAATTAAGCTGTGGTAGCTCAGGGGATAGGATGCTGTGCTTAGAATTAGGAAGACTCCAAATCTGGCCTCTAATGCTTATTAAATGTGTGATCTTGTAAGGTCACTTAACCTCTTCTAAAGTTTTCCTTAACTTTCAAATGAGTATACTGATAGTACCTACCTTCCAAGGTTACTGTGAGGATCAGATGAGGTAATATTTGTAAAGTGCTTAGCACAGTCTCTGGAACTTAACAAATCTTTCCTTCCTTTTTCCCCTTCCTCCCTCCCTCCTTTCCTCCCTTCTTCTCTCCCTCCCTTCCTTCCTTCCTTCCTTCGTTCCTTCCTTCCTTCGTTCCTTCCTTCATTCTTTTCTTCCTTCCTTCCTTCCTTCCTTCCTTCCTTCCTTCCTTCCTTCCTTCCTTCCTTCCTTCCTTCCTTCCTCCTTTCCTTCCTTCCTTCCCATGGCTCATAGTCTTGCCATTTAATTTTTCAGTCAACATATACAAATTAAATGCCTACTATGTGCTAGACAGATATCAGACAAAGTGCTTGGCATATAAAGAAAAGCAAAGTACAGTTTCCACTTTGAAGTGGTTCACATTCTAATGATACCAAACCAAATAGAGAAAACCCTTCGCAGTCCTTCAAATATACCCATTTTTTTCTCTTTATGGACAAAATCTAAGGGGAAAACTACCATAACATGAAAATCTTTGCAATGTAATGTATTTTCTGAGTTTCTTGTGCTTGATATGTAGAGAGGTTTCCCCCCACCCCCAATAGCTCAAAGAGAAATGATCTTTACATGGGTATAAACTACTATTGTTCATTAAACCAAAAATCTATAAAGTGACAGATCACATAGTAAGAGTAGGATATCTTAGAAGGCATTTATTATGTCTTTCTCCAACTATTTTCTTTTCCAGGTTATCCACCTTCAGTCCTTTGCCAAGTGTAGAGCATTTCATAGCATACATGTTCTTCTCCATTATTATTCCTCTCAGCAGCAACAACAGTATCTACATTATCATCACTGTTATAATTCTTCATCTGAATTGAAGGCTTTCAGACTGAAATGATCTAAGGTTGTTCACTTAAGGAACACATAATACTAAAATTGGAATGATACAGAGATGAGCATGACCCTTGTGTGGCTATGAATTCATAAGTTTCATGATTCTTGTTCTCATTTAATCTTCAAAGTAAATATCCCTCTCTAAAAGCTACCAAAAAATTTGAAGAAATGCTCTGAAGACAATTTTTGATTCTTCTTTGTCCCCCTTTTTAATTTTAGTACCTGCAAAGACAAATAAAATGACTTCTTTTGTCATGAGATTAGAGTATAGAGATGTAAATTATTTTCTGCTGAATCCTTGGAATGATTGTATCAGCAATGCAGTATTCACAATGGCTACAGTAACTATAAGTATGCTGATATGGTTATTAACCACAGAATGTAACATGTTCTCTACATGAGAAATATAGCTAGAACATTTATTTAAATACCAGAAAACTGAGTCCCCAAACCAGAAAGTCAAAGCCAACACAGTAGTTGTGGAGTTGATACATGTAGTTAATGTAGTAAACACCCACATTCTCAAGCCTTCAAAACAGGACAGGCTACCTCGGGCAAAGATCCTCCTCTCCTCACTCACACAACTGTTCAGCATCCAGGCAGCTTGCTCCCAGCAGCTCCAGACCCCCGGCAGTTCCTGTTCCTGGCAGTCCTCAGCAGGAATCCTTAGCAGAGATTCTGGCTGGCTCAAAAAAAGGAATTCGAGGCCACAATCACAGCCACTCCCTTTGCAGCTTCTTCCAGTCACAGTGGCACAGGTGCTAGCTTGGTTCCGGCTTTCTCTTGCTCCACCCATTCCTGCTACATCAGCAAGTTCAAGGGGGAGTGGAAGATCTTCAAAGCCCAGTATCATTACAATGATCCATGGAGCAATTTCAGTAGCATACAGGATAACAAAGATGACACGTGCCTAGTCCTGCTCTTGCATTGCTTTGATTTCTTCTTGTTTGTTATGGACCAATCATTCAACAAGTGTAATTGAGTGCTTGATTAGGTTCTGGTCTCTGAACAAAGAGCTAGACGTGCAAAGAAAGGAAAAAAAAGGTTCCCTGTCCTCAAGGAGCTCACATTTTAATTGGAGAGACAACATGAAAATATTTAGGTGCTTACAAGATATATGCAGAATGAATGGAAGGTAATTTCAGAAAGGATGACATTAGCAGCTTGGGAATGAGAGGGACCAGTATATGTCTCCTGTAGAAGGTAAGACTTGAGCCATGCAAGAAGGCAAGTAAATGGAAGAGGTGGTAGAGAGGAGGATAGCACAAGATTTGGCACAAGTTGCATGAAGTACAGCAGTTAGCTGGATCTTAGATTGCATGGAGGGGCATGAAGTATGAGAAGAGTGGAAGGCACAAACAAGGTTACAAAGAGCTGTAAAATTCAGACTCAGGTATTCATATTTGATCCTAGAGATGAAAGGGAGAAATTGGAGTTTGAATATGGAGGTGACATGAGTAGACCTATTACCTAAAGGGAGGAGGAGATTGTAGCATATGAAATAGAGTGCCCAGAGATTGGGAGGAATTAAAATGAGGGGAATTTTTAGAAGTCTTAATGTCATAATCCAGACAAAACACGGTAAGGACCTGAATTAAGTTGTGGGCTGTGTGAGTAAAGAGATGTTGGAAAGGTAAAAGTGCTAACATTTGGCAATGAATTTGATATGTGACTAACTTGAGAGTGAGGGATTGAGGATGCCACCAAGGTTTTGAGTTTGGGTGACTGGGAAGGTACTTGTGTCCACAACAGCAAAGGGAAAATTGAGGGAAAGGGGTGGGGAGTTCAGTTTCAGTCAGATAGCTGGTTCAAGCTGTCCCAGTGGCAGCTCGTGGTGGAATGCTGAAGCTCAGGAAAAGAATCAGGGCTGGCTATGTAGTTGTGGAAAATCATCAATAAAGGTAATGACCAAACTTGTGGGAGATAGTGAGACCATCAACTGAGTTTATGCCTTGCTTCATTAATTTGTTAAATCACACTAATGCAGATGAGAAGAGGGTAATGAGGGTCCAGGGCAGAACTTTGCAAGACTGCCATGGTTGGTAGGCATTGCATGGTCAAAGAGCAGGTAAAGGAGACTGAGAGGGAGTTCCCTTAGAGACTGGTGGAAAGCCAAGAGAGGGCAGTATCTTGAAAATCTAAAGAGAGTAAAGTATGCAGGAGGAAGTGATTAGAAGGTTAAATGCTGCAGAAAAGAGTACAATTATTATAATATTGGTAACTTTGGATAGAAAAATTTAGTTTAATGATGAAGTCTGAAATCATATTGCAAAAAGCTTATGTAAGAGTAAGTAGAGGGGAAGTGGAAATAGCAAGGCAGCTTCTTCCAAAAGGTTAACCATGAAGGGTTGGGAGATATGGGAGAAGAGCACTCTTCTAAGGTTGGTACATCAAGTCAATTTTTAAAGATAAGTCTGACCCGAGAATATTTGTAGACATCAAGGGAGAAACCAGTAGTAGGGAAAGGTTGAAGATAAGAGAGAGAGTATGTATGATGATGGGGGTAAGCTGCCAAAGAAGACAGGAGGGAATGGAAATAAGATTATATTAGAAAGATTGGGCTTGGCAAGGTGAAGGACAATCTTATCATCAGAGAAAGTAATGGAGGAGGAAATAGTGAGGGAAGACAGAAGTGTGGTCAAATCATTAAGCACTTATTAGGCACATAGTATGTTCCAGCCACTGTAATAAGTATTTAGTATACATAGAAAAGCCAAACAAAGCAAAACAATCCAGTTCATGTTCTCAAGGACTTTATAGACTATTGGGGGCAACAAAATGCAATGCACATGTAAAATATATGTGGAATAAATTAGAAATCTTAGAAGAAAAGCGTTAAGAATAAGGAGGTTGGGAAAGGCTTGTGTTAGAAGGTGGGCATGTAGTAGAGAATTGAAACCACTGATGCTAAAATACAGAAATGAGAAGTGCAAAACAGGGTGTTGCCTCAGTAAATGTCTTCAGTTTTCTGAGTGAAATATGAAACAAAGTTCTTAGCAGAAAGGGTAAAAGGAAGGAAGTACCCTGATACTTGTAGGAGAAATGAAAAAGGTTATTGTGAGAGTTAAATAATTAGTGTGTATTATAAAGTGCTCTATGAAGCTCAAAAAACTATACAAATACTAATCATTTTCACCCAATGCTTTGCACAGTGGCAGACACATAGTAGGTCCTTACTAAATGATTGTTGATTTGAATAACCACCATGGAAAGTAGGAGGGTGGATTACTGAGGGAGTCAGAGGAAATGCTTCTGTCTGTAATGATGCCCAAGTAAATTGAACAACTTTTCAAGAATATTGTAGGAATGGTATTTATGTCTATCCTAAAACTAAAAATGATAGGATTTCACAAACTCACTAAAAGTTTCCTTGATACAACTCCAGTAGCAGATAGTATGATGGGGATTATATGTACTCCCATCCTATTGCTACAGAAGTTATATATATTTTTTCCTAATAAACATCTCTGTTTTGAAAGGTTTTCCCCACTCTACTCCTCTCAGAGATCATGAATATTTAGTAGGGGAACATCTATTAAAATGATCTTAAGTTTTCATGGTTCCATGTTATGTCTCTGTGATTGTGGGCAAAAGTTCAATTTGTTAAAAGGGTTGGCTTTTAGTGTATTTTATGAAGTCTGAATTTGCAGTATGTGGCTTGTTGACTTTTCTTGAAGGATGGTAAGCCTCTGTTATAAAATTCTAGCCATCAAACTATATCTAACTCAGTATTTGGCAGATACTAAATTTTTATAGCCTGTAGTGATGTGTTATTCAGTTTGTACCATTTCTTTTCAAATTCAACATTAGCCAATATGTCTTTTCTGTTTACATATAATGAGATGTAATTCCTAGTGCCAATAAACTGGTCCTGAATTTTGGTTACAAACTCTTCTGATTTCATAAGCCAATATGCATACCTCACCCATTTGTTCAGTGTTTCCTGCAGATATATTTTTTGTCTGAGTTTCTGAGATAGCATGTACAAGTGGCCTTTTGATTCTAGTGCTGGATCTTAGACATTTAGTAGGATCCATCTGGGGAATATTGATTTCAGAAAGGCCAGGCCAGTAACACATAAGCAGTTATTAGCCTTTATTGTTCACTAATAAAGTGATATCTGATGATTCCAAAAGTATTTCTGAAGGTTTTTGATCTGTCATCACGTGCTCCCTAGTTGAAATGAGATAAAATAATGTAGTATTTGTCAAATGATTAAAAAACAGTAGGGTCTTAATGAGGGCTTTTCTATCCCTTTACGCCATGCCTTAATAATTGTTATCACACTGGATAAAGCACTGTCTTTGGAGTCATATCTTGTCTCTGATGCTTATTAACTTAACAAATTTGGAATTTACTTTTGTAAGATGCAAATTGAAAGGATTAGAGTTGATGGATTCTGAGGTCCCTTAGGACTCATTCATTTTCAGTGATATAGTATTAATTTTCCCATATGTCTTTTTTTTTCCATCGGGTAGTGTAATGATACTGAGATTTAAAGATCTTCAATGCCCCTTGAACTTGCTGATGTAGCAGGAAGGAGTGGAGCAAGAGAATGCTGGAACCAAGTTACCATCCATGCTGGTGACTGGAAGCAGTGGCAGCAGCAGTAGCACCGGCGTGAACTCCTTTTTTCTTTGAGCCAATCAGAATCTCTGCTAAGGACTCTTGCTGAGGACTGCCAGGGAGGAGAACTGCAGAGGGGCCAGAGCTGCTGGGAGCAAGCTGCCTGGACGCTGAGCAGTTGCCGTGAGTGAGGAGAGGAGGATCTTTGCCTGAGGTAGTCTGTCCTGTTTTAAAGGCTTGAGAATGTGGGTATTTACTACTTTAACTACATGTGTCAACTTCATAACTACTGTGTTGGCTTTGACTTTCTGGTTTTGGGACTCAGTCTTCTGGTACTTGAATAAATGCTCTGACTTTATTTCTCATGTAGAGAGCCTGTTACATTTTGTGATTAATAACCATATCAGCATACTTATAGTTACTGTAGGCATTGTGAATGCTGCAT
>CM053601.1:9872208-9894519 GCA_028646575.1 Pseudocheirus occidentalis
CAGCCTGGTCCTTGGAAGTTCTCAGTAGAAGCTGTAGAAGCAGGATCTCAGGAAAAGGTGCAATCTCCAGGTGGTGTCTGAGAAAAAAGGGCTCAAGGTCCTCCTGGTTCTCTCCTTACATACAGTGTAGCTCCTCCCTGTTCAGCCCCTTCCTGTTAAGGTGTGACCTACTCCCAAGTAGCTCCTCCCTGTTCAACCCCTTCCTGTTAAGGTGTAAATTACTCCCAAGGAGTTAAATGGAAGTAAGGAGCTAAGTCTTTGAGGTGCTAAGTGCCTTTAGTAGGTGCCAATAGAAAGGGGCATGGAAGATCTTCTGATTTCATTAACATTACAGCCTGTCCTTTGCTCAAAATGATACTGGCATTTTTGCCATTCATTTCTTCATTAGTTAGTATTTCTGGAGTTTTACCATGGAGATTTCCAAGCCTTTGGTTTCTTCCATTTTTTTCCTCCTCATATTTAAGTGTTTCTTAATCTTTCATTTTTATTTCTTCTAATCATAATGAAGTTATTATGATTACCCTTCACTGATCCATAAAATACTATTGTTTGTCTTCAACCTCTGAATATCATTGATTTAAAAATGTAGTTCTTTCCTAAAACTGTTAAGACCTATTTCCAATATTGTTATGCATATTCATAATAAAAGCAACTATATCTTCAGTTCACTCCATGTATTCCTATGGTTTTCTTGCTTTAGTGGTCAAGACCATTAACACAAAAGTATTTCCCAACAGATGGGATAGTGGTGTTTCTAATTTGTCCTGATTCATCTTGTCTTCTTCTGGTGGGATGTTTAAAAAGGTTTACATATCTTAAGTTCTGGGTAATTTAATCATTTTATTAATAATTCCAGCATTTTAATAAAAGGATTGTCATTTGGCCATCTCTTTCCCTTAGACCAAAGACAATCATGGTGGCAGGCTCATGGCTTATTGGAAGATAAGTGGAAGAGCAGTGTTACAAGGGTGGTTATCAACTCTGATTGACTAACAGTTACTGAGAGGATGAATAGTAACATGAGAGGCTGAGCTTGAAATCTGATCATGTCACTTACTTCTAAGTTAGTCCCAGCCTTGGGGAATCTATTCAAAGAATCTATGCCCCACC
Organism: Pseudocheirus occidentalis; assembly: GCA_028646575.1. NCBI lineage: Eukaryota > Metazoa > Chordata > Mammalia > Diprotodontia > Pseudocheiridae > Pseudocheirus > Pseudocheirus occidentalis. Next base: position 9,873,319 of record CM053601.1, read on the forward strand.
CCAACCTGAGTGGAATACAATAGCTGCTGCACCAATGTGGGTTCTGGATGAAGAAGAAAGTTAGCTCAGCCTTCAAAGAGAGTGAGGACTTGAAATGAGGATAAAAGAAAAAGTGGCAAATATGAATTTCCCCAAACATTGGCTATTAATAATCATTTCTCTCAGTGGTAACTAAACGGGAAATGATGCCAACTCAACTCTCTGTTCTCTTCCTCTAGGTGATCATCATAAAGGTTTCTAGAAGGGACAACCTGCATTCCTGTGATATCCTATTTCTTAGATTCATTAAAAACAACAACAATTAAATCACTCTGGGCTGATAAGCCAAGTAGTGGAAACAAAGTTCAAGTGGCCAACATTTAAGAATTCCTATCTTTGTAGCTTTTCTCTTTGGTCTCAAAGCATGGATCTTACTGGCTGGCATTACTTTTGTTGATATTGCAACACCTTCATGACATAAATAATGGCTTAGAACTTGAAATGATTATCATTAATTTTTTTTTTGGAAAAAAATGACTGAAATTTAATTAACCTCATATGTTATACTTAAGCCCCTTACCCAGTTTGGTCACACAATAGCTTATTAATGTATTCCTCAATTTTATTTTCTCAGAATTGAACACAATCCTACAGTTGTAGACTGACTAATGGGACTGTTGGCCCTAATCCTTGAATCCTATGCACATTACAATGCATCCTGAGTATCTGTGCTAAATTGGACTTGAATACTCCCTATTGCCTCATTATTTCTAGCCACAATTATCAGAAATCTCCTCATCTTGTATGCTAATAAGTAAAATCCAATTCACAAATTCTTGCTGAGAGAATGAATGAAAAAATGAAAAGATATTTATTAAGTTCAGTGTGCCAGGAGGCCCTGTGCTAATGATGGAAATTCAAATACAGGGGAGACATAACCTATGTTTCTCCAAGAGTTTACATTGGAATAAACAAGAGTCAATTCATGGAGGGGAATTACTAGAGAAATATGTTTTGACATGAAAAGTCCCAGGGATGTAGTCTGGAACAACAAGGAAGTGAATTGGCCTATACTATATGGAGGTAATTGTAGTGTTGTTTTGACTACTACTATGGGGGGAGAAGAGCATGGAAGTGTGTGTGTGTGTGTGTGTGTGTGTGTGTGTGCATGAAGTAAAGGAGACAGAATGAGCAGGACACCTGTATAGAACATGGCAGAAAAAGAAAAGATGACTGGAGTTAGTAGTTGGAGATCTGGGGCCAGCTAGTCATTATGGGCTCTCATCAGTCCATAATTGCATCCCCATGGCAAGACATGACAGTGAGAAGCATGGTTGGGAGTCTAGGTCCAGTGAGACATACTGAGGTCCTACTATCAGGGGCTCATAGCCTCAGGTAGGGGTTCTAGCAGCAGGGGTAGAGCAGTAAAGCAGGAAGATGGCTAGAATGAAGCATTTTGTGGGGTCTAGGGCCAGCTAGATACTGTGGGCTTTTCCCAATCAGCCGTGAAAACAACTGCAGACACTTAACAATGTGACATCTGGATCTAATGAACACATACATAGTCAAAACCATTATTTTGTAAGGGTTTAAATGAGGTAATTCATCTGTGCTTGAACAAAGACTAGCCTACCACCTCAACAAATGAAAAAGTGGGCTAATGTTCAATCACACAGGACTCTAAAACCATGGCACACAATAAATTTGTCTGTGTTGTATAGCTTACCTCATAAAGAGAGGGGGATGGGGCAGGGAGCACCAGCCATTCCAATGGCTCTGTCTCTATCCAAATGTAAGTATATGACTAACAAAAGATACTTGGAGCTACTGAGACCAGACCCTTTTAGGTAATTATGAATTGGTAAGAATTTATGAAGATTTTCTTTTAAATTAACATCAGATAGTATACCTAGACTACCATAAAAAAAATCACAAAGCCAAGGCCAGTGATGTTGAGATAATGGAATATATTTTAATGGTTGAACATGTATAATGTACCACCCACCAATTCACAATAAAGGAGCAGAGTACAGATTCCCATATTTAAAATTTGGCACTTTGACTTGACACATAATAGTATTAGATTTGGGATCAGAGAATCTGAGGTCAAGTTCTGATTTTGGACATGTCACTTTATCTTTTGGACTCCAATTTTTCCCAGGTTTGAATGAGTTTAGAATAGATAATGCTGAGAGTTCCATCTTGCCCTAAATCTGTGATTCCTTTTCATGTATATGCATGTGTGTATATATATATACATACATATATATGTATACATGCATACATAAATATATACATATATGTTTATATGTGTATGTGCACAAATGTTAGCTCTTATTATTATTACCTGACATATTGACAAAGAAGTAAAACATTAAGGTAACCGGTAAATGACCCTTCCATATTAAATAGTTTACAAAGAACAACATTGTCCATATCAGGTGTTTTGGTGATGTTTGAGTGTTTGGTGAATCTTTTTTTCATCTTCCTCTGTGATTCTAGACTTCTTGTTGTTGTTTAGTCATTTCATTCATGTCTGACTCTTTGTGACCCTATAATTTGTCATTTTCTTCTCCAGTTCATTAAGTGACTTGCCCAGGGTCATAGAGCTAGTGTCTGAAGCCAGATTTACATATACAGACATATATGTATATGTAGAATACATCTTTATATGTGTATGTATATTGCACCTACATGGCACAATGTAAATTACATGGAATCAGGAAGTTTGAATTTGAATAGGAATGCACTCATTTACTAGTCATGTGCCCCTGGGCAAGTCACTTAACCTCCATTATCCTCAATTTTGTCATCTGTAAAATGGGAATAATAATAATATCTATTGACTATGGTTAATAGGGTCTAAAATGACATGATATTTGTATTTTGTAAATGAAAAAGCACTATATTAAGTTTTATGTGCTTAAAAATAGCTATAAAGTCATAGGGATCTCCAAATTTCTTAAGTAATTGTATCTAAATGGGTGAATGAAATGGTCCCTGAGTTACTAAGTTTGTATACAACAGGCAAAATAAATCAAAAAAGATCTCCAGGATTCATGGATTTCTACTAGTCACTTTTTTCCCCCTTAAAATTGCATTTAACTCTTGGTCTTCATTCACAGCCAACATTAAATTTATTTCACTTGATTTCATTTTATTTTTGGAAACTAATAATGGCTGAGTTAGTAAAGCTTTTAAATGACTACAGTCTAACAGCTACAGAGTTTATAGTATAACACAAGGCATCTGGAGATGGTGAGTTCTCCTCCCCTCCCACTCATCTCCATTCATTTAGGCTTTGCTGCTAATTAAAGCAACCCTTAAGTGACATAATTAAATCTGTGAACGGTCCAAAGTCATTGAGTTTCTGACAGCCAGGGAATTTTCACAGCAAGATTTTTTTTTTATTCAAGCACATGCAAAGGTTACGTCCCCACCTATTGTCACTTTGGATTTTTTGTGGCAATGGCTGTTTAAGTGTCAAGCATGGCCAGGGAACCACCATTAATCTATTGGCCCATTGCCCTTCTTCCCCACAAAGAAGTCTTCAAGAGCAGACCCTGAAGCCTTCTGTGCATTGCTTAGTATACTCTTGCATTTCTTTTCTTTTTACTTATTTTCCTTTTCAGTTCTTTCAATAAATCTAATAGATAGGATCATACTATCATAATTTAGAATTAGAAGGGTCTTAGAAACTCTTCCAACTCCCTCCTTTACAGATGGGGAAACTGAGACACAGAGACATTAAGTAACTTCAATTAACAGTCTAATTGATTTTTTAAATAGACCCATGGATCAAAGTGAAGACCCAACAAACTTGATTCCCAGACCTGAAGATAAGAGTAAATAGGTGTTAAATTTTTAAATAGTTAAGTAATAGGAGGTTTAAGTATGATAAACTCTAGAAATAACACTGAGCAGAAAAATGATCAGGGTCATGTCAGGCATTGTTATAAGGTCACCTTCACAGGGTCTATACTGACTATTAAATTTGGAGTTGAGGATAACCTTAGAGATTATCCCATCCAAATTCTCTAAGTGCTTTGTTCAAAAGTCACACAAATATGCCTCAGCAGATCTGGGATTTAAATACTGGTATTCTTACTAAAATTCCATAAAAGCAAGAAAATAGAACCCATGACCCCTTTCCCTGCCTTCAGTAGAGAAGCTGAAAAAAAATTATTAAGGAGCTGAGCTAGACTCTTCTTTGGGGAACAAGGTCCTCTTTCCCATGGAGAGGTATATAACCTTGGCTCATTGAGAAACACAAGTCCTCACTCCCATATAGCCTACCCAAGTAAACTCATGTGTTCTTTCTTCTTTCTTATATTTTATTTTTCAAACAATCCTATGAAGTATTCAGGAAAGACATCATTATCTCCATTTTACAGGTCAGGAAACTGAGGCATTCAAATCTAAATGTGATAGATCCATTGTAGCCATTTCATACAGTTTGTTCTTAAATTGGTCATTGCCTTATCTATCCTATGAAAATAATCGATTACACAAATAGTGATCCAATACTTCTCAAAAATGATGACCTCAAAAGGATCCTGTACAAACATATGATCATGAAACTGGTTCAATGACGTGGCCATAGTCATGTAGCTTCTAAGTGTCAGAGCCAGAATTTGCACTGAAGACTGCTGATTCCAAGGCCAGTCTTCTTTATTATTCAACATCCTAGTTTTCCAAAAGAGGAGCTTGGTCTTATGGTTCTTAGATGGTTGAGGAAATGAACTCAGCAACAGTACTCAGAACTGACCAAATGAATAAAGAAGAAATACATTCTATACTAGACACAAATTGAGAATATCAAGGAACTAGTCTTCAATATGTATATTTTAAAAGAGAAGATAGCAAACAAGAAGGAAATGAGCTGCATTGTACAAAATTAGAAACAAAACAAAAAATGATTAGTGAGAGAACAATAAAGATATGGCTATGTCTTATATTTCATGTGGGATACCCTCTGGGGTGTGGACATTATTTTCACAAAGATTTTTACAGTGATGATAAAGAATTCATGCAGGTCTGCAGACTGTATCTTTACATCACACAGTTGATTGTGTGATGTGATATTCATAAGATGCCAATATGTTTACTGTTTGTTGAGTATAAACACGAAAGAGTTCTTCAAAAAGAATACTTTTGTAGGCATATTGGTATTATTAATTGGAAATTACTATTACTATTACTAATTAACATTTATGGCTTATGATGTACCACACAGTGTTCTAAGCACTTCATAATTAACTCATGTTTATTTTTTCAAAATTATCATTTATGTTTCCATCAGTCATTTCTACAAGACTTTGAGTTACAAATTTTCCCCCATTTTTCCCCTACCCACCACCCCAAAACAGTGATCCCACTATATACTCTCTCCCCCAATCTGCTCTCTCCTGTATCCTCCCCCATCACCTCTCTGACTTTCTGATAGGGCAAGATGGATCTCCCTACTCCAGTGCCTGTATAGCTTAATTTCCATTTGCATGTAAATAATAATAATAAAATATTATCTCAAGATAACCACACAAAAGCCCTGAGAGGTAGGTACTATTATTACAGATGAAGAAACTGAGGCAAACAATGAGTGAAAACATAAAAATAGTAGAGAAGGAAACAAGTTGGTAGACAACTTGGCATGAGTATCAAAGAAACTGATCATTGAAATCCAAAATAAGTCAACAAAAACATGCAAATGCAAGAGATTAACCAATATTTTTACATAACTGTCTTCTCAGGATCAATGACAACAGAATAAGAGTATTAGTTCTGAGCTCTTATGCACGGAAATGATTAAGTAAAAATCAAGGAAGTCATTACTGGAAGTGATGCGATTTCGAAAATAAAGGAATAGACAACACTTCAAATTCTGCCTAAGAGGGAAGATTCCTCTTAGAAAATGGTACATGGGAAAGTGGTACATGGACCATATCTGTGCTTTAAAAAAAGGCAACTGTAGCAACTATTGACCCATACTACAGCTTGCTCATTATAAAAATGTTTATGGGCATGGCATACTCACATATATGAAAGGTAACCTTGATATCAATATGAAATGAGAACAAATTCTAACAGATAATTTTCTAGAGGAGATCACAACTGAAAAGTATAGAATATACAATATAATATTTTAGTATTTAAAACAGTAACAACAGCAGCAGCAGCAAACAAGCTGACCAACCCCACAGAACAAAATGAAGTCTTCAAACCTATTCAACAAAGTTTCTGTCATGAATACTTTTAGGATCACATAGATATTCTTTAAAAGTTACAAACAGAATGAAGCAACTTTGTTCTACTCTTTTCTGATTATGAACACTAAGGAAGTAATGTAATAGGCAGTCATATGCTTACTGAAAAGTGTTTGCCAATGCCATGGGGCAATGAATGCTGTTCATTTATTCCCAATAAAATAAGAAATCTCTCCAAATGATCTTATTTTAAAGAGGATATCATACTGATGATATCGTAGTCTAGAAAATTGTAGGACTTCCTTAATGGAAATTTTATTTTTCATTTTTCCACCTTGAGTATATATATATATATATATTTTTTTTTTCCAATTGCATGTAAAGACAGTTTTGAATATTCACTTTTATAAGATTTTGAGTTCCAAAATTCTTTTCTACTTCCCTTCCTCTCCCCTCTCCAAGATGGCATACAATCTAATATCAGATACACATGTGCCATCATGTTAAACACATTTCCACAGTAGTCATGTTGTAAAAGAAGAATCAGAACAAAAGGGGAAAATTATAAGAAAGAAAAAAACAACAAAAAAGTGAAAATAGTATTCTTCAATTTCCATTCAGATTCCTTAATTCTTTCTTTGAGTGTGGATGGCATTTTCTCTCACAAGTTTTTTCATATTGTCGTACCTCTTCATATTGCTGAGAAAAGCTAAATCTATTTAAGTTAGGAGCTACTTTGTGAAGGAAATAAAGACCACATATGATGGGATAAAAAGTGGTGGATAGGTCAAACCAGTATCATTGGTGGGAATTTCCCATCAATGAGATCATTCATCTATCAAAGTATTGAAGAATTAAGAATGGAACCACTTGGATGTGGCACCATTAACTGAAAGTCAGCATGTCTATTTTTCTTCCAAAATCCTCAAACACTAACACTAGTAATGAAATTACTATTATATCAAGTGCTAAGGATAAAAGAAATGCTAAATTAGAGACTTTTTTTTCTAATTTAATTCTTATATTTCATTCCATTATAGAGCTTTACAGACTATCCTATGAATTCACCCTAAAGGGTTCCCATGGTCCGGATGTGACCTTAATGAATACTCAGCTCAGAATAATATGAATGATACCTTTATTATCTTTCTTTTTTTCTTTCTTTATTCCTTCCTTCCTTCTTTTTTCTCCATCTTATAACCCTTCTATTTGCCTAACCAGTTAATAATGAGCTTCCTTCAATCTATTATTTTAAGTAGCATTCTTCTATTCTCTTTTCCAATATTTTGTCATTCTTTGGCTAATTTTTTCTCTTTCAATTTTGTCGCAGAGAATTGTGAAACCTATCTCTCATTTCATGGACTACACTTTTAATTCTTCCCTCTTCTATTTTTTTGTGGATCCCTTATAGGGGTATGATTTCTGGAGTACCAACTCAAAACTACCTACCCTAAGACATTTTCATGTTTCTCTATGTGTTGATGTTATTCTATTTTCTTTATTTTTCCTGTATGCCTCACTCTGACTAAAATTTGTGCAGGAACTGATTCAAATAAACAGCGTATTGTATGATGGGAATCAACCTGGATCTTATATCAAACAGGCTCATCCTCCCTTTTCATTCCCTGTCTTTACCCTGCTTACTAATCACAACTATGGCATGGCCATTCTATCTGTTGTATTCAGTTCTTCCTACCTCTCTAAATGGTACATGCCTTCTGTGACTCATATATGCCCTCTCTTCGAGTTTCAGTTCTTTCATTTATGTTGATTTTCTAACATGTAGATTCACCACTCCCCATCTGCCATTACTCAGAGTAAGCATAATATATGACCCCTCTTTCTTGAAATGGACATACTCCTCTACCATGGGAACACTCTTTAGTGGCATGTTTTCCTTTATCCTATTAGGTTAACTCCCACTCTTACTTGTCATCCATTACGCCTTTCCCCTCTGTTATTTTTAATTTGTTCTCCCAGAATTCATCATGTTGTAGAGATTCTAAACAAGATGCTTACCCACTTAAAATAACCCTACTTTACAATTCACATAGGTAAGACAATCTAGATGAAGAATGTCAGTTACCTTATAGGTATTTGAATAACAAACTTATTGAATTGACCTATACTTCCATGAAAACATGAATGGATGGATTGATGGATGGATGGATGGATGGATGGATGGATGGATGGATGGATGGATGGATGGAAGGACAACAGCACAGATGAACAAGGAGCTGGTCATAGAATTGAGTAGGAAGAAGAGAGCAGATTGGATTGCATTTTGTAAATTTTTTAGTGCTTTCAATCACTGCAGCTGTTTATCATTTTTAACATTAATATGGTTATTCTTCGTGACTGCCAGTCATGTAATTCAATAATCTCTGAAGAATAATAATGCAGGTTCACCCAGAGGGCAAGGGAGAACTGGATGGGGCTGCTGACGGAATGCAAAATACATGATGATTTAGGGCAAGACCCAACATAAGAGATGGCATAAAAAAGAATTAGTAAAAGAGATGCATCAGTTACATAACTGAAATGCAGGATATCAGAGACTAGAGAGGTACCCTTCCCCTAAATAATGATAAAATACATATTAGAAGAGCTCTAGGCTAATGATTAAACCACATATCAAGAACATTAACAGATCTACACAAGATAAGAAAGCAAGAATTGTCTGAGATCTGTTGTTGTTTGTCCTTAATTTTTGAAGAGGACCAACGACATCACTGGTGATATCTTGACTTATGTGTGAATTGTATTTCAATGAAACAGAGTTACATAAAATTATCAGCCTCACTCTCTCTTCCTGAGTAATTGAAGTCCAAGTCAAAAATCAGGATGACTGGCAGTGGCCCAACATGCAGTGGATGACTTCGGCATCTTCAATGCCCGACCAAGCTCTAAGCTCTCCATAGTGCCTGCTTCAGCTGCATTCAGCACAAACAACCAAACAAACTTTGTCATTGTCATTGGAACACATTGTTCTCATCTGCCCATTAAACTTGGGAAAGTCTTCAGATGCTTGTGGCTACACAGCTCCCTAACTCATTTCCAGGTGAGGACTTTGTTACCCTCAACCATGTTTAGCCTGTCTGGTGAGACAGTTTACCACATGCTAGAACTTGTTGGAGCCACAGGTGAGATTTGGGTGAATTGGATAGACAGACAAAGTGGATGAGCAGTCCTGAAAATGGCTTAGCTCACACCGGAGGCATCCTCTTGAACCTACACCCCTCCCCATGACCCATACCAATGGGCACCCAAATTGATGAGCTATGGAGCAAAAAGAATGAGCTAAAGAAGCATCAAAGCTTTTGCCAATTGCAATATTAAGGTAACCTTATTTAAATATACTAAAACAGTAATCTTACCCCAGGTTATTAAGGACATTTCTGCACAACTATCCCTTTAATTAAAGTTATTACTGATAACTAAGGTGCTGCAGAAATCAAACTCTTTAGTCTGGTTGGGTTTGTTTTTATTGTATTTTTGTGTGTTTTTAAGATGGAAGAGATTTAGGCAAGTTTGAAGGCTTTGGGGATTGAACTAATTCATTGATACATAGATTTTTGAGTGGGAATGACAAGAGAGCATACAACATACATACAACAACTATGAAGGGGTTATAGTTGTATTAGATTACAAAGGTGGGGAATCTGCTACCTCAAGATGACACACGGCTTTCTAGGTCCTCAAGTGCAACCCTTTGAATCTAAACTTCACAGAACAAATCTCCTTAATGAAAACATATTTTTTTTTCTGTAAAACTTGCACTCAGTCAAAAGGCTACACCCAAAAACCTAGAAGGTCAACTTTGGCCTCAAAACCACAGGTTCCCCACCCCTGTATTAGAAGATTTGCTGAAACAGGAAGCAGTCACTTTTGATTTCTCTGATATGTTTAAATTAATATTGGAAAGTGTTCCTCTATATATATAATTTTGGAGCCCATAAGGGTAAAGTGACTTGCCCAGGGTCACAAAGCTAATAAAGGTCAGAGGTCAGATTTGAACTCGGTTTATCCTGACACCAGGGCAGGTGCTCTATTCACTGTGCCACCCAGCTGCTCCTTCTTCATTCTCTAAAGTAACAATTTACAAGTTTTATATCGATTTAATATTTTCCCAATGAGACATACATAGTTATATTTCATTACTGGAGAACAGATTCAGTATATTTTATGTACTGAATTTTGCAAAATACATTATTACAAATGTGTCTAAATTTTATGTTTGGTAAAACATCTTCCCATAAAATTATAAAACTGCTTTTAATAATAATAATAGTAATAACAATAACAATAATAATATAGTTAACCTTTACATATCACTTTAATGTTTGCAAACCATGTTACACATATTAACTCATTTGATACTCATGAAAATGCTGGGATGCAAATGATGTTAACATTTTCATCTTACCTCTAAGGAGCCAGAGGCCAGCTGAGGCTACCAGATTTGCACACGGTCACACAGGTAGGCTGGATTCAGATTCACACCTCCCTGATCCCATCCATTGACATCTCTCCTTCACCACCTAGCTGCCACCTGGGTGTTTTCAAAAGGGTTTGAATGCTATGAATGGAACAAACAAACAAACAAACAAACAAACAAAACCTCAATTTGGAAACTTGTTTTAATGTGGAAACAATTGGAATATTTTCTGATATTAAAAATATAGTTTTATATTAAATAATGAGACAAAATACCATGGGATTTTGATGTCATCAATAATCATTTGAAATTAAAATCAAATTACAGAGTAATTTTTTTTAATTTAGTGCGCAGCTTAAAAACAGTAACATGGTCTGTGACTTACAATATCATTGCTTGGGAAGAGGTACATATGTTTGCTCTACCCATGAGTCTTCCACATAACCCATGGCCTCCTCACAATGGAATTACAATTCTCTTGGGAGGTCCCTTCCTCCCAAGGTTTCTTCAAACCAAAATGATTGGTTGCTTCTTCCCAGAACCTCCATTCTTAGGAAAACCAATGCAGCCAAGACTAGAAAGAAAGCAGGAAATTGAGATTATTTTTATAGCAAGTTGCCTTGATAAAATTTTATTTCTCAAATATATAGATAACTAAATCAAATTTAAAAGATTACAATTCATTTCCAAATTATAAATGGTCAAAGGATATGCATAGGCAGTTTTCAGAAGAAGAAATCAAAACTATCTATAGTGAAAGGAACAAGTGCTCTTAATAGTTATTGATTAGAGAAATACACATTCAGACTACTCTGAACTACTACGTCACAGATATCAGATTTACTAATATGACAGAAAAGGAAAAACACGAATGTTGGAGAAGATGTGGGATAACTGGGACACTAATATACTGTTGACAGAATTGTGAACTGATCCAGCTGTTCTGGAGAGCAATTTGTAACTATCCTCAAGTGACTATAAAACTCTGTTTACCTTTTGACCCAAAAATACCATTGCTAGGAGTGTATCCCAAAGAGATCAGAGGAAAAGGAAACGGATCCTTATGTAAACAAATATTTATATTAACTCTTTTTATGGTGGCACAGTTTTAGAAATTGAGGGGATGAACAACAATTGGTATGTGATTGTGATGGAATACTATTATACTAGAAAAAATAATGGGGGTGGCTAGGTGGTGTAGTAAATAGAGCACTGGCCCTAGAGTCAGGAAAACCTGAATTCAAATGTGACATCAGACACTTAACACTTACCAGCTGTGTGATCTTTGGTGAGTCATTTAACCCCAATTGCCCCCCTGCCTTCCCCCCTCCAAAAACCAAAATAATAATAGTAATAATAATGATAATAATAAATAATGAACAATATACTCTCCAAAAAATCTGTGAAGATTTGCATGAATCAATACAAAGTGAAATGAGAAAAACCAAGAGAACATTGTACACAGTAACAGCAACATTGTATAATTATCAGCTCTGAATGTCTTAGCTATTCTCAGCAATAAAACGGTCTGAGACAATTCCCAGTTATCATTACGCTGTGAGATGCTAAAGAGCAGGGATTGTCTTTTGCTTCTTTTTGCATACTCAATCCTTAGCATAGTGCCTGACACATAGTAGGTGCTTCATAAATGCTAATTGACTGACTGACCTACAGAAGTACTTCTTGTAGATGCAGAAAACAAAAAATAATTTTCTTAAATTAGAAATACTAAAGGGCAATTATAAATATGTGCCAATGGATTTGTTGAATATAAGCAAGGATTGTTACCTTAAAAAAGAACCTATATAATGACTGACTTCCAAGAGGAAGAAGCCAATGGCCTTCCATGGGATACATTTGCATGAAGATAGCCAACAATATGGCTATAAGAATAGCATTGAAGAACTAGGTTAGTCATGTGTCTTTGTTTATGGATGCAGGGGTGGGGAAAGGGCAAGCATTTATGATGGTAATTTGTGACCAGGGTATCATGACTGTTTACAAAGGATTATCTTTAAAGAACCTGGAACTAGTGACTAATTCAGACTAGCCTATGGAATGGTTGACATTGGCAACATATCAATGCAGTTTTTAAAAAATAACACTTACCTAATACCTAGCAATCCATGTCTTGGTGGTTAATATTCACATCAGAAACTTATTATTTTTTATGCATTACCAGATAACAAATCTTGATAACATAAATAAATGTCTAAAAATAATCTGGTTAGCCCAGCTGATAAAACTGTTTTGGAATGGGACTATTATCATAAATCAAATTTTTATCCATTGTCAACTAGATATATAACACTGTTCTGTAAAACCCTGAGAAACATTTCTGATTAATGTCACTGTACGAAATAATGACACCCTTTTGTAACAAGAAAGTTCATATCACAGCAATTGTTCTTATTATTATGTTGGTGCCATGTTTTAAACAGAGACATTCCTCAAATGGACATTTAATATTGTAGCATTCTCAACATACTAAGCTGTTTTTACATATTTTCAGCATGTAAATAAGGCATGAGTGTAGAAATGAGTCAAAGGCTCATTGTTTAGTAAACATCAAAGGTATTATAAATGTTAGGAAGCTTAGGGGGAGTTTGTTCAGTATTTATTGAATTGATAATAAGTTGTTCTTTGGACTCATAGTATATATTGGCAAACCCATTTTGGGTTACAGTAAGTATATTGTTTTCTTGAAACTGTTTATGGCTTTTTCCCCCAGTGATACAAGTTGTAAGTGATTTGTATAAGGCAGATAAAGATGTAATTGGATTATATTTAGAGAGTCACTGGTATTCTCATATTTTGTTAGGAGATATGTTATGCCTTGTATTTAGAAAGGTGAGATGAGCATGACATTTGAGAGGAAGTTGATGATCTGACTTGATAGTAAATCTTGCTCACTATAAAGAATTCAAGCCAAAGAATAATGAATCTCATTCATCTCTACCACTTTCCAATTTACTACAGAGTTTAAAATTTTGTTCTACTCTCTTGATGAAACTCCACCTCCGTGTCCTCCTTGTCCTCCTCATCCTGCTTGTTCTCCTCCTCCTCGTCCTTCACTTCTTCTTCTCTTCCTCCCCATCCTCCTCCCCTCCTCTTCCTCCCCTCCTTCTTCTCACTCCCTCCTCCCCTTCCCCCCTCCTCCACTCCTCCTCCTCCTCGTACTTCTTCTTCTTCTTCTTCTTCTTCTTCTTCTTCTTCTTCTTCTTCTTCTCCTCCTCCTCCTCCTCCTCCTCCTCCTTCTTCTTCTTCTTGTCTCTATCTCTGTCTCCCTCTCTGCCTCTCTCTGTCTCTTAGTTCTTGAGACTTTGTCATAGACTTGTAACATTGAATGTTTTTTTAATTATTTTTTGCTATATTGGCTTCTATTGTTTTAACCTTTAAATCTTTGCCTTCAGTTTCTAATTGCAGAAATTGTGATGTTTTGATGTTTTTGTCTTCCAGATTCCTTTCCTTGCACACCCTTTTCATTGCTTTTAATTAGGCAGCATCAGATTAAATATAAATTTCCCATGTATTTTTGCAGATGTTCAATCACTTCTTCAGGTACCTTTGTCACATTGGCGTTTTGACACCTGTTCCTAAGAGTATTCCCTGATATCTTTATCTTTATACTCATGGCAATACATTTGTCAGTGACTGACATATATAGCATTGTATTCACATCTTGAATATTTTTTTCTATTTTATGTCAAGTATAATGAGAAAAATTTTAACATGCTTTTTGAATTTAATAACATGAATCCAACTAACACATTAATTATATAGCAAAACAGAATCATTCCAAAGAAATTGGTATCTGTTATAGGCATTATTTTGGCATCCTTTTCCCTAAATATAATTTTTGAAATGTGAATAATTAAAGATTTTCAGTGACCTTGTTGGTCTTCAATTTTCCCTCTTATCTATTTTAGCAGTTTCTTGATGTCATCTCTTAATACATCCAGTCTAGATTTAGGAATGAAAATTTTTGTGTACGGTTGCCCTGGCCAGGTTGGGAATATATTGTTGCATGACTGAGAACTGAGAGTAATGTTGACAAAAAGCAATATGAAGCCTTTCCCTATACCTGGAGAGATGTTTGAAATTGTGCCATAATAGGGTGATGGTGCTTGACAGTCCTCAATCCATTTCATGCATAATATTGAAATACTTTTGGACTCAGTGCCATTTGCAATAAAACATTTCTAACACATAAGAGATTGACATTTCTAATTTGTTCCAAAGTATCTAACACTCAGAGATTACAAGAAAGCAGATTAGACATGCCTCTTACTCTCCTGTCTTCTATTGCAAGATTCTCAGCAGGAGAGTTTCCATTGGTACCAGCCCACATCCTCAGGTTGCTGTGTCTGTTTCTTTGATGCATAGGCTCAATTACATTACCCTGGACAAGATTCTAATCCAATCAGTGGTTGTTGTTAGTTTTATCATATTTTATCCTTAAGTATTAATCTATTACTTAATAAATTGCCTAAAACAAAGTTTCTATAATTATGTTTTTTATTTGTTTGTTTTTACCTCATCTGGTATTCTGTGTTGTGTTGCTTTTCAGTCAGTCATGTCTGACTCTCTGTCACCCCATTTGGAGTTTTCTTGGCAGAGATACTAGAGTGGTTTACTATTTCTTCTCCAAATCATTTTACAGATGAGGAAACTGAGGCAAACAGGATTAAGAGAAGTGCCAAGGGTAACATAATTCGTTAATATCTGAGGGCAGCATTGAATGCTGGGAGTCTTCCTGACTCTAGGACTAGAATTTTCTCCACTGTGCCACATAGCAACTTGCAATTATTATCCCCAGTTAAAAGCTGAAGAAACTGGGGCAAACATCAATTAAGCAACCTTCCCAGAGTTACATGCCTAGTAAGTGTCTGAGTCCAGTGGCCTATCCTCTGTGCCATCTAACTACTTCATCTGTTGTGTGAGTATTCCAATGTTCTAATATATTGTGTGATCTCATAAAGAGAAGCATTCTCTCCAATTATGCAAATTATATCATGTCCATCGCCTCACCCGGAATGGTTCTTGTTTGTATCCTCACAGGGTTACCCCAACACTCTGGGGCCATCCTTTGCTTTTTTCTTGATGCTGAACTACCCCCAGTATTACTTGATTACTCTGAAAGATTGAGGAAGGTCTAGATTTGTGATTTTATGTATTTTGGGGAGCTCCTGGTATGGAAACTAACACCACCTGAAACTCATCATATTTTCTGGGGTTCTGGGAGAATAAGTGACGTTCCACTGTTTCCAGATAGTTTGGATCTAAGCATTTGGACTCATGTCTTTTTGAATCAAAGACTGAACCTCACCTTACTATATCACTCTACTAGTTTTAATACACAATTCACTCACATTTGATTTACTTTATTTTCCTAATGATAGAAAATGAAATAAAACCTTATACCTTAAATTCCCTAATAGCCCTGTTAACTTTGATGTGAACAATATTTTTTTTTCAGAAAAGCAGCATAGGTTTCCAAGGGAAAATTAGTTTAATTTACTTTTGTTTTTCCTATATTCTTTACATACATTAAAAAGCCTTTCTGATGAAGGAAAACAAACTTTGGAAATCAATCCTACTTTTCTTCAGGAAAAAAAAACTGGTGATATGTTGAGTTCATTTGGGGCACTAGCACTGTATAATTTTCCTTAATTATTTTTAATGGCTCTCTTAAAGTCTCTAATTGTATTTTTAATAAGCAAATCCAGCTATTTTACATTCTGTTCATTTAATGTGACAAGGCTAGTGAGGGGTCATTATTTTGGAGCCATTCATGGAATCTATTTAAAAGTCTGTCATCATTTTTATAGAAACCCCTACTCTCAGTCATAAAACTTGGCTGTGGGTTAAAACTTGCATAAAGTTTCAGACAGGGAAGACATTTTAGTGATTTTACGTTAAAAAAAAAGCAACAACCTCATGAACTAAACCTGCCCATTTTTAACTCTCAACACTTCACATTTTTAATGTGTAAAAATATATTTTTTAAACTTGAAATTAGTATAACTTTTATAGCACATGTCTTTTTACACTCTTAGACTATTCCTATGAAGATTAAGTAATTTGAAATTTTTATCTGAAATTACACTTTTCTAAACCATTTCCATGGAATTCACATCATGCCTACCAACAAGAAAGTTTTCATATATTATATGTACATATGTGTGTATGTAGCACAAATCTGCCTTGAACTTTTATTCCCTAATCAAAAATATTAAATAAACTTTCACTTAGAATCAGTCTTGTGGGAGTTGGCACAGCATGAATTCCACAGCTGGATAATCTCACCATTAGATTCTTAAACATATAGAATTGAAAGGTAAAACCTAAGAGTGTTCTCATATAACTTCCTCTTTTCCAAAGTATTAGTTATACCCCTTCATTTAATTCAAGTCAATAATCACCTGTTAATCGTCAGCCAATAATCATTTATTAAGCACCAGCACCAGGCCCTATACAAAGGACTGGAGATGCAACAACAGTGACAATGGAAGGAGCCTCTGTTCTTTTTAGAGATACATCAATAAAAAACAAAATACTAGTGTTCACAGTTCGGCCTGGGGGGAGGGGTTGGGGTGGGAGAAAATAGTAAGTTGGAGAATCAGAAAGACCTCTTAGGAGGCAGCCCTGGGTGAAGCAGCCCAGTCCAGGAGCCTCCTTAAAACCTAATGAGATATACTGTTTGGTTTGGTTTTCTTGCCAAGGGTATTAGGGGGCAGTGGTATTTTCTAGGGTGGACTCAGCTGCTTAGTTGTAGGCTTGCCTCCAATAGGAGGTCTTTCTTTGTTCCTCTGCTTATTACTTTCTCCCCCACTCCTTAAAAAAGTGAATTATCTGTTTTTTTTCTTCTAAATATTGACTCATCTCCAAATGGAATGTAAGTTCTATGAGGGTAAGTGTGTGTGTGTATGCACGTGTGTGTGCATGTATGTGTGCTCAGGCATGTGTGTGCATATGTGTGTGCACACACGTGTGTGCATGTGTGATTGTATCCCTATTCTTTTGTTCACTTGTACATGATTGTTGCTTAATAAGTAAGTATTGATTTGAATAAAATGAGAATGTATAGGCTGGTGTTTGAAAAACGTGGACACATATACATGCACACTCTGATTGCACCTGTCATTTTCGCACGTTTCAAACTCTAGCAATGAGATTATCCCGAGCTGTACAAGTTCCCACCAGACTGATTCTAAGTAAAAGCCTAGTTAATAGTTTTGATGAGGAGGCAGGTTTGTGTTCCTTTCAGCAGGTCACCAAAGTCTTTTTCCAATAGGGAATTAAACTTGATAGAGAGGTAAAATCAGTATCAGGATACTCGAAATGAGATGAGGATTGAGAGCAAGGGAGCATGGTAATTGGGCTCAGACAAGTCAATCAGGGATGGTTATTAATTGGCAGGGCTACTTTCTCACTGGATGACCTGGCCACTCACTCATAATAATAGCAAAAATGGATATTTCTTTAGAAATGTTTGACTCTCAAGACAACTGTGTGAAGTATGCTGCCTCCCACCCCCAACCCCATCCCCAGCCACTTTCTAGGGGAAAATTAAGACAGAGAGAACTTAAGGACTTGACTAGAATTGTTCTGATACTAATTGGCTAAGATAGAATTTGGACCCAAATTGTTCCCACTCCAAGATCTGAACTCTGTTCATCACACTACTCTGCCTGTTGAAGACACAAGACCCAAGTTTCAACTCCCCATAGGTGAAGCAATATAATAAAAAAATGACACAATATCCAAAGGCTGAAAATCCTTCATTTGAATCTCAGCTCTTAAAAGGGCATGGTTATGAGCAATTTGATCTGTTTGAACCTCGTTTTTTTTTCTCTTCTCTTAGTAATGCTTGCTCACTAATACATAGACCCATTTCTCTTAGGGGTGCTTTAGGGAAAGTGTTCAGTAGGTCTTAAAACACTATACAAATGGAAACTAGTTAAATGCAGTCCCTTACTGCCCATTTTGTAGACAAGCTTATTTGATGCTGCCTAAATATAGGTACCTTCTCACCAACTTTGATCCATACATATGGCTTTCCAAACAGGATGCCACCAGACCTGCTCTAATGGCCAAATGCCACCTTCTTCAAGGTAGTGAGTGTTCTTCACAGAGTAAGCGAAGTACCTTAAAATGAATACAGCATTGCTATTTATTGGTCTTTAGGATAATTAGATAATAATGAAAATGGATATTACCTTAGATTTTTTTTTAAAATGGACTGCTCCCTCTGTGGAGATTTAACAATCTGCTTCCTGCTGAGATACTTGGGATGGTGCTTAAATATTTTCATCTGTGACTGGATAAAAGCACAGATAGTATGCATATCTACTTTCAAGGTGACACAACACTAGATGGGAGAGCCAAAGCAGGGCAAGGAAGCTAAGCTATGCAGGCCTGTAGTGTTTAGTTCACTTTGCTGTTGCATTTTACAGTTTGGGGGAATTGAAAATTTCTGGCAACTCTGCATCAAATAAATCTATTAGTACCATTTTTCCACAACATAAAATTACATGGTGTCTCTGTCACATTGTGCTTATTCTTGAAATGTTTCAAACTTTGTCATTTTTATTTAATCTGTTATGACTATGTATAATTAGTGATAGTTTTGTTACTATTATAATTGCTCTGGGATACCATGATCCACACCCAGTATAAGACAGAAAAAAAACTTCATTGCTGTCTTGTGTTGAGAAATTGCCACATCCATTCAGTAACCCCCCCCCCCCCAATCAGTCAGCAGTCATTGACATAGAGGCAAGACCCACCAGCAGCCAAAAGATTATGACTTACTGAAGGCTCGGATTATGGGTAGCATTTTTTTTAGCAATAAAGTATTTTAATTAAGTGTGTGTACATGCGTTTGTGTATGTATGTGTATGTGTATATATACAGAGAGAGAGAGAGAGAAAGAGAGAGAGGTAGAGAGAGAGAGAGGGAGAGAGAGAGACAGAGAGAGAAAGAGAGAGAGAGAGAGAGAGAGAGAGAGAGAGGGAGAGAGAATACCATTCCCACTTAATAGACTATAGCATTGTAGCAACATAACTTTTATAAGCACTAGGAAACCAAAAAATTCTGTGACTTGCTTTATTGCAATATTTGCTTTATTGCAGTGGTCTGGAAGCAAACCTCTAATATCTTTGAGCTATGCCTATATGGAATATTAACAGCCTAGAGGACTGGATGGAATCTATTAAGATGAAACTGGAAAAAAAAATGGTAGCATTTCTATAGTATGTTAAGGTTTGCCAAGCATTGTTATGTACATGACCTTATTTAATCCTCACAACAATCCAGTGAAATAGGTAGAGTAATTACTTCCATTTTACAGATAAGGGAAGCAAGGCAGAGAGAGAGAGAGAGAGAGAGAGAGAGAGAGAGAGAGAGAGAGAGAGAGAGACAATGAGCACAAGTGACTTGCCCAGGGTCACACAGCTAGTGAATCTCTGAAGGCAGATTTGAATTCAGTCTTTCCCCCCTCAGGTCCAATGATATTACCCGCTCAGTCACTGTCTTCACTTGGGTACAAAAAAAAAATCTACTACTTAAATATATGATGGAGTAGGAATTGGGGTCTGGGGAAGATGGTGCATCACGAGCAAGTGGTCTAAAAAGGATTTCAGAATTTTAGTCAACTGAAGTCTTACTCACAAATCATTAGTGTGCTGTGGCTGTCAAAACAACAACAACAACAACAACAACAACAACAACAACAACAACAAGGAGCTAACTGGATCTTAAGTTTGACTGGGGGGGCCATAGCTTCCAGGAATAGAGAGCCGTATTCCCATTGTACCTTCAACACTGGAGTCCCACAATCCCATTCTGTCTCCAATGTTGGAGCACAAGGTTCATTTCTGGACACCATAGATTAAGAACGATGTTGATGAATAGAAAACGTCCAGATATGGACAAACAAGATGCTGAAGGGCATCAAGTTCAAGTATCAGTTGAAGGAAGGGCACATGGTTGGCCTGAGGAAGGAAAGAAGCAGGAGGAGCAGCAGGCCGACCTTCAAGCAATTTAAAGGCCGGTTGTGTGGATAAGGAATTAAACTTTTTCTTTTTGGCCCAAAAGCAATGAATGGAAGTTGTAAAGATGCTTGAGGTTAGGAAAAAGCCTGAGGGTTTTCAAAAAATGCCAGTGCTCTGATCAAGCCCCTTATCATTAAGGGCAAGGGCCCAGACCATTAACAAGACATGCTCCCTGCTCAATGGAATGTGGCAAATGAGGGGAAAAAAAGTAGGTTAGCATGCTTAGAATAGAGAGGTTTGGAGATACTGCAGTGAGTTAGTAGTCTAGAAGGAGAAACTATAGGGAGCTAAAGCAGTTTCTTGAGCCAGGAATTACCTTCAAAGAGAAAGAAGAAATTCTGTCTAAATAGTGGGGTTAGGGGGTAGAGAGAGAGACAGAGAGAGAGACAGAGAAACAGAGAGAGAGAGAGAGAGAGAGAGAGAGAGAGAGAGAGAGAGAGAGAGAGAGAGAGAGAGAGAGAGAGAGAGAGAGAGAGAGAGAGAGAGAGAGAGAGAGAGAGAGAGAGAGAGAGAGAGAGAGAGA
>CM053601.1:9895019-9921950 GCA_028646575.1 Pseudocheirus occidentalis
GTGAAGGAGTTTGCAGATCCTATACATGATTGTATGCCACCATGGGGGTGGTCGGGGGGGGGGGAAGGGGAGGAAGGGGAGAAAAATCTATAACTGAAGTGACTATGGAACAGAATCTTGTAAGCTAAAAGTGAACAAACAAGTTAATTTAAAAAATAATAATAATAAAATAAAATAAAATAAAATAAAAAAGAAATGATGAGCTCATCCTGGGAGAGGCATCTGGTTCCACAGAGTCGAAAAAAAACCTTTGCCTGAGTTCTGAAGTTGACCAAGTTAACATGTTGGGATGCACCAAGGGACTGTTTTCTTTTTGTGTTTTTGTATTTTTGCAGCAACACTTTGCACAAAGTGGGTGCTTCATGAGCTTTTGTCAGATGGAATTGAATTGGAGAACTCCTCAGGAATTTTTCAAAAACTTAAGAACTTGCCACGTTCAGACTAATTTTCATTCG
Source organism: Pseudocheirus occidentalis (assembly GCA_028646575.1). Classification (NCBI taxonomy): domain Eukaryota; kingdom Metazoa; phylum Chordata; class Mammalia; order Diprotodontia; family Pseudocheiridae; genus Pseudocheirus; species Pseudocheirus occidentalis. The sequence goes on from CM053601.1 coordinate 9,895,475, forward strand.
CCTTTCCTAGTATTTTCTGAAACTCTGGAAAGCAGTCCCAACCTGAAAAGCTGAAAGCAATCTCTGAATTGCTGGACTGTGCTAGATTTTTCAGGTGGAGACACAGCAAGAGATCACCAAGTTGCTTGTCATTCCCACTCTGAAGGGACAGGCTCTCTAGGTTTCCCCAAAACTTGGCTCAGGATCATTTAGATTTGTGAGCCATTCAGTGAATCTAATTCAATTTCCAAATTTGTACCTGGATACCAAACTCAGTGAGTTTTATTCAAGCTGGTTATACTTTTGCACAAGAATCACAGCCCTCCCAAAGATAAGCCTGTTGATACATAAGCCAAAGCTCTGGGTACATGGAAAATTTAGCTATTTGTGTCTTTATTCTCCCCTTGTCTATCATCTAGGAGAGGCTGTGTCATATGGGAAATAGAGAGCTGGTCTTGGAACCAGGAAAATCAAACTTAAAACCTTACCTCTGAGACTCTATCTACTGTCTATATCTCTCTGGAGTGCTGGAGTGTTAACCTGTGTTGGTAGAGGGATTTTTTTCTTTCTTCAGAGTTCCCTCTACCAAAGGAAAAGTGTGAAACAGAGAGAGAGAGACAGAGAGAGAGAGAGAGAGAGAGAGAGAGAGAGAGAGAGAGAGGCATTTAAATCACTATTGATTCAAAAAATGCAAATCAAAACAACTTTGAGGTACCACATCTCTCCAGTCAGATTGGTTAAGATGACAAAATCAATTTAAAAAAAGAAAAGAGAAAAAAGAGAGAGACAGAGACCAACGCACAGAGATTGGTATACAGAGATTTTGATTCATGTTTGCATGATTTTTTCCATGCAGTAGAAATATAAATTCATCAAAGGCAGGGCCTGCCTTATGTTTGCCTTTGTATATCTGCTACTGAGCACACTGCTGGTACATAATTTAAAAATACTTGTTGGATTCAGTGGAATTGAAATAGTGTCTATGGGGACCGAACACGTGCCTCCATTTGCTAGTCAGCCAGAAATTATTGGGCTTACTATGTATCAGACACTGTACTTAGCAATGAAGATACAAAGTAAGACACAGCCATCTCTGCTCTCAAGGAGTTTCCAATCTGATGATGGAGACAACATGGGAATCGAGATGGACATACTGGCTGCATACAGAGGAAATGGGAAGTAGCATTAGAAGAGAAGCTTCTCCTGGATGAAGAAACTTGCTCTACCAAGTACTTAATAAGGAAGAATCAATGAAGAGATGGCTGTGAACCCCTGGCCATTTGTCTTACTCTCACTGCCCTGTCTCATGGGAGATACAGTCATGCTTGCAGTCATATTGCTATTAAAAAAAACCACCCAGACTGCAAATAGTCCAGGCTTATGTACACCCCACATCTAACAATGGGATCGTTTTCAGGGTTTGAACTAAACTAAATCACGTTTCCAGACCTTCCTCCTTTACCATCAGAATCAGCAACTGCTAAGAATTGAAGGTGGTCTGGCCAGCCTGGCAATGACTTAGTCTCCTAATTCATCCCTGACCATGCCTAACAAGTGTAGGCCTCATCAAACGTTTGCCTCCTGAGACTCTGGAATGGCAAAACTGTCTGCTCTCAGCCCCTTCCAACTGCCTCAGGCCCTGGCTTCACACTTCAGAAAGGAGCCCAAGCCCCAGTGCCTGGGTCCACACCCTCTTCTGGCTCATTCCAGACTCTGAATTGTAAATAGATTCGTTCAGGGGCGAAAAGGAGACTAGATTGTACCCTCTCTTCATATACTCCCCTCCCTTCTCCATGGTCTCATTTTCTTATTTTTTGGTTGATTATGAAAAAAACATTTGAGAATGAAATGAACAGAACAAGGAGAATGATTATGATTATCATTTGAAGAACTTAAGAACTCTGATCAATGTCAGCTCTTATTACAAAGGATTAATGATAATACATTGCCCCCACATCCTTCTAGACACATGATGGACTCAGGTTTCAAAATCAGACATTTAAAGAAATGGGTGTTGCATACATTGTACATTGGTTTCACTTGCCTCTGCTTCTTTGTAACACTGGAGGGCTTTCTTTGTTGGAGGAGAAAAGGGAGGATAGTAAAATATGAAAAAAATAAATAAATAAGAGAAGGAAACAGAAGGGAAGGGAAGAGAAAACTGTCAATAAAACACTTTAAAAAGGAAACAGAAGAAAAGAATAGAAGAAACTTCAGAAGAAGACATAACCAATCTGGACAGTGTTTGAAATAGTGAGCTGAATTTTAAAGAAGTTTTACATAAAAGAAATGCAAGGCTTCATAGACAATCCTCTTTTTCTGTTTTTCTTTGTTTATGGAAGCATTCATGTTTTATGATGATGGTCAAGTTTATAATGACTAAATTTCACAAGTCACAGGGGACATTATTTCCAAGAAACACTGCCAGCAGTCTGTGACTATATGTGACTGAGTTTATATGAGTCTCTGTGTATTATTTTCCCGTACTTATTTTTAAGTTCTTATTGACTAGATCAATTTATAAACACGTTTTTCTTCAAGAAAAAAAAAGCAAAACAAACCCTTTTTATTCAGTAGATGAAAATGCTGCCTCAGATGCTCTTTTGTGGTAGGTGTTTCCCATCATAAGACTGCTTGAAAAATATTACAACTGAAGTAACCCTACTCAAGCCTGGCATATGTTGACTGTTGGTTGCTAGGTGTGCACAATGAACATCTCAATTGCTGATGAGAAACTACATGCTTGTCTGAGGACTAGAGAGGGATTTGAGAGCTCTGGAGGGCTTAAGGAGGTAAAAGAAACAGTTTTCTTCAAGAGATACATTATTATTTATAAAGCTATTATGATTAAAGTGGTTATAAATGATATGGCTGACAAGCACAAAATAATAAAAACATACAATGAGCAGCTCATGAAAAAAGTGTGTGTGTAGATAGATGAGAAGTAAAGAGAGAGAGAGAGAGAGAGAGAGAGAGAGAGAGAGAGAGAAAGAGAGAGAGAGAGAGAAGAGGGAGGGAGAGAGAGAGAGAGGAAGGGAGGGAGGGAGAGGGAGAGGGAGAGATGATGATGATGATGATGATGAAAACAATTAAAATGATGTGTGTCGGGAGACATGGGTATCTGTATCTGTCTCTATGTATGTTTCTATCCATCTATCTATTTCTTATTACTTGAAGGTTGCTGAATTTTTTTTTGCCTTTCTGGGATTGGACAAAGTCAACTTAACTTCTCATTGGATTTATTGATTATTATTCAGTCATGTGAATTTTGGGTTTTCACTGAACTGGATATATGCCTCCATTCTGTAATCCATTTTAGTAGGAAGTCTGTGACACTTACAAGCTATGTTAATTGAGGAAGTTCACTTGACCTCTTCTATGAAAAGGAGATGATGGTAATGATTTTGGTTATCTTACCTCACAGTGTTGCAGTGAGAACTGAATGAGAGAATGTGTACAAAGTGGCTTAGAAACTGTTGTATATAGGCTTATAGCATGCACACATACAAGTTAGAATGTGATGTGCATTGTATGTAAGTATTTACATATGCAATTCTGTACCCATAATCCTATACTTCTTTTTTATTATCAATTATTTACCAAAAAATTACAACAGAAAAGAAGTCTGTCATTAGAAGAAATTTCCTTTGATGTCTAGGTAGCAAGAGTGGTAAAGCCCAGGTGGTTGAGGGCCTTCTGAATGAGACATCAGAGGAGTGTAGGTGCCCACTGGGGTCAAGAGAATAGCCTTACCTAGCTCTTCTGTGACTGTTTTTTTTTTGATGGTATATTGGCTTGCTTTATTAGATTGGGAAGAGAGGGAATTCCAGCTTCCAGAAAAATAAGTAATAATTACTGCCCCAAGGAAGCCTTGGAATGAAAGAATCAACTCTAAATGAGAATTGTAGTTATTACACAGGAAAACGTACCTGAGAACTATGAGTATGACAGTGACCAGCACATTTACAGACCATAAATCTATTTAAAGGCCTGTTCATGTTCATATATCTCTCATTCTCAAAAAAACTCTCATTTTCTCCATCCATTTCCACTAGTGATTGTTCCACATTTCTTCTCTTTGGACTTAAACTCCTTGAGAATACCATCTATAGCTGAGGCCTCTGATTTTCTCAATCCTCATTCTTCTTTACCTCATCATAGGTTTTCATGCTGTCCAGCATCCTTTCATCCTTGATAGTGCCTTGTCTCCAAGTTTACACGATAATCCTGCTCTGAAGTATATGGATGGGGAGGCAATTGGTGTTTCTAAGGATAAAACACTGGGTCTGTTGTCTAGGGTCTGGAACATTTGAGTTCAAATGAAGACTCTAGCACTTACAAACTGATCCTGGAGAAGTCACTTAAACTTACTTTCCTCTGCCCTAAAATGGGAATAATAAGAGCATCTACCTCACAGGATTGTTGGGAGAACCAAATGAAATGGTATTGAGAAAATCCTTTAGCCCAATGCTGGGCACATAATAGGCCTTATAAATGTTGAATCTCTTCCCCTGGTACCCCATTTCTGACAGCTTCTTCTCAGTCTCTTCTATTGGATAGTTGTCCATGACGTGCCTGCTAAAAGTGGTTGTCCCCAGCACTCTGTCCTGGGTCCTCTTCTCTTCCTCCTCTATAATACTTAATTTAATGATCTCATTAGCTCCCCTTGTAAAAATGATCATTTTGGTACTGATGATTCTCAGATCTCTTTATTGAAACCTAATGTCTCTCCCAACCTGTTGACTCACATTTGCAACTGCCTTTTCAGCATCTAAAATGAATGTCTCCTAGATATTTTCAATTCAACACAAGCAAAGCTTCACTCATTATCTTCGTCTGTCACAACCCTGTCTCATTCTGAATTTTCCTACTATTGTGCAGGGCATTGCCATCCTACCAGTCATTCAGACTTCCAAACTAATTGTAATTTTCAGCTATTTACTTTCTCTTATCCCCCATATCCAATCGATTGCCAAAGTCTATTGATATTACCTTCATAACTCCTCTTAAATAGATTGCATTCTTTCCTCTGATATCGTGACCACCCTGGTGAAAACCCTCACACCTGGACTATTGCAAAAACCTCCTGGTGGGTCTGCCTGCCACAAGTCTCCCCACTCCAATCAATCCTCCATACAGATGTGAAATTAATATTCTTAAAATAAAGATATTACCATCTCTCTCTCTCTCTCTCTCTCTCTCTCTCTCTCTCTCTCTCTCTCTCTCTCTGTCTCTCTCTCTCTGTCTCTCACACACACACACACGCACACACACCATTTAATAAGCTCCAGCTCTACACTATCACCTCAATTATAAAATCATTTTTGGCTTTCAAAACCCTCCATAAACTGCACCCTTTAGACATTTATAGTCTTGTTTCAGTCCACCCTTCCCCCACCCCATCCCCTAGGATCCATTAACATTACCCTCCTTGCTGTTTCTTGCCAAACATACTCCATGTCCCAAATTCTGGGAATTTTCCCTGGCTGTCCTTCATGCCTCCATACTCACCCTCATTTTCTGCCTCCTGGCATCCTTGGTTTTCTTCAGGAATCTCCCATTCTCCAAGAAGTCTTTCCTAATCCCCCTTAATTATACTGCCTTCTTTTTGTAGATTTTCTCCAATTTATCCTTTCTGTTTCTTATTTGTATATGGTTGTTTGTATATTGTCCTCCTCATTAGACTGAATTCATTGAAGGCAAGGGTTATCTTTTGCCTTTATTCACATTCCTAGTACTTAGCAAAATGTCAGACAAAAGTAGACTCTTTCTTATTTAAGCACCTAATTTATTTACTTTTTAATACTTTTTTATTGACTTGTTTGTTTACTTTTAATTTCCGCGATTCAGTTCCAGAATCACTTGAGTTTCAGATTTTTCTTGCCTTCCTCCCCACCCATGTACAGGATCTGCAAACTCTTTCACATTGCATAATAGTCTGGTTGTATAAGCATTGTAGCCAATGGAGTGAACAATGGGAAAAGAGAAACAAAACCAAATACAGAAAAGAACAATAGCATGTATTGCTTCAGTCTCCATTTAAACTCTGGTCTTTCTAGATCTTTCTCTGAATGTAGACATCTCCTTCCATCCTGAGACTCTTAGAGTTGTCTTTTAACTGTTAAGCACCTAAATTAAATTTTTTTTTACTAACAAACGGTTAATAGAAACATTTCCTCTGAAGTGTTTCTTAGATGAATTGAACCCATTTGAACATAGCAAGCGTAGTTCAATCTCCTTTCTACCATTTTGAGAGCATTCTGCTCCATACTGTTCTTCCAGAGTTGGCAGATCTTAGTCATGTTTTACTCATCCTACATGTCAGACTATTGGACTTGCTCTAAAGTTTCTGTTTGTTTTATTTATTCATTCACCCGTCCATTTATTTGTGTGTTTCTTATCATAATTTAGTATGCACAGGAGAAAGTTTGAAAACTAACTCAATCATCTGATCATATAGGATGTGTGTCCTATTTCTGTTCCCTTGTACAGATGATTCTTCTGCCTTTAGTGTCCTGTTTTCTTTAAATGACACATGGGGCATCATCTCCTAGAAGACCTTTATGTTTTGCATTCATCCCCTTTCTTGAAATTACTTTGCATTACTTTGTATGAAATTATCTGTGTGTATGCACTCCTCTGAACCTAACTTACTCCCAGTAAAATGTAAACTCCTCAAGAGTAAGGATTATTTATTTTGATTTTTAATTCTAAATACCTGACACAATGCTTTGCATTTCCTAATAAATGTTTATTAAATTGAGTGCGTTGAATGTTGACCATTCAAGTTCACAATATCCATTGCAAATATTGGAACTGAATTAATCTATTTCCTTATCACAATTTTCCCTCTCCAGAGAAACTTGTATTGAAAAGTAGGCCACCCCCAGAGACCAATAGGAGCCTCTTTCAATTCATTAGAGGTAGTGCAGTGCAGTGAAAGTTGCACTGCATTTGGTGCCAGAAGACCTCACTTCAAATCATGGCCCCACTTCCAAAGACAGTACAAATAAACAAATTAATTATCTTCTCTGGGATTCAGTTTTTCTGATCTTTAAAATGAAGTCTCTGGACTTGACCTTGGGCAGAATTTTTAACTTTAGACTTAATGTCATATCTTTATGGCAAAATACCAAAATATTTGATAAAGGGAAAAATTGAGAGATGAATTTTTCAAGCACGTAGCTTACTATTGTATTAATTATAAGGCAAAAGCTTCTCAGAGAGTGAGAGGGTCTACAGTCATCACAAAAAGGAAAGATATGGTCATTCCTTTACATTATACAAATAATTATTAAAGGACACCAAGGTGCTGAGTATTGTGCTAAATACTGGGGACTCAAAAACAAAAGAAAAATATGGTGCCAACACTCAAAGCTGTAGACAAACATTGCTGGAAATTCAGTATACAACATGGAATTTTAGCAATGTAGCACCCTTGAACGTGGAGAATAAGTAATTTCCTAACAACATTTTTCCCTTTTCTTATCAAAAGAATAACATGGTGATATGTGAGGATGAGATTAAATAGAGTTATTTTTGCAGCAGGCTTATAGTTCAATGTGGGGAGCCCATTTTGAAAAGTAGTCTGGTTTATCTAATAGAAATAGATTGAGGAGCAGCCTTCCATTATTTATGAATGGCAATGCTAAACATAACTCATTTACTCTGTCTGCGAGTCAAAATGCATTAGCCTGTAATGAAACAGATTGATTTTTAATCTTCAAATTATATTTTAATCCTTTCTTGAGGTCACGTGGAATCAATGCTATTGACTTTCCTTACTGTTGTATGAAGATAATAATAATTGTATCTTTCCATCTGGAAAAAATAAGAAGAGAGATAGAGACAAACAGACAGACACAGAGATACAAAGGCTGAGACAGAGATAGACAGGCAACGAGAGAGAGAGAGACTAAGAGACAGACATAAAGACAGGCAATGACAACCTTGGAGAGTATGGAACAAAAGGAAAGATTAAGAGGGGCCTTAGAATCTTATCCTTTTCAATAAACCTTTCATTTATCCTTTTTTGGAATATATCCTTCAGAAATTGGCAAACTCTCTCTTCAAGGAATCCAGTATTCTAATCTTTGAGAGTGACCAAGAATGATGCAGTTTGCTGAATGATGAGTCAGTCAGTCTCTTACCCTGTAGGAGTAAAAAAGCATGAAAGCAGTCTCTAATCCTGATCAGAAGTAGCAGCCAAGTGGCCCATGCACAGAAGGAACTCTTATATACTTGTGAGACTTTATGGGGCAGTTTAGATATAAACAGCCTGACCATCAGCCAGCTCTGCTTTTTTCATTCTCCTCTTCTTTCTGTTTTAAAGTGTCTTTGTGGTTGAAACCTACCCCAGTAGCTCCTGGGACTCTAACACCCTTTCTTTAGTCCCTGAGGCCAGACAATCATTAACTTAAATATAAACAAAGACAGGACTTAAGGGGTTGGAAATGGAACAGACCCATCTGACCAGATCCAATGTGGGTTTAGAGCAGTATGCCATCCCTGTAGTAAATTGAGATATGTATAGCTTTGTCAGCGTCTCTAAAGGGGGAAAGAAAAAAAAATCTTGGACCTAAGTAAAATAACAGAAATACAGAAATTGGTTTAAATTATTTTAGCCAACAGTCTTCATATTCAGCACTATCACTGTAGCTTGTGAACATGATCTTGAAGATTTACCAAAGCACTTTAAGTGCCATCTCACTGTATCCTCCCAGCAACACCTTCCATAGAAGCCCCTAGTTGCTTAGCGTAGGAGGTAGAGTTTTGGCTCACACCTTCTTGATTCCAAATTTGGTATTCTATCCATTGGATCTCAACTTGATCACAGTCCCCTTCCTGGGGGATTCTCCTCCATTAATTCCCCAAACATCACCATAGGGAGGGTCTATCCCAAATATTGGAGACCTTCCTTGATTTCTGCCAAGATTGTGGTGATGCCAGCAGGCAACTCTCCCTCCCAACATGACCAACCCATCTTCTCACTCTGTGGAAGCCATTAATTGAGAAGGTAAGCTTTGTGAGGGAGGGGAAATATTGTTTTTCTATCCCCAGCACTAGAACAGTGCTTAGGACATAGTAGATATTATTCAATGGACTTTATGAATTGAAGGAATCACACTTTATCATCTTTGGATACATTTAAAAATTCGTTTTTATTTTGTTTTCTCAAAGAGTTGGTTTCTTTCTTTTCCCCACTTTACTGAGAATAATATTTGACTTCTTAATATGGCCTATTTTTTCCTTTAAATTTATTTAATTTTAGTTTTCAACATTTACTTCCATTAGCTTTTGAGTTTTAAATTTTGTCTGCCTTCCTGCTCTTCCCCCTCCACATGACAGCATGGAATTTGATAAAGGCTCTACACATACATTTTTATTAAAACATTTTCATATTAGTCATATGGCTATTACTGTGCAGTGTTCTCTTGTTTCTGCTAATTTCACTCTGCATCAGTTCATATGTCTCTCCAGATTTTTTTCTGAAATCCACCTGCTTATCATTTCTTATAACACAATAGTATTCCAAAGCATTCATATACCACAACTTGTTCAGTCATTCCCCAATTAATGTGTATCCCCTCAATTTTCAATTCTTGGTGACAACAAAAAGAGCTGTTATAAATATTTTTGTACATGGAGGTCCTCTTCCTGTTTTTATGATCTCTTTGTGATATGGCCCTAGAAGTACATACTATAAATGTTAAAGAAAGGAATTTCCCTTTTTTTCTCACAAGAAAATCTTGACCTTGATTTTTGGGGAAGGATCTTAAACCCAGTTTTTCAAATGCCTGGAAAATTTATTTAGAAGAGGGAAAGCAAACTATTTTGGCAAGTACTCCATTACTTCAGTGGATCTGGGATGATGCTTGTCCCTCCTGTTGGGCAGATAATAACCCATCCATACCTGTTCATTCTTCACAATTCTTTTCCATGCACTATCATAAATCCACCAGAGGGGGTTCAATCAACATTATGAGGGCAATGCTCACATTCTTTTTCCCACTGTGTAGAGGTCAACAGACCATGAGAATTGTTCATCATTTATACTTCTTTCTTAACCATCTGACTGCTAATCAAATGTTTTGCTGCCTTTTCTATATAATGCCTCATTTGTAATCTGCTAAAATTGTGGGCAACTACCATACACCTCTTTTTCAGTTTTTAACAATATCCGTTGATCTTTGAGAGGTGTCAGACAATGGACATCACAGACAGAGAAAGATTAGTAAACTATAAGGAGGAAATGAATGGGGGAAAATCCACTCAGAATTTCAGCAGAACAATAACTTCCATAATCAGTCATTGAGTCAAGGATGGGAGAGGTCAAGTAGGGGAGAGATTCAGGTTCCTCCTTTTCCTTCTCTCTAATTTTCTTTATGTCTCTGTCTCTATTGCCCTTCTCTTTCTTGCCCTTCACTGTTTCTCACTCTCTCTGTCATTACCTTTCTTTCTGTTTCCTCTCTCCCCACTGACCCATGCTCCATTCCTGGGAAATTTCTGAAACAAAAGTATAGTATAGACCTACTCCAGGTTCTCTCAGAGATTTGAGTTGTCATCTTTCTTCCAGAGAATATCATCATCAATAATAATGATGAGTAAAAGAGAAGACTGACTGATATGCCTTTACAAATGGCTGAGGAAAGGAGGAAAGAGAAAGGGAAAGATAAATCCAACAGAACACAAAATTCCAGACAACAGCAAGAAGAGATACAAAAGTTTTCTTAAATGGGCACTGCAAAGAAACAGAAGATAACAATAGAATGGGAAAGTCAAGAGATCTCTTCAAGAAAACTAGAGATATTAAGGGAAAATTTCGTGAAAAAAAATGGTCATGAGAAAAACCAAAAATGGTCAGGATCTAACAGAAAAAGGAGAGATTAAGAAGAGGTGGTAAAAATGCACAAAATAGCTATACAAGAAAGATTTAACATCACTGATAGCCACAACTATGTGGTTACTGAGCTAGAGCCAGACATCCTAGAGAATGAAGTCAAATGGGCCTTAGGAAGCATTGCCAAAAATAAGACTAGTGCAAGTGATGGAATTTGAGCTGAGCTATTTAAAACCCTCAAAGATGGTGTTGTTAAAGTGCTGCATTCAATGCACAGTCAATTGGGAAAAACCAACAGTGGCCAATGGATTAGAAAATATTTGTTTAGATCCCAATCCTAAAGAAAGTCAATGCCAAGGAAGGAATATTCATGTTATCAAGTAATTGTGCTCTTTTAATACACCAGCAAGGCTATGCTTAAGATTCTCCAAGCTAGGGGTGACTAGATGCTGCAGTGAATAGAGCACCAGCCCTAGAGTCAGGAGGACCTGAATTCAAATCCCACCTCAAACACTTAATACTTACTAGCCATGTGACCTTGGGCAAGTCACTTAACCCCAATTGCCCTGCCTTCCCCCCTCCAAAAAGCAAAAACACAACAAAACAAAGACTCTGAAACCTATGATTCTACTATATGTGAACCAAGAATTACCAGAAGAACAGGCTGATTTTCAAGAGGCAGAGGCACTAGGGACTCAATTGCCAACTTTTGCCATATTCTCGAGGAAGTGAGGGATTTCCAAAAGAAGACCTCTACTTCTGCGTCATAGACTACTCTAAAGCCTTTAACTATGAGTATCTCAAAAACAATGTGGCAAGTTCTCAAATTGATAAAAGTAGCAGATCATCTCCGTTGTCTCCTGAGGAGCTTGTATACAGGCCAAGAAGTAGGAATTAGAATGGAGCATGGAAAAACTGGTTGGTTTAAGATTGAAAAAAGGAGTACAACAAGGCTATATAGTGTTACCTTATTTATTTAACTGATATGCATAGTATCGTGTGAAATGCCAGGCTGAATGAATAAAAAGCTGGAATTAAGTTTGTTGGGAGAAATATCAACAATCTTAGAAATGCAGATGATACCTCTCTTATGGCAGAAAGTGAAGAGTAAATAAGAAGACTCTTGACAAGGGTGAAAAATGAGAGATCAAAAACCGACTTGAAACAATATTAATAAAAGAAATACAAACCAAGATCTTGGTAAATTATTTCATTATTTCCTTTCCAAATGAGGGAGAAGAATTGCGAGTAGTGCGAGATTTTATATTCTTGAGATTTAAGATCATGACCAATGGCAGCTACAGCCATGAAATAAAAACAAATAAATAAACAAACAAAAAAACAACACTTGATCCTTAGAAGGAAAATTATTCCAAATCTGGACAGCATACTAAAAAGCAGAGACATCATCTTGATGAAGAAGTTATGACTTTTAAAGTAGAAAAGTATGACTGTGAGAGTTGAACTGTGAGGAAAACAGCACCAGAGAAGCAATGCTTTTTAGTTGTGGTGCTGGAGAAAACCTTTGAGAGTCCCCTGGCTAGCAAGGAGGTCAAATCAGTCAATACTTAAATAAATTAATTCCATTCACTGGAAGGTCAAAGATGAAACTAAAGCTTCAACATTTTGACCACATATTGAGAATATGGGTCTCACTGGAAAAGACCCTCATTTTAGGAAAGATTAACAATGAAAGGAAAAGGGGATTGCAGAGGAAGAAATAGGTAGATAACATCATGGAAACAATGAACATGAACTTGTAAAGACTTTGAGGGACAGTAGAGAAGACTAGATGGCATTCTATGGGGTCATGAAGAGACAGATACAACTGAACAGCTACAAGTGTGATCACTATGTGTTAGGTACTGTACTAAACATTTCACAAATAATGTATCATTTGGTCCTCACAACAACCCTGGGAAGTAGGTGGTATTATTTTCCACATTTAACAAATGAGAAAATTCAGACAAATGGAGAATAAATGATAGAATCAGGGTCATACAGCTTTGAGATCAGATTTGAACAAAGGTCTTCCTAACCCCAGGCTCTGTGCTCTATCAACCTAACTGCCCAATGCATTCAGTGTAAGCTATGAATGCCAAGAATATAGAATGTGTAGGGGGTGGCTAGGTGGCACAGTGAATAGAGCACCGGGCCTGGAGTCAGGAGGACCTGAGTTCAAATCCGGCCTCAGACACTTAACACACACACAAAAAACTTGCCCTGTGACCTTGGGCAAGTCATTTAACCCCAACTGCCCTCCAAAAAAAAAAAGCAAAAAAAAATATAGAATGTGTATACATGCCGCTATTTCCTTCACAAAGAAATAAACTTAGAGGAAAGCATGAACTAATTAAGATATGAAACATTCTCAATTGCCTATTGTACTTACTATATTTTCACGTAAAGGCAAAGTCCTTTTGTATGACAACTGAGATATTTTGTCTTTAACTTGCACATGAAATGTCTGAACCACTTAAAAGGTTAAGATTCCTTGACCAACATAGCTATCTCTAGTCCTTTGATTATACTATAATGCTTTAAGATGTCACTAACACTTGGGTAGAGGAAGAGGTAGGGAGAAAAATCCCTTTTCCTGCCATGCTGCAAGTCCAAGTAAGAGAAAGAGTGGGCAAAGATTTGAGTCCCCAAAGAGAAGTGTCTAAGATATCAGAAAGAGGTATTTCTATTGTTTTAAAGCTAGTTTACCAACTTTATGGTTCTTAAGAGTCTGCCATCTTAATTCTTAGAGGTCAAACATCTTCACAACCACTAATTCTGAGGACCAGCTAGGGTTTATTGTAACACTGTAACATGATGCACATCTTTCAACAAGGGACCAGTACACATATATGGCTCTATGAGACACATGCATGTCCATTAGCTAAGGAGAATAAAATTTCCTTTTTCTCACCCCTGTTACAATATATGGGAAGGGGAGCATTTCACTAATATTATTTAGCCTAGTGGTGGGGTACCATCCAAGGCAACCTCATATTCCATCATCTTACTAGGATTCCCAGATATATTTCTGATCCCCCTGACCCTGAGGACATTCACTTTTTATGAATAGACCATAGCCATAAATAAATGACCTATTTTTCCCAGAAAAAATCCAATTTTATGTGTGGAAGGAAATTTTCCTTGTTCTCAGATACATGGTGTCAGTCAGAGTGAATTATGATTTCAAGTTTGTCACAAATGATTCCTTAGAATACAATATATAATCTTCCTTGTTAGAGAAAAATAAGCATTACTTAACAAACTGGATAGATTTATTCAATTCCTTTCAGATAAATAAAAACCCCAAAATATTAATGAAAAACAAAAAAATCAGTAAGTAAAATGGGCATTGGAAAAATAAGTATTTTTGCCATCATGAACCATTTGCATAATGCAACATTTAAGACATTGGAATACAATTTTATTAATTAGTTATTATAAAAAGAGCTAGTCTGTCATAATGGATAAAGAGTGATCTTAGCAATCAGGAAAATCTGGATTCAAGTACTGCCCTACACACATTGACTTTGCGACCTTGGGGAAATAATTTAATTCCTTACTTTTAGGAAGTTCTCCAAACCTTTACATTACAGAGATGTTGACCTAAACTGGTAGAGGGAATTCCCTCATCAGAGAGTTTCTTTACTAATCAAATAAATTATTCAATCCTAATCACTATCCTATTGAGTTGAATATTAGGGTTTTTTTAGGTTTAAAAATTAAATTTACTCCCATAGCTACTTTAATACACGTATTCCTTACATTTGTAATGATAGCAACCTACCTATTGCTGTTTCTCCTGTCTGATTCTTGGTGACTTTTCTCCCATCACTCCTCCATAAAGTTTATAAACCTTCCTTTTGTTCTTTTCCCATTAAATAAGACATTAGTACAACATAATCACATGTAATGTTGGTTTTGAGGTGCCAAGAAGACCAATAAAGAGTGCCAGCATAGGATACCTTCCTTCCTTCCACAGAAACCATACTTTTATCAATTCTTCCTGATGGGAGGTACCTCGAATTTGTTTATTTCCCCTAGTCACACTACATTTTCACTCTTCTGTCTCTTCCAAAGCAGTTGCCAGTCCTACAATCTCATAGAATCCTGAACTGTACTTCTCTCCCCTAGTGACTGTACCTTATGTGAACTTCTCCATGCCATCCTCTTGTCCTTAATTTCCCCAAATGCAAGATTCTCAGTGATGGCTATTGTGCACCAGTGGGGTATCAGTTATGTCATTATTTCCTGAGTAGTCTGTCACATTTTCTGACTCTAGATTTCCTGCCTGATGTTCTTATAGTATTTCATGTGTTCTAATCATCACTTGATACAACAGCCTACTTCCAGTCTCCATTTATCTTGCCATTATTTGGGGAGTTATTTGCAATTTTATGCTTTAATGATGATGATGTTATGCAATTTACATTTAGAATGAATAAAAATTGGCTCATTAATATTGTGCTCTATCATTGGCATCTTTTCATTTGTTTCACAAAATAACATGGTTTGGGGTTGATAGATATAAGTATTATCATGAAATTCCCCGGTGAATCAGCCTGAGGCTCATACGCTAAATGACTTCCTGAGGGTGCCATAACTGATCATCTCACTTTAAGGCCAGGGCTTTCTCTTTCATGCTCTTGTCTTTTTTGATACTCAAAAAGGAATCTCTCTCTCTCTCTCTCTCTCTCTCTCTCTCTCTCTCTCTGTCTCTCTCTCTCTCTCTTTCTCAAAAAAAAAATCTAGCATTAAAAAGAGGGTGTGGGGAACATGCATAAATATGCTTTTGGAAAGGCAACTAAATAATACCACTTGATTAATAATTTAGAAAGGAAAAAATGGCCTGCTAATTTTCATCAATGAAAAAATAAAAAAATTAAAAAAATCTATAGGAAAACAAGTTATTCCACCAATTAAATCAATTTTGTCAGAAAATTTGGTTGTTTTGGTCATTCCAGTTCATCTTAAAAGAAGTTAAATTAATGTATGATTGATTGAACATTTGAGCAAATTGATGAGCTATTTTCTCTGTGGGGTATGCCCACAGCCTGGGATTGAACACTAATGAGATTCTTCAGAATTCATTGATATGAACTTTGTTGTCAGGTACAGAAACTGAAAAGGAAAGAGTCACTCATGTGAAAAGGTACCCAAGCTCTTTCATCTCTTTGACTGATCTGTCTTGGGCATTGGCCTTTTCCACAGTTTTCATAACATCTGGAGGATTTTCCCATTTCATTTTAGAAACTAGCTTCTAATGATAAATCATTTTAATTTTCCTGATATGGTCCTGAATTACCGTGTGGTGTATTTGGGGAAAAAAGGTTGAATGTGGAGCCACAGAGAAGTGAATTCAAGTGCTAGCTACCTCTGCCATTTATTACCTTGTGACTTTGTGTATCATTTCACCTCGATTACCCCCAGTCTCCTCATCTGTAAAATATGACACTAACCTACTTCACAGGGAATGCTGGAAAGGTCAAATGTGAAAGTATATGCTAAATATTTACATTTCTTCAAGCAATATATAAATATCACCTATGTTTAAATTTTACCTTTCATCCTATTACTACTTTCTTTATAGGGGGGAAGAAAAGTTGTGGAATAAAGGAGACAAGAATTCAATTTGTATTGACAGTAAAATAAATAAGAAAGTACACATTTCTCTTGTACCAAACCACCAATGGATCTGTGATAGCTTCCCATGTAAGCATCCCTGCCATGATTTAAAATTATTAAAAATGTCATTAAATTTCTACCCACACTTAATACACAGGTACATGCTTCATTTTCTAAGGGACTTCACTCATTGGGGACCTCTTTACGTGTCTGTTGTTTCCTGATTCCTTTTCCAATTCCTGAATTGGAAATTTAAGTTTGAAGATGGAAGAGTGATTAAAGACCACCTAGTCCAACTCACATTTTACACTTGAGGCACGTAAGGGCCAGAAATTAAGTGACTCATTCAAGATCACCCGTGGAGCAAGTAGCAAGGTTGGGATTGGAATCAGATTCCTCTGCCTTGATTCTAAATGTATGGCTCTCCAAAGCAGAATAATTGAAGCTTCATATGTTATCAGTTTTATGTTAGATACTGCCATCTCTTTTGGCATCCTATGCTTTGACTTTCTAGAACAGAATCTAGAAACTTCACACAATTTCAACTAATGACGTTTGTGATTCAGATTTTCTGGAATCTAACAACTTAAAATCCAAATTGGGTTAATAAGCACTAAGTGAAAAGTTTACAGACCACTTGATTCATACATGTGCATGAAGAACTTACAGACACAGACAGAATTATGTTATTGCACACTTTTCTCATTATAACCCTAACTATCTCTAATAATTTCTGAAGGGACTTCTTAGGAAAAGATAGGAGTCATGGCATTCTCTTACCCCCCAACAACAACATCAGGACATCACCTTCCTGATTGTCATGGCCCTGTTTGAGAACAAAGGAAAAACAAAAACAACAACAACAACAACACACACACACACACATTAACATGTTACCTGATCCTGGTTCCCATATCTTTCCAAAATGTTTGGCACTTTGCTGAGGCTTCATACGTTATGTCAAAATTATTCCAAAGTCCTCTTCGCATGTAATGCCCTGGATATGTGCCTTTGAAAAAAAGAGAATCACCTAAGCTTAGCATATTACTATAATCATTTTGTATTTTCTTATTATATAATATTTTGCATTTAGTAAAATTACTATGTTTATTGTGATGCAATATTAAGAAACCTAGACAACAAAATAACATTCAAGAGATACTTGAAAACTTTCACATATCCTTTTGCCTGTCCCTACCTTCCATGGCATCATAAACAAACAAACAAGCAAACAAACAAAATAATTATAGCCATCCCATCTGGAAAACTTCCTGCTTTTCTTCTCCATTATGTTACTATAGGATGAAATGTTTCTTCATTGTTGCTGATTAAGGGTTTTCTTCTTTAAATAAAGAGCAATGATTTAGAGCCATGGAAAATATATTTTTATAAAGGGCACTTGTGACTTATCAACTATTTAAGAGAAATTTATTAATTACCAATTTTGTATCATTCATTCTGCCACATTGCTGGGGGAACAAAGACAAAAAAGTGATAGGAAAACAAAGACAAGAAAATCTTCTCAGAGAACCTATATACTCTCTGGGCATAGACCATGTGCATGTGTTAACATACGTACATATGCACATATACATGTATTGTTCTTCAATCATTTCAGTTACATCTGACTCTTCAGGATCACGTTTGGAGTTTTGTTTTGTTTTGTCTGTGGCAGAGATAATAGGGTTGTTTGCCATTTCTTCCTCTAGTTCATTTTACAGATGAGAAAAGTGAGGCAAGCAGGGTCAAGTGACTTGCACCATGTCACATGATTAGTAAGTGTCTCAGGCCAGTTTTGAACCCAGCAACTCTTGACTCCAGGGTCAGTGCTATATCCACTGTGCCACCCAGCTGCCTGCCTCTACATCATTCTCATCCATTTCTACCTCCAATTCCTGTGTTAATTTCATGTTCTTATTACTCACTTTGACTCTTTCATCTTTGTCAGTCAGGCTACTGCTGTCATAAAGTTTTTCAAAACTCTCTTTAAACATGTGCTTATTATACATTCTCATGCCTTATCAACACTCCTGATTGCATGGTAAATATTATAGGACTTGGAGAAATCTCTCAAAGTTCTTATCTTCATAAAAAGCTGCAAGCCTAGGCAAATAAAGTGGGCAAATTAGATGTCTCGAAATTTGTAATCATTCCTTGGTCCATATGTTGTAATAATGAAATAATCTTAGAGGAAAGGTAAACCACTTTTACATTTTCATTAAAATCACCCAACTGTACAGGGTGACCTGGTCATTATCCAAAATAACTAAAATCTTGAAAGAAACTCCATTATTATCACAAAATTTCTCTGCTTCAGGAGAAGGAAGGAAAGGAAGGAAACAGTATGTAGACCATTGTTCAAAGATGATAAGGTTTATCCATACATTAAGTCATCTAAATAATCCACAGAAATTTTTGCCTTACTGATTCCTCCCAGTGCTGTGAGATTTTCTGAATGATGCCCCCAAATCGGTTTTAATTTGCAAGTCCCAGATGCATTCCCTCCAAGTGGAAGAGTAATTCTATTTTTCTGAGCTTCATACCCTGTGATAGCATAGTTTTGTTTGTTTGTTTTTCTCCACCAACATGTAGTCTTAAGGTGGCATTCTTTGATAAAATAGGCATGTTCTGTCTATGTTAAAGATTTGCTCTGGCAAATTCATTGATTATTTTTGAAGAAACTCTGGGAACTTCTTAGCTGTTTCAATATCTGCATTAGTGACATCTCCTGACAAGTGAATATTATAAAATCATGCAGAATTTGTAAATCATGCAAACTAACCACTGCTTGCTGTAAATATTTGCGTTCCTTAATGGTAATTTACCTTTTTTAAAGCTTTATTTTTTAAGGTTTTTTGAGGACATTGGGGTTAAGGGACTTGCCCAAGATCACATGGCTAGTTTTTATGCTAAGTGTCTGAGACCGGATTTGCACTCAGGTCCTCCTGACTCCAGGGCTGTTGTTCTATTCACTGTACCACATAGCTGCCATAAGGTACTTTACCTTTACATCATAGAGACTTTGAGTCTTGCCTTGAACGGTCATCAAGCTTAAAGGAATATTCTTCTGAGTCTGGTCTTATTCCACATAGTTAAGGCTTTCTCCATCTTGAGAACAGTACCTTTGTGTTTCAATTGATAAGTCCACTTCATCTAAGCGCTGCCTTTTGTGTACACTGTTAACCAGGCAGCTTACACTCACAAGATGGTTCGCCTTTCCCCTCAAGAGCACATTTGGCACCAGTCCAGTCCCAGTGAAAATCTATTTCACAAAATAACTCTCCATTGAACACTGGGAGGGACATAACATTACTCATTATTTGCATACATGTGGGAACTTTGAGATGCTTCTCAGCTTCCCTCCAATGTTTATGGTGCATTGAATCCTATAACATCACTTGTGTAATGATTTTTCATACCTTGTTTTTGGAATGTGGATTTCTTTCAGAATTGTATTTAATGAAGTCAAGTTTGCATAATGTAAATGAATTGTCTGTATAAGGATCTCTCAGCATGGAAATGTCCTCCATCAATGGTGAACACTAATTCCCATTGAGCTTTGAGTCTTAGATATGTTCCCTTGGACACTGAGAGGTGGTTTAGCAGTTTCCCCACTGTCATCTAGCTGATTTGTAACAGAGGACACTTTTGAGCTCAGTTCTTCATGAGCCCAAGTCTGACCTTATGTCTTCTCCGCAGTATTCCTTATAGGGATTGGCTTCTAAGTAAGACAATTTCAAACCTAATAGAACACATTTCTGACCTTACCTCATTTCCTATGACTTAGTAGATCATTTCAAGAGCATTGCCTGGTAGAGAAGAGAGGGGATGAGTAACCTGCTTAATCCCACGTGGTCATTAAGGGAGGGACTGGGTTTCAATCCACCTCTTCCTGCCTCCAAGGCCTTCACTTAATCAACAAGGAAAAACAAAAAAAGTGGAATTCTTAACAGTTTTTTTCCCAGATCCAAAGTTTAGTGGTGTGAATATTGTTTCAATCTTTCCTGAAATAACAGATCTATAAAAGTTGTAACATTGAATACCATTGAGTGTGAATTATGCCAATGCTACAAAATTGTCTATTTCTTGATTTAACCCAACCATGACATTCATTATCCAAGAGGTTATTCCTGATTACTGCTCATCCAAACGTGATATCAAAGGAAGACAGATAGAGTGGTATAGTAGAGAGCTTGCCTCAAAACCATGAGGACCTGGGCATAAGTTTCACCTATGTTGAATAATGTGGGGTATTAAAAAAGTCACTTTCCTTCTCACTGCTTTAGACAATCTCCAAGTTGAAGAGGGAGTAAAATCTGTATTGCTAGTGGGATTTTCCTCAACTAAAAGCTCCTGCATTCATAAAATCATGTCTATTCCCAAGTACCTAATAATAATAAAAGTATATTTAATAAAAGAGATATTCGATATTATTGTCAGTATTTTTACTAGACATAGGTAGCTATAGAACTGAATTCTAAGTAATTAGATCTTAATCATGCATCACCATTTTTAATTATATTAATGTCTTATAATTATAATCTCTTGTATTAGTGTATATATCCTTTTCCATACTTGGAATGAGGCAGGATTTCATCAACGTTTAATTTCTGCAAGGATATATTGAAATGAACACAATGCTGAAATTACTCTGCTTGCCTGTATCTCATTCTGAACTTCTTTATATCTTAATTTTAATATTATTTCATTAAAACTTCTTTTCCTCATCACTCAACCTCACAACTCCTTCCACATTCCTAATAGAATATCTTCTCTATAAACCATAAGCATATAGAAACAAAACAAAACAGGATAAAATGCACGCAAATGCATGCTTCTTTCTACACATCTAGTCCATCATGTCCCTGCCATGACAAGGGGAAAATGCTTTGTTGCCAGTTCCCTGAAGTCATATTTGGTCATTGCATGTTTCAGAAATATCTCAAAGCTTTTTCCTATTATTATTATTGTTTACATAATTTGGGCCATTATATAATTTGTTGAAAAATGCTTCACTGCTAGTCTTCTGAAGTCATAATTGGTTATTGCATTGATCAGAAGTATTTTGAAGTTTTTCTTTTTTATTATTTACATAATTTAATCCATCATGTAATTTATTTTCTTGGTTTTTCTCACTTCACACCATGCCAATCCATGCAAATATTTGTAAGATTATCTGAATCTTTCATACTTATTATTTCTTGGGAAGTGGGGGAGAAGAAGAAGGGAAAGAAATAAGCATTTATTGTGCCATAAACCATGCTAAATGTTTTATAAATATTTCCTCTTTGGATCATCATAACAACCTTGTAAGAGAGACACTATTATTTTCCCCAAGTTCAAGTTAAGAAAACTGAGAGACAGATTAAATGATGCATGGCTAGTACATGTCTCAGGCTGGGTTTGAAATCAGACCTTCTTGATTCCAGCCTCAGCACTCTTCTCTAAGCTACTTATCTATACATAGGTATAGAAATGGAAGTATAATAAATGTAATTTTAAAAAGATTTCATCACATCCATATGTGACAATTTGTTCAACCATTCCTCTATTGATGAGTTTCCACTTGTTTGAGTTCTTTGCTCTAACAAATACTACTGCTATAAATATTTTGGTACGTGGAATTTCTTTTCTTTGACCTCTTTTGAATACATGCCTAGCAGTGATACGTCTAGGTCAGAAGTTATGTACATTTTAGTGACTTTTTGGAAACAAACTACTTTCCAGAATGACTAGGCAACCAAACAGCTCCATCAATAGGGCCTTAGTTTGCCAGTTCTCCACAGGATTTCCAACAATTGTCATTTTCCTTTCTGTAATCTCTGCCAATCTGGGGTGTGTGAGGTAGAAACCTGCGAGCTGCTTTTAAAATGCTTTATCTTATTAGAGATTTGCAGCTTTTATGATATGATTTTTGGTAACTTGAATTTCTTTTACTGAAAACTACCTTGAATGACTTTTGACATATCAGAAAACTGTTTTTATCCCCTTATATTATACTTTCTATGTGTCTTATATAACAGATCATTGTAAAAGAAATTTATTGCAAAGACTATTTTCCAGCTCGCAGATTCCCTTCTAGTTTTAATTACATAGGTTTTCCTTCAAATTAAAAAAAATGTAATCAAAATAGTCTATTAAAACTATACCACCTTGATGATCAGCAAGCAACATTTCTTCACCTTGGATCACATTGATCAAAATAGATATAGTTTTGGTGAACATGCATGTCCCCTTTTTATGTCTTTCTAGATATTATTATCTGTGAATTATTGTTAATTCCATTATATCTTTCAGAGAATTTTAAATCATCTTGATGCATGGATGGGAGAAAACTTTTTGTTTATTTTTAAGGAGAAAGGCAGCATTTTGTTGTAGCAAATGAATTTTTTAGTATTGACAATGAGCACAGTAGAATCTTATATTTTCTACATCTTTCAGTAAATTTTGGAATGGTAAGTATTTGGGCCCTCATTCAATGTAGTCGCAAATATCAGACTCTTCCCAAAGGGCAGCTGGGTGTCACAATGTATAGCATTCCAGGAGGACTTGATTTTAGATACAGCATCAGAAACTTACTGGCTATGTCATGCTGGGCAAGTCACTTAGCCGTGTTTCCTGCAGTTCCTCATCTATAAAGTGAGCTGGGGAAGGAAATGACACATCACACCAGTATCTTTGCCTGAAAATCCAAAATGAGGTCAGGGGAGAGTTGAACAGACTAATTGACTAAACAATAACAACAAACTGTTCCCTACGAAGTCCCTCAAGGAAGATGACTTCAATTCCTGTATAGAGTAGTAGTTTGAAAATTTTGAATAGATTCTTGTACATGTAAGAACATATAGATGCATTTACACATATATATGTATATATAAGAACAATTTTGTGTGGTATGTTATTGTTGCTCATTTGTCATAGACAATTTACTAATTACATCCAACTTTTGTTGATTAGGAAGAGAAAAAGAATCAAAAAACAATTTTTTTTATCATTTTCTTTCATCCAAGCCATGCTGAATTATGGTTTTTATACTGAATAAGAAAGAAAGGCAAAAATGTTAGTGACATAATGTAGTCAATATATACATACACACACATACATACATACGCATACATACACATACACACATACATACACACACATTTGCTAAAATCCATTATGTGCTTGGTACCATACTAAGTATGGTTGATACAAATGCAAAGATTAAAACAACACCAACTTAGCATCCCTATGATTTAGCAGACCAAAGTGCCCTTTTGTGTCAGGTTTTCCCAAATTAGGATGCAGTCTCCCTGAGAAAAGAGAATTGCTCTGATTTTGTAATCACTTCTCTAACACTGAACACAGTCACAGGCACAGAGGAAGCACTGAATAAATTCTTTTTACAAATTCACTCACTCATTCATTCCCTTATTCTTTCATTTTCATCAATGAATACCCCAGGATGACTGCTTAGTTAAGTATCTCACCCAGGTTTCTCTAAATTGCTTTTATGCCCCATTGCCTTTGCCTGCTTTATAAGATGATATTGCTGAATATTCATCCATCATCCTTGCCATGAGAGTTTCTAAATTAATTTCTAATTTTCTCCAGTGTTGTTTTTGGCAGACATGTCTCAGCATTTTTCAACTAAGTCAGATGTTTGCTAAGTTGCTTTCTGCCCTTTTTTGTTCTTTTTGTGGCCATCCATTTACATTGCTTAAACTTCTGGAAGAAATTATACTTGGTGTGGATGTCATTTCTGTTGTCCATTTCTCATTTTTTTAAAATTAGTAATCGGTTACTCAAATTATTCAAGATTAAATTTCAGTTATACATTGTATTTTGCATCATTATTCATCTTATGCTTTATGATATTATTGAGTGCTGACCATGTCTGGGGCATAGCATTTTAAGGAATAAAAAAACAACATTAATGCTATAAAGATGTAAGGTTTCTGCTTAATCTATAAGACTTTGAACTCTCTCCTGCCTTCATCATGAACCAGACTTTCCCCTATACTTCATCCATCTTCTCTTTTCCATTGAAATAACCAAGTATGAGCAAGTATATTGATTTGAATTGCAAAATTGTGTCAAGTTCCATATAAATTTTCTCTACCACTTCATACTCAACCTCTAATATTGGCTTACATATAATAATGTTCACAGAAGTCTTTTTTTAAATAAATACTTGTGATTTGTCTCATTTTACATATGACCCAATAACCCCTGGAATAATTTTGTGTTGACTCTGGGTATGCTTGTTCCTTACTGTAGGTGTTGCACTAGATAAAGTTCTGGTCCTGGAATTAGAAAGGTTTGTAGTTCGTGATCTGTTCTGTGATTTCCCTCTGGCTTTACATAATATCTCCCAGAATGGTACTTCTCTATATTGTCTATATTTTTGCAACAAGCAATGAAGATTGATCCATCCAGATTCTTGAGGAGAGGGAATGTAAAGAGGAGAAAATAACTATTGTTCCATTTGCCTGGAATGGCCCTTAGTTTAAGGGAGCACAAGCCTGTTGACATTCTGCATGGAACAATCATGTGTACCTCCCCCTTACTAAGCAAAGAATGGCTAATGACCTCTAGTTTACACTGCTCTAAGGATACTGATGGAAAGATGAATAAAAATCATCATAATCCATGGTTTCCATAATACTATGTCTTCCCAAAATCTACATAAGGTAATGACAATGGTGTGAGAAAAATAAATTATCCTTCTTAGGAAGAAGCTGAGCAAATTCTTTGCCCTCACCCCACCCCACCCACAAAGTGTGAGTCTGACTGTCATAAAAGTCAGGAAGTCAATAATGAAGTATGATAAGGAACAAGAGGCTAAATTCACCCAATTTTTCAAGAAGAAGAAAATTCAGGTAAAAGTCTATAGCACTAATAGATAAGTCAAGAGAAAATATGACAAGATTAGAAGGGAGCATGATTATAGAAACAGCAAAAACATGAACTTCTCTAAATTATTATAAGACAAAAGTAATTTATATGAACATCTGATAAAACAAAGAACTATGTGGATTCTTCAGAGAGTATTGAGCTTCCAGAATGCTTCAAAAGAGAAATAAGAAGGGGCGGAGCAAAGATGGCAGCATAGAAGCAGCAAAACTCTACAGCTCCCACACAACCACCCTGGGAACCCATAAAATGGCACTCTAAACAAATTTTCAAGCTCCAAAACTCTCCAAAATATAGAAAACACATCTGTTTCAGGCATCTACAGGCAGCTCAGCAGGTGGGGCTCTTCACAGCAGTCTGGGAGCCGCAGCCCACCCAGGTGGAATCCCTGGCCTGGCCAGGCCCCAGGGCATCAGCAGAGCTGAGTCTATAGGAGAGCAGATTGGCTGCACTGGAGGCACAGTTACCACATTTATCAAGCCAGAAGAATAAAAAGGCTAAGAGAAAGGTCAGTGGATTTTGCTAAATTTGGGGGAGAAGAGCAGTCCTGCCAAACTGCTCTCAGGGCAAGGAAGCAGTGGGAGGTGGCTGTGGCAGCAGAACGGCTGAGAGCAGCAGCAGCCTCCACTGGGCTGCTTCAGAGTCCCCGGCCTCCAGATAGCAGGGGGGCTGAGGCGATCGAACAAGGCCAAGGGCCCTTGTTTTGAGCGGCATGGTTCTGGATCATGGTCTTGAGTTTTGTTCCTGGGGAGCGCTTTCAGTGAGTGAAAGCTGGGGGGGGGGCTGCAGCACCCCACTAATAGCTCCGGCAGCTGTGAAGGCACCAGCGATTTGGGACAGAGCTCTCTCTCCCCAGGAAGAAGAGTTCCACAGAGCTAAAAAAAAAAACAAGCAATTAATAGACTGGCCAACGTGAGGAAAAGGAAGCAAAGTAAGAACAGCAATAAACTCTAGAATCCTTTTTTGTGGACAAAAAGGATTAAAGCATGGAGCAGGAGGAAGACAACAGAGTCAGAACTTCCTGACCAAATGCCTCCAAGACACTGGAAGAATGCCTACTAGCTATGGATCAACTTAGAAAGGACTTTGAAAACCAAATAAGAGAAGTGGAGGAAAAATTGGAAAGAGAAATGA
>CM053601.1:9922450-9940288 GCA_028646575.1 Pseudocheirus occidentalis
TGAAATAAGATATAATATAGAGACTTTCCTTATTCTGAAGATTGTATATAATATTGTGAACTGTTGAAACTGTGAACATTGTACTGAATGAAGATTTGTAATGGAATAAACAGAGTGTTCACTAATACTATGTAATCCGAATCTTAAAAGCTCCTCACAGTAGCATTCTCTCAGAAATCTACTGCTGATTGGCGTTACACCGCCTCTCTACCTTTGTACACTGTACTGCGAGTCTGAAATAGCATCCTTTCTTACCTTTGCCCAACAATATCCCATCTCTCTTCAAGTCAGTTAAAATTCAGCTTTGAACACGAGACTTTTTCTAACTCAAATTTCTTGAATCCCCCTAGACCCATGCCTTATTAATAGTTTCTGTTGCCCCAGTCCAAGATTCCCTTATACATCATTTGAATATATGTGTATATATGATACTATAAGATATGATGCAGTACTCTACAATGCAATACAACATGGTATGATATGACACAACATGACATGACACGGCATAATATAAAATCATGTGATATGTGATGTGATGTGATATGGTATAATGATATATTGTAATATATATATATATATATACATATATACATATATATATATATATATACACATATTAGATTCTATTGTTGAGGTTAGGGGTGCTGGGACACTGAAAATAGTGACAGGTCCTGCCTGAAAGAATTTGACCCAAACCTTCTTTCAGCCAAAGAAAAATAAGGTTTACTAAAGATCCACTACATTGGCCAGACTCTGAGGGAATCTGAACATTTGCATCACTAATGCTAGAGGCCAGATTGAATCTGAGTGCTTTCATGGAGACAAGATGGATCCTTTTTAAAGAAGGACTAAGGAAGGGATCGAGGAGTCACCAAGAAGTCTGGGGTGACTGGAGGAGGGGTCTACGGAGGATCTTGATGGAAATGGGGTCTAGATAGGATCAAGGTCACAAAGTAGCAGAGTAAATCTGGAGGTAATGAAGAATGAAGGGAAATGGAGGGTAGGCTACAATGAAAGACCAGTTGATGGCCTCAGACAAACACCAGATTGAGTGGGAAGATTCAAGGAGAGTTCAAGATGGGTTTTTCCAGAGAATTTACTCTGTCAACATGACATGATTTTTATATTACATTATGTCATGTCATGTCATATCATATCATGTTGTGCTGTATTGTCATGTTATGTCATGTCATGTCACATTATGTCATGTTATGTCATATTGTGTCATATTGTATTATATTAGTTATATCATATTACATTCCATTCAATTACACTGGATTATACTACATTACATTACATTTTACTACATTACATTACATTGTATCATATCAAATTGTATTATATTATCATAATATGTGTTTACTTATCCATGGACATGCTGTCTCCCCTGACCAGGAGAATATCAGTACTTTGCATATGCAATCAGCTGTTTCTAAATTATACTATGTTATAGAAATGCTCATTTTATTCCATACATTAAAAATTAAAATTAATTTTAAAAAGAAAGAGCTGTAATGTTGTGTCTTTGCAGCACTGGCTCCTAACAGATCATGGCAGAGACTCTGAATAAATGATTATTTAATTGAATGGCAATAACCTTTTGATTATCCTGATAAGGCAAGTATCCCGTGTGCCTACACACAAAGGTTGACCCAGACTAGAAAAACCTTTTATCTAATGGGATCTCACATTTCCCACAAAATGTCCACATTTTCTTGTTCATACCGAATGCTTAATAATACCAAAAGCACTGAAATCAAAAGGAATTTCCAGACATCATTTTAGCAATCAGAACTGCCAGACATTAAAAAACAAGAAAACATCATGCTATTCTCTTTTTAAATGCCTTTATTGTTCTTGTTTTAAATACCCTTATTCTAAACACAGTTGTCAAAACCATAAATATTGCCCACAACCCCATGAGACAGTGGTCATGCCAGGTCCCAGCTGGAAGTCCCACCTCACCTCATGGTTTCTTATGAGGTGGTACATTTTTATAGAACTCATAACAATTCCTCGGACCCCATTATTTCAAAATGCTAGCATACAGTAAGTTAATCCTACATGTTTAATTGACCAATAAATGATTCAATGTTCAGGGACAATTTCAGAAAAGCCACACATGAAAACATGGCGGGTCATGGTAAGGAATAGGAATTGGAGGTATGAGGGAGGGACATTGAGATGAGGATTTTTGTGGAAAAATTGCTCTTGTTTGTCCCTTTGTTCTTGAAGAGCACCATACATGGAGAAGTGAATTCCTCACTTTCAATGAACTGGATTTAATTGAGGACGGGCTGTGCAAAGTCGCTGGCCTCATTCTTTCCTCAGGAACCATTTAGGTCTAGTGGTAAGATACAGATTAGGATGGCCCTGATGGAGTGGGAGACCTTGGCCTTTTAAAACTAAGGTTTTTCCAAAGTTTCAGTCTGTCTGAGACAATGTGACTAATGCTAGATAAGGAATGAGGCAAAGAATGGTCTCTTTTATCTAGTAAAAAAAAAAAAAGCAAATGATGGTTGAACTGGGATCTATTGTTGACCAATCAATGAGAGCCAGAATGATTTGGGTTTAGAGCATGGTCCATAAAAATAAATCTAGCCAGTAAACCAGTCTTGTGAGGTTTCAGTGATTCAAAATTTATATTCTTTTGGGCAGAGCACCCGCAGGTAAGGATATGATTCTTAGTTTGTCCTCATTGGGGGAAAAAAGAAAAAGTAATATTATAGAGTGTGCATTCAGAGAAAATGCAATATTTTCAGATTAGGACCATAAAATCTTCATATTAGAAGGCACTTCAGAATTTATCTAGCTCTAACCCAATCTCCTCTTCTTTGGAAACCCTGAGGTGTTATATAAAGTCCTGAGCCAAAGGGAAAATTTCATGGGAAGATAATATCCAATAAATTCATGCCCATGGCACAATCACTCACTAAGTGCCTATGATGTGCCATGGCAGGAGGCATGCAAAGATTAAAACAACAACAATGGAATAAGAAACAATGATAATAGCCAGCATTCATCCAATATTGCTAATTATGTCCCAAACACTGTACTAAGGGCTTTATAATTATAATCTCATTTCATCTTCACAACCATTCTGGGAGGTAAGTGTTATTTCCATTTTACAGTTAAGGAAAGTCAGACAGAGGTTAAGTGATTTGTTCAGAGTTACACAACTATTAAATGTCTGAGGCCATACTTGAACCAACATCTTGCCAACCAGACTGGCCAGTCTATCCACTGCATCACCTAGCTGCCCCAACAAAACATTGTCCCTACCCTCAAGAATCTTAGTGAAAGAATAAAACATATATATAGAAGGGAGGCTAGAGTAACAACTGGGCAGATGAGAGAGGCTTCCTGTAGGAGGAGGCATCTGAATTGAATCTTGAAGGAAACCAAGGTTTCTAAGAAGCTAAGGGGAGGGATGAATGACTTCCAGGTAGAAAACACAGCTCCTCAGAGCGCCACGAGGTGCTAATACAATTACTCTGCAAAGAGAGATGACAACCATTTCTCATGTGATTTCATTCCCTGGGATGCCATCCCCAAGAGTTGTAAGTAGGGTCAGGGTTTTGCTGCAAAGTAGTAATATTTAGAGGAAAGTGTGGGGAAAAAACAGTAATTTGTGATGTAATGATATTAGTACAAGTTAAAGCTTGGTTACATTTCTATCTTGACAGCACTTTCATTCCTTCAGTAGCATGCAAATAACTGGATTTAGAGCCTAGTCAGAAAGAATAGTTCAATCAGACATTTAAAGAAAAGTGTCTCTTATGGACCATACACTATGTTAAGTGCTAAGGATACAAAATTAAGGTACACTTGACACACTTACTAGCCATGTGACTTTGGGCAAGGAACTTAACCCCAAATGCCCTCCAAAAAAAGCAAAAAAAAAAGTAAGGAGAGTGCAGGTAATTACTTCTTTTCCCTTTGCACCCCATGCAAAGTAAGTGTCTCCCAAAAGGGAGAGAATTTGTCTGCAATTGTTTGTCTGTGTCATTGTTACATCATGAGTGCCACAGCTGATTAAAGTGAGGGCTTGCTCTAGGTACCATAGTCATAAGGACTTGATAAATATTGGTTAAATTCATTTGATTTCTAGCCAGGAGGCCTCATTTCTTCTTCCCATCTATACTGGATACCAGTCTAGGCCCATCCCTGCATCTTGCCCTGTATTAGTCCCTGCCTTGTTCTCATTCAACCCTCACGTCAGATTTGCCTGCCATTTTCTTTCAGCTCATTTGATCAGTATCTACTTGAACCCTCCCATGGTGACCTACTTTATTGGAGTATGTGTACAAGTCATGCTCAGGAATGGCAGGCATGAATAGGTGGTGACCAGTCCAGAGGCACCTTGGTGGTATAATAGGTAGAGTGCTGGGCCTAGAATCAGGAAGACTTGAGTTCAAATCTAACCTTAGACACTGGATGACCATGAGGGAGTCATTCGTTCTCTGTGTACCTCAGTTTCCTAATCTGTAAAATGGGAGAAATTATAGTATCTTCCTTCTAGGGTTGTTGTTAAGATCAAATAATATATTTTAAAGCCTTTTGTATATCTTAAAGTACAATATAAATGCTATTAATATTGTTATTATTATTTACAGCACTGTTGACAGATTCTCAATTTCAGTGATATTT
Organism: Pseudocheirus occidentalis; assembly: GCA_028646575.1. Lineage (NCBI taxonomy): Eukaryota > Metazoa > Chordata > Mammalia > Diprotodontia > Pseudocheiridae > Pseudocheirus > Pseudocheirus occidentalis. The sequence goes on from CM053601.1 coordinate 9,927,101, forward strand.
AAAGATTCATTTCAGTAGTAACTTTGGGTATGAAAATTCCCTCCACTAATCAATATCAGTAACTTACAGACATAAGACATTACTGAAATCAAAGAAAGGTGACTCACTCAGGGTCACACAATTAATACATTCAGGGGAAAGGATTTAAATGGAAGTCTTCCTTAATCCAAAGGCACTTCTCTGTCCACTATATTATACTGTCTCTGCTGCATGAATATTGCATTTGTATTGAAGGTCTATCAGGATACAAAATCTATATAATGTTCTTCTTTTCTTTTTGTTTTCTTCCATAATATGGAAGAATAATTAATGAAGAAATTTTTTAAATACCTGATAAAAGGTAAGCACTACAAAATCTTGGCAATACAAATATAAAGACAAGGTAGTCTTTGCCCTTGAGGTACTTATTTTAGGGTGCAGAGCCAAGAAGGCAGAATAAAAGCAGAAAATTTTCTGAGCTCCTGCTCCAATCACCTCCAATAACTGTAAAATATGACTCTAAACAAATTTTAGAGCTACAGAATCCACAAAGTGACAGAGAAAAAGAAATTTCCCACTGAAGACAGACTGGCAGGCCAACAGGAAAAATCTATCCCACCAAGCTGGGAGCCTAGCACAGTTCTGCATGAACCCCATGGGCCCAGACCAGGAGTTCCCCTGACCAGCATCCAAGACCAGCCAGAGCAGATTTTGGGAGAGTGAATCACCAGCAACTGTGGCAGTTTCCAGACTTCTCAACCCAAGAAAACCAAGGAGATAGTAAACATCAGTGAGGAACTCTGTTGGAACTAGGTAACAGAAGAGCATATTCTAGCCCTGCCCTCAAGGCAAGAGGTGGCAGAGGTGCAGCAGCTGTACCTGCTGCCACGTGGCTGCCTCCAGAGCTTCTGGTCTGCAGATTGTAGGGCTACTAAGCAACCATTCAGAGGGTAATCACTCTTGCTTTGACTTGATTGAATCTGGATCATGAAGTCTTGGGTGGTAGTCCTGTGGTGAGAAATTCCAGTGTGCCAGAGCTTGCTGTGGCTGTGGGGAAGGTACCCTTCTCAGCTCTCTGACATTTTGACAACATTTGCTAAAACCTTAGTGATTCGGGACACAGCTCTCTCCACCCTCAAAGCAGAGTTCTACCATGGCAAAGACCTCAAAAGTAAAGTAATTGACTGGCAGCATGAGCAAGCAAAGGAAGTACAATTAGATCATAGAATCCTTTTTGGGGACAAAACGGATCAAATCATGGAACCAGAAGAAGTCAACAAAGTCAAAACTCCTGAATCAAAAGCTTCCAAGAAAAATATGAATTGGTTATAGAGCATGGAGGGGCTCAAGAACCATGTTGAAAATCAAGTAAGAGAAGTGGAGTAAAAATTGAAAAAAAGAAATGAGAAAGATGCAAGAAAATCATGAAAAGTGAATCAGTAGCCTGTTAAATGAGAACAAAAAATACTGAAAAAATAACACTTTAAAAAACAGACTGACTCAAATGGCAAAAGAGGCCAAAAAAGCTAATGAGGAGAAGAATGCCTTAAAAATCCAAATTGGCCAGATGGAAAAGAAATTCCAAAAACTCAATGAAGAGAATAATTCCTTGAAAATCAGGCTGGAGGAAATGGAAGCTAATAACTTTATAAAAAATCAATATATCATAAAACAGATCCAAACAAATGAAAAAAAATGGAAGACAATGTGAAATGTCTCATTGGAAAAGCCACTGACATGGAAAATAGATCCAGGAGAGATAATTTAAAAATTAATGGACTACCTGAAAGCCATGATCAAAACAAGATACTAGAAATCATCCTTAAAGACATTCTCTGTGGTGGAAAGAATTAGACATCAAGGGGACATCCAGCACTTGAGGAATGGCTGAACAATTTCTGTTATATGAATGTAATGGAATGCTATTGTGCTATTTAAAAAAAGAGGAACAGGTGGACTTAATAATAGGCTGGAGAGACTTATACAAAGTGATGTTCAGTGTGAGGAGCAGAACCAGGAGAAATTTGTACACAATTATAGACACAACATATGTGTGATGATCAACTTTGATAGTTTGAGTTCTTCTCAGCAATACAAGCTTGTAAGACAACTCCAAAAGACTCATGATGGAAAGAGATGTTCACATCTACAGAAAGAACTACAGAGGTTGAATGTAGACTAAAGCAAACTACTTGCTCTCCTTCTTTTTCTTGTTTAGCTTTGTTTCCTCTTTCCCATTGTTTGTTTGTTCCATTTGTTGTAATCCTTATTTACAACTGTCTAATTCTTAATGTGGAGGTATATGTGAATCCTATATTTGATTGCATGCTCCCGTGGGGTAGGGAGGATTAGAGAGGAGAGGAAGGGAGAGAAAATTTGAAACTGAAGGGATTGTAGAACTGAATGTTGTAAATATGTATACATACATATACATATATACATGTGTATACATTTATATATACACATATATGTGTGTATATACATACATATGTATATCTACATATATACATACACATACATATATATATATATACACACACACACATAATATGTCTGATATTTTTGTCTGATATAAAAGGTAGCATTAGAACCAACCTTTGGAGGAAACCAGGGAGCATAAATATCATCAATGAGGAGAGAGGGCTCTGAAGATGATGGACTGCCAAGTGTGAGAAACAAGCACATTTTATTTGGACTACAAAGTATATGCAGGGGAATAATGTATAATTAGACAATGAAGACAGATTGAAGTCAGACTCTGAGGATTTTTAAATTTCATAAGACTTCATGTTTTATTACGCAGGTAATTTTGAAGCACTGGAGATTATTCAGTTAGTGAGCATCATGACAATGCCTGTGTAATACAAGGGAGGTAGCTTAAGACTGCAGATTGGGAAGCTTTGTGCTGATTGAGGGGGTGAGGGAAGGAGGGAGGAAGAAAGGAAGGAAATGAGGAGGAAAGGAAGGAAGGAAGGAAGGAAGGAAGGAAGGAAACAGAATCTTTAATTCCTGGGAAAATTCTAAAGTTCATCAACAAAGCAATGATTGGTGAACATCTAGAAAGGGAAGCAAAAATTTTGAGGCATCAGTGAGACATCATTGATAATAGACCAACCTAGATGAATCTCTTTCCCTTTTTTGATGATCTCTGAAACAGTAGATGAGAGAATTTCTGTGGACATAGTTTACTGAGAGTTCAGTAGAGCATTTGAACAAGAATCTCATGCTATTCTTTGGAAGAAAATGGGCAAATATAGTGCCTTCCCTCTTGACTATCTCTGCATGATCTTGTCATGTAGCTTATTTATAAATATTTGTTTTCATATTGTCTTCTCCATTAGATTGTGAACTCCTTGACATCAATGGGAATCTTTTATCGTTCTTTGCATTCCTAGCACTTAGGTCAGTGCCTGGTGCATAGTAGGGACATATATTTGAGTAATTATAATTAGCTTGATGATAATACAATTCAATAGAGACTTGGTTAGATATCCAAAAATATTTGTGAATGGTTCCTTCTCATTGCGTCAGAAAGTCTTCAGTGGAGTGCCCCAGGAATCTGGGCTTGACCCTGTACTGTATGGCTTTTTTTTAAAAAGGTCATTGACTTTGATAAAGATAGATGGCTTATGAAAATGTACACTATCAATTAGATGAGAATAAACTTTTACCAAACTTTCAAATGTCACAAAGCTGAGTGATAGCTAATGCATTAGATAAAAGAATCATGATACAAAGAGATTTTAGGCTCATAGATATACAGCTAGCTGGACTACCAGAGGCCATTTAGCTCAATCCCTTCATTTCACAGCTAGACATTCAAGTGGAGAGAGTGCCAGGTCTTATCTTCTAGAATTCAAATTTGGCCTTGGACACTTCCTAGTTCTATGACCCTGGGTGCATCACTTAACCTTGTTTATCTCAGTTTCTTCATCTGTAAAATGAACTGGATAAGGAAATGGCAAACCACTCCAATATTTTCATCTAGAAAACCTCAAATGAAGCCCCATAGAGTCAGGCATAACTGAATGACTGAATAAGCATTATTAGATGGCTTATCTGAAAAAGGATCTGGGAATTTTAGTGGACTATAAACTCAGCAAGTGCAAGAAGTGTGATGTAACAGTCCAAAAAAAAGGAAGCTTGGGCTGCATTAAGAGAGACTTTAAGATTAAAAAAACCTGACAGCATCATTGTACTTTGCCTTTGATAAATTTGATTTGCTATTTTCTGTTCAATTCTGAATACCACAAATTAAGAATGACATTGGTAAGCCAGAAAAAGGCAAGTAGAATGATTGAAAGTATGAGTCCATTTAATATGAGCATCAGATGAAGGGACTGTGTATGTTTACCCAGAACAAGTAAGGCTAAGAGGGAGCTTGAGAGTTGTATTAAATAGATGAAGGAGTATCATTTGGGAAATGATTAGACTTTTTCTATTTCTTTGTATTTCTATTGTATTCTCTTTTCTATTTCACTGTAGAAACAATGGGCAGAGGTGGCGAAGACCATAAAAAGAGTAGACTGCAGAAATAAGCAACAAAACAGCAAAGAAATAAGCAAAACAAAACTAAACAAAAGCTCTCTTCTTAATACTTAGAGTTATCCAGAAATGCAATGTGCTTTCTCAAGAAGATGTGGATTTTCCCGCCTTGAAAGTCTTTAGACAGAGACTGGATGTCCAACTACTGTGTATGTTACAGGGAATTCCTATGTTCCAGCTTTCATGTTCTGTGATTCTGTATTCAGGGAAAACTCCCTTGGGATTGGTGGGGGGAGGGGCTGGAGCCAAGATGGCAGCATAGAAGCAGCAAGTTTTTGCAACTCCCACATAGCCACCTCAAATACCCATAAAATATGACTTTAAACAAATTTTAGGCCTCCAAAACTAACACAAATACAGAAAACACATCTCTTGCTGAAAGCAGCTTGGCACAAAGGGCTCATCTCAGCAGGCTGGGAGCCAAAGCCAGCCCAGCCTAAAACTGTGACTTGGCCCTGGGGAAGCCAGGACTAGCAGCAGCTCAAGCCTCCAAGAGTGTGGATCAGTGGCAGCTGTGGTAGTTTCCATATTTATCAAGCCAGAAGAAATAAGGACTAAATGAAAGGTCAGTGGAATTCAGCTAAATTTAAGGGAGAAAAGCCATCTGGCCGAAGTACCCCCAGGGTAAGGAAGCAGCAGAAACAGCAGCCTTGAGGCCTTCAGGTAGCTTCTTCAGAGCTCCTGGTCTGCAGATTGCAGGGGGACCAAAGGATGAAGTCTTAAACTATGACTGTTATTTGAAAAGAGAGAAGGGAAAAGCTATGGAAGATATTTTGGAGGTAAAAATGACAAAATCTCAAAACTATGTGAAGGATGTATGGAGATGATGAAGTGAGGGTGACTGAAAGGATGATGCTTTCTTCAACAGAGAAGACTGAATGTGCTAATCCAGAGACACAGGGCATGATGGGAGTCTTCTACAAAAGTAGGGACAGCCCAGAAAAGGACAAAAATCCAAGACCCATGCATAAAATGTGTTCTAGGGACAATGGCTCTTAATCAGAGAAGAGACCATTGTGCAGGCAGCTCCCCTGCTTCAAAAAGCTGTCAGTGATGAATCTTTCCCTCTAACTCAGCACTTCTTGCCCTCTTTAGTAAGCTGGAGCCTATAAAAAATTGGGATTTTCTTAGGTTCTAGGAGAGATGCCATTAGTATATGGAAACACTGATCTAATTTATCTTTAGCCTCCTCCGCTAAAAAAATGAATTAAAATCGATCATCTCCCACACCCTCTTTTCTTTGCCCTCTGACTTTTATCTGGTTTGGCTACATTTCAGTCAGATGCTTCATTTCATATGGCACTGCCGCTTAGTTTTGTCAGAAAAAAATATCTTGCAATCTCCTTATTCTGATGGAGTCGAGCCCCTAACACCTTGGCTATGTAGATCAGGGAGCTGTCTGCCCCTATAGACCACCAGGGTCTCCTAGCTGGTGTGGGAGATAGCAGCCCTATTGCCTCCCCTAATGAGAAAGACACTCTGCTTATGAATGGAATGTAAAAATGGGGCTCCTGGGCACAAGAAATAAAGTTCTGCAAAACATAGACCAGACACTGGCCTTGTTTTACCTGTGGAACAATTTGATCAATCATTTGAGTAAAGCTCAGAAGAGATCAGCAAATATTAAAGTAACTTGAGAGCAGCTCTCATGATTTTTCTCATTTTGGACTTAATTAGTCATTACATTGTATACATCATATATGCACAGTTTTGCATGTTGTCATCCTCACTAGTATTTAAGTTCCTTGAGAGCAGGGATCATAATTTTGCCTTTCCTTGTATCTCTGACACTTTGCACAATAAGTGAGACAAAGTAATTTCATGTTTACAGTCTGACTTAGGCAAGAATTTTTAATAGCTGGAAAAACATGATTTCAAAAAGATCACAAGTGTAGTTATCCCTAGAGCAATGGAAATGCAAATATTTAACACAGATTGTACCAAATCACTGTTATAAATTTGTGGGTTAAATTGTGTTAGATTGTGTAGTGGAAAAGGCTTGCCCTTGGTGTCAGATGTGGCTTTCTCTCTACCTCAGTTTTCTTATCCATAAAATGGGCCAAGAATATTGGCAATACTTACTTCCCAGGGTATTGACTACCTAGGGGAAAAAATCCTCTGTCATTTAAAATGCTTCATAGCCTGGTGTTCTCATCTTTGGTTAGGTGATGCATAGTGACTTCTGTTTAAAATTTTAAAAAAGTAGGATCAGACTTGTGTCTGAAAGCAAACTGGTAAAGTGCTTTTCAGGTTGCTCATGCACCAATATGATGGATTTAAGCCAATAATTATGGATTTTATCCAGTTCTGTTGCTTTCTAGTTTTGCAGAGAAGCTAGAATTTCAGTTACCTCCCTTGACATAACTGCTTTCACTCATGTTATTAATGGTGTGCCTGCATTTTCTTGTTTGACCCAATTTGTGTTTTCTTTGTGTTTGATTTTTTACAGGCATATAGATGATGAGAAATTTTCCACAAGAGCTCCTTTGAATATGTTCTCTCTCTCCCCTCCCCCTTCTCTCTTTCCCCCCCTCCTGTCTCTCTCTCTCTCTTTCTCTCCCTCTCTCCTCACCCCCTCTCTTTTCCTTTCCCTAGCCCCCTACAACTTTGTTTTGTTTCTTAAACCTCCATAATTTGTACTGAATTACACATTATCATTATTATATTATTCTTTACTTATTTTTTTTCTTTGTAGCCTTTAACTTTTGAATTTTGCTAGAATACTCTAAGGGAATCTAGAGTTTCTAATATACTATTGCTAATGTGTTTAATCACGTTTTAATTTATTTTGTTTTGTTGTCTTCATTGCCTTTAATTGTGAGATATTGTGTTTTGTATTCTACTATGCTTTCTTACTATATATAAAACTATGTATAAATTATACATCTGACATGATGCAGTTGGATCCTTCTCCTTAGGAGTGTTCCCTAAGGGAAAATGCAATGGAAGACACTATTATCTATTCCCTTCCCTTTACCTTGGTTGCTCAGATCCAAATTCATCAAATGCTTATGATTTGTAAATTTGGTATCCTTCCAAAATGCATAAATGAGAGTGGGTAGAGTCCAGATGCCACAGTGCATGCAAGCAGCAACTCAGCTGAACATTCCCAACATTTCCCTGCAACAACTTTAAAATAATGCATCAAAATGAATTCTGTAGTGGCAAAGTGAAAATAAGTTTGGGAAGAGACATACTTTTTAAAAAATATTAATTTATTTGTTTACTTTTAGTTTATAAGATTTAGTTCCATGATCCCTAGCATTTCAAATTTTCTTCCCTTCCCTTTCCCCACTGCCATGGCATCATGCAAACAAATTCCTTCACATTAAATACCTTCCCATTAAACATTAGTCAGATTGTAAAGAAAGAGTATAAGGCATGGAATGAACAATGGGAAAGTGGAAACAAAACAAAGCAAGAAAAAGAAAGAGAGCAGATAGTTTTCTTCCATATGCATTCAAACTCTGTAGTTCTATTTCTGGATGTGGACATCTCTTTCCATCATGAGTCTTTTGGAGTTGTCTTATAACTTTGCATTGATGAGAAGAGTCTATCAAAGTTGGTCGTCACATACATTGTGCCTGTAATCATGTACAAATTTCTCCTGGTTCTGTTTTTCTCACTCAATATCAGTTTGTATAAGTCTCTCCAGGTTATTATGAAGTCCATCCATATTTCTCATAGTACAATAGTATTCCATTACATTCATATACCACAACTTGTTCAGCCTTCCCCAATTGATGGGCATCCCCTGGATTTCAAATTCTTTGCCACCACAAAAAGAGCTGCTATAAATATTTTTGTACATAAGGGGCTTCTTCCCCATTCTATGATCTCTCTTGGATAAAACCCTAGAGGTGGTATTGCTGGGCCAAAGGCTATGCACTTATTTACAATCCTTTGGGTATAGTTCCAGATTATGCTCCAGGATGGTTGAATCAGTTCACAACTCCACCAGCAATGCATTAACCAATTTTTCTACATCCTCTCCAGCATTTATCAATTTCCTGTTTTGTCATTTTAGTCAATCTGACCAGTGAGATGTGGTACCTCAGTGTTGTTCTGATTTATATTTCCCTAATCCATGTTGATTTAGTGCATTTTGCATATGCTTATAGATATCTTTAATTTCTTCCCCTGAAAACTGCCTGTTCATATCCTTTGACCATTTATCAATTGGGTAATGACTTCTATTCTTCTAGATTTGACTCAATTCTCTGTATATTTTAGAAATGAGGCCTTTATCAGAGACCCTGGTGGTAAAAAATTCTTTCCCAATTTTCCACTTCCCTCTTAATCTTGGTTTTATTGGCTTAATTTGTACAGAAACTTTTCAATTGTCCATTTTGCATTTTATAATGCTCCCTAATGCTTCTTTGATCATAAAGTCTTCCCTTCTCCATAAATCTGACAGGTAAACAATCCCTTTCTTTCACAGATTGCTTAAACTATTAACCTTTATACATAGATCATATACCCATTTAGACTGAATTTTGGTATACAGTGTTAGATATTGGTCTATGCCCAGTTTCTGCCGAAATCTTTTCCACTTGTCCCAACAGTTTTTGTCAAATAGTGAGTTCTTATCCCCAAAACTGGAGTCTTTGGGTTTATCAAACAGTAGACTACTATAGCCATTGACTGCTGAGTCCTGTGTATTGATTGATTCCATTGATCCACTACTCTAATTCCTCAGTCAGTACCAAGTACGTTTTATGACTGCTGCTTTACAATAGATTAAAACCTGGTATGGCTAAGTCCCCTTCCCTAGCATGTCTTTTCATTAATTCCCTTGATATTCTGGCCCTTTTGTTCTTCCAAATGAACTTTGGTACGATTTTTTCTAACTCTATAAAGAATGGTTTTTTTTTTGTAGATTGATTGGTATGGAAATAAATATGTAACTTAATTTAGGTAAAATTGTCATCTTAATTACATTAGGTAGACCCAGCCATGAGCAACTGATGTTTTTTCAATTCATTAGATCTGACTGATTTTGTGTGAAAAGTGTTTTGTAGTTGTATTCATAAAGGTTCTAGGGGTTTTTTTTGCAGTTAGATCCTCAAATATTTTATAATATCTACAGTAACTTTAAACCAGATTTCTCTTTCTATATCTTGCTGTTTGAATTCATTATAAATATATAGGAATGCCAATGATTTATGTGGGTTTATTTTATATACTGCAAGTCTGCCAAATTTATTTATCTCCTGAAGATTTTTTAATTGATTCTCTCAGATTCTCTAAGTATATCATCATATCATCTGCAAAGAGTTATAGCTTAGTCTCTTCTTTGCCTAAAGTGAATCCTTCCATTTCTTATTCTTCTCTTACTGCTACTGCTAACATTTTTAGTACCAAATTGACTAAGAGGGGTGATAGTGGATATCCTTGTTTTACCCCTTATCTTATTGGAAATGATTCTAGCTTATCCCTCTTACATATAATACTTACTGATGGTTTTAGATAGATGCTACTTATTATTTTAAGGAATACTCCATATTCTTATACATTCTAGTGTTTTTAATAGCAATGGGTGTTGTATTTTGTCAAAAAACTTTTTCTTCCTCCACTGAGATAATCATATGGTTTCTGCTAGTTTAGTTATTAATGTGATCAATTATACTGATAGTTTTCCTGATACTTAACCACCCCTGCATTCCTGGAATAAATCCTACCTGATCAAATTGTATTATTCTTGTGATTAGTTGCTGTAGTGTTTTTAAAAAAATATTTTACTTAAAATGTTTACATCTATATTCAGGAAGGAAATAGGTGTATAATTTTCTTTCTCTGTTTTGTCTCTTCCTGACTTAGGTATCAGCACCATATTTGTGTCATAAAAACAATTTGGCAGGACTCCTTCTTTAGCAATATTTCCAAATAGCTTGTAAAGTATTAGAATCAATTGTTCTTTAAATATTTGATGGAATTCACTAATAAATCTGTCTGGCTCTAGAGATTTTTTCCTAGGTTTTTGTCTGATGGATTGTTCAATTTCTTTTTACTGAAATGGGGTTAAGTGATTTACTTAATATGTAAAGAAAATTTATCAAATTTATGTTCATAGAGTTGGGAAAAAATAACTTCTAATAATTGTTTTAATATCCTCTTCATTGGAGGTAGATTCACCTTTTCACTTTTGAGACTCATCATTCGATTTCTTCTTTCTTTTTCTTCATCCTATTGACTAAGAGTATCAATTTGATTGTTTCTTATTCATAAAAAACAGCTTTTGGTTTTATTTATTAATTAAATAGTAATAGTTTTCTTAATTTCAATTTTATTAATCTCTCCTTTTGTTTTCACTCTAATTTAATCAGGGGTTTTCAATTTGTTATTTTTTTTTAGCTTTTTCAGTTGCATGCCCATTTTATTGACCTCCATTTTCTCTATTTTATTCATGTATGCATTCAGGGATATAAAACTTACCCTAAGAAATGCTTTCGCTGAATCCCACAAGGTTTGGCATGTTTTCTCATTATTGTCATTCTCTTGAATGAAGTTACTGATTGTTTCTATGATTTTTTTTTGACCCACTCATTCTTTAGCATTAAATGATTTAGTTGCCCATTAATTTTAAGTCTTTCTTTCCATGGCCCTTTCTTACATATGATTTTTATTGCAGGATGAGCTGAGAAGGATGCGTTTAATATTTCTGCCTATCTTCTCTGAATTGTGAGGTTTTTATGCCCTAATAATACATGGTCAATTTTTGTGCATGTGCTGTGTGCCATGGAGAAGAAGTTATATTCCATTTTATCCTCATTCAATTTTCTCCAAAGATCTATCCTATCTAGACTCTCTAAAATTCTATTTGCCTCTTTAACTTCTTTCTTGCTTATTTTGGGGTTAGATTTATAAAGTTCAGAGAGGGCGAGATTGAGGTCCCGCACTAGTATACTTTTGCTATCTATTTCATCCTCTAATTCCCTTAACTTTTCCTCTAGGAATTTGGCTGCTTTACTGCTTGGTGCATATATATTATGTAATGTTATTTCTTCATTCTCAATCATGCCTTTTAGCACAATATAGTTTCCTTTCTTATCTCTTTTAATTGGAGCTATTTTTGCTTTTGCATTGTCTGAGATTAGGCTTGTAATCCCCTCTTTTTTTTCTTTTTTTTTTAAATTTGGCTGAAACATAATACATTCTGCTCCAGCCTCTTACCTTTACTCTGTGTGTATCCCCTTGTTTCAAATGTGTTTCTTGTAGACAACATGTTGTAGCCTTGTGGTTTTTAATCCATTCTGATATTCACGTCCAATTTATGGGAGAGTTCATCCCATTCACGTTCACAGTTGTGATTACTATCTGTATCTTTCCCTCCATTCTATTCCCTATTTTAGTGATATTTGTATTTCTTCCTTCACCCTTCCACTCCTTAAAAGTTTCCTTTTGACCACCACCTCCCTCAGTATTCCCTCCCTGTACCCCCCTCTCTCTACCTACTCTTTCCTCTTGCTACTTTATCCTTCCTTTCTAAGCATCACCCCGTTTATTTACCCTTACCCCTCCTACTGCATATAGGGCACAATAGATTTTTATACTTAACGGAGTATGCTATTCCCTCCTTGACCCCAAACCAATGAGATTAAATTTCATACAGTGCTCCTCTCCCTCCCTCCTTTCTCTCTATTATAATGAGTTTCTGTGTCTTTTCATGTTAGAATCCTATATTTAAATTATTATATTCATCCCTTCTTGAACCAGAACCAAAGAAAATAAAATTCATATGATATTCATCTCCCTCCCTTCTTTCCCTCTTTTATTGCATGTTTTTATGCCTCTTCATGTGGCATAATATACCCTTTTTTGCCTCATGCTTTCCTTTTCTCCCATTACAATCCATTTGTACCCCGTAATAAGGTTTTAATCATCAGATTAGTTCATTTATACCCACACCCTCTATTTATGCATATCACTTTTAAATTTCACAATAATTATATAATTTCTAATATTGACAGGTATCAGCTTCTCATATTGGGATGTAAACAGTTTGCACTTATTGAATCACAAGTTATGTGCATGTGTGTGTGTGTGTCTCTCTCTGTGTTTTTCTTGTTTTCCTTTTTATATCTCTCTTTATGACATAAAACACAATACAAGTCTTGTATTTGGAGATCAAATTTTTCATTAAGCTCTGGCTTTTTCATCAGGAAATTCTGGAAGTCCCTTATTTCATTAAATGACAATCTCCTTGCTTGAAAGATTATGTTCAGTTTTGTTGGGTAGTTGATACTTGGTTGCAGTCCAAGAACTTTTGCCTTATGAAATATCAAATTCTAAGTCCCCTTATCTTTAATGTAGAAGCTGCTAGGTCCTGTATGAACCTGACTGTAGTTCCATGATACTTGAATTATGTCTTTCTGGCTGCTTGCAGTATTTTCTCCTCGACCTTGTAATTCTGGGAATTTGGCTACTATGTTTCTTGGAGTTTTGAATTTGGAATCTCAGGAGGAGATGCATGAATTCTTTAAATAACTATTTTACCCTCTAATTCTAAGACCTCAGGACAGTTTCTTTATTCCTTCCTTCCTTCCTTCCTTCCTTCCTTCCTTTCTTCCTTCCTTCCTTTCTTTCTTTCTTTCTTTCTTTCTTTCTTTCTTTCTTTCTTTCTTTCTTTCTTTCTTTCTTTCTTTCTTTCTTTCTTTCTTTCTT
>CM053601.1:9940788-9961317 GCA_028646575.1 Pseudocheirus occidentalis
GGGGGGGTAGGGACAAAAAGGGGAAAAAATTTGTAACTCAAAACCTTGTGGAAATGAATGATGTAACCAAGAAAATAAATTAAAATTAAAAAAAATAGATACAGCATATATGTGGGTATGTATATATGTATATATATGTGTGTATATGTGTGTGCATGTGTGTATATATACATGCATACACACACATATATGCATATGTAAAATGCAAATAGAAACAAATGTGAATATAATCCCACATTGTCTCCTTAATGCTGGAGATAAATGCCCCATACCTGCGCAAGTGTAGAGTTGGTAAAAAGTGGGAAATATACAGTCTCTTTAGTCTCCTTGTCAAAGTCTTTTCCTTCAGCAACATGAAGTGCAATTGGCCTTATCTACCTTCCCTAACAAAGCTAGTCTGAAGAGGCTCAGTGGCTCATACCACTCAAAGATGATTCAAAGAAGGCTGACAGGACTTCCTCTTTTCATCTCTCTCCAGCTCTACAGCCCCCTAATGCAGGGCAGGGTATTCATCTCTACCAATAAGAACAGAGTCCTATAAATAATGAGATTTCAGACTGGGGTTACAGACACAAAGGAATTATATTTTAAAAAAAGTTTATGATGGAAAACCTAAGTAGTTAGGGAGTGGGAGGATGAAGAATGGCTTCATTTAGAAAATGTAGCTTGAGCTGAATCAGAGAGGAAAGAGTAAAGGGTGTTATGAGAGAAATGGTTAAGTGGCTAATAAATTGAGCCAATTTTTCATGAGAGCAAAAGATAACCAATGAAAAGCCAACCTACTTCATTCATATCCAGCATTATAATCTTAATGGTGATCACAAGGTCAAAAATTTTGAACTGAAAGTGACTTTAGAGGGCAGCTAGTCCCATTCCCTTCACTTATAGATGAAAAAACCAAAATTTAGAAAAGTTAAATGAATGATATTCCAAGGTCATAGAGGTAGTATGAAAAAGACCACACACCATATTGTTTACCAAGTTTTAGGAGTCAGGTCAAGCACTAGGGACAGAAATAGTAAGGTAGATCCTGTCCTCAAGGTGCTGAAAATGTAATGGAGGGAGGCAAAGCTGAAAATACCTCCTGAACAAGAAAGGGAGAATTTGTGGGGTTGGGGGAGTAACAGAGTCTAGAGCAGCGGTTCTCAACCTGTGGATTGTGTTCAATTTGTAACAATGAAAATAAATCCTGCATATCAGATATTTGCATTACAATTCATAACAGTAGCAAAATGACAATTATGAAGTAGCAACAAAAATCATTTTATGATTGGGGGCCACCACAATATGAGGGACAGTATTAGGAAGTTTGAGAACCACCGGAACTCTAGAAAGTCAGTAATATTGCCAGGAGAGGAAGGAAGATTAAATGTTTTGTCCATGCCCCAAAAATAGAAGTCCCTAAATGGAGATTCTGGGAAGAACTTAAGAATGAGTGGAAAAAGAAAATTTCAGTAGGGAGACACAATTACCAAAGGTAATCTGCTAGAAGATTAGCAGATGTACATTAATAAGAGTCAGATAGGGTGAGAATCTTTGGATGGGATGACATCTGAGATATGGAAGGGAACATTCACATTGATGAGATCCTAAATTCATCAAAGTACTGGACTAATAGTGCAAGATGACAATTCAGATAATTTGTGTACAGATTCCTGAAGGATATTTGAAAGTAGAGTCCTACTCTTACGGAAATGTTTTGTATAACTATACATGTATAACTTCTATAGAACTGCTTGCCTTCTCATGGGGAAAGAGGAGAGGCAGGAAGGGAAAGGATTTGGAACTCAAAGTTTTAAAAATTCATTTTAAAAATTACATTTACATGTAACTGGGGAAAACAAAATACTAATGAAAGTAGAGTCCTGGCAGCAAAATTAATTTATTTTCTGAGGACAAAACTAATATATATGCTTAATCTCACCACCAACAGACTGGTCACTGGGTGATGAATTTTTACACTATCACACCATAAGAAACAAGGAAAAATACAAAACGACTCTCAGTTTTGTATGATGCTTGTGCCTCTGTAGTGGTGTTGACAGAGGGCAAGAAAATGGGGCAGAGGACAGAAAGAATCACAATTCTTAAATTATGTACAGATTTTTAACTTGTCTATAGTGACTCTAAATGTGGTGTCTTTGTCCAAAACCCAACAGACGGACACACCTGGAAAACCTGAAACATAAATAATGAAATTCTCATAAGAAAAATAAAAGCACAAAGAAAAAGGAATGCACAGATAAATGAAAGGGATCTCCCCACAAAGATTCTTTGAAGAGGAACATGTAGGAATTTGCTGATTTCGTTTGACTTTGTTAATAAATTTATTTTTAGTTTTCAACATTCACTTCCACGAGACTTTGGGTTCCAAATTTTCTTCTCATCTATCCCCTCACTGACTCCAACACATTTTGCATTCTGACTAACCCTTCCTCCAATCTGTGCTCCCTTCTATGACACGCCCCACTTTCTCTTATCCCCTTCCCTTCTACTTTCCTGTAGGAAAAATAGATTTCTATATCTCCTTGCTTGTATATCTTTTTCCTGTTTATTTTTATTTTTCTTTTCCAATTTATTTGTGTATTTTTAGTTTTCAAAACTAATTTCCATAATACTTTGAGCTACAAAACTTTCTGCCCATCTTTCCCCTACTCCCTACCTCAAAATAGCAAGCCTACTGAATACACCTTCCCTGAATGTGTTCTCTCTTATATCCTCCCCCATCCTCCCTTTAACTTTCTAGTAGGGCAAGATGGATTTCTATACCCCAGTGCTGTATATCTTATTTCCCACTTTCATGGAAAAAGCAATTTAAAATGGTTTCAAAAACTTTGAATGCCAGATTTTTTCCCTTCTTCTTTCCTCACCCACCCTCACTGGGAGGATAAGCAATTCAATATAGGTTGTACATGTGTAGTTACACAAAGCATTTCCATATTAGTTATATTGTGAAAGATTAACTATAATTCCCTCCATCCTATCCGAATCTCCCATTTATTCTATTTTTCTACTTTGACTCTGTCCCTTTTCAAAGGTGTGTGTTTCTAACTACCCTCTCCCCAAATCTGCCCTCTCTTATATCATCCCCCCTCTTATCCCCTACCCCCTGTTTTCCTGTACTGACTATCATAGCATAATTATTTGTAAAAGGACAGGAGTGGAAGAAAATAGCAGCTTTTTCACTAATACTGTTTGTTAGCAATAAATAACTAAAGATATTCTCTAAATAAGTAGATAAGACACTCCAAATTCATTGACCATCAATGTTGAAACTCAGAGACTTCAAAGTCAAGATAGGAATGAATGAGAATGGACCAAAATGTTTTACTGTTGGTAAGATTTGTCAGTAGTAAGGAATAAGAAAGGTCAATAAGTTTGAAGCATATACGTGATGGTGACCTTAAAAGCTGAGTGGCTTATTAAGTGAGACCTAGGACTTAAAAATCTGTGACTCAATGAATCAGATGTGGCACAAAGGATAAAAAAGTGGAGGAGGAGGAAGAAGAGGAGGAGGAGTAAGAGGAGGAGGAGGAAGGGGAAGAAATGAAAGAAGAGGAGAAGGGGTTGAGAGATAGGAGGAGTGGGAGGAGGAGGGGGAGAAGAAGAAGAAGAAGAAGAAAAAGAAGAAGAAGAAGAAGAAGAAGAAGAAGAAGAAGAAGAAGAAGAAGAAGGAGAAACAGATTAAAGTAAGCAATTAGGTTCTCCTAAGGACTTTTTTCAGCAGTACATTTGGACTGATGCCTCTGGTTTTACTACCTATTCAGGGATTGAAAAAAGTTCCAAGAAATACTGCTCTTTCTGGAGCTTCCCGAACTTGTGCCTGTGCATTAGCGGACCTAGTAAGATGCTATGTTCATTTTTCAACCCAACATGAACATTAATGTGAAGTTATATCTCACTGGTAAAGATTCCAGGGTTACCTAGAAATAAACATAAATTTACATTAAGGCAAAGATCTAAACTTCTGCCTAATGTTAGGAATTTTCCTAAATTAGGGCTCTGAGTGATTATGATTGTACTCCTTACTTTTTTCTTTAAAATAAACATAAAGCAGCAGAGGAGGAGACCACAAGGACTGCAGGGGCCATTATAAAGTCCTCAGGCAAAGCATAAAGTTATATATACACGTGGTAGAAGCACACAGTAAATGGCATATGGAGGATTAATTCTAAAAATAAAAGTAGGTATATGTCCCTAATTTTTTGTTAACTTATTGTTATTTCTTTACTGAGAAACAACTGAGAAATGTTTTTAATGAGAGACAAAATTAGATTGAAAAATGTGGATGATAGCAGTTAGTTATAAGGTAAAAAAAATCAAAGGCTATGACTTTAAAATTTGGAAAATTTTAGCTTTTAGATACCATTTAAAGAATCCTTCTTCCATGTGTCTATCTGAAGTTATTATAATTTTAAGTTGTCCAAGGACTTTATAACCACTATGTACCACTCCTAGGCTAAACCAAGAATAAAAATAGACAAAAACAAAGAGCGAATTGTTGTGACAGTGTATTACCCATTAAACCTCTGGAGAGAAAAGAGGAGAGGCTGGTTATGACTGCAACTGGAACATCCTGAAAAGACAGATGTGTGTATGTGCCTGTATATGTGTTTATATATGTATGCATGCATGCACACATATACACACATCTGTATATATGTGTATCTGTATGCTTGTGCATGCATATATACACACATCTATACATATACACATATGCACGTATACATAGACACACACATATATACATGCATTCATACACACATACACAGATGCACACATACACACATACACACATTATCTTTTGACAGCTAATAAATTGTTTGTTACTGACATAGAAGACATCCTGGATAGCTTTCTCTGCAGTCAGAAATTGACTTCTTAGAAAAATAAATAAAATGATGAAAATGAGTGCAAATGTACAGGAAGACAAAGATAGTTGGTGTAATTGAATTGAGCATGATATTTAATAATCAAATTTTTAATAACCAAACATGAACAAAGAGTTTTTTTCTTTACTTTTCCACCACATAACAGTATTTGCCCCAAAACATATGTAAATATAGTTTTCAAAATTAACTTTTATAAGATTTTTTATTTTCTCCCTCCTTCCTTCCCAACCTCCCTCCCCAAGACAGCAACCAATCTGACATAGGTTACACATGTACTATCATATTAATTATGCATTTCCATATTGTTATTGTTTTTATTTGTTTCTCATTTTGAAACAGGACCGTGACACCAGGGAGATGATATCATGAAATGCAAGTGAATTGGATTTAAGTGAGTGAGGGCTGTACAAAATTACCAGCATTGCTTTATCCTCTGGAGCCATCTGGATTCAGTGACCAGATATAGATCAGGATAACTGGAAATGGTCCAGAATGCAGTGGAAGATGCCTTTTTCAAGTTAATATTTCCATATTAATCTTATTGTGAAAGAAGAATCAGAGCAAAAGGGAAAATCAGAAGGAAGAAAAAAAATGTCAATAGTAGGCTTCTATCTTCATTCAGATTCCATAGTTCTTTCAATTTTTTCCCCTTTGTATATGGATAGAATTTTCCTTCATGAATCTTTTGTAATTGTCTCAGATCATTGTATTACTGAGAAGAGCTATCTACTAAGTTTGATTTTTGTAGTGTTGCTATTACTGTGTACAATGTTCTCCAAGTTTTACTCTCTTCATTAAGCATCAGTTCATGTAAAGTAAACTTGTTAATCCCTTTGAGCTGCTTTCCTTTAGAAAAAGAGATCAAAGAACCTGTGCTAGTAGTCATCCTGAGTGTTCTACGGTGCTTGCTTTTACAATATACAAAAAAGGGGTGGGGTAGGAAATGTAGGAAAAGAACATAGAGTAAGAGAGGATATTACCAACATAGTGGCAAGATGGGAAAGTCTGGAGAGTCAAGACTTGTTCTAGGAGAAAAGTGAACATGAGTGACCCAAACTTTGCCTGAAGTAGTGGTGCTGGTCAGGAACCCATCAAACATAGACTTGCAGTTTCATGTGCAATAATCTTTTTTTTAATTGTACTATTTTATGTGAGAGACAGAGACATAGAGAGAGAGGAATGGAGGGAAAGAGGGAAGGAGGGAAGGAGGGAGGGAGGGAGAGAGAGAGAGAGAGAGAGAGAGAGAGAGAGAGAGAGAGAGAGAGAGAGAGAGAGAGAGAGAAGAGAAGATAGTTTCAGAAAAGCCTGGGAAAACTTTTGTTAATTGATTAAAAGTGACTTAAGCAGAACCAGGAGAACACTGTAAAGAGTCTCAGTAATATTGTAAGAATGATCAACTGTGAAAAACTTAACTACTCCAATCAAGACCGTACAAAGAACCCATGAGAGGGAGAATTGATGAGCTTTTTGTAATGAGAGAGAACCTCCAGAGAGACAACTGGTGAACTCTGAACACAGATTGAAACATACTTTAAAAAAATTTTTATCATTGTTTTATTTTGTTTGTGTTTTCTTTTGCAATGTGACAAATATGGAGATATGTTTTCCATGGCATCATATTTATAATCAAGATCAAATTGCCTTGTCTTCTCAGGGGAGGGGGAGAGATGGGAGGTAGGGATCATGAGATTCTGAGTGTAACTTTGTGGTTGTTTGTCTCAGGGAATTTAGACCTTCCCTGATCAGATCACGTTGTAATAAGGTAGCCAACTGAAAGACTGGGGGCTGCCAACAAGCTCTGAGAAAAGTTAAATTTGTATCTATGTCTATATACTAAATATATTATATTGTGTATATGTGCATTATAACTAACTATGATATCTCTCTCTCTCTCTCTCTCTCTCTCTTTCTCTCTCTCTCTATCTATCTATCTATCTATCTATGTCATAGATGGTTATGGCCTTTTGACTGAGTCCAAGTTTTACAGAATAAATCCTTTTATTAAGTTTTTGTTTTTCTCTGAAGTCTGGATTCAATCAAAGAGCCACACTTGAGGATCTAAAGGGCTGTATCTGCCCTTGATGCCACAGGTTTCTGTAGTGCCATGTGCTGGCAGATTCCCAAAAGAATGCTACTGTGAAAAGCTTTTAAGATTCAGATTACACAGTGTAGTGAACACTCCATTTATTCCATTACAAATCAAAGCAAACATTCTCAGAAAATCATGGTACAGTATAATATTCACAACAGTACATCTTATCACAGAAAATCACACTATAGTGTTCACAACAGATTAAGATTAGAATGACCACATAGGTTTCACTATAGTGGCCACAGAATTTAGAACAAAGAACAAAGGAATAATCATCTGGTTTTCCTAAGGGGAAAACCTCCTTACTTAATCATTCAATAATTCCACAACACAATAATCAATCTTCCACTCACAGGGAAATCATAGGTTAACTTCAGTCACTTATCTAGCAGTCAGTCACTAAGTATCATCAATCACTAATTACAATAATTAGAAAATTACACAAACCCTCCACCCCTTGGTGTCTAGTAAACTTCAATTTCATCACAAGTTCAATATCCAAGGAGAGGCCTTTACTTCATCTTGATTTAGAGTGCTCTCTCAGATTCCCTGAATCTCCTTCCATGGTCTCAGCTCCTATCTGAGTCAGTCACCTCGATTCAGAAGTATACAGCTCCTGGGTCCTTGTCCAGTCTTCTGGGCAGTTCCTGGTACACACTGGAACCCATGGGGTCCAGCACATCTCAAAACATTCACTACTAATGTTGCCAGGAACTCAAGGATCAACCAAGCCACAAACAAACAAAATCTTATCCTGGTCATGCTTCTTCAGTCTTCCAGCAGTCCAACTGGCCCTAGGACACAGAAGAATCTCAGCCTTCCAGGCAACTTCAGCCTTCACCAGATTCTGGACCCATAGAAAACTCTAACTCTGTTTGCAGTCCAGCAGCCCATCTTCCAGATGCTGTGAAAATTCTGCTCCCTCCACCAGGAGCCACAAGGAGGAAAATTCTTGATTCTGTCCCTCTGTCTTTGGAACTCTTCCTATACACACACACAGACATACATTGGCTTCCTGTCTCAGCCTGCCCCTTCCTGTTATGTCAGCAATAGGAGACAGAGTTCACACCTTCTGTTTCTTTCAATGGGAATTTAGCCCTAATTTACTAAGGGCTAAGTACCTGCTAAAGTAATTGCTGTTACAGTTCCCCACCTTGATCTACAACAAAGTGTTGTATTAGTGAGCAGCTATTTCATGTTACCACATCACAGTCCCTGTTGCTTCTTGGGGGTTCTGTGTATGCATGGTTTTTTATGACAACCAAAACAATGCCAGTTCTTGGTGTTATAAAAATTCAGTCCCTGCTCTATAATTCAAATAAGATGATAAGACATATAGACATGTAGATTTAGTGATAAATTTGCATAGAAGAAATGTGAAAAGATGAGAGGTTCCTGATGGTGGTGGTACACTAAGAGCCTTGAAGTGACTACAGGTTGCAAAGAGTACTTATGACTTCCACTATTGTAATAGTGAGTCTTAGGGAATGTGACAGGGTTTAACCAAAACTAATAGGAATGGCTATTCATGCAAAGGCAGCCAGATCTCTGTGGTTGACAGAAAATGGAAGGAAGGATAAGGAAAAAGACAAAGATTTCAAAAGTTAAATGAAATTTGTTGATAATAAAGATTGGGTCCCACATAGCATAGCAACTTGGAGTGGGAAATTGGAGGAGCATGATTGAAATGGAAGATAATGAGAGAAAAGAGTACAGGAGCTGGGGAAGGCAGTTAATTTTATGTGATCAAGTGTTCTATATCAGATTGGGAAAGCAACAGGGAGTGGATGATAGCTAACCACTGGGCAATGAATCCAAGCAAAGCATCAGGGAATGGAAGGAGCTCTCCTGATGAAAGCATATTTGTAGTTTGTTCAAGGTCTTGGCATGTCGAGCTTTCTATCCAGCAAGGTCTGTCTCTTGTTCCTCTGCCCAGTCCAGTATCATGGCATTTTTCTATTAGTCTAAGGGGTAATCATGTAGACTGCCTCACAGATCTCTGCCTGCCTGGAGCATTTGCCTGCTATTTCTCAGGAAGCCCCTTCTTCTGGGCACTGAATGGTAGAAGTGCTGGCTTAAGTGCCAGATTCCTTGGCCAGTATTTGGGAAGTTTTAAAAACTCATACCAATGAAGCTTGCCCAGGACAAAGAGAATAATATGTTATGGAAGATTCATGGAAATCACTGCAAAATGTGAGCACAATGCAACATATTAACCTAAAGTAGTGTGTCCTGGCTAATTGTGTGGTTGTGGGAGTGTGTGTGTGTGTATGTGTGTGAGACAGAGAGAAAGAGAGAGAGAGAGAGAGAGAGAGAGAGAGAGAGAGAGAGAGAGAGAGAGAGCTAAAGAGCTAAGGAGGTAAATGGACAGAGATAAAGATACACAGAAAAATGGACAGAGGTATACAGAGAAGTAAGGAGACAACAGAGAGGGAATGAGACAGAGAAGAAGAGAAGGGAGAGAGGGGGGGAGAAAGAAATAGAGAAAGTAAAAGAGAAAGTGACAGAGACAGAAAGATGGAGATAGATGGAGAGAAATAGAAATGAAAACAGAGAGACAGAGAGAATGATACAGAGAGATAGAAAACAAAACAGAGACACAAAAAGACAAAGAGAAAGATAAAGAGACAAAGAAGGGAGAGAAAAGGGAAAGACAGAAAGACAAGTACAGCCATGGAAAGAGATAAAGTGACAGTGAGAAAGAGAAAGGTGAAGGACGGGAGAGAGATAAATTCAGAGAGGTATAGGTGCAATGACTATATATACAAGGAAAATATGGTGCAAATCAAGTAGTCCTTGGCATTAGGAAATGCTGCCTTTTTGCCCAAAGATACAAATCTCACTAAGTATAAACAAAATGCATGCCTACCTACAATCAACCTAATAACCATACCCTTTTCTTGGGCAAATGCAGTTCCTATTTATTTGGGGGAGAATGATGCCAAGAAAGAATAAAGAGGAGGTTGAAATTTAATACAATTTTGAAGACTAAAGCATAGATTCAACGATAATTAAAAGCAAATAAAAAGTCTGAGCCTGAGCTTTCCAGATCACAGAAGATATTAGGCCTCAGCCAACTCACTCCTTTTATTCTGAAGCTTATCACAAACTGAAATGTGTCTTCAGTAGTAGCAGACTTTCCATCTTGGTTAACAATCTAAGTAGAGTGGGATAGCTAGGTCCCTCTTTTTGTCACCAACATCCAGGCGGTGAGAGGGAAACTACTTCCTTCCCACTGTGATGTAGACATCTTGCTGTGGCTTAGCCTTGTGCCCCATGGTCTTTCCCTATTCTTTTCTAAGAGGCAGACACTAAAAGGTTTCTAGCACTTTCATGAATTTAGGAGAGTACTAGGAGTATATGCAGCAATCTACTGTATTGTCAGAACTTCTGCTATTTGAAATAGAAACAACAGAGAGTATATAATCATTGCATTAGTGCTAGCAATTTAATGGACTAAGTGTATTGTTTTATGACATAGATTTCTTCCCTGCAGCTTTATGGGAGGAGCCTCCTTCTTTAACTTCCTTTGTTTAGAAAGTTAAAGTCCCTGCATTCATTTTTAATTGGGTAGACAACACATTAAGGGAGTTCTTGTTTATGTTTAAGTCATAGTAAATTGAAAGGCAGAATTGCACTTAGCGTACTTAGAATGGTAGGGAGGATGGTAAGACGCTGAGTATCTAGGGATAGAAGGGCAGAAAAGATGGTACCCTATGAAGAGGACAGTATGTTCAAAGGTTGGAGTGAGGCTCTGGGAGGTCTCTAAAGGAGGCAGGCATCTGAAGGCCAGCACCAAGGTGACAATGGACATATCTTTGGCCTCCTGGGAGGGAAATTAAGGTAAATGGATACATTGGTGACTTCCTTAAGTGGTAGCAGCTATTGCCAGTCTTTGTTTTGGCTGCCCATTGACAAGTTAGGGAAAAATGAGGGAAAGATCCTAAGGTCTTCACCAAGGCAACTAGTGGAGGTGGCTTTTGTGGTCATCAGTCAGGATCCTTTTCTACATGTACACCATCACCACACATACAAATGATCTACACAGAATTGTTTCTATTCCCAGAAGACTTTTCAGTTGTGTCTAGGTCCTCTCCTGTTCAGATAAACCTGAGATCACCATACTTAATATCTCCTTTATCCCCTGGAAGCACCCAATTGTGCATCCCTGAGGATATATCCTTTTTGCTCAGACCAGAATAATAAATGTGAGTTGAATTGATCCACTGAGTTGTCATTACATTAGGAAAGACATGGAATTGAATAATTCCTATACCAGTTTTATTAGCTGAGATTATAAAACAGTGTTCCAGGACTAAAAAATGGGGGATGCACTGAATATATGGTCAGAAAACTTGCATTTAGCAGCCTACTCCTTCTCGCCACTGTGTGAGCCAGTAACTTCCCCTTTCAGGTTTGTTTCATCAGTCAGGTTTCCAGATTTGAGTTTCCAGTTAGAAACTTGTGAACCTCTAACCCTTTTCAATCAGTGTAAGAGAAAACAATTGAAATGCTACTAGTGAAACAAGACTTTCTGCTTTGCTTGCTTTTACTTATTTTTCAAAGAAATTTTTTTTTTGCATGACAAATTCTTGATTCTGAACTAAATAAATTGGGAAGGTCTATATAGAATGAGGAAACATCTTCCCAGAAGGAAGTGGCCCTTCAAATTCAGTTCCAAATAGCTTCTATAACTTGAAGATCAGAGTAGAATAATTTCCCCATGTCTTTACCACCACATTTTTCCTCTTTGTTCATGATTTATTTAAACATGAAAGACAAAGAGTTTTTATAATTATTGCCTTGCTATCAATTTCTTACATGGGATGTTCCTTCCAATTTAGATGGATGGAGAGAAGTGTTGAAGATTTTGTCTATTTCCAAAGTGAAATGGTGCCCAGGGAAATGGTAATTTAAATCTAGCTGTCATTGGGGACTTTGCCTTCTTTATTCAGTCATTTAAACTCTTTGGTATCAGCTTTCTTTAGATGAAACAATAGAAGTCCTCATAATTGGGTAATAGTGATTTAATGTACTTGCTACATGCTGGTAAACCTATTCCCCAACTCTGCACCCCACAAAATTCTTCTATAATTGTACACAAGAATATATATATATATATATAGTATATAGTATTATATATATAATATTATATATTATAATTATATATTATTATATATAATATAATTGTGTAATTGATGTTTTGCTAGTGATAACATTCGCTTCTTTTTGGAGAATTTTGGAGGTTAATGAAATCAGATTTGCAAATATCCTAAAATATATATTTCCACTGATATTGAGGGATTCATGAACTCATTTTCTCTTTTTAAAAATAATGCCCCCTTTTGCATAGGATGCATTTTCATATCTGAAAAGGTAGCTCTTGTTTACAGAATAACTTCTCTGGCTTCAGGGTACACTCACTTCACATTCACTCTAAACAATAACTCCTAAGCCCCATCTCCTTCAATACTCTTATTGTTCTTTGGTCAGTTAGAGATCATAATTTATTCAAAACAAAGGCATTTAATGAAATACGGGGCTATATTAAGTAGATTTCTGTTTAATATTCTTTCTAAATTACCAGAGCATGTTGTTGCACAAATATACACATTGTTAGTAGAGAAAGTGAACATTAATAAAGATCATGAATTAAGAGCCCTCTTCATGCAAAGATTACATGTAGAGTGGCACTACAGAACTCCTGATGTTTTCTGATATTATTGAGTTCTCCCAAGGCTCCCCTCCTTAGTATGTGTGACATCTCTTCTGGCTCCATTGTTCCATTAGCTTTACTGAATCTGCCCCATACCAGTCAACTCTGCTTTGCTGAATTTAGTGGGTTCTCACTATTAGTTTCCATCAATGCTTTGCTCTGTTGATCTCAACATCTCTGTATTGAGTGCTACTCTCTGCTCCTGTCTACTAGACCCATATCTTTAGAAGTAGCCAGACCAACTTTTCTAGAGTATGGTAGCTAGAAATTCTCCTTGACAAGAACAGGATAATAGAAACACCTACTGCACTCATCTCACAAAAACTAGACAAATTGACTCCAGACTAAGGTTACTTCTTTCTTTTTTAAAGCTCACATCTGGATGGGACCTCATAGCATTCTGTAACAGATGAATATTGAAGTTAGCATTCCTACAATGTCACACATTCCCAAAGTCTTCCATGATTTAAATGCAAATGAATTTGAGTCAGAATAATGGGTAGTCTAAAGATGAAAGTTTGCCATTCTCTCCCAACTTATCATTGAATTAATTCCCTTTTTTATTGTGTATATATGCTTCCATAGCAAAAGTCAAATGCTTTGGTGATGTATCTGAGCTCATCAAAACCTCTGTCTCTCTACAAGGGTAAGAAATTAGTTTACAGCTCTGTTTTTTTCCTTCACAGGACTAGGCTTTGGGCTGTTGACTGAGTTAGCTCTTTTTATTTACCCTATTCATTTTCAAGAAATCTTCTAGGTAATATACAGGGGAGGAAGAAAGACTTACATTATCAAAGTCAAGTCAAGTAAACACGCATTTTTTTTAAAAAATTGTCTTCATTTTATTTTTTAATTTATGAGATAAAATAAACATTTCCATAAAAAGACTGATTGCACATGAAACTGCAAGTCTGCTATGTCCAACTTGTTATTCTTTTTTAAATACATAATGAATTTATGGTGTAAATTTCTTTACCTATCATTATAAAAAAATAGAAAAATTAAGGTTAATTTAGTGCTTAATATGTATTTATTTCTTAGTTACTATAGTTCATTAGTTACTAGTGTATTTCCTATTTCCAATCAGTCAATAAATACTATTAGTTTTTACTAAATGCATTTAACAAGATAACATAGCAAATAGAGTACATATAAAATATCTTCCTACACCATACCCCCACCATTCCTGCCTTGTTCTTGTTCAGATAGCATTCACAGGCAAAATGGGCTCAAACTGTGACTGCAATAATAGTAACATATCCAGAATATGTGTGACCAAAGCTGCTAACTTCTCATATATGGCTGTTTCTCAGTGTTCCTTTCCTCCAACTTGTAGATTCGTCATAAAGCTCAACTCTCACTTGGCAGAACGAGATCTTTCTTGAGCCTCAAACCAGTTTTCTTCTCTATTTCCACAGGTCATGCTTCTTAATTTTTTTTCCCAGTCTCAAGTAACTGCATTTTTTTGTTGGTGTCTGTCCAAAATGTGAGGTGTTTTTGCTTACTCAACAGAGTGATCAACACTCTTGCACCAACACTCAACTGCAGGTTCTGGTGTCTTTTTCCAGTGAAGTAGTTCTGTTGTTAGACATGACTAGAGTGTAGTAGAGAGTAGGAACAAAATTCTGCAATAGAGTCTAGGCTAGTTCTCCATCCCTTCTAATATAAAGGCAAGGAAGCCATTACTAAACTTTTTTGCCATTGAGGCAGCCTATAAAGGCATCAGTGTTCTTCAGGTTTATGGGCCAGTTATCCTGTAGCTATGTGATTCACCATAGCCCATTCACCCCACAGACCAGACAACTTTCTCATGGAGATGTGATGGGTTGTCTGACAGAACCAGTCCTGAACCCTTGCTAAAGACCCTTTCTATACTAAAACTGAGTAGTCTTCCTTTGTTTACTCTTTAATGATTTGCAAAGGCATCGTGTTATTCTGATTGGATACCTGAGCACCAGACCAGACTAAATTAGGTTTGGCCTCCAAAAGACGGTGATGGGAAGAGAGGAATTCTTATCCTATTTCCTCAGACATTAAGAGCTAGGTAATTCTACAGTTGTTGGCTTCTACAAAAACTTCTAAATCTAACTTCCTCTGGAGATGACTCCTCTTTCTATCTCTGTCTCTGTCTCTTTGTCTGTTTCTCTGTCTCTGACTCTGACTCTGTCTCTGACTCTCTCTCTCTCTCTGTTTCTGTCTCTGTCTCTGTCTCTGTCTCTGTCTCTCTCTCTCTCTCTCTCTCTCTCTCTCTCTCTCTCTTTCTCTCTCTCTCTCCTCTCTGTCTCTCTGTCTGTCTCTGTCTCTGTCTTTCTCTCTCTCTGTTTCTCCCTCTCATTAAAGACTATGACTTATTCTCCAAGCCAATCAGTAGGTCTTGTTTTGTTATTTCTATTGTCTTTATCCAACAGCCAAAGCTTTATAATTCTCATTATTTAATTAAGGAACTGTTTCATACCAGGTTGCAGGAGAACTCCTTAAAATGTCCTTTACATTTATAAAAGGAGAAAAGTTAAAGAATGTGAACCAAATGTCATAGGTATTATATCCACATGTGGCTGATCTCCTTTGAAGAATGCTTATTTTTCAAAGACTTAGAACACTGTAATCAGAAGATAACATGTCATCGCCCAATCATAGTCAATGAATATTTCATTTTTGGAGCCAGTTCACTGCTTCACTCCCTGGACTGCCAAATTCAACCCAATCTAAGTGGGATGAATGCAAGTAATCCATCCGCTCCACCCCCCTTTGATGTTCATAGCATCAAACAATGTTTCCTTATCCCAAACCTAAGCAAACATCCTCCAGGAAAGGCAGAATTCAGATTGCCTTGGCTTCAGACCACTACTGCTTTGATCACAAACACCAGTTTTCATAAGCAACTATCAAACATTGTGTGAGAAGAATATAATTTATAGAAGAGTGTGGGCCTTATTCTGTAGTTTCATGTGGGCAGAATTCCAAAGAATGTCAATGGGACCCTTGTCTTTGGACTGAACTTTAGGTTCAAATGTGGGGTTCAATAGATTTCTTTGAACTATATTCTCAAAGATTATGCTGTTTGCATATTTCCTTTAAATTAAAAGAGCTTCCTGGGCAGTTTTTAGAACTCCCTTGTCAAGTGATCACCTGCTATCAATCTTGGATTACAGCTGTCCCAAACTGTTAGGGAATTGATCTGAAGTAAAGAATAGATATTATTTTAAAATACTTACATAAATCAAGTCATAAAAGACTTCCTATGTTAAAAATTTCCTAATGCTGTTTTGGCTTAGCTACCAACATGAACAGAATTTGAGGCCCCCAAGCAAAAATTGTTTAAGTGTTCTATGATGCCAAGGACTTTGTCATTGACAATTTACAGAGTTCTTTCTTTTTTAAAGTTTATTTATTTACTTTTAGTTTATAAAATTCAATTCCACAATCCCTTGAGTTCCAAATTATCTCCCCCTCCCCCATGGCAGCATGCAATCAAATATAGGTTATCCAAACACCTTCACATTCAACATAAGTCAAGTTGTAAAGAAGGGTTATAATCAGTTGAATGAACAATGAGAAAGAAGGAACAAAACAAAACCCAAAAGAGAGAGAACCGGTAGTTTACTTCAGTCTTCATTCAGATTCAGTAGTTCTTTCTCTTGATGTGAGTATCCCTGTCCATCATGAGCATTTTGTCAGAGTCCTTAATATAGAAAGTTTTGCTCTATAGAAAGAACATTGTTTCACGCCTATCCAATGATCAGAGATATGTAGAGAATGGTAAGGGCTACAAAATGCAATGAGAGAGACAGAGACATGGAACCAGAGATGGAGAGTCAGGGAAACAGGTAGAGACAGAGACAGAGACAGGGAGAAAATGGAGATACTGAAACAAAGAGGTAGAGACAAAGGCAGAGAGTCAAAAGCAGAAAAAGAGAAAGAGATACAGAGAGAGAAGGCTATTATCCTCAAATACAAAAACAAATAAATGAGTATTAAAAAAAAAGTTTGGTGATCTCCATTCTGTAGACTATTTTTCAAATGGGGAGAAGCATTTTCTTCTGTTTTGTACTTCTTAACCATCCTTGTCTATGTTCTATAAATCCTTCAAACAGTTTCTACCAAGTGTTTGGAGACCTTTTTCTTGGCCTTTTAAAAATTGTTTACCTATTTATTTACTTTTAGTTTACAACATTCAGTAATTCAATCCCTTGATTTTCATTTCTAGGCCTTTTATAACTCCATTCCACTACCAAGATAACACCTGGGCTGTTCATCTGTTAGTGTTTCCTATGACATAATTGGTCTGCATCCTTTTCTGATTGTACATTTCTTCAGAAACATCTTTACAACACATACTATATATTAATGTGTTAACATTACACATTGATAACTTTGAAAATGTAATAGCAACAATAACAACAATATTAACTAGCATTTCCATAGTGCTTTAAAGTTTACAAAGCAATCATTTATTGACTTATCGAATGAAATATGATAATTCATTTATGTCCCAAATTACTCCCTCATTTTGCTTAGGGAAAGGAAAAGGAGATGTAAATAAACTGTTGGGTCCATGCTAGTTGTACATGCCTTATAATGCCTGATTTGAAACTGGAGAATAAAAAAAAAGTTTTGCTCGAGTTGTAAGATTATATGCTTAGAGTTAGAAGACATAGGTTTAACTCCCTCAGCATACTAATAAGAAACTGAGACTGAAATAGGCTGTGACTAGTCTACATAGTGTTTGTCTCAGAGTTGATTGGTACTTAATTTCTTCTCAACTCTAAGCCAAGTGCTCTAACCACTATACCATTTAGCTGACTCAGAGATATTCCTTTTGAATGAAGGAATATTTGTGGTATCAAACCCCATCATAGTTTGCTACAACTAATGGAATAAAATTGTTTGGTGTAAAATGATATGATTATCCATATTGACCTTCTAGTGTTGGAAATATAAATGAAATAGGTGTTTTGTTTTGTGTTGGCTATTTTTGGCTTTTAACCAAATTTTTTAGTATTTCTAAAGAAATTATTCATCAGGATTGGTGAAATCTTTGAATAATTTGATTTATTAATAAAGATTCAATGAAGATTTGCCAATTTTCATGGCCTTAGAATGAAAATCCTTGTTAATGGCAACTCTCCAAATCTCATTTCCCTGAGGTGAATTGTCAGAGACAGAGGAACAGCTGGGATTCATGAACTGATCTGTGAGAATAACATCCTCCTCCTCCTCCTCCTTCTTCTTCATCCTTCTTTGGTCTCCTCCTTATTCTCAGTCTTTTTGTTCTTGTTGGTCTTGCTCTTCTTGTTCTTTGTGTTCTTGTTTTTATTCTTGCTCTTGTTCTCCTCCTCCTCTTCCTCTTCTTCCTGCTCCTTTTCCTCCTCTTTCTCCTCCTCCTCCTCCTCTTCCTCCTTCTTCTCCTCATCCTCTTCCTTCTTCTTTTCCACCAGAAGATCCAAGTTCCATTATCAGGTATGACAAGTCTTTGGTTTGTGATGTTAAGTAGTACCCCTCCCACCATCTTTAAATTGCTCCTTTCTGATTCTCTAAAAAAAGACAGCATAATGCCTCCCCCACAATTTCACAGTGTTGTTGGTAATACTCAATGTGCCAAGAGAGGAGATTAGAGACAACTCAGCTGAATTCACTTAGCATTACCCTCCAATTTTATTTTTTTATTTTTTTAAAATGTATTTTATTGACTTGTTTGTTTACTTTTAGTTTACAAGATTCAGTTCCAGAATCACTTGAGTTTCAGATTTTTCTCCCCTTCTTCCCCACCCCTACCCCACCATGGCGGCATACAATCATGTACAGGATCTGCAGACTCTTTCACATTGTACAATAGTCTGGTTGTGTAGATGTTATAGCCAATGGAATGAACAGTGAGAAAAGAGAAACAAAAGCCAAACATAGAAAAGAATGATAGCATGCATTGCTTCAGTTTCCTTTTAAACTCTGGTCTTTCTGGATCTTTCTCTGCATGTAGACATCTCCTTCCATCTTGAGACTTGCAGAGTTGTCTTTTAATTGTGCATTGCTGAGAAGAGTCCAGATTTTCAAAGTTGGTTGTCACACATATGATGTATCTGTGACTGTGTACAAATTTTTCCTGGTTCTGCTCTTCTAACTCAGCATCAATTAGTATAATCCTTTCCAGGTAATTATGAGGTCAATTTCCTTCCCATTTCTTATAGCACAATAATATTCCATCACATTCATATACCATAACTTGTTCAGCAATTCCCCAATTGATGGGCCTCCCTTACATTTCCAGTTTTTTGCCACCACAAAGAGAGCTGCAATAAATATTTTTGTACATATGGAACCTTTTCCCACTTCTATGATCTCCTTGGGATACAACCCCAAAAGTGGTATTACTGGGTCAAAGGGTATGCAATTATTTATAGCCCTTTGGGCATAGTTCCAGATTGCCCTCCAGAATTGTTGTATCAGTTCACAGCTCCACCAATAATGCCTTAAGATTTCAATTTTTCCACATCCTCTCCAGCACTTGTCATTTTCCTGTTTTGTCATTTTAGCCAATTTGACTGGTGAGATGTGGTACCTCAAGGTTGTTTTCATTTGTGCTTCATGAATCAATAGTGATTTAGAGCATTTTTCCATATGCTTTAAAATATCTTTAATTTCTACCTCTTTAAATTGCCTGTTCTTATCCTTTGACCACTTACCAATTGGGGAATGATTGGCATTGCTGTCAATTTTATTTAATTCCCTACACATTTTAGAAATGAGGCCTTTATCAGAGACTCTAGTTGTAAATATTCTTTCCCAATTTCCCACTTCCCTCTTAATCTTGGTTACATTGGCTTTATTTGTACAGAAACTTTTCAATTTGATGTAATCAAGATTATCTATTTTGCATTTTATAATGCTCTCCAACTCTTCTTTGGTAATGAAGTCTTCCCTGCTCCATAAATCTGACAGGCAAATTATTCCTTGCTTCTCCAGATTATTTACAGTATCAGCCTTTATATCTAGATTATGCATCCATTTAGACTTGACTTTAGTGTATGGCCTAAGATGATGGTCTATGCCCAGTTTCTGCCATATTATATTCCAATTTTCCCAGCAGTTTTTGTCAAATAGTGAATTCTTAGCCCATAAACTGTGGTCTTTGGGCTTATCAAACAGTATATTACTATAGTCATTGACTACTGAGACTTTTGTACCCATTTGTTCTTCCAAATGAATTTTGTCACTATTTTTTCTAGTTCTATAAAGTAATCTTTTGGTAGATTGATTGGTATGGCACTAAATATGTGATTTAATTTAGGTAAAATTGTCATTTTTATTATATTAGCTCTACCTAGCCATTAGCAATTGATGTTTTTACAGTTAGTGAGATCTGATTTGATTTGTGTGAAAAGTGTTTTGTAGTTGTGTTCATAAAAGGCACTGGGTTTGTTTTGGCAGGTAGATTCCCAAATATTTTATAATGTCTACAGTAACTTTAAATGGGGTTTCCCTTACTATCTCTTGCTGTTGGGCTTCATTGGAAATATATAGGAATGCTGAGGATTTATGTGGGTTTGTTTTAAATCCTGCAACTTTGCTAAATTTATTTATTGTCTCAAGAAATTTTTTACTTGATTCTCTAGGATTGTCCAAGTGTATCATCATGTCATCTGCAAAGAGTGATAATTTAGTCTCTTCTTTGCCTAATTTGATTCCTTTGATTTCTTTTTCTTCCCTAATTGCTACTGCTAACATTTCTAGTACTAGACTGAATAACAGGGGTGATAGTGGGCATCCTTGTTTCACCCCTGATCTTATTGAAAATGCTTCTAGTTTATCCCCATTGCATATAATGCTTGCTG
>CM053601.1:9961817-9986279 GCA_028646575.1 Pseudocheirus occidentalis
AAAAAAAAAAAAGCAATGATTATAGTAACTTTCTCTCTGATAAAGACTTTATTTCTCAAATATATGTTGAGTATAGAACTGAGTCAAATATATAAATTTAAGAACCTTTCCCCAATTAATAAATGATCAAATGATGTAAAAGGCAGTTTTCAGAAGAAATCAAAGCTATCCATAGTTATATAAAAAACACTATAATTCACTATTGATTAGAGAAAGGCAAAATAAAATATCTCTGAAGTAATACTTTGTACCTATCAGAAATGACAAATACTGAAGGAATGAGGGGGGTAAAGGTACACAAATCAACTGTTGGTGGAGTAGTGAAATCATCCAACCATTCTGGAGAACAATTCTGAACTATACCTTAAAGGATATAAAACTGTATATACCCTTTGATTCAACAATACGACTACTAGGTCTTCCCAAAGAGCTTAAAGTGAAAGGATAGGCACCTATATTCATAGAAAAAAATGTTAGCAGCTCTTTTTTATGGTGGCAAAGAATTGGAAATCAAGGTGATGCTCATCAATTGGTGCATGGCTAAACAAGTTGTGGCATATGATTGTGAAGGAATACCGTTGTGCTGTGGGAAATAATGAAGGTCATGGTTTCAGCAGAAAACAACAAGAACATGGCAAGATCTATATGAAATGAGACAGAACAAATTGAGAAGACCTGGGAGATCATTGTTCTCAGTGACGGCATGTTGTAATGATGATCACCTGTGAAAGACTTAGTACTCATATTGATGCAATGATCCAAGGCAATTCCAATGGCCTCATAATGAAAACATGCTTTCCAGAGGGAGACCTGATGAAATCTGAGTACAAATTGAAATATAATTCCATCACTTTCTTTATCTTTTTTGAAGTACGGCTAATATGGAAATATGTTTTGCTTGATTTCACATATATAACTGATATAAAATTACATGCCTTCTCAGTGGGTAGGAAAAGTCTTGGGAGGAAGGAAGAAAAATTGGAATGCAAAATTTAAATATATATATATATATATATATATGTTAAATATAAGTAATATTTTGAAAAGCTCAGTCATGTTATTTATTTGAAAACCCAATGTAAATCATAAAGCATTATGTACTTTGTATATTTGAAAGTAAATGAATTATGTTGGATGTATCATCTCATTATCATGGTTATTCACTTAAAGAATAGAGTCTGGCTCATTTGCCACCCATACCTTCTTGTCTTTTTTGATTTCCACTTTTTGTTATATTACATGTATGCCAATTATCTACTTAATATTTTGCAACTATATCACATGTACCATGGGTACAAGAGGCCTATTCATACTCATTTTCATTATTAGTGAAATATATATGTATATAGATATGTATATATAATTATACATATGTAATTATATATTTACTATATCAGTTATTATGTGCTCATTCTTATTATAGTTAACAATAACTAAGGTTTATATATCACTTTAAGGTCTGTAAAACTCTTTACAAATAGCATATTATTTTTCTTCATTATTGCCATAGGATATAGGCATCATTATTTTCCCCATTTCACAGATTAGTTAACTAAAGTTGAGATGTTAATCAGCTTACCCAGGATCACATACCTAAAAATAATGTCTGATACTGGATTAGAGTGTATGTCTCCCTGACTCCAAGGTTGGCATCCAATCTGCTTCTTACTTGATTAAACTGTAGCTGTGTTTTTTTAATAAAATATTCAGATAAAAGTTAAATAAATAAGCTTTTCTTTTGAGAACAATACATTAGACGTGTTATTATTTTTTCCAGATATGTAAAGATGTAAAAGGCTACAAGAACTCTCATTTTTAATCTGTGTTTTTATTTTCCTAAACATTTCCAAAATCTATTTGTTTTCCATCCAGATTGATGAGTTAATTGTTTAAAGGAGGAATGGGTTCAATGGATCATTGTATGTTTACAGTGCAAGAGAGTTTGGCTTTTTCCCATGAGAATGGTTAGAGATATTTCACAGATTGTTCTATGAAAAGGAATGTAGAGATTGAAGAAGTAATCTTTGCGTTAGTACTAAACTGGTGATCACAGTTTTGATCATTCAGGGGATCCCCAATGAAATGAACATTTCTGAATATTTACCAATATGCTGACGGCATTGAAGCTAGGGTAAATGCATTAGATGAGAACTGAAAGTGCTCCTGGGAGGGGAAATGATGAATAACAGACAAGACATGATTCCAAACAGAGCAAGAATTATGAGTTTGAGGGCAAACCATTGACCTTGACATTAGAAAATATTTCTACGATTACTTTGCTGTGTGTGTGTGTGTGTGTGTGTGTGTGTGTGTGTGTTACCTCTTAGTTTAAATCTGTTTCTTCAGAAGGGTCAATTCATACCACTGCAGTATGAACTTTTAAGCTAAATGGGTGGTCTAGATGAAAAAAAAATAGATGGTTCAAATAAAAAAAAAGACTTCTCAAACTGTTGCAACATCCAACTTTTCTCCAAAGCCTTGGATTTTTTGTATGCTTTTAAGCATTGATTTTTTTTGTATTACTATGAAAATAGGACAAAAAATCTAGTGCATCACCATGATTCCTTTGGCAAAGGCTGATCAAACCTTACTGAAAGAAGTCAATAATTTTTAGGAAGTTTCATGTTCCTGTATAGCCAAAGATGCATTAGTAAGGAAATTGCTTATTTACTATAATCAGAGTAATGAGTCACCTAAGACAGCTCTTGACAATCACTTTAGGACAAGGTACACACATTAAATTTTAAGGGTTAGCCAAAGTCTGGCAATTGTCTATCTTAAGTTAGTTTTGACTCCTGAAAATTCTCATTCTCCCCAGTGCAACTTCGTACTTAGCCAATGATGGCAAAGCAAGTATAGTTAGTAGAAAATCCAAAGATTTAGGTGCAGTTTCTTCATTGTGCAATCATATGACACAAGGAAATACAACTGATGGTTAGTATCAATAAACATGGAGTCACAGAGTCATACATGACTGAAAAATGAGAAACAAGGCAATAAAACTAGTGATAGGCTATCATTTGCATTGTTCTTAGAAAAGCAGGACACTTCAACAAGCAAACACGATTACATGATATGGTGAATATTATTCTGTGCTTGCAATAAGGAATTGTTGCATTCAAATCTCACCTCCAACAACTAATAGGTGTGAAACCCTGAACTAATCTCTTGCTGTCTCTGTGCATTAGTTTCTAGATCCATAGAAGGAAGAAGTTGGAGATGCTATCCTTTAAAGCACTTTCTATCTTTGAATCTATTATCTTAAAATGGACATTTGAAATGTTTCTGTCCCAAACTTAATAACCAGTCCTAAAGGCAGGAACATCAGTGGAGAGAGAGTTTTAGTATAGCATTTTGGGGAATCCTTCTATGCATGCAGAATATAGTATGTGGGTATCACCCACACTTTAGCAAATGGTTTCATTAATCCCTATTTAAAAAACATCATCTGACATCCATTCTTCACCCCCTTCCCATGTCTTCAACTTCTCATTTTCAATTCATTCTTTCTCTAGTTTTTTCAAACATACCCAAGTTATCTTATTCAAAAAAAAGTTCACTATACCTTCCATTCCATCCCCCTCCAATGCTATATTTTTTAAATTTTGTGCAAAAATTCTTGAAAAAAAAGCCTACACTTAATTACTCCATTTCCTTCCCTCTAAATGGTTCATCAAACTTTTTCAGTCTGACTTCCTACCTCATTACTTAACTAAAAATTCTCTCTGCCTTTCCTTGGAGAAGACAGGGTTGCCAGCACACAGGAGCATGCAACCTATGGCCTGGATGTGTTTAGGACCTTTCCAGTCTCACCCTATTCTCCTTCTACCATGAACCTGTTTAAAAATTCACAGTCAAACCTTAAGGGATCCAATAGTACTGTAAGAGCAGCAATTAGCAATTTACCACTGAAAATATTGGGATTTAGTTGAGTATAGCTTTCTAGAAGTTGGAACAAAATTAAACATACAAAACAAATTTGGAGCTTTGGAAAGAGTGAGAGCTGTCAGTGAGCTTTATTCTTCATTAACAGACAACTGAAATTAATCTAACTCTTTCAGAAACTCTACAGGTTGTTTGAAATTGTTTTAGGAAGATGTTGGGTTCATGGAGACAACTCTGAGCATTCCACTCTGCGTCTTCTGCTTTATTTGGTTTCAATTCCAACAAACAAGATGCCTCTTTGTGAGGTGTCACCTAGTCTCCCATCCCCTGCTTTTCTGTCTCTTTTTGGTTTGTTTCCCTGCATTGGATTGTGGGGTCCTTGATGGCTGAAATTGTCTTTTTGCATGAATTGTGTCCCTATCCCTTGCAATAGTGCCTGGTATTATGCAGTAGGTGCTAATAAGTGTTTATTGGATTTGGAATGGATTAAGTAATCCTTTAGAACTTGAGGAACTGATGGATGTCCAGGAGAGAATGTGTGTGTATGTGTATGGATATGAATGCAAGTGTGTGTGTATACATATATATGTATATATATATATATATATATATATATATATATATATGAGTGTGTGTAAATATGTTTACATACATATATGTGTGTATGCATGTATATCTGCACATGTATGTATGAATATAGATCCTAAAACATACTAGCATGAAACTACCTAATGATTGCTGTATAATATGTTTGTAACTTTTAACAACACTCTGGAATTAGGGGGAAAATATCTTAGCTACTTACAAATGATTGGATAAGAAAAGCTTACTATTTGCATATTTGTCCACTTTATTCTTAGTGATTTTTATTAGATTTTTATAATCAGAATTCATCATACTGTATTTGGTAAAAAAAAATGTGTTGACACCATTTTCTTCAATAATAGCAGTTACCTATAAAGAACCTCTAATCAATATTGTTGTAATGAGAGCCCATGTCCATTCATCACCTCAGATTTGAGCAATGTGTGTGCATTCACATGTGTGTCCATGCATATATACACATACAGGCATGAACACATGTGTATATATACATATATCACACGTGTGTGTGTATGAATAACTATATGAGGACTGAGAATTGTTAGCTGGTAGGTATCAAATGCTGTCTTCTTTCTGAAGAAGTTGGTTGCCTAGAGTTATTTTATACAGATGATGATTCAATCTTGCAAGAGACTAGAAAACAGGACTTAATAAAAGAAAGCCTAAAAAAAAAGAGACTTCCCCAAAGTTACCAATGATTTCTCAATTGCCAAATTTTCTGTTCTTGTATAATATGGTTTCATTCTGGACTCACTGTAGGCAAGCCAGCTCTATTACATTTTACATCTTTCAGGTGTTAGCCCTCAGGCTTCTTTTCATACCCTGAAGGGTTTAAGAGTTTCTTTTCTCTACCCTTATCTTAAACACCCATCTGCTGTTTTCTTCCCATTTTGAGGAGTCCAGTAAGTAGAACCTCAGTTTAATTTAACCATTTGAGACTGAAAATGTTCCACAAATGAATATTTACATTGAACATATAGAAAGTGCAACAAAACAAACATTTCCCCCAATATTTCATGGGTATGAGATGGTAGGGGTGTGTGGGGGGGAATAGGCTCAAAATTTAATTTAGTTTCCTTCAATTGTAAACCAGGGCTGGACTTCCCCTCAGGGCATCGCTGTTGGGTTGGCTGCAATAATCAGCCTGGATTCCTGGACTTTCTAATCCCCATGCTTCACAGCCCTGGATTAAATAGGAGACTTTAGCCCCTGCACCTAGATTGCAAATGACCAAACAAGCAGATCAAGGACTTTGCCATGTTTCTCAAGCCCTTTTGATGGAATGGGGGAGAGGTGCATTAAAAGTACCACCATCCTTTCAGGGACTCACATGCCTAATTTTGGCATTGCCTTGGATTCCTCACTATCCCTTCCTCCACATAACCAATTGACTGCTATTTCTTGCCATCTTTACCTTCACATTATTTCTTGCACCTGCCCTGTACCCACATAGCTCTAAATTTACTTAACATCATCTTCATCTCTCTCCTAGATTACAGCATAAGTCTCCTAATTAATCTCCTTGCTTCATCTCCCTCCACTTCAGTCTACCTTGTGCTACTCTCAAGGTCAATTCCCTTCCATTTGAATCTGATTACATGGCCTCCCCTTCATACTACCAAATTCAGTTGCTTCTGATCACATCTAGCAAATGTCAAACTGCTCTTTACCTTTTAAAACCCTACCCAAACTGGTCCCAACACATTTTTTTTCCAACTTTACTGTATAGTATTCCCACACTCTACATTCCAGACCAACTGGTCTCTCTTTACCTCACTTACAATACTCCATTTCCTATCTCCAGGCCTGTGCAATTGACCATCCCACCTTACTAAATGTATCCCCTCCTTACGTTGACCTCATGGAATATTTCTCTTCAGCCCCTGTAGGTTCAGTGAGTTTCTTCAAATCATATAAATAAAAAATGAAAACTCAGGCCCTATAGCTCCAATTCTAGTGTCCCTTCCAATATACTTAAGTCTTCTTTTTACCCTGTTTAAATATCTCCAGTTTCTTCAAATCATTCTTGTAAGAAATTATCTCCAGAATTTTTGCCATTCCACTTGTCCTCCAGAAAAAAACCCTTCAAATTTATCAATTCTCTTTCTAAAATATGATGCTAAGATCTAAGCACTTATTCCATGTGTAGTCAGACTTGGGTGAAGAACAGGGTATCTATTGCTTCACTGATCTTGTATGCCTTAATATTGACAGAGTTTAAAGTAGGGTTTTGGATTGCTTTATGAGACATACTGACAACATAAAGAGTTTGTAATCCACTAAGAAACTTGAATTTTCTTTAGAAGAATACTTTTCCATGCATATTTCCTTGTAAAGTTGATTGTGGGGGGAAGAGAATTCACATGGACATTTTTTTGGATACCGATTCTGTGACCCAATGTGTATAAAATCCCTCCAAACTTTGTGTCATCTGAAATTTTCATAAGCATATTATCTATACCTCCATGTAATTCATTGATTCATTGCTCTCTCAATATAAAAGAAAACTTCCTAATATTTAGGTAGACTCTAAAGTGCATTCCACTGTATGGACCTTCATGGAACTTGTGGCAAAGACTGAGGACATTTTTGAGAAAAGTGTGGCTGATTATCTGTTAAGAGATTTCTAAATGAGCTTCTTGTTGATATATATGATATACTAGATGGCCATTGTAGTCCATTCCAAAATGCACGTTCAGTGCTACTAGATGCTCCTGTGATTAGGTCATCTTTTCTCATTGGTAAGAAAAGTAGAAAACCATATGTGGTCCCTTCTACCTCATTGCCCCAAGAGATGTGTAGAGAAATGACAGTGTCATATAAAAAGGTGGAAGGAGCAGCTGGAACTGATCATGTCAACAAGAAAGAAAAATACTTTGGATATGCTGCTTATTGAAGACAATCAGAGAAAGATTTTTAAAGGCATATTGAAGTTGTGAGAGGAGAAAATGTTTAAGAATAAAAATAATCGCAGATGTCACTCAACAGTATCTAAATGAGAAACTTGAATTTCCATGAAACTATACATGTGGCTTTCAAACTCTTTAAGAGAATTGTCTATGGATGCATTGAGGCATTCTTCATAAAAATATGAGAGGAAAATAGGCAACCACTTGCAGATTGTTCTCTCAATCAATCATGTACATATGCATATGTGTACATGAGATGATTGGCCATGCCCTGATAAGTTTGGACTATCTATCTGACTGAATGTTTTACACTAGAACAGTGGTATCAAACCCAACGAATGCCATACACTAATTCCTACATAAAGCCCTTACTGTTGCACATTAACTTAGGTTTGAAATGTGACATTAACTATATTTCATTGTATTTTTATTTATTTTGTCAAGAATTTCCTAATCTGGTTCTGGCTGCACTTGGGAGTGCTGCAGGGCAAGTGGGGACACGTGTTGGATGCCTCCAATCTAGGCAACATGCACTGTTTTCACCTTTGTCCCTCCCCTGCTCTCCACTCCAGGATGGATGCTTAGGCTAATCACTCCCAAATGAAGATGGATTAGATTGAAGAGATTTTGTCCTCTTCTAGAACTTATTTGGAGTAGGAAACTGTCATCTGCTTAATGGAGGGAACATTTGGAAAATCTCATAATCATTAAGAACTCTTCCATTTGTGTTCTAGGAAAGGACATCCTCTGTACTACAATTCTTACCAGTATAAATAACATGAAGTGAAGAGGGGAAAAACCGAAATACATGTTCAAAAACAGGAGAAATTATTCTGGATGACATCTATTGCCAAGGATGAGGTAGCACAATTTCACAAAACCATGACAAAAAAGACAGAGTATGCAATTCTAAGATAAAATTTTGTGTTATAACATTTTAATATATATAGTTATAAAAAAGATATTAATAATTATGAAACATGTTATAAAACTTTGCAAGGAACTGAGACAGAAAAAATTGAAACAGGAGCAAGTAGATATAACTGCACATTTTAAAGCCAGTCAGTTAAAAAGTATTTCTTAAACACTATGTGCCCTGGACTGTGCTAAACCCTGAGCAAGGAAAGGCAAAGACACAGTCACTGAAACGTAGGAAATCCCTATCTAGACATGTAAACAACTGTATACTCACAAGGTACTCCAGGTGTCCCAAGTTTTAAGTTTATATTGAATTTTCTTTGAGGACACCCTCTATATAGAATACATAGAATGGAAGCATGGAATGCATTAGCAGTTAGGAAGTGCCCTTTTTACTGAAATGAAGGCTAATTTAAGGGGCAATCTCTCGTGTAAAGGAAAAATAAAGGAGTTACAGAAACTGTTTTTCTTTGCCTACCCAACCAGATGGCATCCCACTGGAGCGTTAATATGCTGAGGCTGTTGGAATGACAACAGGATTTGGGATACTGATCAACGCTGCTTTGTCCTAATGTACAATTTCCTGTGGACAAGCTTCTCACTTTACCTTTTAAAGATCTCTCCTTGAGCACAAATATATTATTAATGGCATTGGATTTGAATTCTGAAGGGGCAGATACAAAGCTCAGGCTTTGCTATTCACTACCTATGTGAGTTTTTCCATGTGATCTAGGTTTTCTAAGCTTTATTCTCCCTGTCAATGAAGTGAAAGGAATTGATGTGGATGATGTCTGAGAGCCCTTCTAGCTCAGAATCTAGGACTCTATGGCTGTATGGGCATTGTTGTGACTCCCCCAAACCTTTTCAGGTTGTTGTGTTAAGCAAAATGCCATTATACACTTTTAAAATGGCTCTTCCTTCACCCTGAAGTTGCCACTACTAAAGGCCTTTGGATTGTTTACAATGCAGGGTTGGGAAGATATTGTTCAAACTTGCAGTTACAGAGACATGCCTGTGACTTCAAATTGTTTGAACAAGAAGTCAAGGATATCCCTGTTATGTTTGTTTCTCTATTTTTATTACTAGTTCCAGCAATGAAACATTGTGGGTAAGGAGTATCTTTGAACCAATGACTGCGGTTAAGTACACTTGTGTGTGATTTCCCTAGAG
Organism: Pseudocheirus occidentalis; assembly: GCA_028646575.1. Lineage (NCBI taxonomy): Eukaryota > Metazoa > Chordata > Mammalia > Diprotodontia > Pseudocheiridae > Pseudocheirus > Pseudocheirus occidentalis. Next base: position 9,971,303 of record CM053601.1, read on the forward strand.
CAAAGCAAATGTTCTCTTAGTGACAGTACAGTTAGCTGGATTATTTAAATCTTTGTAAATCTTGAATTCAGAGAGTAAAGAAAATCTAAAAATTCCAAAGGCCATGATGGTGGATCTCTCTCTCTCTCTTGTCTCTCTCTCTCTCTCTCTCTCTCTCTCTCTCTCTCTCTCTCTCTCTCTCTCTCTCTCTCTCTCTCTCTCTCTCTCTCACACACACACACACACACACACACACACACACACACACACAGAATGTTGGCTCCACAGAAGCACTTCACAGTTTACAACTATGGACCAGATGGAAGCAAATGTCATTTTTGTATACATTTAACTATTTTCTAGTTTTATTTGCTTAGTGATTTAACGTTACTCATTTCTTAATCTTGAGCTAAGCTACAATGTTAACATAAACGAGTTAAAGTGAATGCACTCTCTGGAATCTCTCATTTACTCAGTCATATGTGGCATTGGTCCAGAAGTCATAGACAAAAGAGGAGAGCCATTCCAGGTGTCAAAATTAGAAGCATTTTTTTCCTGCTTAAAAAGATTATATGGCTAATGTGTTGGCAAACAAACTCTCATTAATTGAAGACATAATTGCATTGTCTGTAGGCCTTGATTTACCTCTCTTCTAATGTCATTGTTCATGTGAAAAACTTGGTCTCAGTACTGTATTTCCCTCTTTTCTTTGTGTTATTGATATATTTTTAACAATCCAGCACTTCTCAAAAATCCCTCATATTCCCCTACCAATAGTAACCTTCCATTTTTTTTAATTCTTCAAAATGTGTAGTATTTGAATAACCTTTTATTGGCCCTTTTGCCACAAATCTCCCCTCACTATAAATTATCCTCTGCACAGATGCTAAAGTGATTTTCTTAAAATTTAAGCTTGGCTATTTTGCCTCTCTACTCAATAAACTCCAGTTTACTCCCTTTTATCTCTTTGATCAGACATAGTTTTCAGTTTGGCCTTTAAAGCTCTTCACAAATGGGACCTTCAGTATTTTTCCAGTTTTATTACACATTACTCCCAACCACACCTTCTATGAAGGAAGAAAATTGGCCTTTTTGCTGTTCCTTACATACAGCACTCCATCTTCCATCTCTACACATTTTTCACCAACTGTTCCCCTTGCTTGTAAGGTACTCCTTCTTCCTTAACAACTCAGTATCCCGTTTCCTACAAGAATAAATCCAATCACCACATTTTATGTGAAGTATGTCTTCTTTTTTTCCCTTGATTCTCATTCCTGGTTCTCCTAACGCCTTTGGCTTTTTTTTTTTTTTTACCTTTCTTAAGGTCAATAAAAATATTCAATTTTATTCTTCCCTCAATTTTTTATTATTACCAAAAATAATTATTTCCTCATATAGAGGAATTTTTCTTGTTTTTTTTTTTTTTTACTTTCTTGGGACATATTCTTCTTTCTCTTTTTTTTGTTTTTTTAGAGAGCAGAGTTAAGTGACTTGTCCAAGGCCACATGACTAGTAAGTGTTAAGCTATTCTTAATAGCACTATTATTGGACCAAAAAAATGTAGAATTCAATTATTTTTCCTGCATAATTTCAACTATTTTTCTCAATAGTTAAATCAGTTCATAGCTCCACTTATGGATTAATTAGGACTATAAATATTTCTTCCTTTCCCATTTACCATCTACATTTTTTGAAAACTTTAAAAAAGCATATATATATATATACATATATATGTAGGTATACGTATATATAATATATGTATATAATATATATTTTTTTGATTTCCAAAATCTTTAGCATCCCCCAGTTTCTTCTAGACTGGTAGAGAAGTCATCTAATATGATAGCAATCATCCATGTAAAGTCATAGAAATATATTGCCATGTTGCCAAAACAAAAGCAAGAAAAATAAAGTGAAAAAAAGTACCATTCAGTTTGCACTGAGAGTTTCATCAATTCTGTTGTTGGCTGTGGAGAGCATTTTTCTTTTTGTGGGCCTTTGGAACTGTCTTTAATCAGTACAATGACTAGAGTAACTGTCTTTCACAGTTTATCTTTTTGCTTTATGCTGTGAATATGTACTCTGTTCTGATTCTACTCACTTCAATTTGCATTTATCGACATACATCCTCTCAGATTTTTTCTAAATCCACCCAAATTATGATTTTAATAGCAGCATACTGTTCTATCACATTCATATACCACAGCTTCTTCAGTCACTCCCCAATTGATCCCTCCATTTCCGATTCTTTGCCACCACAAAAAAGAGATCCTATGAATATTTTCATATACATATAGGCCCCTTTACCTTCTCTTCAGTCTCCTTGAGATGTAGATATAGTAGAGTTATGGGACAGCTGAAGGATATATGCAATTTTTAACCTTTTAAATATAGCTTCAAATTTTTCTGCAAAATACAATTTTATCTAACAATCACTTCATTGTTAATGTGTTTACCTATACACACACATAAGTGTGTGTATGTGTATATATATATACATATATATTTGTTTGTGCATGTATATATATTAAATAAAAATAAAGAAAAAACAAATTTACAGTATATATACACATGTATACATACATATGCATCTGTATATATAAAAGGTTATATATGCATATGAATACATATCTGAGTGTGTGTGTGTATATGTGTACATAGAGAGGACAAGATTAATTGAATAGGAAGGAATGTTATTTAAAAAGGTGAAATTAAGAGGCGGGAGAGAAATAGAATGAGAGGAGACAGGGAGAGACAGAATGGGATCATTCAGTTCATATAGGAGCAGCAAGGGATAACTGTTACAACGGAGGGGAAGAACAGAAGGGCAAAAAGGAATGGATTAACCTTACTCTGATTGAGTTTGACTTAGAGAGGGAATGACATACACTCCAAAATGGGTATCTTGCCCTACAGGAGAGTAGGGTGGAAGGGGATGAGAAGGGGGATGGTGAAGGGGAGGGCAGGTTGGAGGGGGGAAGGTTGTTAGAAGCACACACTTCTGTAAAGGGACAGGGAAAAAGTAGAGAACAGGTGAAGGGGAGGGTGGGATAGAAAGGAGGGAAATATTACCATTGTTACACAATATGTCCATTGTGGAGATGTTCTGTTTAACTACACATATATAGCCTGTATTGAATTGTTTGTCTTTCCAGTGGGGGTGGGTGACAAGGGAGGAAGAGAAAGAATCTAGAATTTAATGTTCTAAAATAATATGTTACATTATTATTATTATTATTATTATTATTAATTATATCCATCTTGCTCTACCAGATAGTCAGAGGGGCCATGGGGGAGGATATAGGAGAGAGCACATTAGGGGATGGGGTATACAGTGGGATCACTGTTTTGGAGTGGTCGGTAGGGGGAAGATGGGGAGAAAATTTGTAACTCAGAATCTTGTGGAAATTAATGATGTAAACTAAAAATAAACAAAAGTTAATTTAAAAAAGAATGGGAAAAAATCCATCTTTTCCCTTGAAGGATTATATTCAGTTTTGCTGGGTAGGTTATTCTTATGTGATCCTTACTGTGACTTCATGATAGTTTGAATACTTTCTTATTGGCTGTTGAAGTTTTTATTTCTCTTTGACCTGGGAGTTCTGGAATTTGGCTACAATATTCCTGGGAGTTTTCATCTTGAGATGTCTTTTAGGTGGTGCTTGGTGGAGTATTTCAATTTTTTTTTCTTTCATTCTAGGATATCAGGGCAGTCTTCCTTCATGATTTCTTGAAATATGATGCTGACCTCTTCATTTGATTGTGTCTTTTAGATAGTCTACTAATTCTTAAATTAGCTCTCCACATTCTAATTTTCAGTTCATTTGCTTTTCCAATGATTTATTTCTTATTTTCTTATAGTGGTTTTCATTCTTTTGATGTTTGTGAAGAGCTTTAAGGTTTTCAAAGTGAATTTTATTCATCATCTCATCTGAGCCTCACAACACCCCTTGTCATGACCCTTTTCCAGTCATATGGACTATCATGGACAACATGGTGAACTATATTTGGAGTCAGAGGACATAACTTTGACCCATGCTTTGGCTACTTATTACCCATGTGAGCCTGGGCAAGTCAATTAACTTCACTGGGTCTTCACTTCCTTATCTTTAAAGCAAAAGGTTTGAAGTATATTGTCTCTAAAGTACTGTCCAACTCTAAATCCATTATAACGATGAGAAAGCACAGTGAAACAAATGATAATTCTAAACTCAGAGGACTTTGGTCCATATATGACCTCTAATACAGCCTATGGGACCTTGGGCAACTCATTTAACCTTCATTGGCTTCAGGTTCCTCATCTGTAAACGGAGGTTATGGAAAACACTGCTCTGTGAGATCTACTCCAACTTTAACTTTATGATATGATGATGATGATGATGATGATGATGACAATGATGATCATGATGATGTTGATGATGATTTGGAGGAAGAGGAAGAGGAGAAGGAGGAAATTTCCAGTCATAATTCTGAATGAAAAGGAGAGAGTGGTTCTTCTTCACTCATACCTTAGAACAGAGGTTCTCAACCTGTGGGTTATGTTCAATTTGTAACAATGAAAATACATCCTGCATATCAGTTAGATTCATAACAGTAGCAAAATTACAATTATGAAGTAGCCATGAAAATAATTTTATGCTTGGGGGTCACTGCAACATGGGGAGCTGTATTAAAGGGTCTCAGCATTAGGAAGGTTGAGAACCACTGACCTAGAAAGTTATATTACTGTTCTCTAGAGGGGAAAATAGAAAGGCTTAAATATTAATGGCTTGTAATTTTAATCTTTTAAGGAAAGCTTCTAGTAAATCACAGGAGAAAAGATTTCAGAGATCATTGAGGTAAAGATTTCTTTTTAGTTACCTAGGCCAATGCTATCTCAATAAGATTTAGGATACAATAAAAATGTATAATATCTGTGTGTGGGAGAGATCAGCTTTTTTTGCCTGCCCATCAACATATTGGAAATTTCATGTATTCAGGAACATCAGATGCTTCACTCTTAATATCTTGTGATATGATACCAAAATACCATTTGTTCCTAAATCACAATAGTAGTGCCATTTTAAATAAATGAAAAGGAGCGGGATGGCACTATTGAATCATTCCATTTGATTCATAAGTCCCAGTCTTTGGCTAAGGTTTTTGGTGTTTTTCTTAATGTTTTAGATACTATGTGCATTATTATATAAAGACCTTGATGTTCTAGGGCAATTAAAATAATTCCTAGTGTGACTAATTTTGAAAACAAGAACAAAAGAAAACAGTCATTCCTCCACAGGAAAAGTGACTTTGGGGAGTCATTCCAATAACTCATGATTGTCAAAGTCAATAATGCAACCAGCAATGAATATATAAAAAGCACAAATATCTACTTTCAGCTGAGGTTATATTTATCCAGCTCACCACTGAAACTGAGAATGGACAAGTGCAACTTTGCAGAACATATAAGAGAACATTTGCAACAAGATCATTAATTTTAAAAATTAATTTATTGTTTTTTTCAAAGACATGTCAGTGTTTGAGAGTTAAGGACTACAGGTAATACAAGTAATGTGTATGCAGACCTAAAAATTATCAGAGAGACAGCAAGTGGTTAAATACAGAAATATAAACATTAAGGCACACCCAGGAAGTTTGTAGGAAGTGATTTGAGGACAAAGCAGAGGATGTAGAGGAATGGATACAGGACGACCTCTTGCTTAGGATGCTGTTGGTAGGAGGGAATTGTGCTTTGTACTAGACGGCTTCTAAGGTGTGTGCCAAGGGCAAGGTTCTGAGAGTCACTACACAGCTCATTCTAACCTCCTAGAGCTCACTCCACGCCCACCTCCGAAATGGCACATGTAGAAATTACAAATAGGGTTCAATTTTATAATGTTTAACTACATTTCTGAGTTACAGATCCAGAAGAGTTGAAAAAGGGAAGCTGTGATGTTTGGGACATGTAAATCAATTTTAAAAATATTCAAGAGAATGGCTATCTTAGCATAGCTAAGAAAAAAGTCTCTTCCAGCTATTTGAATAGGGGAAGAGCAGGGAAATAGTTCACTACTTCCTTCATTTAACTCTAGAGAATGAAGATTACCCCTCAAATGAGTCACAGACTAGAAGGGGCAAATTTATGTTATGAGATTCAGTAGACCCCTTGTGATTCAACTATGTCATGTGGACAGGATTGAAGAAGAACATTTAAGAGTGTGCTGGAGACAACTCTTTCTGCTTGGAAGACTGGATTGTGAAAATTTCAGGGTAAGCATTTCCACCTGGGAAAAAGACAAAAGTTACTAACCAGTGTTTGATTTATTATTTGTTTGTTTTTGATGATCTAGAAATAAGAAAATGATGAAGAGAATATTAATGATTCATATTAAACTTAAATGTCTCATGCATCTTCAGAAAGCTGGTCATTAAACATTTAATTTCCCACAGCTGGTTTAAGGTCTTCCTAGTATCATGAATGACTCTTCCCAGGCTGACTTTGCATTAGGGGATTTTTATTACCCCTAGTGATGGCTCTGAGTTCATAGAATCATGGCAAAAAAAAGATATAGAACTGGAAGGGACTTTGGAGGTCACTGGAGACAGTCCTCTAATGTAACCTTCAGATCTAGCAAGGGGACACATGATTAGTTTGATTGCAAATAGTGAGTGGGGCTTCAGTAAAGGTTACTGTAGTGCATTCTCTTGAACTTTTTTTCCACTCTCTCTTTTACCAGTGAGTCAGGAAGCAGCAACAATATGGCTCTCTGTCCATGTTACTTTCTTGCTCAATAATTTCTGGGAAATCCCTATTACTCCTAGGATGAAATATAAAGTTCAGTATCACTGAAGGTCCTTAATAACTTGGCTCCAAACTTAATTCCAGGAGCTGGAGAAGATAGTGGATTCATATATAGAGGATAGAATCTTCCATGTACTAAAAGACATACAGCTATTAAGGTAGAGGGTATAACGAATAAAAAATATGAAGAAATAAATGCTGTTTCTAGATGAAGGTCATAGAGACTATACTACCTACCCCAATCCAATGCTGTATATAAAATCCTTCATATGCCATGGCTAAGTAAGTTTGGGCTGAATGAGCTCAAATAACCTTTCTTATTTTATTCCAATTTCATTCCAAATTTAAAGTAACAGGAGATCTACCTGAATCTAGGCCTACCCATTATAATAAAATAATGTTCTTTCTCTCTGTCTCTTTGTCTCTTTGTCTCTCTCTCTCTCTCTGTCTCTCTCTGTCTCTGTCTCTCTGTCTCTGTCTCTGTCTCTGTCTCTCTCTCTCTCTCTTTGTCTCTTTCTCTCCCTCCTCCCCCTTTTCTCAATCTGTTTCTTCCCCCCACCCCATCACCTCCAGTCTCAACCTTGAAGGAAGAATGTCTCCTTAGACTTAAAGGCAAAAACCTTTAACATCCCCCAATCATGTCACAAGATGCAAATGAACTCATTAGCCAGTGGGTGACGACTCTCGTAATGGCATAGGAAAGGAAATGGTGACAATTAGAGAACAAAAATGTTACATAGCTTCTGCATTTGACTAGCACCTAAGAACTGACCATTCGAAAATTTTGTTTCATTTTTCCCTTTCCCTCTCACTCAGTGGAAGGGAGCATGAAGTAACCATTTGTCAGTTAAAGCAAGAGACCAGATCGGGGTGGAATGACTCAGAGTGGGCCTTTGGCTAAGCTCCCATTAATGGGAGGATGAGTGGGTAAAAAATGTGCCCAATTTCTCTGCTGTCCACTTTCATACTATAGGCCCCTAAGCTTTCAGTATTATCTGGCTCATCCCTTCTGCTCATGCCTCCAATTTGCATTAGTATCCCACAAGGACTAGGGCTTGGGGAACTTAGGAAAGACAGGTACCCAATTGACTCCAGTATTTGCTCACCATCCACCCTGCCACATCCCTTATGTGACAAAACAAGGGGTGTTTTCTAAATCTCCTTCCCTTCCTAGCATCCTCTCCAACACGAAATTTAACATTATGGGACTTGTTGACTCTTGGTCAAAAGTCTGCTCAGCTGCCATACTTCTATGTCTTCCATTCCCATTGCAACATGGCTAGAAGAACAAACTGGGGCTACACAGTCTTAAAATTCATTTCTTCCCTTCAAACACTCTTCAGTCTGGCCAAACTCATTTTCTCCATATTCCAACTACCATTTCCCTTCATTTGAAAACTTGTCCTCCATGCCTGGAAGTCATTCTCCCTTCCTACCCATGTTAGCTTCGCTTAATTTCCCTTGAAAACTGCTTCAGGATCAACAAATTATTGGTGCAGTAGACCCAACCCCATTCTGTTCCCAGGCATGTTCCCAGGGATCTGAGTTAATCCTGAGTGAGCCAGTCTCTAATTCAGGAGTTCTTATCCAGGGGGTCATGAGCTTCCATTAGCCTTTAAAACATTTGGATAACAATATTTCAATATAATTGGTTTCCTGTGTAATCCTCTGTATTATCTATGTAATTATCTATGTAATTCTATGTATTTTATTTTATGCATATAAATATAATATATTTGAAGTTATCTATAAGACTTCACTAGACCATCAATGAGTTCCAGGACCACAAAAAAGGTTAAAAAAAAACTCATGTAATTAGAATGGGCCTGCTGAAAGCTCTTGGCAAACCTCAAAGTATAATATGTATATACATATGTATACACATATTTTTGCATGTGTACATATATAGTAGTAAAACATGTGTGTAAACATACATATATAGTTTGTATATATACATATATGTATATGTATATATGTATATGAGAAAGAGAGAGAAGGAAAGGAAAGGGGAAAGGGGAAGGACCTAGCAGTAGCATCAAAGAGTGAAACAGCACTCAGCTTACACAGCTTATTGCCTTTTTCTTTTGGTAAGTATAATTCTGAATGCTTTCCAGAATCCTGTTACCGAATCACAAGAGTGTCAAAATGTGCTTGTTTCCCCATTGCCCTTACTTGTAATGATTATTCTTTTTTTCTTTTTCTGTGGGAGGGGAGGAGGAGGGGACATCTTTGCTACTGTTGGATATGAAGTGGTACATCTTAGTTGTCTTGATTTGCAAATTGCTAATTATTAGTGATTTAGAGCCATGCATATAGATATGCCATAGATAATGGGGTTTTCTTCCATTAAGAACTGTCCTCATCCTTAGGACATTTATCAATCAGGCAATCCCTTAAAGACACACACACACACATATTTACAAATTTGAATCATTTCTCTGTGTACGTATGACCCTATCTATATGTGTGCATGTATATATGCATACATAAATGCATACATACATACACACACATGCATAAATCATAGAAATGAGAGAGACCTAAACCTAGGTAACTTCCTGTAAATATTTCCCCCAATTTTTTTCTTTTTTTGTTGTAGGTTTATTAATTTTGTTAGTTAACAACACATTTAGTTTTTTTATGTATTCAAAGTGTCCATTATGTTTTCTATGATTCTTTCTATTACTTTTTTGGATATTACATATATAACAGGGGAAGAGAGAGATGGGCAACAAAGAAAGGGAGATAGGAAACTGAATGGAGAGACAGGAATATAGAGACAGTGACAGAGAAACAGAGAAGATAGAGAAACAGAGACAGGCAGACAAATGAGAGAAGTAGAGACAGAGATAAACAGAGAGACTGGTAGAGACTGAGATTGTGGACCACAGAAATGGAGAATAAAATCAAAACTTCTAACAGAGAAATCAGTGGAAGCATTATCTTTGATAAGACCATGTGCTCTGAGATAAACTAGAACTAGAGGATGGAAAATAGAAGAGAATGTATGCATTAACCAGAGTACAAGTGATTTTACAGAAAATTTATTTACCTATAGGAGAGGTGAATTTTAAAAAATGTGCAGCAAAGTACAGTAGTAACTTTTTTTTCAAGAAATAAGGAATAATGAGGTTACTATCTAGTGATTACCTGGGATTGATGATTATCAGAAAATTGAGTGAATAAAAGAGTCAAGAATGAAGAACATTATGTAGAGGATGACACGGTGAGGTTGAGGAGAAGGGAAGTGAGATCCTTAAATAGTATGTTGACTAGGAGAATAGTCATGGATGGGGAGTTATGGTGAGGAGGAAAAATAGATCTGATCAGAGTAGTGGATTGTAAGAGGCAGGAAAATAAAAACAAGATGGTGGCCAGAGATGAAAATCTGAGACCTGAGCATGGGAAAATCCAGTTCCAATAGAAAACAACACTGATTAAAAAAACAAACAAAACAAAACAAACAAACAAAAAACCAAATATCTGAGACACCACAATGATGAAAAAAACCCTGTGTATTTGCATACCTAATCTTTCCCACCAATCCATCAGTCTACTTCTTAGCCAATATCAGATTATTTTGTTGATTTCCACTTTATAATACACTTTGAGATCTGATATGCTAGGCCTCCTTTTTCACATTTTTTCATTAATTCCTTTACTTTTTTGACCTTTTGCTCTTCCAGATGAATTTTATTATATTTTTGCTAACTCTATAAAATAATTTTGATAGTTTAATTGGTATGATACTCAATAAATAATTAATTCAGGTAGAATGATCACTTTTCTAATGTTGGTACAGCCTACCTCTTAGCAATCAATATTTTCCCAAATGTTCAGATCTCCTTTTATCTGTATGAAAAGTTTTCTTTTTAATTGTGTTATTAGAGTTCCTTGATTTCTCTTGGTATATTATATTATTTACAGTTATTTTAAGGTATTTTTTGTATCAGGTGAACTTTGTTGGCAATATGAAGAAATGCTGAAGACTCATTTGAATTAGTTTTATTTCCTCGAATTTTGCTAGAGTTGTGAATTATTTCAAGTAGCTTTTTAGTTGATTCTCCAACTGTGCACTGTATTAATGACAAAGTGATTGTTTTGTTGACTCATTGTCTATTCTAATTCCTTCAATTTCTTCATCTTATTGCTCTAGCTAGCACTTTTAGCATAATATTGGGTAACAGCAGTGATGTTGGACATTTTTACTTCATTCCTGATTTTATTGGGGAGGCTTCTTGCTTATCACCATTACAGACACTGATTTTTGACAGTTTCAGACAGGTGCTACTTGTCATTTGAAGGAAAACTCCAATTGTCTTTATACTTTCTAGTGTTTTTTGAAGAGGATTACATGCTGTATTTTGTCAGAAGCGTTTTCTGCTGCTATTGAGATAATCAGATGATTTCTGTGGGTTTTTTATTGAGATGGTCAATTATGCTCATAGTTTTCCTAATATGGAACCAGCCAGAAATTATTTCTTCTTCCCAAAGATAGCCTATCTGAGCATAATTTGTGAAAGCACGGGGCTTCTGGAAATAGAGATATTATGGTCGTTTTTTTTTTTTAATCCTGAATTCTTTATTTGATCTGAATAACCCTTAAAGGCCAAGAAGGGTCAAACTTCAAATGTTTGGAAGATTAAACTTCAGAAAGGGTCAAATGTGGTCTGCCTTATGAGAAAGTACATGTGGAAGGAAAATAATTCCTTATTTGCAGTGACAAATCTGAATGTTTTCTTCATCCTTTGTTTTTGATGAGGATCAATGACATCCCAAGGGTAATGCCTTGACATGAGCATAAGATAGATTTAAATGAAGCAGATTTGGCAATTGTCAGATTCACTTTCTCTTCCAGAATCATTGAAGTCTAGTGTAGAGATGCAAAAAGAAGTTTAAAAAAACTGATAAAGATTGGTTGCTCCCTTTCTTGTTATGTTATTGTTCATGTCCTAAGAAATAATAATATTACAGTGTGGGTGTCTGTTTTCTGGCCTTTAAGAAAATAGGTATTTATTTCCTAGTTTTCCAGACCTATAGCACTGTGATTCACTTCAGTGTAATTTAAGTAAAGTAGAATTCATGGAGTATCTCCTATGTTCCAGGCAAGGCACTGTAAAGGAAGGACTATAGAAAGGTATGATTAAATCTTCATGATTTGTGGGGGGCTTGAGTCATTGTTAAAATTATCTCCTTTTACCTAACATCTCAGAACAATTACAGATTGGATGGTTTGTCTGCAGCACCTCTCAAACATTAACTTATCTACTTTTTAAATCTTTGTCAATTCACTAGACATAAGGTAAAACTTCATGCTTGGGTTTTTAATTCATATTTTTATAATCTGTGGATTGGAGAAATGTCTGATATGATTTTAATGGTCTGTAGTCTAGACAACTGCTTGGTAATAATTATTGGTGATTTTTTTAGCATTATATAATTGTTAGTTACTTACATGTCTTTCAAGCATGAGATGCTTATAAGAGATATTAGAGTCACAGGCTTGCTTTACCTTCAATACAAATGCTTCTCTATTTATCCCAGTTTCACCAGCTTCATTTATAAAATTTCCTCCAATACCATGTAATGAAAATAATGTATTTCATAATTTTATTTCGTTTTTCCTTGTTATATTACAGACGATATCTTTAGGTTAGATGTAAATTGTATATTTCTCATCTTTTTAGAAAATGGCTTCAAGGTTGAATGATTCTGAAAACTTTAGTATTCAATTCACTTGCCTATTTTGAATTTATTCATGAGTATGGTATAAAAGTTGGTCTAAGCCTTATTTCTGTTTAATAATTTTTTTAATTTCCATTAAATTTTATTTTTAGTTCCAGAATCACTCCCTTCTCCACTCCTCCACTTTTTCTTGAGAAGGCAAGAAATGCAAAAAACATCTTAAATATGAAGTCATGAAAAACACATTTCAACAACCACCATATACACATACTCACACAAACAAGAAAAAGCAAAAGAGCAGGAAAGCATCAATAAGACTGAAAGTCACAAAATAAAAATTTAAGTAAAATATTAGATTAATTGGAAGGGACTGAGTCAGTTGGACTTGGTCTTGCCCAGGAGTTGGGTACCTGTGGCCTTAAGGCTACAAGTGGTCCTCTCTGTCCTCAAGTGTGGTCCTTTGACTGAATCCAAATTTCAAATAATAAATCCCCTTAATAAAAGGATTGCTTCTGTAAAATTAGATCTTAGTCATTTGGGAATATGGATGGGTAAAGGGATAAAACCTAGAGCATCCAGTCTAGATGAGGAAGCAGGATGTAGAAAGGGATCTCATGGCTCTTTGACTGAGTGCTGTTCGTCCCTTATCTATTAAATCACATTTTCCTCAGTTTCTTGATGTGTCTGGTCCAAGAATCTAAATCAAAGCTTTCTTTTCATCTCATTTTCCAGGTTTCTTACTGAGGCAGATTGATTGGACAAGATTTTTTTTTTCCTTAAGAAATTTGTGGTGAGTGTCTAATTGTCCACAATCCATTTATTTTGAAAGTATTTTATGCTTTCAGGTTTGTGGAGGGGTATGTAAAATAGATATAAATAGGGGGGTGGCTAGGTGGCACAGTGAATAGAACACTGGTCCTAGAGTCAGGAGGACCTGAGTTCAAATCTAGCCTCAGACACTTAACACAAAATCTAGCCTGTGACCTTGGGCAAGTCACTTAACCCCCAATTGCCCTCCAAAAAGCAAAAACAAACAAACAAAAACAAAAACAAAAAATAGATATAAATATAATAGTAGATATACATACATATCATATCTATATATCTGTATCTACACACTCAGAACGTACAGACAGATATGAAAACACACACACACACACACACATACACACACACACACACACCCTCTGATAGACCTATCTATCCAATTTTACTCTGCAAGCCTGAAAGCATTCTGTGAATGTCAATTTTTATAAAGCAGGAAAGTAGTGACAAAGCACAATCGCTATATATGGAATTACACACATACACAGACAGAGAAACATACATCCATACAAACACATATGCATCCGTATATACATCCGTATATCCATACCTACATATATACATATAAACTTTCATTCAGAACAAACCTATGAGGTTGATGCTATAGGTATTATCATACCCATTTTACAGATAAGGAAACCAAGGCCAAGAGAGGTAGAGCAATTTGAATATCACACTGTTTAGAAGTATGTTAGTTGAATTTGACACTGGGTGTCTCTGATTGGAAGCCTGGCATTGGTCCCCTATACATTATGCCACACACTTGTTGTATGATCTCTATAAGAATTTATCTCGGGGGCAGAGCCAAGAAGGCGGTGTAGAAGTAGCAAGTTCCTGCAGGCCCCACACCGCCACACTAAAAATGCATAAAATTATGAGCCCAGACAAAGTCTAGGACTCTAAGACTCACACAAAAATACAGAAAACACATCTCTCACTGAAGGCAGCTCGGCAGCAGGGGCTCATCCTGGAGGCCAGGAGTGGACGCTGGCTCAGCCTGAAGCTGAGACCTCGGCCATGCCAGGGGCAGTGGAAAGGAGCCAAGCTGAGTTGAGCCGAGCCCCGCCACAGCCAGTCTTCAGAGGAGAGGAGCTACAGCCTCCAGCACCTCCACATCTGCCAAGGTGTGAGGAACAGGGACTGCAGAGGGGCAGCTTGCACTGGAGCAGAGACCGGCCCAGCACAAAATAGCAGCCACGGCCAGGCAAGGCCTCAGGGTGGCCAGGAGCCAAGACTCACAAGCCACAGCTTGAGTCTACTTCAGAGTTGATCTAAAGCACCTGCCTGGGGGGATCTTAAAATCCCGGTCAGAGACAGTTAGTGAAAGTGAAATTTTGAAAATTAATTTGGGGGATGTAAAGCAGTTCAGCCAATCTGCCCCTGGAGCAAGGAAGCAGTGGGGGAAGGAAACTGGTGGAACTGGCAGCAGCCCTTACCAGGCTGTTTCAGAGCCCCTGGCCTGCAGACTCCATAGGGGGGCTGAATCAATTGATGAGGGCCAAGTGCTCTTGCATTGAGCGGCCTGGATCCTTATCGTGGTCGTGGGTGGTGGTCCTGGGGTGCACTTTCAGCAAGCCAAAGCTGGGGGGACTTGCAACACCCCCCTAATAGCCCCAGCAGCTGGAAAAACCCCAGCAATTTGGAACAGAACTTCCCCCCATTGAAGCAGAGTTTCACAGAGCTAAAAAAAAACCCAACCAATTAATT
>CM053601.1:9986779-10015882 GCA_028646575.1 Pseudocheirus occidentalis
GTCTTACAGTGGGATCAATGTTCTGGGCTGGGGGGTAGGGACAAAAAGGGGAGAAAATTTGTAACTCAAAACCTTGTGGAAATGAATGATATAACCAAGAAATAAATTAAAATTTACATTAAAATAAATAAATAAATAAATAAATTTATGAGACTAAAAGACATTTTTTAATTTATAAATTAATAATCCACAAAACTTATCAATAAATCAAAGACTATGAAGAAAGATTTCAAAAGAAATCCAAGGTATAAATGATTTTAAAATGCATCAAATCACTAATTACTTAGAGAAATGGAAATTAAAACAACCCCGAGATTCATTCTAACTTGTATATCTAAGATTGTCTGAGATAACAAAGGGGGAAAATTATAAATGTTGGAGGGGCTCTGAGAAGAAAGGTACATCAGTGCACTGTTGACAGCATTGTAAATTAGCCATTATTGAAAGCAATTTGGAATGGTGAATCAAATGCTACTAAACTGGACATATTATATAATCTATCAATACTCCTACTGTGCCAATACCCTAAAAGAGATCAAAAAAGAGGGAAAATACAAATATTCATGTCTACATATTTATGTGTCTATATACATATATATGTCTTATATATATATGTATATACACACATACACACACACACAGAGAAAGTGTGTGTGTGCGTGTGTGTGGTTTTTCTTATCACAGGAAACAAAGAGCATGTCATCTATAAGAGAATGGCTAAAGAAATTACAATATAGGAAGGTAATGATGTATTATTAAATCATAAGAAATGACTGAGTGAGCATTGTCAGGTAAAACTGGGAAGATCTTTATGAATAGATGCACTGGGCTTGGAAAGATAGGCGCCAAAATTCAGCTGTAGACATTCATTAGCTGTGTGACCCTGAGCAAGTCACTTAATCTCTGTCTGCTGGAGTTTTCTCATCAGTAAAATGGGTGTTCTTGTAGCATCCACATCCTATAGATGTTATGAAGATTAGATGAGGTAGTATCTGTAAAGTGTTTGGCACAGAGTTCACATTTCATAAATGCTTGTAACTTTCCCCTTTTTCATTCCTTAAATGATTAAACTGATAAAAAATGCTCAGTGATATTATTAAAGTCAGTTTCTATATCACTTGTATGACATGTTCCTTTCTTATGATTGCGTGTTTAAACAATTCAGGACTTAATTTTCACTCTACTCCATAACTATTTTTCACATCATTATTATTCTTTCTCTTTTAAAGGAAAATATAATCATTCTACTGTTAGTTCTGACAAATTGTCAGACTATACAAATGACTCAGGATTAACTCCTAAATCAGTAAGTAGAATTGTCCTGACCATTAGAATGACATCTATTTCATTCTTTATGGTTTTAGTTGGATTTGCCCTGTCTGGAACTTAAAACCATAATGTACTTATTTTATTTCTCTGAAAAAATGCCACTTTTGTTTGAGGTATTATTGACCTTTTTCCTAAAGGTGCTTGAAATAAAGAACAATTTTCCACAGGTTCTTATTTATTTTTTTCTTATTTTGTGCTTGTTTGTGTTTTGTATAAAGTAATAAATGTAATAGGTATGTATATATGCATATACATGTACCGATATGCATGTAAGTGCATTTTATATGTGAGTGTCTGTGTATATGTAGTAGGCACCAACGGTGGCAAATCACTTAACTTTTAAAATCTGTTTCCTCCTCTGTAAAACAGGGATAATAGCAGCATGTAGAGCCTCAAAGGGTTATTATGAGAATCAGATGAGGTAACAAGGTAACAATTAGAAAACACTTCATATACTTAGAGTGCTACACTGTAGATATCAGTAGTAGTAGCCAGGGTACATAAGTAAGATTGAGTAGGTTCTGAGTCAAAGTTTTATTGGTGATCGTCAAGGCGCTCTAAATTTCTAAATTTTCAATGAATTATTATTATTATTATTATTGTAGTTGTTGTTGTTTTACATTCCTTGGTCTATTTTCCATGCCCTTTTCACTCGTCAGCCAATATTTGTTTCATTGCAAGTCTTTTAATCTATTTCCTGCAATACAAGAAAAACGCCAACTAGACAATGCTTGTCCAGCAGCTTCTGGGACAGACAGTGGGTTGAAAGTCATGCTAAAACAAAGTAGGACAGTGACCTGTATTGCCTTTAGGAAATGGAAAATCTCCATCAGTGACTACATTTCTTCTTATTAAAATAAAGACATATTATTTTATTATCAACATTCTACCACTATGGAAGGACCAGCAGGATTTTAATGCAAGGAACTTAATAATGCATGAAAAATTAAAACTGAATCACACAAAATGGTCAATGTGAAGGTTTATGGTGATTGTGAGCAAGCCACAGCTTGGATCCAAGGAGGAACTTCAAAGAAGATAAAGATGTCATCACTGAAATGTAAGAACAAAGGGGAGGTTGGTGTATATTTGGAAAGATCCAAGAATGACAAGTTGATGCTCAGGGTGTTCCACTGCTGCTTCCTTGACTTCAAGATAAAATAAGGAAGACTTTTAGCATGTTGGGTAGATCTCTTCTGTTGACTTCATGGGATTATGTGGACGATGCTCCACATAAGGAAGGACAGTATGGGTTGAAATCCCTATCATTGGAGGGAACTTCCAAAGTGATGAAATCACACATTCACTGAAACATTTAAGAGCAATTATTGGTATATATTTACATTGGTGATACAATTTTTGCATAAAGTGCATAAACATTAAATTAACTTATATTTGGAGGGCTTTACTATTGTTGTCATCTTGTGGAATTAGACATAAGAAACCTTCTCTAAAGAAAGAGAAAATTAAAATTGAGTTGGGAACGAAGGGGGCAAAGTGCTTACCCAGTAATTAATTCTTGTTGGTGGTCACTTGTTCTTGAAGTGGACCAGTGACATCAGGAGGATGATGGCTTGCCTTGGAAGTGAATTGATTTTAAGTGAGGAAGAGCTGTGCAAAGTCATTGTTTTCCAGAGTCATCAGGGTCCGGTGGCAAGACAGGGGTCAAGATAATGCAGTGGGAAACTTTGGCCTTTTCAATCTAAGATTTTTTCCAGGTCTCAGTTTGTCTGAGGCAACACTCATTCAATAGTTAAAGGTTAGGTAGTTCCATACAGTATTGTGAAGTACTATGAGTAATACTTATATGTTTTATCTGACCCTGACACTTAATAGTTTTTCAGAGAAGCTAGTTTGAATCACCTTCCTTGATCTAGTTCTTCTTCCATTCATTTGGTTAGCAGCATAAAAGTTTTCTATTTCTAATTTGATCTAATTTGCCTTTTTGTTGTGCTGGATATTTTGGAGTTTTTGTAACAATACATTTTTTGTGGCAATATAATTTCCACATCCTCCAAGTTTTGATTTTCATAATCTGTCTCTGTCTCTGTGTTTCTGTCTCTGTCTCTCTCTGTGTCTCTCTGACTCTCTGTCTGTCTGTCTGTTTCTCTCTCTCTGTCTCTCTGTCTCTGTCTCTGTCTCTGTCTCTGTCTCTGTCTCTGTCTCTGTCTCTCTCTCTGTCTCTCTCTCTCTCTCTCTCTCTCTGTCTCTCTCTCTCTCTGTCTCTCTCTCTCTCTGTCTCTCTCTCTCTCTCTCTCTCTCTCTCTCTCTCTCTCTCTCTCTCTCTCTCTCTCTCTCTCTCTCTGTCTCCCATTTACCCTTCCTTTGCTGTTTGTTTTTACTGATCAGTTCACTGGAGCAATTTTTAAATTTGTCTTGAATTGTTGATTTTAAGAAGAATGTTTCTACTTTAATATTTTGTGTCATCTTAAAAACTTAACTTTAATTTCCGTTTGCTTAAAAGAGAATCTAAAACTTTAACTCCATTTCTCATACAGATTTTGTTACATGGGTTTTCATTTTCGTTGCTTTAATGGGTCATCTTTCCTCTGCCCTCAACAATTACACAATCATTCGACATGTCAAATCATTTCAGGCATGTTGGTCTTTTGGGATATTTCTTGATAGTTTCATCTTTCCTCCTATGATTTTTTTATTACTGTGATGCATAGACTGTTTTTGCTAGCTCTCGGTATTTTGAATGCATTTTCTCCCCATTCCATGTGCCTTGGAGATCATGAGAAAATCATGTGGTAATGATGTCTATTAAAACTCATTCTTAAATTTTCAAGGATCCATATCGTATCTGACTGATTGTGGGCAATAATCATGTCCATGTCAATGAACCAGTTCTAGTATAGTTTTGTTGTTGTTAAATTCTCAAGGATAGTTTGATATCTGTATTTGTGCTAAGAGAATTTATCAACTGATATGTTATCAAAGACAAGAAACTAATGAGCTATACTTCTAGAACAAAGTCATGTCTTTCTGACAGCAATGGTATGGTCCTTTTTACTTGACCATTTACAAGAATTACAGACTAATAATACATGCCTTTTTATGCTACTAAGACATTTTGTTTCATCATTTTTGTTCTTTGGCCAATATCACTTTCTCATATTTATATATATATTTTCCAAAAATTACCCCAACTGTGTATGCTTTGTTCAAAGTGCTTAACCATGTAATCACCTTTTATAAGAAAGGGCTGCTAGGATCCTCATATTTTGATATAAGCTGCCTGATACTTTCTGTTAAGGAAGGTGGGTTAAGAGTTGAATCTGAGAGGAAATAGGTCAGGTCTTTGGTCATTCATGAAACACTGTGAAGTGTCTGAGTCATTAATTTGGGATATTATTCAGTCCTGTTGTTTTCCAGTTGGCAGAAAAGCTTGTTTTTTAGTCACCTCTCTGAATTTAACAACCTTGTTGTTCATTATATAAATGGTATGCAAGCTTTTTGTTTCTAATTTGATCCAACTTTTTTTGTTGTTTTCATTGTGTTGGACTTCTTGGAACCATATAAATAACTAGAAATTTTCCATTTACTCCATAGCCCAGATTTCTTTTTCTCTACTAGGTACTTTCAGACCTCTATCTCCCTCAACCCTATCCCCTCAGTGTCTCACTATAGAATTACCCATCCCTTCAACTGAGCTCACTGGAATGCCTTCTTAACAATCCTTAATGAATTCTTAACAAAATTGCTTTCAACTTAAACCTTTTGCTTTCTCACCCTTTCCATCTTCTGTCATTCACTGGGAGATGGCACAGAGCTCCTTACTGCAATGCCCCTGGCTACACTTTCACTCATAGCCTCAACTCACTGATTTTAATGGGGGAGTTGGAATAGTTCTTGTTCCCCATTGGTACTTCCACTTTCTCACTCCACTGTAAGCACTCATGAAACTTTCCTCCTTTGGGGTTCATCTAATCCATATTTGTCACTGAATAAAAATTCTAGTAGCCATTATCTACAGACTGCTAAGACAGTCTTTCTTCCTTCTTCAATGAGTTCAGTGCCTGAATCACAGTCTTTCTTTCATCCTCAGTTCCCACCATTACACTAAGGTACTTCAACACACATATTTATAATCCCCCCTGCCCCTCAATTTGCTGATATCTCATAATCTATTCCTGAGATACATCCAGTGATACCCAGAGATGTTCATATACTCTGTCTTCCTGTCTTTCTCAAGTCTTCCATCTTCCACGAAGTAAGTTTCTGTTATCTGGCCATAATCTTCAAATTCAATCAATAGGTTTTGAAGCATGTATGATGTTCCAGGTACTATGCTAAGTTCTGGGAATACAAGGTAGGCAGTAGCAACAACTACAACTACCACAACAAAGTCCATGGTGCTCATGATATCGTGGTATAAAGGGGAAAATGATAGAAAAACACCTATATACAAATAAGATATAAATGGGATAAATTAGAGAAAATCTTGGAGGGAAGGGAAAGTTTGAGTAAGGGTTTTTTTTATTTATAGAAAGGAGGATTTTATCTGGGATATGAAGGAAGACAAGGAATCTGGAAAAGTGTAAATAAGTCAAGAGAGAGAGAATTCCAGGCATGAGAAAGAGGCAGTGAAAATGCATGAAGTTAAGAGAAATCTCCTACAAACGGATTAGAAAAGGGAAAAATGCTACTGGATTATAGAGTATAGGGAAGGGAGTAAAGTCTGAGGAGACTGGATTGATAAAGAGGGATCAGCTTGAAAGACATAAAAGAATTTCATATATATATGCATGTACACATATATGTATACATATGTATGTATAAGCTAGGCTTCTATCTTTCATAACCAGTTAAGATTAACCTTAGAACTGCCAACTGACTACAATATACCAGTTCATATAGACTCTATATGCATCTGGGTGGAAACAAGCAATATAAGAGGCTCCCAGGACTACCCAAATTCCATCTGCCACTTCACTTGATGGAAGGCAAAGAGAATTATGCTCAATGATTGTAGCTCCTTTCCTCCACCATAATAGCTAGTACCATTCCTCTTACATTCTCTTCTATTTACTTTGTTTTTGTCCTGTGTGTTTCTCTAGGGAGCACAGTACATAGAGCAGCAAACTGGCATCAGGAGACCTGAGTTCAAATTTGATTTCAGATATTTACTAGCTTCCTTACTCTGGGCAAGCTACTTAAGCCTGTTTGTCTCAGTACCCTCATTTTTAAATGAGCTAGAGGAAAGAAAAATAGAAAAGCAATACAGTAACTGCCAAGAAAACCCCAAATTGGATCAGGAAGCATCAGACATGAGTTAGATAAATGAAAAACAACTCATTTTGTGTGCAGTTTCTCCTCCATTAGAATATAATCTCTTTGATGGCTGAGATTTTTCTTTTCATTTTTATTCTTGTTCTGTTCTTTATATCCTTGGTACTTAATAGAGGGATTGCCACATAGGAGACACTTAATAACCTATTGACTAACTGACTGAATGGATCAGTAAGTCAGTGCTTGCCCTCCAAGGAAGAGGACCAGGGAAGGACTGAAAAAGCAGTTACGGAGTTAAGGATGGCTAATGGAAGAACAAATGTCATTCAGTGGTTCCTTACACTAATGGATACAATCATGGCAGAACTTGAATCACCTCAGCCTTACCCTGGACTCCTGATTCTTTAGGTTGTAATTTGTCTCTTAAGGTCACTCTATAAAGAAAATAATTTTTAATAAATATGTAGGCAATTTCCCCTTAGCACAAGTGTTCTACTTCCTGTGTGACTCAATGTCTTTTGGCACAGAACAAAATCATAAGATCAGGGTCATCTATCACCTCATGACCCCTTGATTTAGAAGTGAAAATGAACTCAGGAGCCATTTAGTCCAGCCCTCTGCACATTTTTCCAAATATGACTGAGATGTAGAGAGGCTAAGCGACTTGCCCAAGATCCCACAGGTAGTAAATATCTGTGTGAAAATTCAAAGTAGCATGCCATGAATCAAAATCCAGACCTCTTTAATTTTTAATCACATGGCATTATTTATAGTATAAACATAGACTAGATGGAAAAATTATGGCAGATTTGCATAGAACAGATTTGCACAAGGTGTATAAAGGGTAAGCAGGGAGTCAGCCATAGCCTGTCACAGGAGGAGTGTGCATTATCTCTAAAAATAGAATAGGACAAGACAAAAGAAGCTAGTTCATAGCAAAGAAGAACTCACACCATACCAGAAGCTCAGAGTATAGGAATATACCCATCACCCAGGTATTTACTGGAATTAGACCAATAATGCATCTTCCCAGTTGTCTCTGGACCAAGTGCTCCAGGTCCAGGTGCTATCCTCCCACTGGGACTGAACAGCAAATATTTCCTAACATGGGCTTCCTTAATTCACTCTCCCGTAAACAAGGTCATGTAGTATCAAAGACATGAAATATATTTTTAAAGTAGAGTGTAACATATCTTCAAAGGGTCATTTAATTGTTTTAAGGTTGTAAAAGTTGGAAATTTCAGAGGACACCTGGAATTTTTACAAGGCAGAAAAAAGAAACTTCTGTAGTTGGTAGTTACTCTTGCTTCCAGACCCAGTGTGAGGTTTCACTCATCAATTGATGCTGCAGGTGAGATCTTTGTGAAGCCCAAACCATCACTTTCATACCTCTGAAAGGATGGATATACCAGCTGATTACAAGCCATTTTGAAGACTTTTGACTCATCCTAGAAGAAACTTCTCAGATTCAGAACAAATGCTTTAATCCAGAAAAAGTAAATGATATTCCCTATAGGACACAAGCAAGATCACTGTCCTAGAGAATCTTATTCCTGGGAGAAAGCCCCCCAAAAAAGAAGCTAGAAGCACTCCGAGTTTAGACTTAGAGCATGTGAGTCCCAACCTTGCCTCTGTTACTCTATCTTTGCCACCCTGGGCAAATCACTGAACAATCCCTCAGAGTTGATTATTTCTTTAATTACCTGAGAAGACAACTTTGTGTCCATGAAAGAAAGCGCCAATTCTACAACATAAACTTTTCACATGAAGCATTCCTTCTATTATTTGTACTTCTATCCCTACCACCTTCATAGTGCCTGGCATAGAGTGTATGCCATAAAAGCCTGTTGTTTAATTGACTGATAGCAGTATACTCCGTGTTTCGATTTAGCACAAATTTTATAAATATCTCCTAAGTGCTAGTACTGAGGATGCAGTAAATAGCGACAGAGTCTGTCCTCATGGACCTTCTATTTTGCTGGAGGAAATAACAGAAAATGAAAGGCAAAATACATACAAAGCAAATACAGCAGAAGTTCTATGAGTATGCTTCTGGCAAATATCAGGGTCAGGGATTAGACAAGTCTTGCAGAAGGATGTAGGAGAGCCTGCGATGAGCCTTAAAAAGAGACCGAGACACCATGTACTATCGTAGTGGTGGTTGCTGGAGTTAGCTCATGTCTTCTGACCCCAAGTGGTGGCATCCCACTAAACAGTGAGCATTGTTCCTTAATCGTGTGTATGCATGTGGATATGTACATGCATTCATATCTTCATATATGCATGTGTGTCTTTTCCAATAAGTGTCAGTTCCTTGAGAACAGGTACCATGCTGCATTTTATTTTTCTCTCTAGTGTTCAACCCTGTATTTGACACCCAATAAGCACTTAATGAATGTTTATCCCTTTAATTTGGTTGCTGACTCATTCCTTTATTTACTCGGTCCTTCATTCACTTATTCATTCATTAGTCTCCTCAGTTGCCTTTTTCTTTGAGTAAGATCTCCACTTTCCAAATGTGCTGTTCCAGGATTCTTTTTATGCCCTAGTCTTTCAATAACAGGAAAGAGATACCAGGAGGGAATGTAACACTTACTTTTTATAGCTGCCCTGGCATGCAAATAATTTAGAATTATCTCATTTATTAGAAATTGGAGGTTAACATCTGTTTATTTCCTAAAGACATGGTAGTCGAAAAACGGCAGATTTTCTCTTGTCCAGGGGCAAATGTGCTATTTCTGGCCATGTGTACAGCATTTCAATTTGATAGGGAATTTATGACTATTTACCTTAATTATTTTATTGTTTTCAGCTCAGCTTATGGTGCCCTAAGAAAAGAGAAGCTAGAATATGCTGATCATAGCTGCATCTGACATTGTTTTTTTTTTCTCTTAACACTTGGAAAACTGAAATCATGCTCTTTTTAATTTGATTATCTGCTGTGGCCTTCACAAAGTATGTTCATTAGTTAGATTCCATTCTTTTGGTAATAACCATCTCATAGGAAAGATGCCCATATGAACAAAAAATAAAGAAGAGATAAAGAAAACTGAATAGTGAAAAGATTAAATTATTTAATTATACTTTCATGGAATAATGACTTTAGAGTTGGCTCATTTTAGAGATAAGGAAACTGAGTCTCAGAGAAAATAAGGGATTTACCCATAATTTCAGAGCTAATTAGTTATTTGAGGCATGATCAGACACAAATCTTCATGATTCATACTTCAATGACCTGTCTATAACCCCACAATACTTTCTTCTTCTGTATTACTCATGTACCTTCATTGTGTTAAATTCTTTGTGGGAGATCCATGCAATGTGCTGAAGGACTTTTCTTCAAACTCTTGAGACTACAAGAACATCAGTGGAGCATATGAGCTGTCCATCAGCTACTCTATCCCCATAGCACATGGCTGGCCCACTTCAATTTATTTTTTGTAATTATGAACTTAATCATAAGAAATCACAAAAAAAATTAATGTATAAAGGTCAAGAAAGAAGAATGTGTTGGAAATTGCAAACTTCTGTTATTGAGTAGTTTTATCCTGTGTGTGTATGTGAATGTTGGAAGTCAATCAATAAGCATCAAGTACTAGCCATGTGACTCTGGGCAAGTCACTATCCCCAGTTGGCCTCAGTTTACTCATCTATAAATTGGAGATAATGGTAGCACCTACTTCCCAGGGGTTGTTGTGAGAATCAAATAAGATAGAAATTGTAAAACACTTAGCACATTGCCTGGCACATAGTAGGTGCTAAATACATATGAGTTATTTTCATTATCACCTGCAGTCCAGGCATGGTGCTAACTAGTGAAAACTCAAATATAATGAGAAAGATAAACCCTGCCCTCAAGGAGCTGGCATTGTAACAGGGGAGGGTAATACAGAACAGAAAAGAAAACTAGAAAAGGAGCATGGTAGAAAAAGTCCAGAAAGGCAGGACACAGAATATAGTCAGGAAAATAAGGAAAACACAACTGGGCATATTTGGCCATATCTGGGCATGTACTTTAAAGTCTAAATAATGAGAAAAAGCTGTCAATATGCAGAGGTAGTGAGAGAGAGAGAGAGAGCAGAAGGAGGGAGAGAGAGGAAGAGAGAGACAGAGAGACAGAGACAAAGAGACAGAGAGAGACAGAGACAGAGAGACAGAGATAGAGAGGGAAAAGGAGAGAGGGAGAGACAGAGACAGAATGTGTATACACATATACACTATACACATATGCCAACATACATTCGTAATAATTATATATACATCTATGTACATGCACACATAAATTTACACACATATATGCACATATACATGCATTCATAATATTGTATATATTTTATATTGTGTACATGCATACATACATCTATATACATATACATGCATACATACATTCATAATACTATGTGGGGGTGTGGCTGTGAGTGTGGGTGTTATGTGTGTGTGTGCATATGGTCTGGTTTTATCTTAGGTTTCCTTTGGCCAACATTATTTCTTCATTATGTTTATTTTTCTTCTCTATTCATTTGTGTTTTCAATCTCAGATCCTGAATTAGGTCTTCCTGCCCTGGGCCCAGATCTGTTCCTTTTTCTGTGCTTTGATTGAGTGGTTTGGTCTAGCACCTGTCTTTTATGACAGTTGTTAACTGGCATTATATCTTGCTCCTGTTGTGACTCACTTGCTGCTGTTCAGCTTTGCTTTGGCTAAGATGATTCAGTCCTGGTCCCATCTTCTTTATTGTGCTTTTTTATTTTTAAAAATTCTTTTAACTTTATTGTATTTTTATTTAAAAAATTAATTGATTTGTTTATTTACTTTTAGTTTACAAGATTCAATTCCAGAATCCCTTGAATTCCAAATTTTCTTCCCTCCTTTCCCCCCCCCACACCCATGGCAGCATGCAGTCAAGTATATGATCTGCAAATACTTTCACATTGGACATTAGTCTGGATGTATAGAAGGGTTGTAAGCAATGGAGTGAACAATGGAAAAAAAGAAACAAGACCAAACATTGAAAAGAACAATAGCACGTAGATTGCTTCAATCTCCATTTAAACTCTATTCTTTCTAGATCCTTCTCTGAATGTAGATATCTCCTTCCATCCTGAGACTTGTAGAGTTGTCTTATACCTGTGTGTTGCTGAGAAGAGACCAGTTTATCAGGGTTGGCCATCATACATACAATGTGTCTGTGATTGTGTACAAATCTTTCCTGGTTCTGCTCTTGTCACTTAGCATCAGTTTGTATAAGCCTCTCCAGGTAAATAAGACGTCTATCTCCTCCACATTTCTAATATCACAATAGTATTCTATTACATTCACATACAACAACTTGTTTAGCCATTCCCCAATGGAAGGGCATCAGCTTAATTTCCAGTTTTTTGCCACCACAAAGAAAGCTGCAATTATAATTTTTGTACATATGGGTCTTCCTCCTACTTCTATGATCTCTTTGGGGTACAACCCCAGAAGTGGTATTTCTGGGTCAATTATTTATAACCCTTTGAGCATAGTTCCAGATTTCCCTCCAGAATGTTTGGATCAGTTCACAACTCCACCGACCATGCGTTAGAGTTCCAATTTTTCCACATCTTCTCCAGCATTTGTCATTTTCCTGTTCTGTCATCTTAGCCAATCTGACTGGTGAGATGTGGTCCCTCAAAGTTGTTTTGATTTGCATTTCTCAAATCAATAGTGCTTTAGAACATGTTTTATATACTTACAAATATCTTTAATTTCTACCTCTAAAAATTGCCTCTTCATATCCTTTGACATTTTATCATTTGGGGAATGACTTGTATTCTTATAGATTTTACTTAATTACTTGTATATTTTAAAAATGAGGCCTTTATCAGAGACCCTAGTTGTAAAAATTCTTCCCAGTTTCCCACTTTCCTCTTAATCTTGGTTACATTGGCTTTGTTTGTACAAAACTTTTCAATTTAATGTAATAAAGATTATCCATTTTGCATTTTATAATGCTCTCCAACTCTTCTTTGGTCATAAAGTCTTCCATCCTCCATAAATCTGACAGGTAAACTATTCCTTGCTTGCCCAGATTACTTACAGTATCAGCCTTTATACCTAGATTGTGCACCCATTTAGACTTGGTTTTCCTGTACAGCATTAAATGATGGTCTATGCTCAGTTTCTGCCATAGTATATTACAATTTTCCCAGAAGTTTTTGTTAAATAGTGAGCTCTTATCCCCAAAACTGGGGTCTTTGGGCTTATCAAACACTGTATTACTATAGTTGTTGACTACTGAGTCTTTTGTACCCAGTCTATTCCATTGATCCACTATTCTATTCCTCAGCCAGTACCAAGCAGTTTTGATGACTGCTGCTTTATAATAGAGATTAAAATCTGGTACGGCTAAGCCACTTTCCCTAACATTTCTTTTCATTAATTACCTTGATATTCTGTGCCTTTTATTCTTCCATGTGAAATTTGTCACTATTGTTTCTAGCTGTATAAAGTAATTTTTGGTAGATTGATTGGTATGACACTAAATATGTAATTTAATTTAGGTGAAATTGTCATTTTTATTATGTTAGCTAATCCCAGCCACTAGCAACTGATGTTTTTCCAATTAGTTAGATCTGATTTTATTCATCTGAAAAGTGTTTTGTAGTTGTGATCATATAGTTACTGGGCTTACTGTGCTTCTTGGTGGAGTGTTTACCTGTAGTTAGGTGTTGGTTCTTTCTGCAGCACTGTACTGTGACCTGGAGCTGGTACTGAGCCCTCCTGCCTAATTCTGTGATCCTGTTTGTTTCTCCTTGAATGATGCACTGTCCTTGATTTATCTCCTGTAATAGTAATGAGAAGAAGACAATGTTCAAGCTCTTACTTTGTTTACTGTTGATACTGACTGAAGTACTGCTGGCTGCAGTTCTATTTCTCAATGCCTTCTTCGCTTAGGTTCTGCTGGTCTCATTCTATTTCCTCGTCCCCTTGACAGTATTGATGTTGGTGTCATCCTACCCTTGTGGTGGATCCCAACATAGAGTTGTACTAAGTTGTTTTAGTTCTTAGAATCACTAATGTCTAATCACTCTGTGCTTTTGTACACCCAATCTAATTATACTGAATCATCTCAATTGTTGGTGTCTAGATGCTGGAACGATCAAGTCACCGCAGCTTCTTTCTCTTCCAAAAGCTGATTGTTGACTTTGGGCTTATTCCTTCCACTTACAATGAGCTAAATTTTCTTTCCTAGAGGGTTTTGGACCCTGAGTATGTGTGCTACAGTTTTAATTTCTTGTTGCCTCCAAATGTAGATGTATATTGATCTGCAGTTTTGAGCCTCTTTCCCTGTTTCATTGTCTACCTGTCCATTGACTCATCAGATGAGCTTCAGGTAAATTCCTGAATGAGGTAGAGTAGCTTGGTTGTATTTCTCTTTATTTCCAAGCCTAATTCTTTTGGCATTCCATTTCATTGGTCCAGTAAGTGAGGTTTCCTTTAACTCTTCATATTATAATCTTTACTGGAAGGCTCCAGAACCTTTGTTTCCAGTCTTACATATCTCTGAAGAAATTATTTGCAATGTTTTTCATGTATAATTATTCCTTGTAAATACACTGCAGCCCATTCACGCTGATCCTGTTTTTCTCTATTCTCTTTTAGTTGACAAATAAGACTCATGATAAAAAGTAGCAAGACATGCAACTTTAAATTATTTTCCTAGCTTTGAGTTACTTCTACCATATGCTGCTTTTGGTACTATACATGTGTTTTAAATGAAGGTAGAGAAACTGATGAAACTCTGCTGGATTTGTTTCACCCCAGATTTATGTTACACAACCTAAACTGGGCCTGCAATGTTACAAGGCGATCTTTTTACCCATCCATAATTAACTCACTATCCTACTCTCCAGAGTGGCTCTTCTAAATTCATTCACTCCTTTTCAAACCGCCTATGGCTCCCTCTTACCCCACCCTCTCAGCTGAGAAACTTGTTGCATTTTATAGAAGAAAAAATGCTAGAAAATGTTCCCTCTTTTTTTCTCCTCCTCCACTCATATTACTCAAATTCCTTCTGCTGCTATGTCCTCCTTCCCTCTCACATGAAGAGGTGGACATTCCCTTTGTCAAGTTTAACCTCTCTTCATGGATAAGCAGTCCCAATCCATTTGACTTTCTAGCATATTGCTCCCTTGGCCATCCACATTCTCTCACTTATCTTCAATCTCTCTCCATCTACTGATTGCTTCTCTGCCACCCTCCAAACACACTCAAGTACATCCCATCCCTGCAAACCCTTCTGATCCTGCCATGCTAGCTACCATCTCACATCTCTCTGGCTTTTTCTAGCTAAACTTCTTAAGAAGGCTGTCTACCCAAGCTTCCTCCATGTTTCCTCTGCTTGCTCTGTTCTTAACTTTCTTAAGTCTGACTTCTTACCTAATCATTCAATGAAACCGCTCTCTCTGAAGTGATGAACATTTTCTTCATTGCTGAATCTTCTCCTCATTAGCCATCCTTCCTGGCCTCTATAGATTTTGATATCATTACTCATCTTCTCCTCAGTATTCTCTTCTCTTTAGGTTGCATGACTACAATTTCCTGATTACCCTTCTACCTATGTGTCCATACTTCAGTATCCTTTACTGAATCTTTATCCAGATCACACCCTTAACTGTGGGTGTCCCCCAAGAGCTCTGTCATAGAGTGTCTTCTCACTCTATGCTATTTCACTTAGAGATTTCATTAACTCTCATGGATTCAAATGTTTTCTCCATGTTGAATATGCTCACATTTACTTACTTAGCCCTTTCTGCTGACATTCAGTCTCACCTCTCCAATTATCTATTGGATACCTCAAACTAGATGTCCCTTTAACTAAGTACATCCAAAACAGAATTCAGTATCCTTTCCCCAAAATAGTCCCCTTTTTCTAACCTGTCTATTACTGTCTAGGGCGCCACATTACTCCCAGGCAGCAACTTCTTCTTCTTCTTCTTCTTCTTCTTCTTCTTCTTCTTCTTCTTCTTCTTCTTCTTCTTCTTCTTCTTCTTCTTCTTCTTCTTCTTCTTCTTCTCTGTCTCTCTCTCTTATCCGTCATGTTTTTCTCCAGAATATCTCTCACACACACCCTCTTCTCTCCTTTGATACTCCCACCACCATTGTCCTGGCCCTCATTCACCCATACTTGAGCTATTACAATAAACTTCTGGCTGATCTCCCTGCTGAATATCTCCCCACTCCAATGCATCCACAAATGATAAATAGGCAGTACTCCAAGGAAGAAATATAAACTATCTATATCCATATTTAAATGTATGTTTGTTTATGTATATGTGTGTGTATTCCAAACTACAAATAATTAGAAAATGCAAATTAAAGTAGTTCTCTCATTGGCTGAGTGCAGTTTAAGAATAATGAAAATAACAAATGTTGGAAGCACCAGGATTAGAGGATAAAGCATGCTGTGAATTAGTCCAGACATTTTGAAAAGAAATTTGGAACTATGTCTCAATATTTTACTGATCCAGGTCATGCATTCTCAAAAGGTAAAAGAAAGACAAAAAGAACCATATGTCCAAAAACATCTGTAATATTTCTTTTTTCAGTAGCAAAGATATGAAAACTGAGGGTGGCTATTAATTTGGGAAATGACTGAAATGTTAATCATATATAAATATAATAGAATACTCCTGTGTTGTAAGAAATAATAAAAGGGATGATTGTAGAGAAACTTAGGAAGATTCATATGAACTGGTGCATAATGTAATGAATTAAACCTGGAGAATAATTTATGTGATAACAAGAGCATTGTAAAGACAAACAGATTTGAAAATCTTAAAAACTCTAATCATTGCAAGGAGTAGTCACAATTCTAAAAGACACATGCTAGGTAGGTATTAAAAGAAAAGGTTATCAACTGCAAATGTTATCCACCATGACTCCCCCAAGATTCTCAAACCTTCCACCATTACTGTCTGAAACATGATGAAAAAAAGTTAGAAAAGGGCTAGTTTGATATTTGTAGACAGAGATAAAAGAAAGCAGAAGGACTGGGAGGATGACCTGCTGGTCTCTCCAGGACGGGAAATTTTCAAAACAATGGCCAATTGCTGTTTTCTCCAATCTGGGCCCCACAGCAGCTCATTTTGGGTCTTACTCTTCCAAAAGTGCTCTAGCTTCCCCCAAATAACCACCACTGATTTCTAGTCTCTATTCTGACATATTTTGTGTGCCCACCTCAGAGAACAGTACCAAACACAAAGTTTTCTTGTTCCACCAACAGTGTTGAGAAGTTTTTGCTATCCAAGTTATATAAAAGGCAAAGCCTAGAATGATTCTTTTGGCATCTGAATTTGAAGAATTTATTGCTGGTCATCCTTCTCAAGGGCAAAGCCGGTCACAGACCCAAAGGGGAGGGAGTCAACTTGTTTACCAGCAAAGGACAGGCCAGGGGAGAGGGAAGTGAGGAGTAACTCTTTCAAGTCTTACAATTTCTCTGCTTATGCTCAGGCAGTGATCCCATACCCAGTTTTAATAACCTTTCAGTATGCACACAGCTCTGTGTTCTAACTTTTTCTAATGCATTAGCCATGATAACAATAGTAAATATACCAATAAAATATAATACAGTGTAATATAAAATGATATGATAGAAAATGTGATATGATATGATATATGTTATGTTAGGTTGTATTGTATTATGCTATCTAATATGAAATTAATGTATTCTATTTTACTATATTGTATATAATTATAATATTATTTTCTGTATACCAAGCCAATGTAAGAGTTGTCTCAATTTAAATTTCCTAATTATTTGTGGTTTTATATATGTAACATTTTTATTCTCTTCTGTTCTATATCAATAACAACAGCAATAAATATTTAACATTACACCGTAATTCTCTTAAGTGCTAGACTCTCTGTCTGGTCCCCTTGCACCTAGTTCTTTAGATAACTTAGGTTAGTTAATGCATTAGCTAACATTTGTGTGGGTTTGAAATTTCAAAAAAACTTTACATATATTATCTTGCCACAGCCCTGTGAGCAGGCACTTTTATTATCCCCCTTTTAAAGATGAGGAAACTGAGGTTAAGAAATGTAAAATGATTTGTTCAGGATCACCCAGACAGTACAAATTTGAGCAAGATTCCACTTCAAAGTGCCCTGCCAGGAAGTCCGATCCTTTATCTAGTAGGCCAACTGATTGCCACCATAGATGTACTAAAATCTTTGTCATTGCCCTACTAGATTTGGTCTTGTCTCAACTCTGTATCATCCTCAGTGCCTATCCCAGTGACACTCACAGATTAGGCTTCTCAGTACTATCCCTTGCATTTGTCAATTTCCAATGAACATAATTGAGCATTTTCCTCCATATTAAGTTCAGTAACTTCTCCAGAAAGGATTGATCAAGCCTCTGGTTTTGACTCTTTTGCAGTAGATTTGAAGTCTTGGGCTCAAGCCAGTCATCTCTTTGCTCCCAACTTCTTCCTCCCAATCTAATTAGGTCGCAAGTGGGGAAAAACATCTAGCCCCTTGCCTTTAAACATTTAAATGTACTCTGGGGCTTCTTAGCAATTTACACCCACAAACAGAATGACAGACTTGTAAATCCCTAAGTTTTGTGCTACTTCCCTCCCCTTTCCCTCTCCCTTCCTGTGAGATTAGTGGCTCCCGGGGGGAAAAAGGACACTTGTAAGCTCCAAGATTTACAAGTGTGCAGTGCCCTTGGAGGTGTAAATTGCTAGGAAACTCCACAGCACCATTAAACCTTGAAATGTGGTAACCATAATGCCCCCTTATCCAAAGGGGGCATGGAATAGTTACTGAGAAGCCCTCCAAAGCTGAAGGTAAAGAGGTGAAGGAGGCCAAATTCAGTCCTTTCTGCTCCTGGTGGAAGAGAAGAAGAAGAATTCTTGGGAGTTCCATTGGGATCCTGAAGGATGCTGAATTCTAAAATGAAAGGGAGGATAGCTGGGAGGGAGGGGGCAGGAAGGAAACAGGACATAAGGCCTTGGAAAGGGAAGCTGACCTTGGAATTTTCCAGCATGTGGATTTAAACAGGCAACATTTAACCAGATCTTAAAATGTTTGAAGTTTGTCTTTGGAGATGGGCGGTTTGAAAAACTAATTCTGTGTATGTTCTCACATTTAATAAATACCAACTAACCTGTCTTTAAATGGGAAAAAGTAAGACAGAGCAGCATATGAGTCTTAAGGTCTGTGTTCATATCCGAACTGGGAGAACAAGGACAAATTATTTGAATTCTCTGAGACAATTTTTTTTCACTAGTTAAATGCAGATAATGCCTTTATTTTACCCACATCTGACATTATTATTACACAGGTTTTGACCTATTATTTTGATATATTGTTGCAGGATATCACACATGCTTGTTTATTCAAATCTAGGAAGTCATTTTTATATTGACAAAATGCCTACTATGTGCCAATATTGTAAGCTGCATATATCACATTTTTAGCTATGGGAGTTCAAATCTGATTTAAAATAAAACAGATGTAAATTGCATATATTTCAGACTTTTTTCAGTGTATTAATTATGCACACTTATTTCCTCTTCTTTTTTTCTTTTTTTTCATGAAAAATAGCATTTGTTATATTGAATGGTTAAGTGGTAAAAACAAAGGGATGGAAGTGGAGGAAGTTAAGGTGATGTATTTTTAGAAATCAATTACAAAAAACTTTTAAAAATACAACATAGGGATCTATCCAGAGGCAGCAGAGCACCCTGGAAGGAATACAAGGATGGGAACCAGAGGTGGTTATCAAGTCATTTCAGTCGGTTCCAACTCTTTGTGACTCCATTGGAGGTTTTCTTGGCAAAGACACGAGAGTGGTTTGCCATTTCCTTCTCTAGCTCATTTTTTAGATAAGGAAACTGAGGAAATCAAGGTGAAGGGCCTTGCCCAGATTCACAGAGATGGTAAGTGCCTAAGGCCAGATTTGAACTCAGGAAGAAAGTCTTTCTTACTCCAGGCTTAGCACTCTATCCACTGGACCATCTAGCTGCCCAGAACTAGAAAACTTGGGTTCAAATACCACCTCTGAATTTGGGGTGACTCTGTGAGTGACTTTGGTCAAAGTCATGTACCTTTCCTGGGCCTCAGTTTGCCCATTTCTAAAGTGAGAAAGTTAGACCAAGTTGCCTTTGAGGTTTCTTCCAGCTTAGATCTCTGTCATTCTGGACAAATCACTGCTTTTTGAAAACCAGTTTCCCCATATCTAAAAAGAGGGGATTGGATTACATGAACTTTAAGTCTCTTCCACCTGTGAACCTAGGACCCCATGGTTTCTGAAGGAGCAGCTATTCAGCTCATAGCTTATTGTTCTAGCTGGATTTTTTGGCATTTTCCGCCCCCGGGTGACAACACTGCTTTCATTCCTCATCCCTCCTAAGCCCTACATTGAGTAAGAATGGCAGCCAGACATCCCCTCTAGAGGCCTGGAGATAGCAAGATCAGAGCAGATCCAGAGGGGTTACTATTTCAGCATATTGTACTCTGCAAAGCAGGGCCCCAGGATAACTAACACTCCTACCACCTTTCACTTCTTTCAAAGTCTTAGTTCTAAATGCCAGATTTATCACCTGACAATCCCAGGTGGAAATACAGACACTTGCAGAAAATAACCAGCCTGGGCCTCCATGCTTCTTGGAGAAGGGTCAGTTTTCTTTCATTTGACACATCATCCTTCCTTTCTTCTCTGAAGGTCAACCTACTCAGTTTATGACTGTGGTTCAGAAAGAAGTGATAACTAATACTGTCCACATTATGAAATCCCAAGGACATATTTCAGTATCCTGTGTTATAGAAATGCTTCTTTTCCATAAATTAAAAATAAAATATTAAAAAATAACACATTTTCACTGTATGTATGAGAGGAGGATAGAGTGATTCTATTTCAATTTATCCACTAGTTGTTAAGCTCTTATATGATAAGCATTATACTAGGCTGTGGAGATGCAAAGTAAAAACCAAAAACCTTTGCCCTCAAGAAGCTTGCATTCTAATTGGGAACACAACATGTATAACAACAGATAAGTAGATACAATATATAACAATGATAGCTCTGTTTTCTGTTTTTTTAGGTAGGATTGCCAAGATAGTGTAGAATTTACTGGAAGCTTGGAATTTCAAATCCAGCAGCTTAAGAAGTTGAGGGGAAAGGAAAAACAGATGTAATTCTGAAGCTTTTTACTGCCAAAGGAAATGTGAAACCCCTTATATTTTTCTCCCTTCTTTTTTCCTCTTGTTTTTCTTTTTATTGCCTAATCAGAGTTGGGGTACTTTAGCTTCTCATTGACCTATACATGCAAAATGCACATTCTTCCTACTATTGCCATTTCATTTCTCCATTCTACTTAATTTCCTCTCATCCTCTTCTATCCTAAAACCTCCCGCACTTTGTTTTTAAAGCAATGAATTCATTTCTTATACTTGTCTTTCCAACTTCTATCTCCTTTGGATTTCTGTTTTATCATTAACATGAGAAAGCAGTGTGCATAGTAGCTAGTCAGGAAGGACTAGGTTCAAATATCACTTTTGACATTGTGTCACCATGAAGAATTATTAACTTTAGTCTCAATCTCCTGACCTGTAAAATGGGCAGTATACTTTCTGCCATACCTACTGCACAGGGCTCTTGGGAGTCTCAAATGAGATTGAACACGACAAGTACTTTGTAAAGTTGAAAGCATTATGTCAATTTAATTTACAGCCTAATGGTATTTTTTATCTTTTAGTGTCCATCTTGTCATTTTCACAGAGTCACAGATTATAAAATTGGAAGGATAATGAAGAGGCAGTAAATACAGTAGAAAGGCATTGGTTCTCAAAAGGCAAGAACTGGGTTTGAATTGTACCTTTGAGAATGACCATCTTGTGTCAACCAGAAAGTAACTTCACCTTTCTGGACTTCAATTCCTTTCCTTGAAAATGAGACACTTGGATTGTAGGGTCACTGGAGTCTCTTCCAGTCTTGGAATTATGATTGTATAATATGACTACTTCATAGAAGATAAAATCCTCTGGTTTGGTTACTACTAACAATATCAAAGGGAACTTCTCCATGCCTTAATGTTGGGGTTCTTAACTCTGGTTAAACTCACCATACATATGCATGCATGCACACATGTACACACATATGTGTTTAGACATGTTTATGTGTGTGCATATATACACACATATATATGTATTGTGCATATACACATATGTATGTATGTGTGTGTGTATATGAAAATGTTAAGAAACTTTGATAGTGGGGTAGTTAGGTGGTGCAGTGAATAGAGCACCAGCCCTGGAGTCAGGAGGAACTGAGTTCAAATCCAGCCTCAGACACTCAAAACAAAAACTTTCTGTGTGACCTTGCACAAGTCACTTAGCCCCCAATTGCCCTCCAAAAAGCCAAAAAAAGAAGAAGAAGAAGAAGAAGAAGAAGAATCTTCGATAGTAGGTCATTAAGAATTTTCATTAAAAGAACAACAATTAAAAATAACCATCAACTGGTGAACAACCATCCACTGATCGTCTTCCTAGACTGGTTCTCAGATTTGACAGACACAGCATAGCACCCTGCATGGGGGCATTTCTTTTTTTTAGCTTAGTATGACTTAGAGTCCTGGTGGTTGGCTACACTAGCCTTTGTAAGGCCTGTAAGCCAGGATTGTTGCACACTATGCTGAGGCATTGAGGTATGTTAGTGGAACTTTTTCCTCTTCCTCTAACTACACATGCACCATGTGAACAACAGGCTCCCTACTTTGTTTCAGAAGAGATTGCCTACTTGGCAGTTTGGTGTTGGGAGGGGTCAGGGAGAAGTGTCATGAATTCTGGAAGGATTAAGCATTGTATGTCCTGCCTTTTAGCTCCTCAAACCCCTCTGATTTTCTACAGCCTCCAAATTTAGTTAAAAAAAAAGCTACCAGGCATTAAGCTGCCTTTGCACCCCCCTACCCCCTGAAAAATAGCAATAGTTTGTGAAATGCCCCCAGAGAAAGTAGGAATGAAATGATGTCAGCATTGAGAAGAATGTGTGCCCTGAATCTAGCAAAATTTCCCAATGTAAATTACTACAAAGATTCAGGATGTGTGCTTTTGTGTGTGCGTGTTGATTGAAGGGAGTTGTGTGTGCACATGCAGGTGCGGTTTAATGTTTGTTTATGCTTGGGATATGATGGGAGTTTGAGAGATGTGTAAGTAATTTACATCTAGAATAAAAAACACGTTGCTTGCTTTGGGAGAATATTTCCGTGTGAATTTCTCACACATACTCACGTTTTACAATATTCGGTAAAGATGATTCTGAACAAGATTATCTTTTTTTAAAGAAAGGACGCATATTGGAGACTTAGTTACATTTAAAAGAGCATGCTGACATCTACAATAAACTACTCGATCAGTGGGCAACTCCCCCCCCCCTTTTTTTCCTTTTCCCTCATAACATTTGAGAGGAATCCAGTCCAGAGCCAAGGACAAAGAGTGGATGACCTCTGGTGGCTCCTTGCTTGGAGTATCTGATTTATTTTCTTTAGGTAATTTTCACCATGGGAATGTCCTGCAGGCCTGCTGAGATTTCTGGATTTGATGAGAAGCCCACTGGGTCCTTAAGCCAGGGCAAGCCGTTTCAGATTACACCCGTAAAAACGACTGGATCCCTCAAGGACAAAGACAGCCCTGGAAGTGCCTCACAATTACTTATCAGAATAACTTGGTGCAAAATGTAAGCTGAACCTTTATTCTGCACTTTATTGTTTTTCCCCCTTTACATGAAAACTTGGCTGGTTTTTTATATTGGCAATGATTTTCCAGCTAGCTTTTCATATGCCAACATTTTACTGCTGTGAGGAAATATAAATATTTCTGAAAGGCGTGAGTTATGTATTTAAGGTTTTATAGAGTCATTCTTCATATGATCCCACCCATTCCACATTATACCCAGGATCTGGTTCATAGCAGTCACTTAAGTCATTTTTTTAAAATGAATTGAACTGAGGGCAATGAATGCAGTCTAACCCAGAGAATGCTGGGTTTTTAGGCCCAGGACATGAGTTCTAATCCTCACCCTTCTACTTGTTAGCTATGTGATGTAAGCAGACCACAATCCCTCTGCACCTCCGTTTCCTGCTCTGATAGGTGAGATCAGACCAGATGGCCTGTCTGCTCTCTCCCAGCCTGGGTTCTATGAATAATTCCTGAACCAAAAGGGAAATAGGCATTGTTGCAATATAAAACTCAAAGAAAATTGAGTTTTATCCTTTGGTAAAAGTCAGTATTTCTGAAGCACCTACTACGTGTTAGGTACTGCATGAGTGCTAGAGCTACAAAGAAGAGCAAAGCACAGTCCCTATTGTCAAAGGGCTGAGGACAATTTTGGTCAAGTTCAAAGCATTTCCTATGGGAAGAAATGAGGTGAAAAAATACTGGAATGACATAGGTATTCATGCTGAAACCAGGCCGCACGGGCCTGTGGTGATAATTAAGAAGTGGCCACCCAACATTCAGCAGACCAGACATTCCTGTAACAAATCCTGTTGAATTGTGTTTGACCTTAAACAATTTTCCGTTG
The DNA here is from genome assembly GCA_028646575.1 of Pseudocheirus occidentalis. NCBI lineage: Eukaryota > Metazoa > Chordata > Mammalia > Diprotodontia > Pseudocheiridae > Pseudocheirus > Pseudocheirus occidentalis. Next base: position 10,010,899 of record CM053601.1, read on the forward strand.
AGAGTTGAAATAATGAGGTTCCCCCCAAATGATAAATTCAATTGAAGACCAGTCCCCAGATCCAGCAAACCCAGCTGCACTTTAAATTCATTTTAAAAATATGTTTTATTGGGCACCAGAATTGCTAACAGAAGCTCATAGGAAGGCCAGGCCATCTCAGGGTGAATGGAAGAGAGAAGACTAAATGTAGAAATTAAGAGAAAGAAAAAAAAGCAGAGTATAAAATTAGTCAGATATATTGGAAGCACCAAAAATAAGACATGGCTGATTGATGAGGCCAACCTATCGCCCTAGTGACTCAGGATGTACTTAATGAGGACCATGAGCGAGAGTTTCCCAAGGAATGGGAACACTGGCATGAAACACCAATTGAATAAGATTGAATACATATAGAGTCAGAATGGTTGCAAATCACAAACCAGAAGCAACTGATGCATTGCTTACACTCTAACTGTGGGAGCATTGTCAGAGGCCGAAGTGCTTTCCAGAATAATCTTGTCTGAGTTTGCCAAGAGAGGGTGGTTGTTAAAATGATAATAATAGCTGAGTACAAGCCCCAAACTTTCTATTATTTCTTAGAGCAAATAAGTTGGCACTCTCACTTTTTTGGTTATCATTCAAAACCAGTAGTAAATTGGCTTTAAAAATCCCTGTACTACTGAGACCTATAACTTCATATTGCCTTGAAACAGACGAGTCAAAATACTCAAAGTGTGAGTCAGTTAATGACACAAGGCAGCAGACTTCTTTTTAAGGGAGTTTCCCTGCCCTAGAAAGTCATTATTTGAAATTTAGGCAAAATTTAAAGAAAAAACAATCTTGTTAGAGATGAAATTACCAGACTGCAAAGGTCAAAGAAGAAGAATTAGTTAGTTTGGGGGGGGGGAGGGAATAAGCAAAAACAAGTTTAGACTAAACAAAAACTAACCTGAACATTTATCAGATGTAGACACTGTGCAAATTGGGGGAGTTTCAGACAGGAGTTATTTCCATTCATGTAAGAATTGAGTTACGATTGAAAGAAAGAAAATTAGGAAACAGCATTTACTGAATGTAATTTATAAATTTTGATTTTTAACTCATTCCATAAAATTCATTTCTACTAAAAAGTTAAAAAATCTGCCAATGGAATAAGCATCCAATTGTCCAACAAGAGTCATTCCAGTGAGAATGAGATTAGTGCTTTACATTAATTTCCTCATCAGTGAAATTTCATCATTTAGGAACCTTGAGTTTCTGGAATGTTATAAGAAGAAGTGGCAATATACGCACAGAAATGCCATTTCCTATTCTTTTCTAGAAACTCACATCATGTAATTGATGAAACTTTAATTGTCAGAAAACGTAGGTAAAGCACTGATCTAATCCCCACCTGAATGACTTTTGTTGGACAATTGGATGCTAATTCCTACTGTACTTCCCATACTCAGAAGTTTTTTAATAGAAATGAATGTATATTGGCCCCAGCAGGTAGATGGTGCCTTAGTGCATAGAGTGCTGGCCTTTGAGACACGAAGTCTCATCTTCCTGAGTTCAAATACAGCTTCAGACATTTATTTACTAGCTGAGTGATGCTGGACAAGTCACTTAACTCTGTTTGCTTCTGTTTCCTCATCTGTAGAATGAGCTGGAGAAAAAATTGGCAAACCACTCAAGTATCTTGTCAAGAAAATCCCAAATGGGATTCCAAAGAATTGAACACAACTAAAATAATTGACCAACCAAAATATCATTGACACATGGGCTGAACTACAGAGGGTGTGGAGTGGAAAGGTGGGACTTAAATTTTAAAATTGAAGGAAGTCGGATTATGAATAATTCAAAACAGTTTTAAGTAGTAAAACACCCTCTCCTTCTTTATTTTTGCTGCAATTATACCTAGAGATTGAATCAGCATTTTTTGGCCACCATATGTTATTGATTCGTGTTCAATATGTAGTCCACACACAAAAGATATCCACATGAACTGGCTTCTAGCCACAATTCCTCTATCTTGAACTCATGACTCAACTATTTTTGAACCTACACAAGAGACTTTACATTTGTCATTTTTCAAGTTTTTGTATATATTAACATCTTTTGTTTTTATAACGTTTTCATATAAATATATCAAACTTAAACCAATGTAAAGTGTAACTCATTATTATCTTCCACCAAAACTCAACCTTCTTATTAATTTCCCAGTTAATATCAAGGAAAGATACTAGCATCTTTCCAGTCAACAAAGCTGGAAATCTGGGCATCATCAGTGACTTCCCACACTCACTCACCAAATAACCAATCAGTTGAGTAATCTTTTTGTTTCTTTCTAAATGTTAGGGGTGGTTTAATAATAAGAATCCAGCCTGGGTGACAAGTAGGACTAGTCAGTGAGCCAAATCAGAATTCAGTTCTAGTAAACATCCATTGATTACATACTTTGTGCAAGGCTAAATCTGAAGGAGAGGAATTTTGTATCCATTTTTTTTGTACACGTATCTTTATGTTTGTCTGTGTGTATGTGTTTCCCCTTTCATTAAATGCAAACTTCTCTAGCATATAAATTGTTGTTTTTCTGTTTTTCTTTTCCGTATATACACATACACATATATGTGTGTGTGTATATATACATATACACACATATATGTGTGTGTATAGGTATACACACAGACACACACACATATATGTGAGTGTATATATGTATATATATACATATGTATGCATATATATACACACACACACAAACACACTCTGAGTTGGTATTTTGCTTATGAGAAGAATCTTATGATTCTCTGATCGAGACTCTGAGTGTGGCCATATGTTGAACTTTCTAACTGCTCAGATGTGAAGGCTCTCAAGGATGTATGTAAAATGATTTAGGCAGTAAGAGCCCTGTCTGTTAGTCTTTATTTCTCTACTTGTATTTTCTCTGAAGTTCAGAGGGCTGACTTTCCCCATGAACTAGTGAATGCAATTTAAAAAGATTGTTGGGGCAGCTATAATGTACAGTGAGTAGAGTATTGGCCCTAGAGTCAGGAGGACCTGAGTTCAACTCTAGCCTCAAACACTAAACATTAACTAGCTATGTAACCTTGGGCAAGTCACTTAATGCCAATTGCCCTATCCCTCCCCCCAAAAAAACAAAAACAGTAAAAAAGTTTGCTGACCCTTTAAACAGCAATCTTTCCTAGTGAAGCAGAACCAAGAACCTGTGCTAGCAGCCATCCTGGAGATGTCAGTGTGGTTGCTGCTACAAATGGCTAGAACACTGACCTCTTAGTTGTCTCATGAACAAGACTCTCTATCTCTTAACTCCAGGTTAACTTAGGAGTTCTAAGCGACAGTAGACTAGGTAAGTTGTGTATTTGGCTCCATTCAAGCACTAATATGAGCAGCTGGGTGTCACGTTGGGATGAGGAAAGCACTAGGCTACCTAGGGAGAGGTGAGCTGGTCTTAGTTGGAAAAGGAGCTCCCCAAAGCTAGTAGTGGAATCAGGCCCCAGGAGAACCTCCAGCAAGAATAAGTGTCTTCCCCTTCCCTCCAAAAGAAAAAGAGAAAGAGAAATTCCAATCCATAAGCTGCTACTATGTGCCAGCTTAGTGCTAGTGCTGAAAATGCAATTAATCAAAAGAAAACCAACCCCTGACCTCAAGGAGTCTATAAGTCTTAAAGAGGAAACAACTCACAAAAAGAGGGAGAGAAGTGGGAAGCAAGGCACAACAAGGTACTTGGCACAGAACATTTTGTTTGGTGGAGTAGGTGTAAAGCCAAGCACAAGCAGCTTTCCAGAGGATGGCTGCTGAGAACAACTTTCAAGTTTCTGATTACATGGTATAGCGAATTCTCTATTTATTCAATAATAAATCAGAGTAAAACATTCACAGAAAATCAAGGTATGGCATTCAGAATGTTACAACTTATCACAGAAAATCAAAATACAGCCTTTACCATTATCACTAAAATGATCACATAGTTTTTACCAAAGTGGTCACATAGTTTTAAACAAAGTACATTTATTTAGTCAACAAAAAAGTCCTTAATTCAATATCAGAGTACAAAAGTCAAATTTCTCTACCCCTAGGGCATGATAAATCATAATCTTCTCAATTAATACACAGTATCAAAGTTCAGCTTGATTAGAGGCTGGCTCTCAGGTTCCATGGTTCCTCTTCCATGGTCCCAGCTCCAAATGTTACCTGGGTTAAATGGCAGGCATGTCCCAGTTCCTTGTCCAATTACTTGTCTGGTTCTTCATCCAGTTCCAGTTCCATATTGAAGCTCACAGTGTCCAGTACACCTCAAGTTCTTCACAGTTCCTGTTTCTGGGAAGACAAACCACAAGTTTTCTCCTTCTTGACTCTGCCATCACAAGCATCCTCTTCTCAGCTCTTCTCAATTATCAGTTCAGTGTTCAGTTCAGCAGCAGCTGCCCTGCCTTCACCATGCTTATCCCAAGAAGTTCTGACTGTCCAGTTTGTGTTCTTCCTTATATATAGCATGGTTCCTCCCCTTCCTGTTACAGGAGCTCATGAGTTGTAAGGTTGACAAGTTTTGGGGTTCACATGTTCTGTTTCTTAACAGACTTGATACAAGGCTCAAAAGAAACTGGAACTGGAACAAGGTGTTAATTCAATAGTTGAAATAAGGTGTGAACTACTTCTGTACTTGTCATTACAATAGAAAGCAGGGAGAGCAGCAGGTACAAGGAGGGAGGGTGGTGAGTCCAAAAGTCTAGTGTCTGAGATCTGCACAAAGAGATATTGGAGGAGGTTGGGACTCTGCCCTTGGGTCTTCATAAGAGAGGAGAGAAGATACTGAAGGAGGTGGCGGCAATCAAAGCATGAGTTATCATCATGGAGATGAGTTTAGAAATGATGAGCTCAGAGGGATCAATACAAATGGCTAAGTTTCGATTCTAACATGAAAAGACACAAAAATTCATAATGATAGAGGGAAAAGAGGGAGGGAGAGGAGCAATGTATGAAATTTACTAGCATCAGTTTG
>CM053601.1:10016382-10046259 GCA_028646575.1 Pseudocheirus occidentalis
AGAGAGAGAGAGAGAGAGAGAGAGAGACAGAGAGAGAGAGAGAGAGAAACGAGAATTTCCTAAGATCAGGAGTGAATTGCATCATTAAGGAATCATACATAGGAAGAGAAGATGGGCTGGTCACAAAACAAAGGCAAGAGATGACAAAAGTACAGACAATAAAAAACTCTTTTGGTCCCTTCATGTTGTCAGGAGACATGGAGGAAGGCCTCCAATTTGTTGGGTGGATATAAATATGACTATCATTACAGGAGATGGGTTAAGATTCAACAGGAAAAGTGTGTACGGAAGCATTGTAATGTGGATCTTTAGAAAAAAATAAACTATCCACATTGAAGAGATCAGATCTGTTTGAGAATGATTGAAAAATGAAAGTAAAAAAAATGCCTTGATGAGACATGGATTATGCTGATCAATCTGGTGAGTCTGCAAGACTTAATTCTTTAAGGTCAGGAGAAAACCTCCCTTTGGAGATTGTGGCATGTTCCTTGGGGCATTGTTGAGAAGATACAAAGAACCCCCAAAGGATTTTCTGAAACTGGAGCTATCCCTAAGACAACTGTTAGGTTAAGGCTCAAGAGGATCGACTCATCAGAAAAATTCCTTTGTGATTGGTTTTTTTTTTAATAGCCTACTGGTAATCTTTTTTGGTCTTTTCTTTTTGTTGAAATCCTACAGGGAGGACAAAAAAAGGTGGGACTTGAATTTTTCCTTTCCTCTTTCTTGGAAGCAGTTAATAGTGGCATGGACTTGATAATTTTAACTGATAGAGTTCATGAGAATGTACTTACTCATCCAATATGAAAGTACTAGCTGGGGAAAAAATAATTTTTAGAAACAAATGACAGAAGCAGATATGAGCTTGTTCATGTAGCACAAGAGGGAGCTCATGAAGAGTGTTCCTGAACCTCAATCTCCCATATACAGGAGAAAGATTTAGCTTTTTGTGACAGCAAGCCTGAAGAATCTGGCTTGCTATCCAAGAAGAGAGATGTCCCAGAAAGTACCAATGTAGATAGTGGATTCCTTAGCCACTCCAAGTTCTAGCCATTCAAAGTATAAGAGTTTAGGATCTTACTTCCAAAAGAGGAAAGGCAATTTCCCTAGGAGTATTATCTCTTAGAACCATATTGATCATCGGATTGTTAACATGTCTCTGGGAGTTGTGTAGCAAATCTATGACGTAAGAATACAAAAGATCAAGATTTTCCCATCCCCCATGTTAGTGTAAATGAGTTAAACTATGATCTGATGACAAAGGAAAATTATTATCCAGTACCTTTAAAGTTTGTTTCTCTTTGGGGAAATATCTAAAGACCACTGGGCATTATGAGTCAAGGAGGAGACTGTGTAGATTCCCTTTGAGCGAAATAGGAATGCATTTGGATATAAAAGTTCCCCTACTGGAAGCTCCTAGTTTGCTTCCCTTCCAAGGTAGTTTACCGGCTAGGTGTTTTAATGTTTAATTTTAGGTTCACAAGAGTGTTTTATTTTTTGCTTTTATATTTCTTGGAGGTAAAATAAAGACTGTCCTTTATCCATATACATTTATAACCTTGAGTTATTATATGGGATATGGGGCCCCTGTAACCGCATTTGTGGAAATCTAAAAATGGACTATTCTCAAACCATCTTTGGAGATTTTCCCAGAGTAAATTTGAAGGTACTCCAAAGAGAAAATAACACTGTTGAGTTAGCCTTGAGCAGCAGGCTCTGTCTGAAAGACTCCAGAATTTTGTGGGACACTGGTCCATGGGTTAAAGGAGAGAAACGGATTTGAATACAAAAGTGTAGCATAGTCATATATAAGCTGTGTCAAAACACTAATATTCAGAATTACCTGAGGGAAATAGTGAATGATAAAGACAATAAAAACTTTTTAAAAATTATGTCTTTTCAGGAGGAACCTGAAGAAAAATATAGGATTACTATTCTAAGTGCACATATGACAAAAATCAGAAATATTACATGAGGTGCATACTCTTCCCAAATTCAAGTTTAAGATCTAGAAATACTGAATCAACGAGGCAGGTAAAAACAAGAGTAAAGGAACAAAATATTTTACTATATGCATATAAACATGAAGGATATACAGTGAAAGGTGCAGTTCTCCAGTTTCCCTATGCATTGGCATACTCAGGTCAATAACAATATTTCACATGGGAATATCTATTACATCAGACCCAAAGAGCAAAACTGTTTTTTTTCATCTACTGTTTTACATGGGATTCACTCTCCCTCCTCCTAGTCCCCACCCCACCCCACCCCACCAAAAACTTAATACATTTTGAACTTTTACTTTTAAAATTACCATTTTTCCCTTTCACTTCTTCCTGACTTTCATCAACTGATAAAAAGGAAGAAAAAAGAGAGGGGAAAGGACTTTTATAATATATGTGCATCATCAAGCTGAACAAATTGGTAAAGTTCAAAAAATGTGTTTTTAATTCTACACCTTGATTTCATCATTAGTGCTTTGGAAGCAGTGCTTTGGTCACCAAACTTCATATTTTAAGCTTTTTGAGATTTGTTTTTACATGATGTTCTTTATTCTGTTCACTTCACTGAATGAATTCATACAATTCTTTACAGGATTTTCCAAACCTATCAGATTCTTACATCTATAAAATCAACAGTATTTTGTCACATCCATAATACCAAAATATATTCAGCTATTCTTCAATTGATGGGCCCCTTTTTATTGCCAGTTCAATTATATGTGTGTATATGTACATGCACATATGTATACACACATGTAAATGTGTGTACATGTATATGTGTATATACAGGTGCACACATATACAAACACATACATATATGTCTTCTTTAAGGTATAAGCCTTATTATTTCTGGGTCAATGTGTATACACAGTTTAGTAACTTCTGGGGCAAAGTCTCAAATTGATTTCTAGAATGGTTAGGTCAGTTAATTCATAGTTACATTAACATTTCATCATTAACAAATTAAGCTGCAGCTTCTTCAATAATATTATTTACTCATTGCTTGTAATTTTTGCCAATCTGATGAGTGTGAGGCAGAGTCTTAGAGCTGATGTAGTTTTGCATCTGTCTCATTATTAGTAATTGACAGTATTTCTTAATATGACTATTAATTGCCAGGACTTCTTACCTTAGAAAGACACACTGTTTATATTCTTTGGTCATTTATGAAGTGGGCAATGGCTTTTATACTTTTAAATCTGATTCACTTAATTTTATAATTTAGTAATAAGACCTTTATCAGAAAAAACGCTAAGATTTAACTCTAACCTTAATTATATTAACTCCACATACTTTATTTATGCAAAAACCATTTTAAAATTAATTTTATACAATCAAAACTGTTCTATCTTTTGTGATCCCAGCTATACTTTGTTTGTGAACTCTTTATTTCATAATATCTCTGAAAAGTAATTTATTTCTTTCTCCCTTTTTTATAATGTAGTCTTTTATAGCATACCAATTTTTATCAATTGTTTTTTGGTGATTATCTTGGCACATAATATGAGATACTGATTTAAATTTACTTTTTTTGGCAGATTGCTTTCCAATTTTCCTGCTAAATTTTTGAATAATGATTCCTTATTCCAGTAAAATGTTTTCTTTGTGTATGTTTATCAAATGCAAGGTGATTATTTTTGTTGGCCTTTGTATCATGTATCACAAACATATTCCACTCATATGCATCTCTTTTGAGATCTGGAATTGCTAGGACCCCTTTCTTTCCATTTTTTCATTGTTTCTCTTGAAATTCTTGGACACTTTTGGCCTCTTAATGAACTTTACTATTTTTTCTAACCTAATAAAATAATCTTCAGTAATTTGGCATTATAGTAAATAAGAAAATTAATTTAGGCAATGTTGTCAACATATATTGTAATGGTTTTGCCTATCCACCAGAAATTAAAACTTACCTCATTATTCAATTTTATAATTATTTAAGTATATCTTTATTTCAGATTTTAAAGAATTTTATGGCAGTGCATGTATATATTTACACATAAATATATGTATATGTATCTATATCTATATCCTCTGTCCTAGCATTCAGGGCTCTAGGTAAAAAAATACAGACAAGTTATTCATTTTTTTATCATAATTCTAAATTGCTTTCATGATTAGATTTGTAGAGGAAAGTTCAATGGGAGATTTTATGATTGCCCTGTGGAAGGAGAACCTAGCTCACCATTACTGGAAGGTCTGCTGAGAAAAGGACAAGGGTAGAACTTGGATATATGCTTTATTTAGCTTTACAGCTAAAGTTAAAGCAAAGACCTGAGTTTGCGCATTCATGGGAAATCATATGTCTTGCTTAATAGACTCTCAGATGCTTTATATTTGCTGTTCTGTTATTTTAAATTCTGTCCAACTCTTCTTGACCCCATCTGGGGTTTTCTTGGCAAATATAATGAAGTAGTCTGCCATTTTCTTCTCTGACTCATTTACAGATGAAAAAACTGAGGCAAATGATATTAAATTGCTTGCTCAGGGTCTCAAAATTAATAAGGGTTTTAGTGTTCTGGATTCTAGGTCTGGTACTCTGTCCACTCTGCACCTATATGCCCCTGATTTTATATAATCTGTAAATATTATAAATAATATTTCTCTTTTAATATCTTAATATATACAGAATACATAGAAATGATGGTAATATACTGAAATAATGGTGATTTATGTAAATTCGCTTTGCATCCCACAACTCTGTGGAATTTATTGCATCAATTTAATTTAAGTTGATTCTACAAAGTCATCTAAATAAACTATCATATCAAATGCAAAACTGTTCTACATTTTCTCTCTCAATTTATTTTTCTTTTCTTATTCCTATAGTTAGCATTTTCAGCACTATATCAAAGGGCAGTGGTAATAATAGTGTCTTAATTTTATCTCTGATCATACTGGAAAGGCCTCTAGTTTATCTACATTGTATAAAATGGTAACTTTAGGTTTCATGTAGGTACTAATTCCCATATTAAGGCACAATCCATTGTGTGTGTGTGTGTGTGTGTGTGTGTGTACGTTTTGTTTTGATAAAGTTAGCTTCTACCTATTTTGGATCTCCATGAATAAAGGCTAGACATACACTAAATCATTGGTGTCGTAAAGCCTAGTTTGCCTCCTAGCACATGAGGTTTCAATAGAATGCATAATCTCCAAGCAATGGAGAGAATTATGAGTTTAGTAGCTACTCTTTTTTTTCTACTCCTCATTGCTCTTCAAGCAAAATGAAGTATTGGCTGGAAAAGAAGGAACAGAGATTGCTAGTAAGGACAAGGATCCCAAGATAAGTGACCAAGCAATCAGACAGCCTCTTCCAAAGTCAACAAAAAGTAATGGAATTTTGTGATAAGAGCTACATCTACCTCCTTCAGGTCAGGCTTGCTTTTGTTTTTTGTTTTCTTTTGTTTGCTAAAAAAATGAAAATGTACTTGAAACTTTTTTTTAATGTAAAGGAACATGGCTCAAACTATTGGCATACTTCTCTAGTCACTTTACTACAAAATCCCAGATTTGGAGAAGTCAGGGGCACATCAAACTCAACACTCACTGGATGAATTACTCTGACAAAGTAGATGGAGGATGTGAGAGTTAACTTGTTGGAGTCAATAATGTGTTCTTGCTGAATATCCTTTACATTCTATTGTTAAGTTAATTTCCTCTTATTAAATTTTAGATGAGCTGTAAGTATTTCATTTTACTTGAATCCAGAGCCTCAAACATTGGGCTAGACTCAGTCCAGCTTGGGCATCACTGACAGGTTGGGATTAACATAAGCTAGTACTTTGTCGACCTCATGCCTTAGTCCTATTACATGGGCATCTTTGTTCTGTGAGACTACTGATTCTAGTCAATTGTCTAATAGTTTAGGTATAATAGTATGATAATATTACATACATTCATCTAACAGTTAACAAAATGAGGGAGGAAGATGTTAAAAAAAAAAGATATTCATCAATGGCTCTTCATGTTGATTCAGCTGATTGAAGCTTCCCTGCCTGTGAGTCGCCCATCACGTTTGGCCAGCCAAACTTCAGAGAAAGAACAGCATTTCTCATGGCTGTTTTGTACTAATGTGACTAGGAACTGTTATTAATGGCATGAATAGTTAGTGTACCAGGTCAAATAAATCTCAATAATTATTTCAACTTGTTTTAGTAGTTAAAACAACCAAAAAACCCAACTTTATTAGCTTGGATGAGGATGGGTTTTATACTCTTGCCACCACCATAATAGTGGCATAGACAACAATCTTAGAATGGATTCTCTTAACTTTGGTGGCAACATTATGCATTTGAGAGTGAAGAACCCCTGCACCACCACGATCACCGTCTCCCTCTTCCCCTGCCCATTTCCAGTACGTAAGCTGCAGGAAAAATGTTCTGAAGATGACATTGAAAGGAGTGAAAGCTCAAGCTCTGGCCTAGAAGATCAGAGCTCCTTAGAGTTACCTAAGTTATGGCAACACATAGATACCAACAGCAGGAAGTTCCAGTGGCTTTGCAATACTGTCCAGCAGAGGAGGTACAGGCCAGCACTTATGCCCTAGCAACAACACTCAGAGCCTTGTTCAGCAGCAATGTCTAGCAGAGTTGGCAGTTACAATGCTTGGATCCTGACAGCTAGGGTCACAAGCAATGTGGAGAACCCTAATGGATTGTGTCTACAAAGTGGACACAAACTGGGCAGTAGTTGGGCCATGTCAATTACTTATTGTAATTGGGAATCATAAGGCCCTACCACACTGTGACCAGTATAATTCTTAATAGACTTTTGGGACTTAGGGAAGGTATTGTAAGGAGGAACTTCTATTTTTTCTCTTTTTGGATAGGGGAAGACAAGGCAATTGGGAATAAGAGACTTGCCCAAGGTCACGTAGATAGTAAGTGTGATCAAGTGTCTGAAGTCAGATTTGAACTCAGGTTCTCCTGACTCCAGAGCCAGTTCTCTATCCCCTGTGCCACATAGATACCCCAAGGAACTTTGATTCTTAATGAAAGAAAACAGGGGAGACTTTCTCTGTATAAAGAGAAAGTTGTTTCACTTGTTATAAAGGTGGTCAGGACAATGCTTGCGGGATAACGTAGCACAGCTTTGAATGGTTTTCCTTTGAGATAATACAATGAGAATGACAATTGTTAATGTGATTGAATGTTTTTCAAGCAACTGATTGAGAAAATCTTCATATTTTGTGTGGCAAGTAACAACAGATTTAGCTAAAGTGCTCACCTGATTATACTTTTATGGTATGTTGCTGAAACTGTTAGAGAAGATTCCTTTTTCCTTTGTAAATCTGTTGATAATAATGGCACAAGAAAAAAAATATATATATGTGGTTGAAAATATAAAAGAAGATAAAATGATAAATGTGAGAGAATTGAATTGCCTATGAAAATATGTAGAAATGGAAAAAAAGGATCTGTAAGCATTAATTTCTGCAATGTCCCCTAAAGCAATTTGCACATATTGCATTAGCCCAGATTATTACTTGTATTGTTAAATACATGTGGAGAGGTAAAGATTTGAAGTTGTTACAAGCATAATCAACATTGTGGTTTTTTTTTATTTAGAGGTCACATGGCCAGTTATGTTGTTGTATTGTCAGTGTTTTCTTCTGTTTGCTCAATTCTCCATCCTCAGTTCCTAATTTAAAACTTTGTGGCAATGATAGCCTCCACCTCATCTTCCATTTACTCTTTGATGGGGTGGTCACTACCTCTTTAAGTCAGTTGGTCAATAAACATTTATTAAGTATCTACTGCAGGCTAGGCCTGAACCAATTACCGGAGTTACCAAAAAGGAGGAAAATGTTTAATCCAGTTCCTAATTTCCTGGGCTATTTCTCCTGGTTTCTCCTTCCATGGCATGTCTCATCTCAATGTAATTAAAGGCTTCAGTTTCCCCATCTGAGTTCTGAGATCTTCCAGAGCTATTTGGTTAGGACACAACATTTTCATGCATCCCTCAAGGGTGTCCATAGTCAAGGTACTGCTGGTTTCTGGTCCCCTGGGACACACCTGATCAAGGTACTATGGTCTTCTGAACCTAAAGGGCTGTTGGTCAGAGTACTACTGAGGGTTTCCGTCTTTTTTACTTAAACTCATGTGTGTTTCTCTAGGGATCTTGCTCTGGTATTCTCATTTTTTGTTTGTCTTTTTTAGAATTCATTACCTTTCTCTGGAACCTTGCCCCATTTCAAAATGCACTATTTCTTCCAAAGATACTCCAAAGATTACCCAGCTTGATAATCTTGGACACATATTTCACCCTTACCTCTATCTAAATGCCAATGTTTTTTACAGATCCTCCATAATAATGACTCTTGTATTAAAACTTGTTTTCCTAAATCACATAGATTCCTCTTTCACTCATATTATCCGTTCTTAATTGTACTATAATAGTCTACATATTCATCTCCTTGCTTCTAGTCTCTCCAATTCATCATTCACGTGGTTCCTAAAAATACCTTCCAAATGGCTGTTTTTGACCAAGTGACTCCTTAGCAAACCAATCAAAAAACAAAAACAAAAAGAAAACTAAGGAAATCTTAGAGGTGGCTTAGTATAATGGATAGGTAACTGAACTTGTAGTAAGGAAGATATGGATGAAAATCTCATCTCCTACACTTATTGTCTGTGGGTCCAGTTCCTTGACTTCTCTCCACTTCTGGCTCCTAATCTGTAAAATCTGGGGCTAGGCTCAATGGGTTCCAAAGTCCCTATCATCTTTGAAATCACCATTAATACTCCTTTGTAATACTCTTGCAAAGTCACTCAAATGCTTTGCTTGATCTTTCAGAGGTTTATAAATGTTGAATTTTCATTCTTAACAGGTTGTATTTATGACGTGCCAATGTGAACATAATGGTTCCCTGGGGTAACAAGTTATTATCCCAGTGCTCTGGGAAACTGGCCTTGAGATTTTCAAATAATATCTAGCATTTGACATAAAGCAGTTCTATGATTCCCAGTAGATTTACTGTGAAATTTCTTAAATCTTTCCTTTCTCTTTGGAAGGAATAGGCCCTATATTTGAAATGTTGTGATGATAAAAAAAATCAATTTTGAGTTTTAATTAAGTCAGTACCACAAATTAACATCATAAATTAGTGAAGAGTGGGAATTTTCACCAATGAAAAGTAAATATACCATTCTCTTTGTATAATTTCATAATCACAATATATAAAGGAGAAAGCACTAGGCTGCCTTATGTTCAGGAGACAAGCAAGTAACTAAGAAACAGTAATAGTAGTTGCATAGTCTACAATGTAGCAGTAGTGACAGTAGTAGTAGTAATAGTAAAAGTAGTTGGAATTGTAGTAGATATTGCAGTAGCAGTAGTAGTAGTAGTAGTAGTAGTAGTAGTAGTAGTAGTAGTAGTAGTAGTAGTAGAATTAGTGGTAGTAGTAGTAGTAACATAGTCAACTCTGAGTCAAGTATTATTATAGGCACTAGACATATAACGAAAAATAATGAAAACAGTGCCTTTTCTCAAGTAACAGTCTTAGCTGCTATGAATCACTGAACATGCTTCACTTTCATGAGTCCTTTTTTATATTTTTAAAATTTATTTATTTATTTTTAATTTTAATTTTCAACATAGATTTCCACAAGATTTTGAGTTACAACTTTTTTCTCCCTATCTTCTCCCTATGCCCACCCCAAAATAGCAAGCCTACTGAACACCTCTTCCCCAAATCTGTTCTCTCTTTTATCCTCCCTCATCAGTCCCTCGCAAAAAAAAAATCTAGTAGGGCAAGATGGATTCCCAGTGCCTGTATATCTTATTTCCCGGCTGCATGTAAATTTTTTTCAAACATTTGTTTTTAAAACTTTGAGTTCCAGATATTTCTCCTTTTTGTTTTTCCTTCTCCGCCACCCGCACTGGAAAGATAAGCAATTCAATTTAGATTGTACATGTGTAGTCACCCAAATAATTTTTATAGTAGTTATATTGTGAAAAACTAACTGTATTTATCTCCATTTTGTATTTCCCCCTATTTATTCTGTTTTCTCCTTTGACCCTGTCCCTTTTCAAAAGTGTTTGCTTATAACCACACTCTCCCCAAAACTGCCCACCCTCCTATAATCACCCCTCTTATCCCTTATCCCCTGTTTTCCTGTAGGGTAAGAGACCCAATTGGAAATGTATGTTATTCCTTCCTTAAGCCAAATTCCATGAGAATAAGGTTGTCCCATTCCTTGTTACCTTGCTGCTCTTCCCTTCCATTGTAACAGTTTGCTCTTGCCTCTTTTATATGAGATAATTTTGCCTACTCAATCTCTCCCTTTCTCCTTCTCCCAATAAATTCCTCTCACCTCTTAATTTTAATTTTTAGATGTTACCCCTTCATATTCAACTCATCCTGTGTACTCTGTCTGTGTATACATGAACATACATATGCCTCCTATATATATATATGTACATATATTTATATGTTTATTTATATATGCTTATCCTCCTATATGGACATATATTTACATGTGTGTATGTGTGTATGTATATATACACACATATGTATATACACACATGTGTGTGCAATATATTTATACACACATTTATATTCCCTTCAAATTTCCTCACATTGAGAAAAGGCTTATAAGTTACAACGATCAGTTTTCCATGTAGGAATGTAAATAGTTCAACTTTAATAAGTTCCTTATGATTTATTTTTCTTGTTTACCTTGTCATGCTTCTCTTGCTTCTTGTATTAGAAAGTCAAATTTTCTGTTCAACTGTTTTTTTCATCAACAATGCTTGGAAATCCTCTATTTCATTTAATAACCATATTTTCCCCCTGAACTAGTATACTCAGTCTTGCTGAGTAAGTGATTATTGGTTTTAATACTAGCTCTTTGATCTCCAAAATATCATATTCCAAACCCTTTGATCCATTAATGTAGAAGCCGCTACATCCTGTGTTATCCTGACTCTGTTTCTATAATACTCAAATTGTTTCTTTCTCACTGCATACACTATTTTCTCTTTAACCTAGGAACTCTAGAATTAGGCTATAATATTCCTAAAGGTTTTCTTTTTGGTATATTTTTCTTTTTCTTTTTTAATTAATTAATTTGTTTACATCATTCATTTCCATGAGATTTTGAGTTACAAATTTTCTCACCATCTCTGCCCAGCCCACTACACTCAAACAGCCCTATCCCACTGTATAACCCCTCTCCCAGTCTATATCCTTCTCCATCACACCTCTGACTTTCTGGTATGGCAATACACACACACACACACACTGTTTTTTTAACATTTGATAATAGAATTTTAAATTCTAGGTTCTTTCCTTTCCTCCCTCATTACCCACCTCTATTGGAAAGACAAGCAATTCAATATAGGCTGTACATGTGTAGTTACGCAGAACATTTCCACAATGGACATATTGTGAGAGATTGATTATATTACCCTCCTTCCTATCCTACCCCCCTTGTTCTATTCTCTTTCCTGTCCCTGTCCCTTTACAGAAGTGTCTGCTTTGAGCAACCCTCCCCGCACCTCTGACCTCCCCTCCCTCATCCCACCTCTCATCTCCATCTCCTTGTGGCAAGATACCCAGTATAGAGTTTATGTCCTTCCTTTCCTAAGCCAAAATAAATGAGAGTAAGATTGACCCTTTCCCTTTTGCCTTCCTGTTCTTCCCCTCCATTGTAATAATTATCCCTTGCCTCTTCTGCATGAGATGATTAACCCCATTCTGTCTCTCCCTTTCTTGTCTCATACTATTACTCACCCACCTCAGAATTACACTTTTAAAAGCAGTTGTTCTCAACCTTTCTAACTCTGTGACCTTTTAATACTTGTATATGGGCATATCTGCATGTGGGTGTACCCACATGGAGATGGATAGAGGAGTGGTATCTCAGTTCCTAAGACCACTGGAAATATGTGTTTTCTGATGGTCTAAGGTGACCAATGTGACTCCTGTGAAAGGGTCATTCAAGCCCCACAACCCACATGTTGAGAACCTCTGTTTTAAAGTATTGTCCCTTCTTATTCAATTGATCCTGTACCCTCTATGTACACATATATACACCTACTGAGATATATATTCATATACATATATACACCGTCCTATATAGACATATGTGTATGTATACATATGTATACGCTTGTTTTCCCTTCCCCTATCCTCATACTGAGAAAAGCTTTTTTTGGTATGTAAATAGTTCAACTTTGATAAGTTCCTTATTATTTCTTTCCCATGTTTACCTTCTGATGCTTCTTGTAATTGAATGCCAAATTTTCTTTTCACTTCTGCTTTTTTCAGCAAGGATACTTGAAAGTCCTCCACCTCATTGAATGACCATATTGTCCCCTGGAACATTATGCTCAGTTTTGCTGGGTAGGTGATTTCTTGGTTTTAATCCCAGTTCCCTTGATCTCTGGAATATCATATTCGAGGCCCTTCAATCCCTTAATGTAGGAGCTGCTAGATCCTGTGTTATCTTGATTGTGTTTCCACAGTATTCAAATTGTTTCTTCTTGGCAGCTTATAATATTTTCTCCTTGATCTGGGGACTCTGGAAACTGGCTATAACATTTCTAGGAGTTTTCTTTTTGGGATTTTTTCAATAGGTGATTGGTGAATTTTTTCAACTTCTATTTTGCCCTCTGGTTCTAAAATATCAGGTCAAATTTTCCTTTAATGTCTCTTGAAAGATGATTTCTAGGTTCTTTTTCTGATCATAACTTTCAGGGAGTTCAATAATTTTTAAATTGTCTCTCCTGGATCTATTTTCCAGGTCAATGGTTTTTTTCAAGGAGATATTTCACTTTGTCTTCCATTTTTCATTTGTTTGGATCTGTTTAATATTATCTTCATTTCTCATAAAGTCATTTGTTTCCATTTTCTCTGCTCTAATTCTGAAAGAATTATTCTCTTCAGAAACGTTTTGAGTTTCTTTTCCATCTGGCAAATTCAACTTTTTAACACATTATTCTCCTCATTGGCTTTTTGGGCCTCTTTTGCCATTTGAGTTTTTAAGGTGTTTAAAAAATCTATTTCTTAAGGTGTTATTTTCTTCAGTCAGGTTGTTGACTCTCTTTTCTTGATTTTCTTGCATCATTCTCATTTCTCTTCCCAATTTTTCCCCCACTTCTCTTATTTGGTTTTCAAAATCCTTCTTAAACTCTCCTATGGCTTGTAACAAGTCAACATTTTTTGTGGAAGCTTTTGGTGTAGGAGTTCTGACTGTGTTGTCTTCTTCTTGTACCATGCTTTGATCCTTTTTGTCCCCCAAAAAGGAATCTAAGGTTGGATTGCTGTTCTAACTTTGCTTCCTTTGCCTGCTTATATTGCCAATTAGTTACTTGACTTCTGAGCCATTGTAGAACTGTCCTTCCAGAGGGGAAAGCTCTGTCCCAAATCACTGGGGTTTTTGAAGATTTTGGAGCTATTAGGAAGCACAATCTCTGCAGCCCCAACCAGCTTTGGCTCACTGAAAACACACCCCTGAACCACCACCCCAGACTACCATCTTGATCCGGGCAGCTTAAGGCAAGAGCACTTAGCCTCTGAATGATTGCTTGCCCCTCCTTCCCCCTGCAATCTGTAGGATGGGAGCTTCTGAAGCAGTCATGCAGAAGCTGGTTCAGGGCTGCTGCTTCTGCTGCTTCCTTTCCCTGGAGGCAGATTGGCTGGACTCTCTCCCCCAAATTTAGCCAAATTCCACTGACCTTTCACTTAGTTCTTCTTTCTTATGGCTTGATAATTCTGGAAATCGCCACAGCTGCCTCTGATCCACTCTCCCAAAGGCTCCAGCTTTGGCTTGTTCTGACCACCCTCAGACCAAGCCACTGTTTCAGAAAAGGCTGGTTTTGTCTCCCAGCATACTGAGATGAGCCCTTCATGTCCTACCTGCCATGCTGCCTGCATCATGATATGTGTTTTTTCTGTAATTTTTTGAATTCTGGAGCCCTAAAATTTGTTTAGAGTTATATTTTATGAGTATCTGAGGTGATTATGTGGGAGCTGCAGAGTGTTCCTGCTTCTACCTTGGGATCTTTTTCAAGAGGCAATAAGTGACTTATTTCAATTTCTCTTTTGCCCTCTGGTTCTAAAATAACAGGGACATTTTCCTTGAGAATTCCTTGAAGGATGACTTCTAGGTTATTTTTTATCATGGCTTTCAGGTGGTACAATAATTTTTTTTAACTTTTTCTCCTAGATCTATTTTCCAGGTCAGTAGTCTCTCCAATGAGATATTTCACTTTGCCTTCTATTTTTTTCATTTCTTTGGATCTGTTTTATAGTTTCTTGATTTCTCATAAAATCATTAGCTTCCGTTTCTCTAATCTAATTCTGAAGGAATTATTCTCTTCAGTGATCTTTTGAAGTTCTTTTTCCATCTGGCAAATTCTGCTTTTTAAGGCATTATTCCACTCATTCACCTTTTGGGCCTCTTTTGACATTTGAGTTAGACTATTTTTTAAGGTGTCATTTTCTTCAGTCAGGTTGTTGACTCTCTTTTCATGATTTTTGTTTTGCATCATTCTCGTTTCTCTCCCCAATTTTTCCTCCACTTCTCTTATTTGGTTTTCAAAATCCTTCTTAAGGGCCTCTTTGGCCCCTAACCAATTCATATTTCTCTTAGAAACTTTTGGTGCTGGAGTTCTGATTTCATTGTCTTCCTCTTGGTCCATGCTTTGACCCTTTTTGCCCCACAAAAAGGAATCTAAAGTTGGATTGCTGTCCTTGCTTTGCTTTCTTTGTTTGCTAATATTGCCACTCAATTAATTGATTTTTGAGGTATTTTCCAAAGTAGAACTCTGCTTCCAGAGGGGAGAGCTTGTCCCAAATCACTGGGGTTTTCACAGCTGCCAGAGCTATAAGGGAGATGCTGTCTCTACAGCCCCCCAAAACTCTGGCACACTAGTCACACACCTCAGGGCCATCACCCAAGACTGCCATCCAGATCTAGGCAGGTTAAAGTAATATTGCTTAGCCTCTGAATAGTAGCTTGGCCCCCCTAAAATATGCAGGCCAGGAGCTCTGAAACCACCATATGGAAATCACTGCAGGGCTGCTGCACCTTTGTCATTTATCTCTCCAGGGGCAGACGGTGGACCATAGTCCTTCCCTCCAGTTCCAACAAAGTTACATTGACATCTCACTTTTTCTTTGGCATCTTTGTTTTGATAATTCTGGTAACTGTTACCACTGGTAGTGATCCACTCTCCCAAAGTTCACTGCAGCCACTGGTTGGGGCCACCCTGGGGCTAAAACAATGGGTTCACACAGGGCTGGGCTTGGCTCCCAGCATGCTGTAATGATTCCTTCCTAACAGTATGCCAGGTTGCCTTCAGTGGGGGATTTTTTTCTCTCTGTCACTTTTTGGGTTTTGTACTTCTAAAATTTGTTTAGAGTCATATTTTATAGTTATTTGACATGGTTATGGCGGGGACCCACAGAAATTTCCTGCTTCTCTGCCCCCCAGTGGTTTTTCCAATGAGATATTTCACCTTCCCTTCTATTTTTTCATTTGTTTGGATTTGTTTTATAGTATCTTGATTTGTCATAAAGTCATTAACACCCAATTGATCCAATCAAATTTTGAAGGAGATATTCTCTTCAGTGACTTTTTGAAATTTCTTTTCTATTTGGCAAATTTGACTTTTTAAGGCATTCTTCTCTTCACTAGCTTTTTGGGCCTCTTTTGTCATTTGAGTCAGTCTATTTTTAAGGTGTCATTTTCTTCAGTGTATTTTTGTGTTTCTTTTAGCAATATTTTGACTTGTTCTTTTTTTCTTTTTAATCAGACCTCCTTATACCTCAAATATGTTATGAACATATATTGTCAGCATCTTCTAAGTATTCTCTTCTCACATTGCTGCCATCTTAATTCAGGTTATTATTACTTCTTGTTTAAACTCTTGCAATAACATCCTAATAGGTATCTTTGTTTTAAAGTTCTTCCCTCTCTAAACCATTATCAATTTAGCTGCTCAATTTGTATTCCTAAATTTCAAGTGTTATCATAATCTTTTGCTAGTAATGGGTTAGTATGAAATGAAATTACTTTTGCCGTCCTCATTATAGACCATAACTTCCTTTAAAATGCTACCCAATAGTGATTATTACTATATTAGTGAGAGCCGAATGTGTTCTTTGTACTCTACTCTTCCATCTTTCATTCCCATAAGTAGAAGGTATCATTTATTGACTATGCTATTTCCATAGATGGTTGTGATTAAGGAAGGCTGTTTAACAATCTCTTATTGGTAAGCTGGTGATACATATTATCATATTCAAAACTTAACTAAACAAACAGACTCCTAATGAACTGGGAGAGAGGTGCATAACATTTTTATTTTGTGAAAAGTGACAAGATTGTATTAGATGATATCTGGGGTTAGACTACTAAGAGTCTAGGAAAGATGAGATTTTTTAGTGTAGCTACAGTGATTTCTTGGTGACAGGATTCTATGGGAATACTTGAATTTCTATAATTTCAATCTTTATCATTATTCTATGTTTTAGCCAGAATGGTATCTTTAGCCATAAAGATGCATCTATATGGAGTACACTTTGTATTGAGTAATCAGACAGAACTATGATGCATTCTATATACAGAAAGAAAAGGAGTATTTCTCTCTCCTCCCCACTTCTTGGCATCTGTCTTTCAAAATTCAACTGAAAAGGTATTTCTAGAATCTCAAACCACTTCTTCCATCCTCTGTAATCATTCCTTCTACTTTCTGTATTTTGCATTTGCGTTTTTGTTTTTATATACTTTTCCAATGAGGATGTAAATTCCTTGAGGGCAGGAACTGTTTTTGCCATCCTTTGATCCCTAATACTAAGCAGAGTATAAGTATAAAGTAAGTCCTTAATAAATGTACATTGATTGATTGGTTAATTGTTTAATTAACAACCTATCATCAGTCAAATTGTGTTCCAAACTGACTTTAAAATTGTTTTTCCCCAAAATTAACATCACTAACACTTTTTCCCCTATATTACACAAATTTTTATTTTTACAAAATGTTAATTTCTTCCAGGTTTTTAGATATCTTAAAATGATTATACTGTAAAATTTTGGAGTTGGAAAGGACTTTAGGGATTATGTAACTCAACTCTACCCTAAGAGAAAGTTGGATTTCAGAGAGGTCATGTGACTGTTCCAAGATGACCTGCAGCCAGTTCTATGCCTGAAGCCACAGCCACTCCCTTTGTTTTCTAATTTTTTCCACAAAGCTTTTCTCTCTACCTTGTGTATGTAACTTAGAAAAAGTGAGTGACCCACATCAGTTTATCACTTGGAGTTTGCTTTTCTAATAAGAGAGCAGGAGTTTGTATAATTCTCAAATTAGCAAATTTGAAATGACTGTGGAAAATTTCATTATTTAAAAGTCAGTTAATTAATTTTCCTGGCCTAAGTTAAAGTGTTCTTATGCCATTCCATCAAGTTGTTCTTACCAAATGTTTTCTTTTAAACAATTTCCTCTAGTAAGACTCTTGGAATGAAAAGGAATTCATTTTTTTTGTTTTTAACCTAACTTTGACACAATATAGGATTTCCTTCTACACAATCCTTGACTACTGGTCATTTAATCTCTACTTATATACTTCCAGTATTTGGAAGTTTGCTTTTATATATAGTTAACTATTCCATTGCTAGTCCTCTCCTACCACTAGAAAACTTTCTTATTTTGAGTCATAATTTACCCACCTAAAATGATTCACCATTGATTCCTATCCTATCATGTGAAAATAACTCTTGATTCCTCTAATATATGAAAAGAAATCATTTTAATAGCTTTCGTTAATTTTTATTCTATAAACTTGATACATTTTGGGGGGAGGCTTGCTTAAATTATTGACATTATGTTAAATTGAGAATAATTTCATAGTTCTCTATTATCTAAGTAGTATATCTGATGCTGATATTATGAATCAACTCTAATGAATAATCTATTGCTAATGAGAGTAAAAATTCCTCAAAAAATCTGATTATCCATAAAAAGGAATCTGATGTAACTGCTTACTTCAAGTACCTTTAAGGAATCTTCTTCCTAGCTGCCAATTGTTGCTGATTAATCATCACTAAGGAGGACAAGAAAGCCAGGATAATGTAGGAAGACATCCTAGAGAGACGGCAAGGGGCACATTGTATCCAACAAGTTAAAGCATCTCCACCATCTGGACCACTAGCCCAATTAAGACCCCAGTGGAGCTATCCCAAACCCTGACTATATATAGATATATACATACACATGCACATATACATATATACATACACCATTGCTGGGTCAAAGGGCAAGCAACATTTAGTAACTTTTTGGCCTTAAATATAAATCACTTTTTAGAATGACTACATTGGTTTCACTGCTCTCCTGTGCTATTCCTTACAAAATACACTCCATCCCCCAACTCCAAGCATTTTCACATGGGCTACTCCAATGCCTGCAATTCTCTTCTTTTTCACCTCTGCCTCCTGGCTTCCTTCAAGTCCTAGCAAAAACCCTACCTTCTGTATGAAGCCCTCTATGGTTTTCCTTAAAGTTAGTGCCTTCCCTTTGAGATTACATCCACTTTATAGAGGATATATCTCATCTATATATTGTTGTTTGCTTGTTTTTCCCCCCTCCATGAGACTGGGAATTCCTTGAGGAAGGGACTGCTTTTACCCTTTATTGTGTTGTCAGTTCTTAATAATTCCTGACAAATAGTAAGAGCTTAACAAATGTTTGGAGTTTGAATTTACTTCACAGCTATCAATTTTGAGCCAATAATTGCCATCATCTCCAGGACTGATGTGACAAATTAAAACCGACAGAAACATTATTTTAGTCTTGGTGTGAAGGGTGGATTGGAGTGTGGGAAATGTAGGAGAGGACCTATTAGAACACTATTCATCAATCTATCAATAAACAAGGAGGCTGGCAAGATTGAGGTCTGGCACAAGGAGAGAAATAAAGGAAAGATGTGGTGATTAAAAAGTATTAGCAACCTGTAGTCTAAGAATTTCAGTAGTATGTTAGGGGCAGAAACAGTATTTTATAGGGCAGAAGAAAGAGAAGGTAAGGAAGAATTTAGATGATAGGGTATAGACAGCTCCCACTCCCACCACCCCCAAAAAAAGCAAAATGGTGTGCCAGTGGAGGTTGAATGGGAGTAAGAATAAGAGTTGTATGGGAAGTGTGTTTGCATGTGTACGTGTGTGTGTATATCTGAATGTGCATACATACATATGTGGGTGTGAGTCATTTTAAGATTGGTGGGAACCAAGCATATTTGTATTCTGAAGAATGTAGTAGAGAAGGAAAAATTGAAGAAGAATGTGATGGAAGAAATTATTATTTAAATGGAATGGGAATGGAGAAGAGAATTAATTAATTGCTGAATAGCATTTCTTAAGCAGTTATTCTGTGCTAAGTACCAAGGATATGAAAGGAGACATGAAACAATAGTCCATGCTTTAAGGTAACTTTCATTCATTCCCAAAGTGAGGAAAGCAACATACAAAACAGAGAGGTATTAAGGGCAGAGACAAAGAGCTCAATCTTAGTGAGAGTTGGCGATATCAAAAATATATGGGTTGAAAATATTTTCAGGGAATAGAGAAATTTTCATGTATAATTTTCACCAAAAAGTAAATAGAAACAAAAATTCACATGCATATTTAATGCCACACAATAGACTCAGAGGTAGGGATAATTTAAAAATAAATTGTCAATGTTAATGACGATGATAATGATGGTGATGATAACTCAATTTACTTAGTGTTCTTAATTTTTCAAAGTAGTTCATGTTTTATCTCATCTTATCGTCAAAACAGACCCCAGAGGTTTCTGATGTTATTATCCCCATTTTATAGATGAAGAAACTGAGGACCAAAAAGGTTAATAAGTGATTAAAAAATTCTTATATGATAAAATTGAATTGAATTGGATGAAGATAACTCTAACCCTAATGAATCCAAAGATTTGGAGATTTGTGGGACTAACCCCAGAGATTTTCTTCTGTGTTCCCTTTTCTAACACAATCTGGTTTCACAGAGACTCAAACTGGATGAATTCCTCCTTTTTTCTGCTCTGCACAGGAGAGTGCCTGAAGTGGTTACTGTTTGTATAAACTGTAAAAACTTCAAACCCAACCACTTTGAGAGTTTATCTCAATAGGCAACAGATGGTGGTCTCCTCATTTTAGTCACACTCCTCCACACTTTTAAGATTCAGGGACTGGGCACCTGGATTATCTTCTGTTAGGTGAGCTTATGCACTTTGAAATAGTACGATTTTCAGATCTTGGTTTAAATTTATAAATAAGTTAACATTTCAGAGTTTGGGGTTCCCTGCTGTCAGATCTATGCCTGGCATTCTCCAAAAGCTCAACTTTCTGTATGAAAGCTATTGTTATAAAGTATTTAGTCCCACAGAATATCCTGCCAGTGGAAAGTTGGATTGCCATTTTAATTCAGTAACAGATTAAATGCACATTTATTTTAAAGGGATATTTGAGTATTGGAAGATATTTCATTTCTTCTACTTTTCTTTTCTGATTTTTCCTAAAAGATTTCATTGTTTGTCTCAACAAAGAAAGAAACTTTAGTATGTGGTGAATTATTTTTCTTTCTTTTTATTTTCTCAAAGCAAAAAAAAGAAAGAACAAATAAAGAACCCACCCTGATATTAACCAGACATTAAGAAACTAAATTGTAAAGCTAGGCTTTATTAGAAATGGATATGTGAAGTTTGAAATATAAAACTGCATTCTTACCTGTTATTGAGACATCCTAAAGGGAATTCCAAAGAAAGTGGGAAGAAATTGAGGCGCTTATTCAAAAGTGGCACAAAATAAATAATACCTTATATATTTATTTCATATGTGTTTTGTACATCATGAGAGACAGAGTGATGAAATGGATAGAAAATGAGCCCCTGAGCATCCTGAATGAGTTCATGAAGATCTGAGTTCAGATCTCACAGCATATACGATTGGGTGTCACTGGACAAGTCACTTAACCTCTTAGTTCCCCAGGGAAGTCTTTAATTCTTTTATTTGCTGATTTGCCAGTTGGTATATTTTGCATTTACTTACATTCACGCTATTTTCCCATCCTAAAATATAAGCTTCTTGAAGGGAAGCTTTAGTATCCATAGTGCCTTGTACCTAATGTTGTACAATAGAAATAATGCTCAACTTTGACAACTGAGCTCTGAGTTCCAAACCCAGTCCACCCATCATGCAACTTTGTCTTTTGGGATCCTTGGTTCCATCTACAAAATGAAAGGCTTGGTTTAGATGGTGCCCAAGTTCCCTTTAGCTTTTAAATATTTGATCTTATGATATAGGAGACAGTAAATAAATGTTAAATGAACTGAATTGATATATCTTGAATGACAATCCTTTGTGTTATTATTTTGTATGATAAAATTTTATTACCATCAAGTTGACATAAAATCATAACAATTATATTGGCACTTGTTTCAAGATCTCTTACTAAATAGCCCATTTATCTTTCTTCCACATAAACAAAACACAGAAAGCAAAATATTATTTTTCCTCCTAAACTCTCTTTGATTTTTGATAGCACCAAAACTTTTCTAGACATCAAGAATTAAAATTTCACATCCCACCTTTGGCCCTTTTCTCTCCTTAATATTCTTCATCTAATCAGTGACCAAATTTTGTCTCTATATCTCCTAGATTTAACTTTGTCTTTATTCCAACTACCACTGTTCATATTCAGATACATTTTCTCCCATTCAATTGACTTCTGATGGCTCCCTGATAGTCTTTCTTATGCCTAAATCTAAATCTGATTGTGTCATTTCTCTATAGAAGAGCTTTTGGTGGGTTCCTACTGTCCAGAAAAAAAAATATATTTTATTTATCTTGGCACAAAGTTGTTCCTCTTTATAATCTGTCTCCAAAATACCACTTAATTTATTTATTGCTTGTTTATTATACACTTTTGAAACATAAATAATAACAGATATTTTCATATAAAATGAACAGAAATAAGGATTGCAAGTGACACTGTGATGTATTGATATATATGTGTGTGTTATGTTATGTCTATAAACATATACCTGTGAATATATACATGTGTGTATGTATTATGTATGATCAAGAAAAACACTTGCACACAATGGCTATATCTGAAATAACATAATCATTTACAAAAGTCATTTTTTTCTATCAAGTGATGGGAAGTATAATCCATAATTAGCCTGCCATCATAATTGGGTGATAGTTATTCAACAGATGTTTCAAACTTACTGACAGCTTGTATTCATTCCTTTAAAAATTGACTTCATATTGTTTGATCATTTTTTCTATAGGAGGTAACTTTTGTTCCTATATGTGGCCAGAAATTCCTAGTATATTGTGACATCAAATGCTTATCATAGAAATTTACAATAAAGGCTTGTCCCTAGTGAGTCTGCTTTCTAATTTAACTGCTTTGACTTTATCCAAAAATTGTTCATTATTAAGTAATTAAATTTGTCCATTTTGTCTTCTGTGAAAATCTCCATCCTTTGATTGGTGAGTTATTTATTTCTAGCTAGAGTTGTGCAAATCATATCCTTTCTGATCCTCTTATTTGTTTATTATATGACTTTTTATATCTAAGTAATAAATTAATTTGGAACTTGAAAAAGCATAATTGTGAAATGTTTGAAATCTAATTGCTTAACTGCTTTGCAGCTTTCTTAGCAAATTTTATAGAGTACATGTCATAGTAGCTGGAGTCTCTTGCTTTATCAAACGTTAGATTACAAGGTTCATATATTTTTTCCCACTTAATAGTATTTTTTCAAATTGCATATAAAGATCATTTTCAACATACATTTTTGTAAGATTTTGAGTTCCAATTGTTTTCCCTCTCTCCCTCCTCCCCAAAACATAAAGCAATCAGATATAGTCTATACATATATAATCATGTTAAACATATTTCCACATTAGTCATGTTGTAAATTTTAAAAAAAATCAGAAAAAAGTAAAAACCACAAGAAAGAAAAAAGTGGGAAACAAAAAAGTGAAAATAGTATGCTTCAATCTGCATTCAGATTCCATAGCTCTTTCTCTTGATGTGTGTAATGCCATGCATGAGCAGCTTTCCAGAATAATGTTACTGTGAACAGCTTTTAAGGTTCTGATTACACAGTATAAGGAACACTCTATTCCATAAGAAATCAAAGCAAAACATTCACAGAAAATCAAGGTACAGCATTCACAATATTACAACTTATCACAGAAAAGCACAATACAGTATTCACAGCAGCTTATCATTAAAATTGCTACATAGTTTCTACCATAGTGTCCATATAGTTTTGAACAAAGAACAAAAATCTCAAAGTAAAATTTTCAAAGTCTTCCACTAATGGGGCACATTAAATTAACTCAATCAGTCACTTATTCAGCAATCAATTACTAAGTATCATTAATCACTAAGTACAATCATTGGAAAATACACAGACCCACCACCCAAGGTCACTAGTAAATTTATAATTCCTCTGTCAGTATACATTATCCAAGTAAATTCTTCTTTCAGCTTGACTCAGGATGGTCTTCCAGATTCTCTGGATCCACATCCATGGTCCCAGCTGCTACCTGAATCCACAAAACAGTTATCTGGATTCAGAGGTAGACAGCTCCCAAGTCTCCAGGCAATTTCTCCTCCATACTGAAATTCATAGGGTCCAGTTCATCTCAAATCCTTCACAATTTCTGTTCCTAGGAATTCAAGACTCAACTAAGCCACAAAGAAACAAAGTTTTAGCATCCTGGTCATGCTTCCTCAGTCTTCTGCAGCTCATTCAAAACATCAGAACTACCTTATCCAGCTTGTCATTGAAGAGGGGCTTCTGGGCTCCCGGATTGTTCTTAAGCCTCCTCCTGGCAGCTACTTCTGCCTACATGGTGCTCAAAGAAATTCTGACTATCTCTCCCTGGGGCTTTTCTTTATATACTCACAGCATTAACTTCCTATTTCAGCCAACCCCTGAGCCAACTCAGTAACAGGAGACAGGAATTCATACTTTCTGTTTCCCCATCAGAGGCTTGATAAATTACAAAGTGCGAAGTACGTGCTACCTTTGCTTAACTTGAAACAAGGTGCTAAATACTTGCTTACTTGCCAATACAAAAAGGGGCCTTCAAATTCAAATTACATTGCCATTACAATGTGGATAGCATTTTCCATCATAATTCTTGCATTGCTGAGAACTAATTCATCATAATTGATCATCGCGTGACATTGCTGTTACTATGTCTAATGTTTTCCTGGTTCTGCTCACTTCACTCAACATGAGTTCATGTAAGTCCAGGGTTTTCTGAAGTTTTTTTCTCATTTCATTTCATTTCTCATTTCATTCATAATTTCTTATATCAATACATTAGTATTCCATTACATTCACATGCCACAACTTGTTCAATCATTCCCTGACTGATTGACATCTCTTAAATTTTCAGTCCTTGCAACAAGGATTGAATCCTTGCTAATCTGTTAATCTTGCTAATCTAACCTGTAAACCAATCTGTTCCATTAATGCAATTCAATATTTTTTTCAACTGTTATCAAATCATTTGAATTATTTTTTGCTTTGTAATAAGTTTGAGGTCAGCACTACTAAGCCCATTTACTTCTCACTTTTTTTCTTTTTTCTTAAGCTTTTGTCCTTCAAAATGAATTGTATTACTTTTTCTAATTATTTAAAGTAAATCTATGGTAATTAAATTGCCATGGTGCTGAATATATGTTTCTTTAGGTAGTACTGCTATTTTTTATAATACTGGCACAATTCAACCATAATTAATTTGTATGCATCCAATTAACTAAGCATTTACATATTAAAAAGGCTTTGTGTTTTTATTTATATAACTACTGTGCATGTCTTGGTAGGTGGATCAATACATAATTTACATATGCTATAAATATTTTGAAATTATTTTTAACCACTTCCTGATGACTTTTTGGTGAAATTGTGATTTTGTGGCATAAACTCTAAACTGGGCATCATGCCACACAGGAGAGTAGGGGGCATGGGGATGAAAGGCAAGATGACAGAGTGGAGGGCAGGGTCTGAGGGACGGATGCTGGAAGCACACACTTCAGTAAAGGGACAGGGACAGGGTAGAGAACAGAACAAGGGGGGGAGATACAGGAAGGAGACACAGATGATCACTGTCACAGTATGTCCACTATGAAGATGTCTGATTTGGGCCGGAAGACACATTTCTTTTTAAAACTGTTTCACATTGAAGTTCTTCCACATCCACAGCCTGTATTGAATTGATTGTCCTTCCAGTGGGGGTGGGTGACAAGGGAGGAAATGAAAGAATCTAGAATTTAAAGTTCTGCAATACCTGCAACTAGGAATTAAGATATACAGGGGCTGGGATAGTGAGACCCTACCTGCCCTACCAGAAATCAAGAGAGCAGAGCAGGGGAGGGGCTTTAAAGTGGGATTGCTGTTTTAGGGTTGGGGCAGGGGAAAGTTGGGGAGAAAATTTGTAATTCACAAATGTCATGAAAATGAATGATGTAAACAATAAAACAAATAAAAAATAAAAAATTATAAGTGAAAAAAAGAAATTGTGATTTTGTTATTTTTTATTAATAATTATTTTAAATTTTTGTAGTTCAAATCTTGTTATATATTTTTGTTTTATAGCTTTTTTATAGATTGAATTTTGAAGCAACTCTACATTCCTGCTATAAATATAGTTTGTTCATTATATGTAAACATATATATGTACATATATATACACACACATATATACACACATACACACAGACACACATATATATATATATATATACATTTACAAATGATTTCATAAATATCTTATTCAATATTTAATTGAATTTAGAGCTATAGTTTTAATACTGTTTTTCCCTTTTTGGTTGATGTCAAGGCATTAATATTCATTTTATTTTCAATAATTTTGCCTTCTTTCCTTATTTTTGCAAAAACAATAGCTAAAGAACATCAGGACTAATTTGTCTTAGACTGTTTGATAGTATTCAATCAGAAATAATAAATCCATTGGATTCTAGGTATTCCCCCTTTAATAACTCAAGCATAGTGCTTGGAATACAGTAAGCCCTTAATATATCCTTGTTGACTGACTGAATTTTTCTTTTTAGAGAGATATCATACACTAAGAAAATATCAGATCTGTAATGAACTTCAGCAATGAATTAGTCCAACTCATATCCATGTTTCCTCTATACAATACCTGCCTAGTCATCACTGAACCTTTGATGGAAGTATTCATGTGATATTTGGACCTACTATCCCCAAAGATGTTAGATTCCACCTTTGGGTATCCTGAGTAGAGTTTTTTTTCTCTCTTTCCATCAAACCCAAATGTGTCTTTGTAGTATCCATCCATTCCTTATAAATTTCATGAAAGTGAATAACCACTTACGACTTATGTCATAGTCAGAACTCCATTAAGGTATGAGTAGGACTGGATCACTAAGATCTCTTCCAACTGCCAACTACATGATTTTCTAATTCTCTGTTCCTTATTCTTCCACCTTCCAACATCTGATTTGGGCCGGAAGACACATTTCTTTTTAAAACTGTTTCACATTGAAGTTCTTCCAGCTATTCATTCATTTTTTCATTTATTCATTTATTTTTTTAAAGAATCATATTTCTTAATGTTTCTTATTATTCAGAGACTGGACATCTTTGAGGGAGTCCAGCTAATGCTAGAAAGACAAATTTTGTTTAAAAGATAAGTGGTTTGGCTTTAGAAAGATCTCTATTTGAATAACCCCTTGTCCATTTATTTTAGGGAATTTATTTAACCACTGTGTCTAAGTTCCTTATCTTATAAAATGGAATAATAATGAATTCCTCACCAATGGCACAGCTTATAAGGATCAAATGTAGCTGAACTATTAGCTGCTCATACTATCATTGACTAAGTTTGAAGGACAATATCACATTTTTAACTCACTGCAAAATTCTTCTTGGACTCCATACTTGTCTGAAAGTGCGATCACTAGTCCTTCCTTTCTCATTGGATTCTTCAATATTCTCTCATTAGGTTCATCAGTCCTCTCTCACTGAGATCCTCAATTCTTTCTTATTCTTCTTTTTAGTTTTCATGGCAGACTCCACAAATTTTAAAACTTCTTTAATAATACGAACACGATTACAAAACACTTTTCACACAAATAAAGTCAGAGCTAAATAATTGGAAAAATCAGTTGCTCATCGTTAGCTAATATAATAAAAAAGACAATTTTACCTAAAATAATTTACCTATTTAGTGCCATGTCAAAATACCAAAATTACTTTATACAGATAGAAAAAAAATATTAAAAATTCATCTGGAAAAAGGTCTAGAATATCAAGGGAATCAATGAAAAGAAATACAAAGGAAGTTGCTCTTGTTATACCAGATTTTAAACTGTATCATAAAGTGGGATAGATTAGGTACACAAGACATATTATTCAATAGCTACAGTAAGCTACTGTTTGATAAATCCAAAGACTCCAGCTTCTAATAACTCACTATTTGACAAATACTGCAGGAAAACCTGGAAAATAGTATGGCAGAAACTAGCCATAGACCAATATTTTCCACAGTGGACCAAAATAAAATCAAAATGTATTCATGATTTTGATATTGAGGCTGATACTATAAGCCATCTGGGAGAGCAAGGATTAGTTTACATGTCAGACTTATGAAGAAGGAAAGAATTTATGACCCAACAAGAGATGGAGAGCATTACAAAATGCAAACATGGATACTTTTGATACATTAATTTGAAAAGTTCTTGTACAAATAAAGTCAATGCAACAAAGATTAGGAGGAAATCAGAAAATTAGGAAATAATTTTTATAACCAGTGTCTCTGATAAAGGTCTCATTTTTAAAACATATAGAAAACTGAATCAAATTTCTAAGAACACACTTCATTCCCCAATTGGTAAAGGGTCAAAGGATATGAAAAGGCACTTTTCTGTGGAAGAAATTAAAGATATCTATAATCATATGAAAAATGATCTAAATCCCTATTGATTAGAGAAATGCAAATCAAAACACCTCTGAGGTACCACATCTTACTGGTCAGATTGGGTAACATGTCAAAAGAGGAAAATTATAAATGTTGGAGAAGATGAGGAAAAATTGGAACACTAATGCATTGTTGGTGGAGTTGTGGATGGATCCAACCATTCTGGAGACCAATTTGGGACTAGGCCCAAAGGGATATAAAAACGTGCTATCCTTTGACCTGTCAACACCACTTCTAGGGCTGTATCCCAAAGAGATCATACAAGTGGAAAAAGGATCTCTATATACAAAAATATTTATAGCAGCTCTTTTTGTGGTGACAAAAATTGGAACTTTAGGGGATGCCAGTCAATTGGGGTATGGTTAAACAAGTTGTGGTATATGAATGTAATGGAATATTATTGTGCTATAAGAAATGAGGAGCATATAGACTCCATAGTTACCTGGAGAAATTCATATAAACTGACACTGAGAGAGGGGAGCAGAAAAAGGAGTACATTTTACACAATTCCAGATACATCATATCTGTGATGACTAACTTTGATATATTGGACTCATCTCAGAAATGTGAGTTTATAAAACAACTCCAAAAGACTCAGGATGGAAAAGGCTATCCATATCCAGAGAAAGAAGTCTGAATGCCAATTGAAGCAAACTACTTGCTATCTTTTGTATTTTGTTTTGTTTTGTTTCTTGTTTCTTGTGGTTAATTTCATTGGTTATAATTCTTTACAACTTGCCTAATGTTTAATGGGAAGGTATATGTAGAATATATATTAGATTGCATGCTGCTTTGGGGGCTTAGGGGGGAGAAGCAGTAGGGGGAGAAAATTTGGAACTCCAAAATTTGTGGAATTGAATGTCGTAAACCAAAAATAAATAAATGTATTTTTTAAAGAAAGTAAGAGGTTCAGTCGGCTCCAGGCAGCGGCGGCGAAGGAGCGACGCCCTCCTCTTCTGTGGCCCTCGTTTCCTCCCTCACCCTCCTTCCCTCGCTCGCTCGCTCCTTTCCGGAACCATGGCCTCTGGGGTGGCTGTCTCGGACGGGGTGATCAAGGTCTTCAACGACATGAAGGTCCGCAAGTCGTCGACCCCCGAGGAGGTGAAGAAGCGCAAGAAGGCGGTGCTGTTCTGCCTGAGTGAGGACAAGAAGAACGTCGTGCTGGAGGAGGGCAAGGAAATCCTGGTGGGGGACGTGGGGCAGACGGTGGACGACCCCTACACCACCTTCGTCAATATGCTGCCTGACAAGGACTGTCGCTACGCGCTCTATGACGCCACCTACGAGACCAAGGTAAGCAAGAAGGAGGACTTGGTGTTCATCTTCTTGGCCCCCGAGTGTGCCCCCCTCAAAAGCAAGATGATCTATGCCAGCTCCAAGGACGCCATCAAGAAGAAACTGACAGGAATCAAACATGAATTACAAGCCAATTGTTACGAGGAAGTGAAGGACCGCTGTACTCTGGCGGAGAAACTGGGGGGCAACGCCGTGATTTCCCTGGAGGGGAAGCCCTTGTGAGTCTCCCAACTCTGGCCCCCCTCCTGGGGCTGCCCAAGCCCAGTGGGGGACTAGGCTTGCCCCCTTCCTGCCAGACCCAAGGGGCTGGGGGGATCCTAGCAGGGGCAGGGCAATCCCTTCACCCATTTGCCAAACCGCCCCCAACCCCTGACCTCCCCCACTTCACCCCAGTGGCTCTGGCCTTCCCAAACCGCCTTTGATATTCTCATTCCTCTTGAGTTGTAGCAGACCAAGGCCCCCCCGGACACCCACAGGGGGGGAGGCCAGTATTTTTTTTTAGCTGACACCCCCAGTTTTCCTCTTTCCCCGGTGCTGCCAACTTCTAACCGCAATAGTGGCTTTGTGCTTGTTGTTTAGTTTTGT
>CM053601.1:10046759-10078598 GCA_028646575.1 Pseudocheirus occidentalis
TCTGCTTCCAAGGAGGGAAGCTCTGTTCCAAATCGCTGGGGTTTTCCCAACTGCCGGAGCTATTAGGGGGTGTTGCAAGTCCCCCCAGCTTTGGCTTGCTGAAAGTGCACCCCAGGACCACCACCCAAGACCATTATCCAGATCCAGGCCACTCAACGCAAGAGCACTTGGCCCTGATCAATGGATTTAGCCCCCCTGTGGAGTCCGCAGGCCAGGGGCTCTGAAGCAGCCTGGTGGGGGCTGCTGCCAGTTCCAGCAGTTCCCTTCCCCCACTGCTTTCTTGCCCCAGGGGCAGATTGGCTGAACTGCTTTACCACACCCAAATTAATTTTCAAAGTTTCACTTTCACTGGGATTTAAAGATCCCCTCAGGCAGGTGCTTTAGATTTTCTTTGAAGTAGACTCAACCTGTGGCTTGGGAGACTCAGTCCTCCTGGCCACCCTGGAGCCTAGCCTGGCCACAGCTGGGGTTTTGGGCTGGGCCCTTCTCTGCTCAGATTTGAGCTTCCCCTCTCCCCTCCCGTTCCTCATGCCTTGGCAGATGTGGAGGTGCTGGAGGCTGTAGAACCTCTGAAGACTGGCTGCTGAGTGGCTTGGCTCAGCTCAGCTCAGGTCCTTCCCACTGCCCCGGGTCTGGCCATGGTCTCAGCTTCAGGCTGTTTCACCTCTGCTCCGGCCACCATGATGAGCCCCTGCTGCCGAGCTGCCTTCAGAGAGAGATGTGTTCTCTGTATTTTTGTCAGTCTGGGAGTCCTAGACTTTGTCTGGGCTCATAATTTTATGGGTGGGTAGGGCAGCGGTGTGGGAGCTGCAGGACCTTACTGATTCTATGGTGCCATCTTGTCTCCGCCCCCTACTTCTGATATTTTCATCTTCCTTTTATATTTCTTGGGGAATTGAGTAGTTTCAAATGAGCAGTGTAGAGGAGAGCTTTGTAACTCGAGTCAGAAGTCCAAATTCCTAATCCCAGTTCTGCCAGTTCACTGTCTATGTGACCTTAAATAAATTCCCTAACCTCTCTAGGTCCTGATTTCTTCCTTTATAACATGAGATGGTTAGACAAGATTTGTTTTAAGGTCGATGATCCAAGAAAATTTTCATTCAATATAGTTAAATGAAAATTTGTTTACACTTCATTTTTTATGGTACTCGTTATATAGGAGGAAGGCATCATTTGTCTAAAGCCTATCTGTGCCAATGGCAGTTGTCTTATTGCTTTATAGACTAATAATGAGTTTAATTTCAGTGAATTCTAGGGCCCCTTCCACTGAAGGAAAAGAAACAAGTTTTCCCCGTTCTTTTACCCACAGTATCCCATTCTCCTTCTGAATAACTCTCATTGTTAAAAAGCCATCATTTGGGGTTATATTGATTTCAAATGTACTTTTCTTCATCTTCCAACTATCCCTATGTCAGAGAGGTAGAATGATATTTGGTAATAAGTAAAATAAGTATAATCAATCTTCCATATGGAAGTCCTCAAATATTTAGATAATTTTATTGTCTCCACAATCTTCCCTTTCCTAATTTAAACATTCTCAGGTACATTGAGCCCAAGATGACAGAATTTCAGGAGTGTGTGTGTGAGAGAGAGACATTACTTTTGTTGTCCTTCATTAATTTTGTTGTCTTCCTAACACTCTCAGGCTTTTCTAAATCATTTTGTTTTTATAATAAGGTACCCACAATTTAGTACAATATTATTTTGTGATTATAACCATAAAATTGAAAATGTAAAAATTGTTATTACTTCAAAAGCCCCTATCCATTTTTAGCCCCTAAGTGACTATATATATTTGACCTCTTGTTCTTGTCATGGGGCATATTAAAGATATAGTTTTGTAGTGTTTTAATAGACTTTATTAAAGATTACAAAGAGACAGAGGACATATGGCAGTTTCTGGATAGCTCTAAGTAATCAGAAATGCTCCATGCAGCTGTGATTCTCTCCTAATCGTGAACATAGGGAAAATGGTCATTGATTTTGAACAGACAGTTGAAAAAGATTGGAAATGCTGTTAATCTGCTGGATCTTCAACATGCCTAATAGTTCTCATCATTTATGTCTCTTCCTCTTCTTGGGTAAATTCTTCCAGAAAACAATCAGTAGGTAGAGAGGAACACATTAAGAGGCTCTCATTTCAAGTTCAACCATATCTAGATGGTATTTACCCCTCAAGATTGTCAACATGGTCAAGCACCAGGTTATTCCCAGGGCTAAGATGCTACACATAGGCTCAGAAAATCACTAATGACATTCAATGTGGATCTACTTCAACAATGGTGACCAAATGAAATATCAAAATATAGCAATGGAATAGCTTGAGTTATTCCCTCATAAGGCATATTTGGCATACTTGACAAGAGATTTATAACTCTACATTAGTGAGCAATTCAGGGACTAAGCGAAATATCAAAATATGGAGTAGCCTAATAGCTCAACAAGAGACATTTGTGATGTTTGTAGATTTGTAGTAGTAATCATATAAACCAATCTCCCTCTGTCTCTGTCTGTGTCCCTTTCTCTGTTCTCTGTCTTTCTCTGTCTCTCTGTTTCCCTGTGTCTGTCTGTCTGTCTCTCTCTCTCTCACATACACACAGAAACACACACTCACACACACACAGAGGAGAGGAAGTGATTCTTCCAGTCAGTAGGCAAAGGAGCTGCTACTTAAGTAGCTATTCAGTCCAAAGTGAGAATTTGAAAAGACTTAAGCTTAAAAGAGCCAAGGTTTCCCAATGCATCCTGGACCATGTCCAGTCATCCTGATAGATATCTGGCCACTGGACCCAGATAGTTCTGGAGGAGAAAGTGATACTGGTGACCTTTAACTAACCTCAGTCACTCAAGTCAAACTTATTTGCAAGTCATGTCATCACCTCCCTGATACCACTATCCTCTTTGAGAAGGAGGACAAACCACACAGTAATATTGTGTTGATGATCAACTGTGAAAGACATGGCTACTGTGATTAATACAACAATCCAAGACAACTCCAAATGACCCATGATGAAAAACTGCCACCCACCTTCAGAAAAAGAACTGATGAATCTGAGTGCAAATTGAAATACATGTGTGTACATATATAGACATACATGTATATATACACACATATCTTTTGTGATATGACTAATAGTAAATGTTTTATGTGATTTGACAAGTATAATTCATGTATCTCTGCATGACTTCTCAGAGGTCAAGATAAATGTTGGAGGGAGGGAGAGAATTTAAAACAAAGTTTCAAAAGAAAAAAATGTTAAAATGCATAAACAATAAATTAAAAATAATTATATATAATTTTTCTTGCCTTTTCAATAGGTGGAAGTTGGGAGGGAGGGACAGTGATTATTTGGAACCTTAAATTTAAAAAAAAATCAAACATTTTAAAATGTGATTGGGAAACATTTAACAAAATGAATTTTAAAAATATAACTTAAAAAAAGAATTCTGAATACTTGAAAGACTGTTTTGTCAACTTTTGTTTAAGGCTCTTGGGAAGGGGAATACAATTTTGGAATGAAAATAAGTACTTTATAAGAGATGTAGCACTACTCTAATGACAGCGTACAGGGCAAGCTTGAAAACAGACACAAAGCAGGCAAATGGGGTCCAAGACCTCAAGACTCAAACATAGCAAAGAGTATAATTATACAGTGACAAGCCAATGGAAGAAGAAACTAGGTTTCTTTCATCAAGTTCCTTTCATATAGGCTGACAAATACTTCATTCTTCTCCACGAACTTTCTGGTTGTGGTGCATTAAATCCATAGCACCTCCATCACTCACTCAGTGAGCCACATACAATCTACCACAAGCTACACATGTGTTGACTGGTGTAAACCAGTTTGTTTGATACAACCCCATTCCCCCATGATGTAGATATACCAAAGCTATTTCACCTGGAATCAGGGCATTTGTTCCCTCCCCATTTTAAGCCTCATACTGGAGTGGCATGATTAGGGTTATGTTTTTTATTTCCCTATTCTTTATTCCTCATTGCATCTTGGAGCAATTGAGAAAATAGTCCTACTTTATTGCTCTTGTATATATCACAGAGTAGCCTCCCAATGGCATCATACTGGCTTTTCTTCTCAAACAATATGATTCAACCTTGAGGGGTTCTGTGTCTTCTTTTACAGCACTGTTACCAACCCTTTTTTCAGATTTCAGTCTTTCTTCTCAGAATTGTTCTTTTTGTCCTCCTATTCCTTTTCATTTGAAACTTCCATCTTCCCTTTCTGTTCATGCTGCATGATTCTATTGCTTCTTTCAAAGGGGACATGAAGATCTGCATTTCAATCCCTTCTATAACTGAAAATCTTTTATTCATTCTTCTTGTTGTGAAGTTGTTTGCACACTGTCTTGATGATCTTGGTGATAATTGCATTAGGTTCTGGTTCTCTGGCATCTCTGTCATTGTGACCTCATAGGAGGTGGCCTCACCCCACATTTCATCTCACAAAGATGTGGCTGTTTTACTCCAGAGGTACAACAGGTTAGGCTTTCTCACAATCAGTCTTCCTGGATCTATCCACCACACTATCCATCCTCCATTCTCTATACCATGCTGCTCTCCCAAAGATTTGAAATCACTCTTCTTTTTTTGCAATTTTTCTTTTATAATCCCTCAGATATTTAATATGTATATATTTCTATGAAAGTTAAAATATATTTATTTCAGATCTGAAAGGATTTTGGTAATCTCATCTAGCCTAATACCTTCTTTTACAACTGTGAAAACTGGACCCCAGAGATATTGGCATTAACATTAAAATGTTATTGAAAAACAAATCTATAAAATGGATGTGAGAGTAGCAAAGTACTGCAGTGGATAGAGATCTGAACCAGGAGTCAGGAATATCTGAGTTCAAATTCAACCTCAGTCACATACAAGCTGATTGCTTAGCACAGTGTCCAACACATTGGAGGCACTTAATCAGTCTTTTTTTCTTTTGCCTTCCCATCCTCAAAATGTAGTTTAGGAAGACATTGCCTCTTAATTAAGCCCTTCAGAGTACTTCTATTCCATGACAATTTTGATAAGAGTTCTTATCTAGTTTACTTAGAATGTGATATTCAGACTATTTTTCTTGGTATTTTAAAA
Source organism: Pseudocheirus occidentalis (assembly GCA_028646575.1). Taxonomy (NCBI): domain Eukaryota; kingdom Metazoa; phylum Chordata; class Mammalia; order Diprotodontia; family Pseudocheiridae; genus Pseudocheirus; species Pseudocheirus occidentalis. The sequence goes on from CM053601.1 coordinate 10,051,864, forward strand.
CCATTAGCTTTAAAACAAAATATAAAAGGTTTGTAATTCAATTTAGATCTCCAGAATTTCTTAAAGTAGCAGAAGGAAGGAAGGAAGGAAGGAAGGAAGGAAGGAAGGAAGAAAAGAAAAAGAAAAAAACAAATTTTAAGAAAAAAGCAAATGGGATACCCATGATTTTGGTATACTCAGAGAGATTATGAACCTGCAAATACAATGGAGGATTGTTGTATTGTAAGAAATGATGAATATGAAGAATTCAGAGAAGAAGGAAAAAAAACTTGTGTTAATTAACATGAAATGAAGAAAACAGAACTAGGAGAATAATAATGTAGAGGAAAATGAAATGAAATACAGTTGACTTTAAATTAATTGCAAATGGACAGTCTTGGTCTCAGAGTATAGATCAGCAGTTCTCAACCTGTGGGTATACTCAGTTTGTAACAATGAAAATACATCCTGCATATCAGATATTTGCATTACAATTCATAACAGTAGCAAAGTTACAGTTATGAAGTAGCAATGAAAATAATGTTATGGTTGGGGGTCACACAATATGAGGACCTGTATAAAAGGGTCGCCACATTAGGAACGTTGAGAACCACTGTTATAGATGATGCTCTGTATTGTTTCCTTATTAGAAAGTAAGCTCCAAGGGGCAGGGATTTTCTTACTTTTCTCTTTGTATCTCTAGCACTTAGGAGAGTGCTTGACACAAATTAAGGGCTTGATATGAATTTATCCAGAATGTAGCACCCTTCCTCTTGGGAGGGCAGTGTAGGACTATAAGCACAATATGTCATCAGAGGTGGTTATTCCATCCATTGGCTTTGATGAAATGTTATCTTCATTATAAGACAAGATTCACTTTAGGAAGCTACACTGAGAAATGTATGCAAGATGAAAAAACAAAGGCATCTATGAAATTTCCGATGAACAAATAAGTGGGGGAAGAAATAAATATATAAACAAGCAAGCAAATGAAAAAATGAATTAATGAAAAAATAAGGAAGGAAGGAAATGAAGAGACAGGCAAAACACACATGGGGGAGAGGGATGGAGGGGGTAAGAGAGAGAGGGAGAGAGAAGATTGATAAGACTGATAAAAAAAACCAGATAGATGAATGACAAGAGACGAATGAATAAATGAATGCTAGTTTTATTACAGAACTGCTAGGCTAGTTCAGGAATATCTCTTAACTTATGGGTGCCCCAATCTTTAAATCCACAAAAATGGAGTAATATTCTTGCCTGTGAACAACAGCTTATAAAAATCCTGTCATCCAAGAGCATAGGTCATAAAAAGCCTGTGTATCAAACAATGATTCTCTGGGACTCTTTGGAGAGTGATATTTTTGTTGTTCTGTACAATGAAACCTCAAAAGTTACCTCATGCTGAGCATCAGTTTATTTCCAGAGATGAATAGAATCAAGGAAGAAGGATCTGTTGCCTTGTCAGATCCCAGCAAGAAGGTTTGCAAAGCAAAGGTCCTGGTTGCCATGCTAGGTAACTTATGGCATGTTCTTTAACCTGTTTGAGTGTCAAAGTACTTTTACCACAATCAAGAAAAACCCTGTTTTACACAATCAGATAATATCAATAGAATGTAAGAGATGCACCTAGCCTTTTTTTGTCACAGATGGGGAATGAGTGATTGACAGAGAATCATCCTTCCCATTTGAGTTCAGATCTCCCCAGTCATTTGGGTTTTTCAAGTAGGGGAGCTGCCAAACCTCACACCTAAAGGGTGAACCCTTGACTCTGTCTGCTTTAAGTATAATTCCATCAGCACTTCCAAACTGAAGCCTGCACCTGGGGATTTCCTAGACCCATGGAAAAAAATGAGTGAGGAGAAATTTCAGATGGTACTGTCTCACTTACAAATGACTCTGACAGACTCAGGGATGCTTCCATTCAGCTTTAATGGATGGGGCAGATCTTCCTAATACTTTGGCCCAAGCTTTTTCTCTCCTTTTCTTTGATGAGTCACTGACCTCGTTCTTTAAAAAAGGAAAGGAGAGCTGAAGTTGAAAGGTGTTACTAGGGCTTCTGGGCACTACTGGATGAATAATTCCTGCTCTAGCTGTCTGGACATTGTTAGGAAAATGGTCTCAGCTGAAAGAAAAAAAAAGCTTAAAGAAGGTAACACAGCTTTCACAAGTCACTTTGCATGGGGCTTCCTGTAGTCCCTTGGAAGAAATAACTAGGGATACAAAAATCCAGTACCATTGAAAACTCAAACAAGGTTTGGCAAAAGAAGAAGAGGCACACGTTTGATTCATTCAGGCTATTATTATTATAATAACAGTCCTTGTAAAATACAGGTAACTGGGAACAGGTCTGTGGTATCCATCCAGACTTCTAACCCCTGTGACTTGGAATCTGAAACTTTTTCACACAGTCATCTTCATATCTCTCCAGTACTGGGTGACTGTTGGACACCCTCTCCTCCTGTATATTCCCTCTTTGAGTTTCTGTGAAACTTTTCTTTTTTGATTTTCCTCCTACTATGTATGACTGTACTTTTTCAGTCTTCTTTGTGGAATCATCATCCATATCTCTATATCATTCCTATTAATTATTAACTATATCTCTAAATTATTAATCTTCTTCTTCTTCTTCTTCTCTCTGTTCTCTCTCTCTGTCTCTCTCTCTCTCTCTCTCTCTCTGTCTCTCTCTCTCTCTCTCTCTCCCCTCCCTCTCTGTCTCTGTCTCTGTTTCTGTCTCTTTCTTTCTCTGTCTCTCTCCCTCTCCATCTCTTTCTGTCTGTCTCTTTGTTTTTCTCTCTCTGCCTCTCTCTGCTCATCACATCTCATTATTATACCTATGCGGATGATTCCTAATCACTCCCTTGGGCTGTAGTCCTGTGACACCAACTCCCTTTTGAGTATTTCATAGTAGATGTTTGGATCACCAAGTAAATATTCACAGTACCAACTGTGACTATGAATATGACAGCAAAGTTCTAAATCACACAATATAATAGACTCTCCATATAGAAGACAGAAGCAAAGTATTTATTCACATGCCATAAAGCCAGATTCCAACATCATAAAACAAAATTTCATAGCAATGAAGAAAGTTATACACAATAACACTTCATGGGGCAACACTACCCCAAAGCCTTACCCCTGCTTGAGTTTTCTCATAAACAAATGCTCACATACTAGCTCTCTCCTTGCTTAAATCCTCTCTTTCCCTCCATTCTAACTGCTCTGACTCCCAGCTTCCTCTCAGTTCTGCTCCACCCTTCCTGCTCTACCCATTCAGCAAATTCCTTCCACCACGGGCTCCATGTGATTGGATTTTTGCCTATTAGGGGACAGGGAAGATCTTCAAATTCCTTTAGGCATATTAAGGGGCAGGGAATGTCTTTAAATTCCTATTGCCATTACAATGTTCTATCAGCATCTCAAATTCAACATATAAAAAGTCTGCATAGATTCTAGAGAAGAATTATCGGGCCTGAATCTTTATACATTTTACTAAAGAATAACAGGAACAACTTTGTGAAATTATGTGATAAAATCTAAGTAAATGATGCTTTTAAAATAAGAATCCCCCAAACTATCCTCCCTTCCAACTTTCCTATTTTCTCTAGAGTTATTTCACCATCCTTCCATTCTCTGCAGTTTACAAACTCCCCTCTTCAATCTTGGGAATAGCTGAACAAGTTGTGGTACATTAAAGTCATGGAAAATTATTGTGCTATAAAGAATGATAAGGGTTATAGTTTCAGATTAAAATAAACTTGGGAGACTTATATCCAAAGAGAAGTGAACAGAGGCAGGAGAACATTGTACATGGTGGCAGCAATATTTTAATAAAGATCGCCTTAGCTCCTTCAATACAATCATCCAAAACAGTTCCAAAAGGACTCATGAAGAAAAATGCTATTTACCTCCAGGGAGAGAATCAATGGACTCTGAGCATAGACCAAAGTGTATTTTTTCCCTTTTATTTTTCTTTATTTGGGGGGGGGGCAACATGGCTAATAGAACAAAATGTTTTATTTGAATTCATATGTATAATAGAGATAATTGCCTTCTGTATGAGGCTGGATGAAGGGAGAGAATTTGGAATGCAAAATAAAAAAAAGAAAGTTAAAAATTAATTGCTGGCTGTGGTATCAAGTAAATTACATGAACTAAAAGAATATGAAATAACTATTAGGAATATCAATCATTATTATATTTTTATTGCATTTATTATGGAAACATTGAATAATTTCCTACTATGTACTTTGCACCATGGATACAAAGACGAAACTTTATTATTTGATATCTTCAAGGAACTTAATTCTATTAATAAATAACAGAAAAGAAAAGAGGACCATAGTAACAGTACATAGGAAAAGAAAGCAGACATTAGAAAGAACTAGATGTGCCAATAGTAGCTTCCTGGACCTAGAGTCAGATCACTTAACTTCTACCTGTCTCGGTTTCCTCATCTATAAAATGGGAATAACAGCACTGGATTTCCAGGATTGTGGTGAGTCCTAAATGAAGCAATATTTGTAAAATACTTCTAAAACCTTAAAAGGCTATATAAATATAGCTATCCTTTTTCTTATTATCATAGAATTCTATTTAAAAATTATTTAGTGCAAACCTCCTATATGTAAGGCACTGTGTTAGGGGCTAATAATGCAAAAGAAATCTTCTTTTCCCTCCCCCTCTTTCCATTAAAAAAAAAACTTATGTTCATTTAGGGGAACAATACTCATACATAAACAAAGAAATATTCAAAGTAAATAAATAATTTTTGGGGTATCCCTACTGTCAACAACTGGGTGGAACTTAAGCTTAAACTTTCTATAAAAGGTGGAAGCTGAGAAGTCTTACAGGCTTCAGGAGGAAGTCATGAGAAACACTTTAGGTATGAAGCTACATCCTCTATCATGGCACAGAGTGGAGGAATGGAAAGTTTTCTGAGAAACAAGAAGACAAATGTAGCTGGAATGCAGAATGTGTGAGTAGGTGATAGGAAATCAGTCTGGAAAAAATCTAGAGCTTCTGTTTTTATCTGAAAAACAACAAAGAGTCATTGACTTTTTAAAGCAAGGGAATGAACGACTTAGCTTTAGGAATGCTTTCGCTTTAGAAATAATAATTTAGCAATGATGTGTAGGATGGAATGGAGAGGGGATAAACTGGAATCAGGAAGAACAATTATCAGGATATTATAGCGGCTAAGATAAGTAATGGTTGAGGCTTGAATTAGGAATGATGCCCATGTGAGTGAAGAGGAGAGTGTGCTAGCCAGAAATGTTTGGAATTAGCATCAACAGGATTTGGCAATTGATTACATATGGAGGAGTATGTACAGAGGAGGAGGGAAATCTCTGAGTGGTTGTGGACCTAGACAACTAAAAGGATAGTGGTTCCCTTATAGAAACAAGGGAGTTTGTTAATAAGCACTGAGTTGCATCAATCGGAAAAAAAAAACCCTCAGGAAGGATGAGAGAATTGACAAACTGCTTAGGAAAAGAAAGTAAATATTTATTTTTAATTCAAAAATCAGCATTAATTACTTCAACATAAGCCTCATATTCCACCACATATCATTGCAATTCTAGCATAGTACCAATTTTGTCACTTAAAGACATTCTGACTTCAATTTTTTTTATTTGATCAATCAGTGTAGATTCCAGTAATATTCTGTAGCTAAGTATTACTTTACAAATAAACCTGTCTACCACTGAAATATAATGCTCATTTTAAATGCTGTCTCATAAAGACTATAGGTACTGTTGTTGTATTTTTAAGAGTTCAAATGGAATGTTGAGGAAAACAATTTATGTTGGCAGTTTACAACAGCTAGTTAAGAAAATGGCTTAATCTGAAGGGCCTTTCCCTATGGAAAGTGAGAGAAGATAAGGTTTTCTAGTAATCTATGGAAAATACAAAGAGGGCAAGCTTTAAAAAAAATAGCTTAGAATAGCCTAATATATTTCTACTTTGAAATTCAGAGAGCGTATGCACACGCACACATACATATATACACACACATGAATGTGTGTATATATGTATGCATGTGTGTATATATGTATGCATATACATGTATATATACACATACATATATACATATATGTTTTAACTGTGATTCATTAGGATCTAAATATAATCTTTGAAGAAGAAAGATAGGAAGAAAGTGAAGTGAGATATCTTCCTTATTGGAATTATTCCTAAAAACAAGTCTAGCATTCTACCCACTATACTACCTAGTAGAATGGAGTTACCTCCCCTGTTAAAATTAGTATTTCATATTCTTATAATAATAATTAAAAAAAATTTAGGCAGCCCAAGAGGAGACGTTTCATTTGAATATGACTGCCTTTGTAGTGTTAGTTTTCTTCCTTTAATACTCCAGTATTCCAATGGATAGATCTGTGATCTCATGGATATTCTCTCCAATGGAAAAGCATTCTGGCTTGTTCATCCTCGACAACTCTTGGTGATTTCCCTCCCTTAAATTCTCCGAGAAGCTCTAATCAATTTGATGATGGTCTTTTTTTTTTGAAAGAAATAAATTTTATTGGTGTCCAGCTTAACAGCTGATCAAAAATGAATGTCAAAATACCTCATCAAAAGGACTATCTTTGTAAAATGGACAAATGGAGTATAGGACCTAAACATTTTAAAAATTAGACCATACCCTTCATTTATTCAGACTCACAGAAAGGAATTTTCTCACATGTTAATTTCCTGGATAGTTGAAGTTAACCAGGTAAAGCATCAATTAAAAAAAAAGAACCATTTTAGATAGAACCATTTAGAGAGATCTCATATTTTCCCAATCTCTTAAGCAGAGTATACTTATACTGTCTTTGATTTAGGGCAATAGCGATGCACATCAATTATTATTGTACTTTATCGGGACTAGAGGAAGAGTATCCACAGTCATTGAGGTTTGTAGGATTATTTATCTTTAATTAATGGTAATATTTTTCTAGTTGTTCTTTATGATTTTTATATTATTTGTTATACTTTGCTGTCATTTCTTGTTATTATCCATGTTTCTACCAAAAAAAGGGCCCTTTTATAAACAATATGATGAAAACTGTGTCCTAAATAAACAAATGAGATTTGAATGAGTGTGAGTCTTCCAATGAGTAAAAGGCATGACTCTTCTGAACCTTATGACACCTATGTTGATTTTTCAAATGTCTCCCCCCTCCCCTTACTGCTATGTTTTTGGTGGTGTTCTGAATAGTTGAGGTTGCTGCAGAGGCATCCTCTGAATAAGTGAGTTATTACTGTAGCTACATCAGCAAAACAGTATTAGCTTTGACTGCTGGCCAGAATGACGAAATATCCTCATTACAGAGAAGTGGAGATCATAATGGTCTTCACTAATGTGAGATTCTGTGCACCAGTAAAGTCTGAGAAACAATTCTGGGCTAATGCGAGTAGAAGCTTATCTTGGCTTCTCTGCTGAGTTCTCTTTCTTAGGAGCCCCTGTAGGTGTAGGCTCCCAAGCTGCTTCAGCTGGGGTTGGAGCAACAGATGCACGTGTAGTTGGGAGCCAAGGTAGGGGTAGGATTTGGGTGGAACTAGAGCCACAGATGTTGCTGGAGATGAATTAAGTGTAGTAGAGTAAGCCTGGTTTGCTCATTGAGTTGGAACTGGTGATGGTGTACAAGTAGGTGCTGCTTTGGGTTTTTTCCCCATCCCCACCACGAAGGTCTTCTCATCAGTTCTGTATTCTTTGAGAGCAGCATCATTGTTGAGGATTTTGCTGCATAAATTAATTTTTGACCACTCCTGGAAAGACATCCTTTCTCTCTGAAGATTCAAGCTTCTCTTTCTGTGCCTTAATTGGCTGCTCAGGGCTGATGTGGATCTTGAAGGTCTGCTGCTGGAGGCCCTTCAGAGTTATCTGCATGGGGACTCCCCCTCCCCTGGATGCCACAGTTGCTGTGGGCTCAGTCAGCCTCTCAGGGCACTGGGAGGGAGGTCGAGGTAGCTGGTGGGCTTGGTCACATTCTCTCTGTGGGGCAGCCTCTCCCCAGGGCAGTGGCCACTGCTGCTGTCACTTTATCCAGACATGATCCGCCATGATCACTTTCTCCCCAAGGCACAGGGCCTGTACTCAGAGGCAGTTGGCAAGTCAGGAAAGCAGTGAATGAAGCCAGTATTTCATCAAGGCAAGGTCACCACCACTGTGATTCCCTTCAACATCCCCCTTCCCCCACTGGTGGTCTTTTTTTGAGTTCCCCTGAGCTTAATGGGAGAGGAGCTTTCTGGTCAGGCTATACGGGTGGTTGTTAACCTAATTGAGATCTCTTTGTGTTTGCTTGTTTGTTTTCAGGCTGTATCCATAAACAAACAAAAATCATAGTTCTTAAAACAACAACAACACAACAAACAAACAAAACCCAGAACAGGACAGAACAGAAGAAGCAGGCTTGGTATCATGTCAATGGTGTAGTCCAAGGCCCTCCTTTCATTGTTCCAACAGCTTGCCAAAAGAGCTGCCCTGGTACATATCAGTTATACTCCTTAAGTTTACAGAAGTAGGATGGAAAGCCAGCTTGGGGAACATTGAGAGCATATGCCCCTTTGCTGTAAAGAATCTGAGTGCAAACTTACCCCATTAGTGCTTCCTCATTGGCAATAAACAGATTGGTTCAAAAATAGATAGACGTTAGATCCTTAGAGAGGAAGATAAGCACATGTATGGATAGACATTAGATAGACTGTGAATGAATGATATATGAACGATAAATGAATAAATTAATAACATCTTTGAGAAATAGACTTTACATGTCTAGTCCTCTGAATGCTTTTTTTTTTCATTTCTGTGCAACGAGTTTTGAATTGACTTCAATACACACTAACTTCCTGCTTACAGGCTATGTGCAGAGCAGTACTATAGGGGATAAGGAATTAGACTTGGAATTAGAAAGTACTTACTTCAGATTCTGCCTCAGACCCATAATCTCTCATCCTCTGCTTGAATTTCAAATAATATGATTTTTGTGCCTGCCACATAATAGGCACTTAATATACTCCTTCTTATGTGTAAAATGGCTCATATAATTTATAGAAAGGCAATCAGCAAGAGTTGTCAAGGTTGGACAAGCCAGGATATACAATATAAAATGATGTTAGCATCTTTATCACAGTGTTGTTTTAAGGATCAAAGGCAATAATACATTCAGAAGTGCTTTGTAAACATTGACATGCTCTATAAATGCTAGCTGCTCTTATCATTCTTTAGACAATAGATGGATTCTGATAGAAGGTTTTAATTGTCCATTCATGATCTGCTACCCCTCATTACCATCATTTGATACTCACATATTTCTTTGATAACATTTTTGACTCTTCTTTTGAATAATTCCTTCATCTGTAATGCGTTTTGGACAGCTTGTGGTCACCACAGCCTTTGGGATGTCTTCATCATCTATAGATCAGGGGTTTTCTATGACTTGGAACAATATGACTTGGGGTGAGTAAATCTCAAATCAACAAATGTAGCCTGGTAGCTGTGAAATATTTTCATTTATATAATGGATTATTGCACTAAGTTTAGTGCTATGGTTGGAAACACATATGCACAAAGACAGAGTCCCATATATTACTTTTGTGGTTGATATGCCAGGGTCCTTTAAACTCATCCTCCATAGTGAGACCATGGAGGGGGGGGAATTAATATGACAAACAATTGCACCACCACCACCAATGATAATGGCTATTCATATGACACATAAAGATTTGAAAAGTGTTTTCCATAAATGTTGTTGTAGACATAGCCCCACAGGTCTATCATGAATAATATTTGCTGTCAAAAAGAAAAAAGTTGAAAGCCAAATTGACAGACTGGAAAGCAATGGGAATCTGCAAATCTTTTTTAGGTTATCCCTAGCCATGTATGATTAGAGTTATTTCATTTTCATGAAGAAACAAATCCAAAATTCAAAGCATGATAGAAAGAAAAGGGAAAAAAAGTGCAATCCAGGTTCAAAGGTAATGTTATAGATATATTTTGGGAAAGTCTCAGAAACTGACAGTCTTTCAGAATCACTCTCTTTAACTGTCTCAATCCTTACCCCAGAGTAATGTTGAGAAAATATCTTCTCATGTGATATAATTTTCCCTCTCTCAATCTTGAAACCTGAATTTATGGTACTACCAACATAAAAATGCAGATAAACATTCAGATAAGTTATCAAAGGCTAATAGCTAATGGGACTAATAGCTAAGTTAACTTATCTCTCCTCCTTCACATTTTTTATCAAATTTTCTTTAGCTGAAGAAGCAAATTAAGATTTAACCTCTGGGTGGAAATTTTCCAAGTACTATATTCTCAGAAAAGCAGAAGAAAGAGTTATTGAATGGACTTCACTGTCACCAATTGCTAGTTTGACATTCCCCCCCTCCCCCATGCATGGCTTTTCTCCTCTCACTCTCTTGTGTCTATGCTACTCTGCTGACATTTCTCCCTCACACTTCCACCTCCCTTTCTGGAAATTCAAGGTGAGAGAAAATCCCCTTCTTAAAGTCATGGGAACACCAAACACACATCTTCACTACATGTTTCTGAACACTCCAGCTGCAGTATTCTCTATCATCTTTTGAAGGTCCTCCAAAGTCTCTGTGAATTTGGTTTTTGCAAACCCCAAACTATATAAGTGAAACAATTTAGGGGAATAGAATGCAAACAATGATGGGGGTTTAATTGTTCTTGTTTAGACTCTTTCTGAGTTTGATGTTTGAACTAGTCTTTGAACAAATTTAAGAACATGGTGTTAGAGACCATGAGGCAGAGCATTTCAGACATAGAAGCCATCTTCACAAGTCATGGAACAGAATATGACAATCATACATTTAGACTTGGAAGGGAACTTAGAAGTAATCCAATGCCCACAATTTTACAGATGAGGAAAATGATTCATAGAGATATTAAGTGATTTTATCACGGGCAATCATCACGTGTCTGTGTTGGGATTTTCAATCTAGGTCTCCCTAACTTCAAATACAATGCCTTATCTTTTATCTAATATAATGATAGGATTATAGAGATAGAACATTAAACATGGGTAATAACAAATACAGTTTTGTTGGAAATGAGATAGTGGAGAGAGAAATTTGAAATAATTTTAGAAAGATATTTTACAGGCATATTGTAAAGGGCTTTAAATGAGAAAAGAGTTAATACATAAAAGATTTATTAGATACCCTGGGAGGCAATATAGCATCATTTCAACTGAGGCTAATTTTTGCTAATTACCATGGGCACCAGAATATAAAAATATGCATCTTCAAATCTTAGAAATATTTTAATTAGTGATTCCTGCAAGGCACCTAATAGGTAAATTAGTCTAATCCCCTCAATTCATAAATCAGGAAAAGTGGGTTGGGATACTGTCACCCATCCTAGATCTAGCCAGGTCTAAGCCTGGATCTTCTGACTTACAGCCCATTGATCACAACAGTGTGTTGCAATACCTTTCCCAACTTGTATTGTTGATTGTTAACTAGGAAAGAAATGCTAGAAACTTCCAGATATCTGAGAGGTGTCTATTTATGTAAATCAAAGAAAAGGTACTTTTAGAAAAAAAAAAAGCTTGTTAAAAACTAAAATAGTTTGAATAAATATTTAAAAGTTCTTAACTTGGGTAAGTCACTTTACCTCTATTTTTAAAAACACATTCAAAATGAGAATATCAGAAGAATTGCAGGCTAATGGCAAACTTAGGAAATACTATAAAACTTTAATTAAAGCTCTTGCAATAATAATTTTTTAAAAAAGTACTAAGGTACCGCTTCATACATCTCTGCTTAGTTAAGATGACAAAAATGGAAACTGGTAATTCAGGAGTCTCTGACAAGACAGAAACACTAATGTACCATTTGTGGTATCGTGAATTAGATTTGTAGAAAACAACTTAGAACAATATCTCAAAGTTCAATAAGCTGGACAGCCCCTTTAACTCAACAATATCAGCATAGACCTCTACCTCCAAGAGAATAAAGACAAAGGGAAATGACTCACCTTGAAGCAGAAAACTAGAGACAAAATTGATGTCAATTGATTTGGGTATTGCTAAAGAGATTACAGCATATGAATATATAATATTATTCTGTACAAGATGTCTGATACTAGCAATTCAGTTGCCTAACTTTGTTTCATTAAGATGTTCCCTTAAAGGGGTTGCCTTATAAACCAAAAAGCATGTTTTGGAAATAACAGATAGATGTAATGTCATGGTTTTTTAGATAATTATGTATGTAATTATTTTTGGAGACTCATGTAGGTAAAATTTAACATGTAATATTCTCTCTCTTATTTGGCCAAATCTTTGCCTCTCACTTGGCCAGTTGTCTTCCCAACATATCCCTATGGTAACATGAGTTTTTGTCAGAGTGTGGATGGTACAGCATGATCCATAACAACTACTGGAAGAACAATTCATCTCATATATTCTGATGATCATAAAAAAACACCACCTACAGGTTTGCTTGTACCCTCCTGTTATTATTCCAGAACAACTTAAATAAAATGCTAGTTTGTGGTCCTTTGTTCTTGAAAAAGAAAGTATTAAAAAAAACTTGCAAAGAAGATGTGTATTTTCTGTTTTATATACAAAATCACTTTTAAAATATTTAAATTCAAGCTATTAATACAGTTAACCTGTAACTCAGAGACCCCTCCAAAAACTTTGGGCTTATAGATTACAGATTGGGTCCCTCAGAGTCAAGATCTCTTCTTTAGATTCATGACCCTAATCTGGAAAGGATCCAACAATAGTCCCCTAGATGAAATTTAGCAGTTTTGCATAAGGCTTTCCAAATGTCCATCAGCTCCCGCAACATTCCTTTTATTTCATTGACCTTCAGTCCATCTAAAGTGATTTATTCACTGTCCCTCTTATTCAACTACATTTTCTGTCTCTGTATCTTTGTACTATTAGTTCTCCCCTATGCCAAGAATTCTATCTCTTTTTACCTCCTTTACAGAATCTTTTTCTTCCTTCCAGAATATGTTAAACCACCATGTTTTGTGTAAAAACATTTCCTGATTCCAGATTATTAGTGCCATCTTTTCCCAAACTATCTTGTTTTTCTTCTTAACAGAGTTCAGGATTGATAGCTAGATAGGTGACAGGTCTATGTATAGCTACGTGACTCTGGTCAAGCCACATGACCTGTCTAAGTCTGTTTCCTCATCTGTAGAATGGGAATAATAAGAAAGTGTACCTTCAAGAGTTGTTATAAGAATCAATTAAGATTATACATGTATGCATTTACATATAGACATACATGATATTGTTTTTTAAATCTTGAAATGTTTTATAAATACTAGCTATTATTTTCTCTTCCTCTCATAGAGCTCCTAACTTCTCTCATTTTCACTATAATCTATCTAGATAGATGTTGGATACACATATCTACCTTGAAATTTGTCTCACTTCAAAGCTCATTTATTTCTCTTTTTGATATCTGTCTACCTATTTGTGTTTGTAGCATCCCCTCTCTGGCTTCTTCCCACTTATGCTGATGGACTGAATTTCCAAAATGCTGCCTTGACCATTAGTACTCAAATTTGAGGGTTATCCCTAAGGGGATCAGTTTCTTGTACTGTCATTTATATGTTCCCCACAGGTGTACTTTTAATGATAAGTGTACAGACAGAAAACTAGTCTTTAGGAAAGTTCTTAAATAAGAAGAGACATGATATGGTTTAACGAATAAAGAGTTGAATTCAGAGATGGAAAGACCTGCATTCAAATCAGCCTTCTGAAACAGGTTAGAATTTTTAAAATTAATTTATTTATTTGTGGAATAAAGCAAGTATTTCAATAATGTAGTTGAATAAAAAAAAGATTGCATATGAAACTACAAATCAATTCTTTGCAGCATTCTATTTCTTTTAAATATATAATAAAGTTACCAAGTAAATTCTCCCCCTCTTTTTTCTTCCCTCCTTCTCCTTTCCCCTCTATCCATTCCGCCCACCAGAGAAGGCAGTCTGTATAAGTTACTCTGCCTCTCATATTGTAGTCCTCTAAACTCTTTGTTTTGTTGCTTGCAACTCTCTAAGACTGAGGTTTTCAAAGACAGTTCAAATTTACATTAGTAGAGGGAGCTTTCTGACCTGCTTATTCTTTATGCCAGCAAATCATAAATCAAGTCCATATCTCTTTATTTGAAGAACATTAGAAAAATAGACAAACAGTAAATGGTAGCATATTCTTCTTAAATTTAGGCACACTGTCCTCTTTTTTTGAGGCAATTGAGGGGCAGATAGGTGGTACAGTGAATAGAGCATCAACCCGGGGGTCAGGAGGACCTGAATTAAAAGCTGGTCTCAGATACTTGACAAATTTACTAGCTGTATGACCTTGGGCAAGTCATTTAACCCCAATTGCATTGCTTTTCCTCCTCCTCAAAAAAAAGAGGCAATAGGGGCTAAGTTAGTAATTATCTGACTCCAGGACCATTGTTCTATCCATTATATACATGGCAGCCACAATCTGGTAAAAAAATAGATTTACAAAATTCTTGAGGAAGACATCTTATGACCTCCCTTGAAGTCCTGTGGCCACAGCAAAGTTTAGAAGCAGTAAGTGCAGATACACTGGCAGCTCTAGCTACAACCCTGCACACAGGCATCCCAGGGCACTGGGTCTTCTTCACACAGGATGAAAGTAGCAGTAGAATTCAGCAGCCCCGGGTGTCTGAGCTGTCATTATGGTTGTTGTTTGTCCTTCATTCTCAAAGAGACCCACAACATCAGAAAGATGATGTCATGACATGCAAGTGAATTGGATTTAAGTGAGGTAGGGCTGTGCAAAGTCATCTCAAAAGGACCACACTCTTCACCTTCTTGCATGACGAAAGAAAAAGTGCCCTAAAAATGATCTGTTTCATTTGATCCTGGCCTGCTTACTTCAGTAGGCATAGATCCTACTTGGCAATCAAAACATGCACAAAAAGGTATTTTTGTTTTGGTTTGTTTTGGTTTGCAAAGATGATTTCACTCATTATGTAGACATTGAATGTGTTCATGCTCAAGAACAACACAAAAATCTAGATGTCCTGAGAGGTAACCAGAGAACTCAGCAGGTATTGCTTCCAAATAAAAGACTCGAGAGCAACATGTCTGTCAATTGAAGGCCAGATCTGGATACACATTTTTCCTGGAGTGGCCACTGTGTTGAGGAGTTTTATGCTGCTGGTGTAGGTTTGGCAATTAGAACTAATCTAATCAGCAGACTTGAATATCTCCCAAAAGGAATGAATGACAGGATTATGAAATGTGACTGCCACTTGTAGGAAGGACCCCTGCTACTATCATCAGCGTGTATGCTCACACTATAATGAACTCTGATGAGGTAAACAAAGAAAAAAATATTCTATGAAAACTGGGAACCCCTCATTATCAATGTGCTGAAAGAGGACGAGCTTATAATTCTGTATGACTTTAACACAAGAGTAGGCACAGACTATGATAGGGAGTCCTTGGGAGGACTAAAGTTGGAAACAACAATAATAATGATTACTTACTCCTGAAAACTTGTTTTCATGTTTTCAGTCTCATGACCTTCTCATCATCAACACTGTCTTCTGCTTCCTGAATGGCAACAAAAAATTGCGCATACACCCTCACATCAAGCACTGGCATTTTATAGACTACATCATTGTAAGGAGAAGAGACATGTAGGATGTAAAAGTGATACAGGCAATGTGTAGTGCAGAGTGCTGTACTGATCATAGACTTATCCTCTTCAAGCTAAACATTAACATTTAGCAAAAGTGTCAAACCCAAGTCAAATTGACCTCTAGGAGGCTCAAAGACAACAGATTAGGGTGCTTCTCCATGTTTGAACATTTCATTGCTGAGCTAGAGGGAAAGCTGAGCTAGAACACAGCAACAGTGGAGCAGAAAAGGAGTAGGCAGCTTGCAGAATCTTGGTGCACAGTATTTCATTTGTTCATTTTGGCCAGAATACTAACAAACAAGATTGACTTGATTAAAATGATGGAGAAATGTATAAACTACTAAATGAGAAATAAGTACTTCACAGGGTTTACTAGCAGGACAGCTCATCTGTCTCCAAGAAGGTAGCATTTAGTTCCATAAAAAATAAAGCACAAACAAAGCTTGATGAGATGCGGATTCTCTGCTTAGGAAGAAGGTAGATATGATTCAATTTTACACTGACACCTGCAGTCCAAAGAATTGCTACAATTCCCTGAAAACCATCTATAGGTCAAAGTCCTCTGGTGCGTCTCAATTACTCAGTGCTGGTGGAGCCACATTGATCATTAATAATGACATGATCCTAAAGAAATGGGTTGAACACTTCCATATTGTCATCAATCAATACTGAAGTCATCGATTATATGCCTCACATTGTAGTCAATCCTTCTCTAGGCAAACCTCCAACTGAAGAAGGGAGACTGCATGCCATTAGGCTCTTCTCACGTGTGAAAGTATCTGGTACTGTTATTGTACAGAGGTGTGTGTGTGTGTGTGTGTGTGTGTGTGTGTGTGAAAGAGAGAGAGACAGACAGACAGACAGACAGAGACAGAGAGAGAGACAGAGAGACAGAGAGAGACAGGGTGAGACACAGAACAGAGGTCTGTATACAACATTAATTGATCTCACCAGGGTCTTTGATACTGTTAGTTATAAATGCTTATGCAAAACTATAGCTAAATTGGGTTGTCCAGAGAAGTTCATCCATTGTACATGTTTCATGACAGCATGGTTACATGGATTCTGGATAACAGATGATGCTTTTGTGCTTTCTCAATCACCAATGGAGTGAAGGTGCATTGTCTGCTTGCTCCCATGATTTTTAGCATGTTTTCAGTAATGCTGTTAGACACCTTCAAAGGGAACAGAATGGCATCAAGGTCAGCTATGATAGTGATGTTAAATTATTTTACTTATAAAGGCTATAATCTAAGACTGAAATAGAGGAGAGTTAGTACATGATTTTTTTGTTTTCCTTTTGTTCGCAGATGAGTATACCTTCAATGCAGCTTCTGACACTGAGATGCACCAAAGTATGATTCAATTCTCTACTGCTTGTGCTTATTTTGGCCTAATAATTAACACCAAGAAAGCATACGAGCTAGCATCACACCATCCATACATGGAACCATCATTTACAGCAAATGGAGAAATATTGAATGCTGTGCATAAGTTCACTTACCTTGACAGTGTACTTTCCAAGGAAGTACATGTAGTTGATGAAGTTGATGCATGTATGGTCAGAGCATTTGGCAGCCTTCAAAAGAAAAAGTGGGATGGAAGAGACATTAGACTGCCAAACGAGGCATTGTGATTACTTAATTATTGTATGTCTGTGAAATTGGGAGAGTGTACTGTCCCAAGTCAGAAAATTGAACCACTTCCACTAGAATTGTGTTGGGAAGATTCTGAACAATACCTTGCAAGGTAAGGTACTGGTTACTGAGGTTCTCCCTCAAGCTGAACTGTCAAACATTCAAACTCTACTTCAGAGTGTACAGCTCCAATATCACATACTCACAAATACTTAATACATACATAGCAGCTATGTGAAGTTATGGCGCTTTGGGTCTTGAGTTGGGGAAGATGCGAATTCAAATCCATCTTCAGAAACTTCCTAAGTATATGATCCTAGACAAGTCCTGCCTCAGTTTTCTCAACTGTAAAAATGGGGGTAATAGTAGGACATATATACTAGATGTGTTGAAGAAATGAAATGAGATAGTGTTTTCCACTAGACTGTGAGATTTTCTAGGGCAGGGATTAACGTTTGCCTTTCTTTATGTCTCCAATACTTAGTACAATTACTGGTATACAGTTAGTTCTTGTCCTTCATTCTTGAAGGGACTAAAATGGCATCACTCTGTTGTGCTTAAGGTACAGTGTGTCTGACTGTAACTGATAAAAGCACTCAGAAGGTTGTATACCACAGGATAGGCACAAATAGTCCACATGAACATTAGGAGTGGTGATGTCTCTAAATGTGTGAATCTCCCAAGTCTTTTACCCTACTACATTCCTGCTTCACTCATAGAGCACAGCACCTTCTTTGATGTGGTGATACTATGCCAGTGTCTCATGTCACACATGTCACACAACTGATTTCAAAGTTCTCCAGAGACCTTGATTGTATCTTTGTATCATTTATTCTGACATCCATGTGAGTGGTTGCATTGGTTAATTCTTCATGAAAGAATCTTTTAGGTGAATGTAAATTTGGCATTCAAACAATGTGGCCAGTTCATCAGAGTTACACTCTGCAGTAGAGTTTGAATGCTTGACAGTATAGTTTGAGGAAGGAACTCAGTGTCTCAGTATCCATCTTATGTTTCCAGGTGATCTTCAGTTCAGGGGGTGGGGAGGAGACAGAGGAAGGGGGGGGAAGAGAAAGAGAGAGAGAGAAAGAGAGAGAGAAAGAGAGAGAGAGAGAGAGAGAGAGAGAGAGAGAGAGAGAGAGAGAGAGAGAGAGAGAGAGAGAGAGATTAGCTGTGTGACCCTGGACAAGTCACTTAACCCTGTTTGCCTCAGTTATTTATCTGTCAAAACAGCTGGAGAAAGAAATGGCAAACCACTACAGTACCTTTGCCAAGAAAACCCCAAATAGGGTCACAGAGAGTAAGACATGACTGAAATGATTCAACAACCCCAAAATGGTTACCAATGGTTACAGTAGATGATGTATATATAGGTGTATGTATGTGTCTATGTCTCTACCTATGGCTCTCTATTTTACACATCAGTCAAAGTACAAAGTGGCAACATTTTCTTCTTTACAATCCTTCACTTATTAGATATTTGGAATGTTTTTTGCTATGTGGTGCTTATATTAGCTTAGTGATATAAACATCCTTATATGTTCCTGTAATGAATGTCTAACATTTCATTTTAAGGCATAGTAAAATGGTTTTTAATTCCATGGAAGTCTTGCTATAATGCACTGTTGACAGAATTGTGATCTTATTTTCTCTAAGAGTATCATCAGACAACAAAATATGCCAGCATCTACAATGTTAGACAAACTTTGAGCAGCATCCCAAAACAGACTTTGTTTTCAAGGACTAACCTATCTCAATGGATTGGATTATTGTTAAAACTTTGGCTACCAGCTGAATTGTTTAGCAATTTAAACCCAAGGACCAAATATAAAAAATGATAATGGGACTTAATCCTAGAGGATACTTTGCTACTTTTTGAGTGATAATAATACAGTAGGAGACAAGAGGGAGCAGAGGATCATGAGAATCAGCAATTTTTAGAGCATCTGTAAACAGTAGAGTAAGAGCTGTATAAAGGAGAGAGAATTGGGCTGTGTGATGTTAGATGTGTCATTTCCCTTTTTAATAGGGAAATTCATGGGACTAGAAACTGTAAACAAAAATGTCAACATTCATTGGTGGAGGAATTTAACTCATCCAAATAAAATAAAGGTTCTATCCCAGTCCTTGATTTTAATTTTAGCTTAGTTGATGGTAATGTAAATGTGACCATCTAGTAATAACTATTAAATTATAATACTGCTGAATAACCTGAATATAAACCACTGGTCTCTTTCTCATAGATGACCTTGGAATTGTTGAGGAAGTTATAGGAAAGTGAAATGATATTTCATAGGCAAATTTGAAAATGAGTATTTGTAGAGGTAAACAAAGAATTTGGAGGATATACTCTGACTCTGTTCTTAGGTATCTTTTGGGATAGAATCGGAGTTAAAGGAATTCTATGAAAAAAAGTTAAATATTTGAATGAAACTCTCTGTGTGTGTGTGGGTGTGTGTTTAATATTCAATTATTTTGATACCAAAGTGTGTATAGGGAAGGATAACAAAAATGTGTTGGAAAATATGACTGTATCAATCATCAAAATAAACTCCAAATTTGTAGACCACAGAAAACTTTCATGCATAAACAACATACATGCAAACACACATATGTACACATATGCATATGAACATGTGTGTTTATATTTGAATGTATACATGTATACAGACATACAGACAAATGTATATGTGTGTGTGTGTGTGTGTGTATAAAAGAATTAAAATCAGAAGGCATTGCATAAAATTAAAACAGCTTGAGGGAACGAAACAGATAAAGGAATGGACATCAACCTAAATCATCTAAATGTTCTATTATGTTTCCCTGATATAAAACAATCAACAACAAAAGGTCACCAAAAGGGTTTACAAATTGTGACAGACAGCAGATTATACAAATCTATATACTGATATATGATATTATTAATCATATATTTGTCTTCTTTTAAAAAGGAGATATGACCACTAATGGCACCCATTTAGGAAAGAAGCTCGTTTACAAAATAGGACAGTGGAGTATATTAGAATATTATGAAGAGTATTACTTTACGGATAAGTAAGAAATGAAGGAAGGGAAATGAGTCTGCAGTAACTTCACCCCTAAAGTAATTTCTTCAAAGACTATAGCAGTCTACCCATTCATTGATAAATACAGACTTCCTTAGAATGTGGAAAGGCCTGGTCTCAATATTTTACCTCACTCTTTTGAAGCTAACAAAAAAGTTTCCAATTTGGAAGTCTGATGATGAATCCACTAGATATTTTATGAGATCCTTTCAAAGAAAACCAAATTAATTTTATGGAGTTAAAAGGGTGGGAGGGGATTGTGCAATGTGGGTGGAAATGTGCATTTGACCAGAATAAGATAAGAACAATGCTTTATAGTTATAATCCAACCTGGAATGACAGAAAATAAGTTATGCAAACCAGGGCTGGCAGATTTTTCCCCCTCACTAGTGAAATTTCTTAAAAACCCTAAATAACTGACTGTTCAAGAGCCAACAATTGAAATGGAAGTTAAAAGCTTTGTTTGCACAGGTGGTTTTCCTACTGGGAAACTGACTAGCTTCTTAGCACTGTAGTCTGCTCAATGATTCTGAGTTTTCATTTGTTTAATGTCTGCCAGACTTGACAACAACAGAAGCCATTAAAAAATGCTGACACATCACTTATCAAATTATCTAAATGGTATGAACATGAAATTCCACTTTGAAAGAAAATGAATCTATGGAGGGGAGTAGTACACAGATAGTCTAATGATTGGAGAGGGAAAACTAGAGCTAAGTATTGATGAAATCAGGTATATCTATCTGTCAGACATCTGATCTGAGTGATTTTTTTTCTTACACTCTGATACTTTAAATTAACTGATTCCCAGACCCTAGAAATGTCTTTCTTTATCTTCCCCAATGAACAGGTTTAAATCTTGACAATGATAAATACAGAATAAGAAAAAAAAACATGAACCATGTAATTCAGATTTCTCAATTAGTAATGGAAGAATTACTGAAAACAAGAGGTTGTTTTTCACATGGAAGGCTCATTGTAAAGGACATTATAGGCATGTGAGAAAAAAATTGCAACATCAGCATAGTGATAACTGCTGGTCCCAAATTACCTATTCTTATAGCACATATGTACTTCAATGAGAGTGTGGAGTATGTAGACAAGCTCTTGCTCTGGCTTTGTAAATACTTTATGACAATTGCCTTCTGTTTTCTTAATCCCTGGTTGTGGTGTCTTGGTCAAGACAATCTTGGATCCTCTGATTTTAAAACTCAAAGCATAAAGAGACACTAATGTTTGTGCTCATGTGTGTGCATGTGTGTTTCTCCAAAGAAAGCCTAATCTCAATTTCATGATTATTAGAGTTAATAAATCAGCAATACTCCAATCTCTTTTCTGATTAGATTGGGGAAGTCTACTTCACTCTCCTAACTTCTGTTTCCCAGGAAAGTTAGTCTGGATTTTTTTTGTTTTTATTTCCTGTTTTGTGAAAAAAACATTTTTCACCCTTTATCTTTTATTTAGTTGCTCATTTTAGAAACATTTTCATTTCCTCCAAGACATTTTTCCCATGTCCTGATGTTTATAGAATCCTGTTTTCCAATTATTTTCCTTTTTTTCATTCTTTCCATTCAATGAATTTATTTTTTTTTTGTTTAGTCATTTCAGTTGTGTCTGACATTTTGTGACCTCTTTAGGGCCTTTCTTGTCAAAAATACTGGAGTGGTTTGGTATTTCCTTCTTCAGCTCATTTAACATATAAGGAAATGCAGGTAGACATGATTAAGTGACTTTCCCAGGCTCATACAGCTAGCAAATGTCTGAAGTCAGATTTGGACAAAGGAAGATGAGTCTTACTGATTTTAGACCTGGCACTCTGTTCACTGTGCCATCTTACTGCCTTGCGTACTTCATAGAGCTATTAGAAATACAAAATACTTATTACCGATTTATGCCTTTAACTCTGTGTTTTGATAAAAATCTTGTATTTGATAAGGATCCATTATTTAATGAACTGATTTTGCAAATGTTGTTTAACTGAGCAGTTATGTGGTACAGTGATGAGAGTACTGGCCTAGAATGACAAATACTTGAATCCAATCAATCAATAAAGAAACATTTATTAAGCAACAACTATGTGCTAAACAGTGTTTTGGGTTGTGGACTTACTAGCCTGCGTGACACCAGGTATCAATACAAAATGAGGCAACTGGTTTTGATAACCAGTATAAATAAGATAGAATTTTTTTGATTGCTTTTTGATAATGATACACAAATTGATTGACATCTTCCATGTGGGTTCTAATGGATGGAAAGTCATTTGGGAAGTTGGTTTTAGTTGCTTGAATTGGAAAATCTCATTTTAGTTATTATTATCTTTCTCAGCATTTGGCCAGTTGCTCTTGGGACAGATACATAGAGTTCCAGAATTATTTTTTCCCCTTTAGAAAGCAAGGAGAGAAGCAAGGGTGAAGAGGCCCGTGAATAGCATCGTTTGGGAGACTGGAGATTAGAATTCCATCTGTAGCATTGTAAAATGCCACACACCCTCCTTCATAATCAAGGAAAACACCCACTTTAGGAATAAGTTGGCTTACATGAATATCATGATTCAAACACAAGAGGAGAAAGTCATTTCCCATTTGGACAGATACAAGGGTACTTTTATCCCAAGGCAACTTGCAGCCATTTATCTTCTTTTTGATTGATTCCTTACAGACTCCCACTTCCCATTTGGTTGTGTTCTCCACCTCTGTTTCTCAGTAGTGTTTCCCTGAGGTGAACTCTTAGTGGCCAAGATGCAGAGAGTCAATTCAAACCTTTCTGGGTTGTCAGGCACATCCTGGGGGACAGAAACATATTTGATACTCTTCAAGTCATCAGACAGGATGAGATGAGGATCAGCTGATTCAGGATCCAGAGTCATCTCCCCTGTTAAAAAAAAAAAGAGAGAGAGAGAGACATCTTTCACCTTACATTCCAGAACCTGGAGTTTAGTAGATAAGAAAAGGATTCCCTAATCCTGGGAGAACCTCACACTATAGGATACCAGTCACAATCACCACCCACTGGGATTATACCCAAGCTCACTAGGTTATCTGATTTCTGACACTTGGATGAGCGACTTCACTTTCTAATAACTCAGTTTCCTTAAAAATAAGGATGATAGGGTGTGGATTCAATGATCTTTAAGATTCTCAGAGTTTTAGCTTCATCTTAGACCTATTGTCTTAAGACATTCATTGAATTTTTAGCAAACTTTAAGTACCAACTCCAGTCAGGTAGTGAAAGATATGAAGAATTAATCATGTAGGTAGTAGTACCTGCATAATTACTTTCAAAATATAGTTTAAAAGGCAGCAATGATAAACATTCCAATATTGAAAGAGCCAGTTTTTAACCCATTTTTAAATGGCTGACCCACAGAGGGGTTCACTCTTTTTCCATTCTTCCAGAAATCGCTGTCTTCCACAAGATTTTAATCTCTATGACAACTCGAGACATACTCAGCACAATAACAAATAGAGTGCCAACATACAGCATTTTTCCAACAATATGAGAATTCCTGGGAATTCTAAAGTGTCCATTGAGGTCACTGTGTGGTGACTTATTGTGGAAAGTCAGCAGCATTTCTCTCAAGCCAGGGATGGGGTACATGGTCCATCTGGGTGAAGCAATAACAGGATTTTGGAGTAGTTCCTCATTCCTATGCACAAAGAACACTTGATTACAAAAGTTGTTATCAGGACAGTTAAAAAAAGGTTAGCAGGACTTATCATGATAACAAATATCAGTATTTCTAGTACTATGGATCCCAATGAGCCCCTTTCATTCAGTCTACCTCCTTCACAGACTGTTTGTATGTGATTCAATTTGCTATAGAATAGAAGCCTACCTTTCCAATGTGCCTTTTGAATCCTAGAGGGAAGAAACAAAATGAGATTTAATCTTCTACTCCTTAGTCAATTCCCAAGACATCATATTTTTCAGAGAGTATATATACACTTCCCCACAGTCTCTTTTCTTCCTGCCAGATATTTTCCATGAAAAAATAAAATTATTGAAAAAAAAAGAATGGAAGGAAATCTAAAATTGCTAAGAAGCAGCCCTTGGCCATTCTTTATTGGTTTGATGTTATTTGACCCCTTCTAAAATGGGGAAATCATTCCATTTTAAAGAAGTGCTATTTTGGGGGGCTGCCAGGTGGTACAGCCAATAGAGCACCAGTCTTGGAATCAGGAGGACCTTAATTCAAATCCAGCCTCAGACACTTGAAACACTTAGTAGCTTTGTGACCTTGGGCAAGTTACTGAAACCCAATTGCCTTCTCTTCCCCCCTCCAAAAAAAAAAATCTTCTTTGGGGAAGCTAGGTGGCACAGTGAATAGAGCTCTGGTTCTGGAGTCAGGAAGACCTGAGTTCAAATCCAGACTCAGACACCTGATACACTTTATAGCTGTGTGATCTTGGGCAAGTAAGTTAACCCCAACTGCTTTGCCTTCTCCTCTCCAGAAAAAAGTTCTATTCTTGCCCATCTGTTCTCTCTCTCTCTCTTTCTCTCTCTCTCTCTCTCTCTCTCTCTCTCTCTCTCTCTCTCTCTCTCTCTCTCTCTCTCTCTCTCTCTCTCTCTCTTTCTCTCATTCTCTCTCTCTCTCTCTCTCATTTTCTCTCTCATTCTTTCTCTCTCTCACTTTCCCAACAAAATTCATCATACAGAGACTCCTATTGTTTTCATGAAGAAAGAGGACAACAGATCAGGAAATTGGCAAAAGGTTGGGAGTCTGGGAGACTGGAACAAATCCTTTGTTAAAAGTCGACATGGGTGGGTAATATGGGCTTTGAGGTTAAAGGGATATTGTCTTATCTTCCACAGATGAAATTGGAATAGAGCCCAGAAGCCTGAAGTAAGGTTGTATTCCAGGGTCATAATCTTAACAAGGATCTACTTTCTCAACAACTGTCTCCCCAAAGTCCAAAGAAGGAAAGAAATTAACAGCCCTTCCTCATCCTACACTACAGATGTGGTTTTGTACCGATTGTTTATTGTGGAAAGATTAGAATATTAAAATGAGTAGGGATCTCAAACCTTACCTAGGCCTACCCATGGTGCATGAAGAATGGCTATAGACTCTCAGTAGTCTCTCAAGATCCATTTGAAGTCTTCCTCTTGGAGGGAAATCACCACCTCCAGAGAGAGAGCAAACCATTTTGGGCAACATCTTTGCACTGTGAGAGGATCTCTTGGTCATAGATTAGGAGACTTGGAGGGATTAAAGCATGAGCTCAAATACTGCCTCTGACACTCAAGAGCTAATACTGAGTCTTTCAAATGTTCTGAAGCTCAGAGTCCTCCTTCTCTAGAATAGGGATAATAACAACTGTCTTGCCAAATGCCAAAGGATTGTTGTGTCTCCAAATTAAGATAATGGATGTAGATCAGTTTGGACTCCTAAAGTACCAAAATAATTAGAGAAACTATGACTGCTATTATTCAATCCATTGCCCCTAATTCTGTCCTCTGAGAAATAAGGGTAATCCCCATGGTCCTATGTCCTTTGATAGAGACATCACGGACCCTCCCCCCACCCTCTCTTTTCTTGTTCTCATCATTCTAGGTTTTTGTTTAAATCACTCACCAGGAGCATCTCAATGGCAAGCTTCTCAAGACTCTTCTCTATTTCTGACCTAGTCATTTGGAGACTGTAGATCTGTTGGGTCATTTTCTCCTTGCTCTCCTCAAACTTTGCCAAGTTTTCCTTTAGTTGCTGGTCCAGTCTTTGCAGATGGAGTTGTTTTTGGTCTGACAAGAACTGGTGCTTTTCCCCAAATTCAGACTTAATGGTCTGTTTCATATCCTGGTCTTCTGACTGTAACAAGAGAAATTAGGATAAAGGCAAGAAATGAAATGTCAATAAATGTCAGGGCCAGCATCATGCCAGTGTGCTAGTTATTCGTTCCTTTTACCCATCTGAGCAGATTTCTGGGCTATAATGCAGGCACAGCTTTTCTGTCTGCATTCCCCAAACTGCCCACTTAGAAGCTCATTCAGGTACAATGTTTCTTTTAAAAAAATTTTTTTTAATGTAATAAATTTTATTTGTTTTCTTGTTTACATCACTCATTTTCATGAGATTTTTGAATTACAAATTTTCTCCCTGTCTTTCCCCTACCCCAACCCCAAAACAGCGATCCCACTGTGGAGCCCCTCCCCTGGTCTGCTCTCTAACTTTCTGGTAGGGCAGGAAGGGTCTCCCTATCCCAACCCCTGTATGTCTTGATTCCTAGTTGCAGGTATTGCAGAGCTATAAATTCTAGATTCTTTTGGTTCCTCCCTTGTCACCCACCCCCGCTGGAAGGACAACCAATTCAATACAGGCTGTGTAGGTGTGATTATACAGGAGATCTTCATAGTGGACATATTGTGACAGTGAT
>CM053601.1:10079098-10110349 GCA_028646575.1 Pseudocheirus occidentalis
GTTTTCTTCAGTCAGGTTGTTGATTCTCTTTTCATGGTTTTCTTGCATCATTCTCATTTTTCCTTCCAGTTTTTTCACCACTTCTCTTATTTATTTTTCAAAGTCCTTTTTCAGATTACCTATAGATACTAGGCATTCTTCAAGTGTCTTGGAAGCAGTTGGTGTGGGAGTTCTGACTGGGTTGTCTTCCTCCTGTTCCATGCTTTGATCCTTTTAGTCCACAAAAAAGGATTCTAGAGTTTTATTGCTGTTCTTATTTTGCTTTTCCTCATGTTGGCCAGTCAATAAATTGGTTGGTTTTTTTAGCTTTGTGAAACTCTGCTTCCAGGGGGGAAAGCTCAGTTCCAAATCGCTGGGGTTTTCCCAGCTGCCGGAACTATTAGGGGGGTGTTGCAGCCTCCCCTATCTTTAGCTTACTGAAAGCGTTCCCTAGGACCACCACCCAAGACCACGATATGGATCCAGGCTGCTCAACACAAGAGCACTTTGCCCTGATCAATTGACTCAGCCCCCTGCGGGATCCACAGGCCAGGGGCTCTGAAGCAGCCCAGTTGGGGTATCTGCTGGTTATAGCAGTTTCTGCCATTCCCCCACTGCTTCCTTGCCCTGGGGGTAGATTGGCTGGACTGCTTTTCCTCCCCCAAATTTAGCTTGAAAGCTACACTCACTTTCACTGACATTTAATCCTGGCTTAGTAGATATGAAGATTTCTCCAGGTGCTTTAGATCTTCTCTGAAGGAGACTCACACTGTGGCTTGGGAGGCTCGGCTCCTCCCAACTGCCCTGGAGCCTGGCCACATGGCAGTTTTAGGCTGGGCTGGTCTCGGCTCCTGCCTGCAGGTCTGCGGGATAAGCCCCTCCTGCCTAGCTGCCTTTATTTAATCCCTATTTTTCACACCTTGGTAGATGTAGAGTTGCTGGAGGCTGTAGATCTTCTCTCTTCTAGACTGGCTGTGGCTGGGCTCACCTTGGCTCCTTCCTACCACCCAGGGCCTGGCCGCGGTTTAGGTTTCAGGCTGGGCTGGCCTCGGCCGGCATCCTGCTGCAATGATCTCCTGCTGCTAAGCTGCCTTCTGTGAAAGATGTGTTTTCTGTATTTTTTGAGTTTGAGAGTCCTAGAATTTGTCCAGAGTCATATTTTTATGGATGTTTAGGGTGGCTGCGTGGGAGCTGTGGGACCCTCCTGCTTCTATGCTGCCATCTTGGCTCTGCCCCAAGAACTCCCCTGCAATGTCTCTTAAAGGCCCTTTTCTTGAGGAGTAGGCAATAATGGAAAGCAGAGAGGAAGAGTGTTCTTTTAAAGAGAGAGTCCTCAAACGTCCAACACAGATAGTTTCCTCTACAACTGTCCAAAGTTCATAAAAAAACAGACTCTTCGTGTCCATGTTTTAGTTGATTAATTTTAAAAACAAAGTTCTTCTACCCCTACTTACATTTAGGTATTAAAATGTGAACCAATAACAATAGCAAAATACTATTACCTATGTATATTAACACAAATCTCTTCCATTAAACAATTAGACTTTTTCTTCCCTGTCCACCATTGACTATCTCTTTCATGAAAGGCCTTCAAGAAACAACATACTTACAAGAAAAGGCAGAGACACTGACTTTACATTCGTGCTTCTCCCTCACACACATATTTCAGTTCTACTTCAAGATCATTCCTTTTCCCCTTAAACTCTTCCATATTCTCTAGAGATTCTTTGATAAGAAAAAAAAACAAAGTCTTACTAAAACCTCTATTTTAGACCGTACTGACCCCCAGCATTTTAGAAAGTTATCAACCTTCCTGAGCCTTTGCCTTAGCCACTCCTCATTCCTAGAATTCAGTGTCTCTTCAATTCTGCCTCAGTGAGGTCTTTTCTTCAAGACCTTGTTTAATTCCATCCTCTCCTTCACCTTTTTCCAATCCTTACCTTTTATGATATTAATGTCAAAATTAGGTTTTGTTGATTCTTCTTCCATTTCTTCTGTATTTACCTACAAATATTCTTATGCTCTTTTTGACTAAAGGAAAAGCTCTTGGAGGGAGTGATTGTTTAGTTCCTTTGACTTTCATTCCCAGAGACAAGCAAAGCACCTAGCACCTGGTACTTCTTTTATTAATGTTTAATTGTTTGAATGATTTTTTTTAATTTTATTTTTCCTTAGCATACAGTGCTATTCTTTGCTCTAAGGAACCATGTCCAATTATTGGAGAATGAGGATGGTCAAATATGATCACAGTGTAAGATGGAGCATACATAGGGAAGGTCATAGCTCCCTCAGGTTTTTATGGCTTAGCCTTTGAGAATCTCTGCTCTATTTATTGTCTGGTTACACTAGATCTCCACCAAGATCTGTTCAGAAAAGAATGCATTTGAGAGAGTCCAATGACCAACACAGAACTGGCCCTTCCTGCAGCATTCTGGAGGTGATATTGCAGATACCTTCTCTTGTTCATGTCTGAAGCACTGTTCTGTGTTTAGGCCTAATACTCACCTTGAGCATTTCCACAGGCGGCTGCTGTGGGTTCATTGGCAGATTCAGGTTCTCTTGGGACTGGCCATCCTTGCTCTTCTCAGTTGCTAGCTTGTCTCTTGCTTGCTCATCCAGGCTTTGCAATTGTAACTCTTCTTCCTCCAGAAAGAACTGGTCCGTTTTCTCATACTAAGAAACAACCAAGTCTTTGAGAGTCTGGCCCTCCACCTATCACCCAAGGAGTTGAAATAAATGAAGGAAAGCCAAGTCAGTGAGTGTCAGGGTTCATATAGGTTTCAAACATTTGTGCTAGTTATTACTTGCCTTTGTCTGAGCAGGCTTATGGGCCATGTTGACAGTCACAGCTTTCCTCTTTGCCTTCCTATTTTTTTTTCTTCCAGGAACAGTAAGGTAGAGTCTGTCTTGAAGACTCTTTTCCTAATGAATAGCTGATGTCAGAAAGGTCAGAGAGAGTGCTTTGTACAAAGGCATAAATGAAGAGTGCTTAAATGTATACTGAACACTGATTCTTTCCGAAGTGTCTCAAGCCAATTAGAATTTTTTTCTTTTACATACATATGTATTTTTTTCCTCTTTAAAGATTTACTTATATTTAGTTTTCAACATTCACTTCTATAAAATTTTGACTCCTAAAATTTTATATAAAAATTTGACATCTCCTCCTCCTCTCTGTCCTCCTCCCTCTCCTGTAAATTACATATTTGAAAAGGCACATTTTTATTTGTGGATTAAAATGTTTATGAATAATGGTGCTGAGAACTTTCATCCTTAAAACAAGTCTGTTTTGTTATAGAAATTACTTCTCCTGCCCTTTATATCAGTTATAATTCCATATGAAAAAGGCTTTTAGAAGATCAGGCATCTTCCCATTTTTATCACTAAAAAAAAGTCAGATCCTTACCTCCCATGGTGCTCCTCTCATTTTCTCCCATTGCAATTCCAATTGAAATTTTTCCTTCTTACTCTTTAAGATGTCCCAGGCTGCTTGGAGCTTCTCTTGCAATAAAAATGACTTCTTAGTACAATCTCTGTTTTATACCAAGCATGTTCCCAATTGATCATGAAGAAAGTTGAATGAACAGATGCTCTGTCTCTTTGAGCATTGAAATTGAACAAATCACCTTACCATGCACTGACCAGAAGCCTTTTCCAAAGGAAGGACTTTGTGGTCCTTGTGCTCCTTGGTTACAAAGCAAGGCCCCCACAAGCGTCTGTGGTCCTCTTCACAGAACAGGATCTCTTCTTTCCAGTGTTACTTGTAGGTGGCCAGGTCCCTGATGCTCTCCAGAAAGTGAGGTCTAAGCATCTTGCCAAAGACAGGCAGATTTTGAGTCCTTCTATTATACAAAAAGTGTCCAAATTCAATGACTGTCTTGGCAATTTGGGCAAGTTATTGGTGTGTGAGATTCCTTCCAGCAGCTGAAAAGACACTAGTTGCAGAAGGTATGGCCATCTTTGATATTCACTGGGTCAATGAAATAACCCAAGCACATGAAACAGGTGAGATTCTCTTTGAGAAATTCAAGCAAGATTTTAGCATCCATATTCCTAGGCCTGGGGAGAAAACATCAGTAAAATTTTGACTAGGGAAATCTTGTGCAACAGAACATATATCAGAACTGTAGGGCAGACTGATTTGAACGGATTGAGGAGTTGACTGATGGCCTGGACCAAAGTGAACCATATCCTAAGAAGATGGATCCAACATACCAAGTCTCAAATCACCCTCCTAACATAATCAGGGAAATGAGAGTCCTAGGCTTCAGAGATGACAGGCTGAGGGCTATGAAACTAACTTATGGGTGAGCCTCATCTCCAGCGTTTTGTTTTTACAATAAACTTTATTTTTCTATTTCTGGGTTGATGATTTGTTTTTTCTAGATTGAGCTCCATTCCCACCTGATTCAGGGGACAACTCTGTGCGCTTCCATCCAGAATAGAGCATAACTGAAAAGGCCCATGGTCTTCCCTGTCTCGCCTTCTCTGGACATCTTGAAGAAGATGAAAAGCTATTGGCATGTGTTCATACATTTTGACCCAAGGGTTCATGGAACCTGATAGCCCCAAAGCTGAACCTGAGCTCTCTCATACAAGGGCCATGGACTCCCATGTGCTGCTATTTCTTCCTCCTACCTTCCACTCCTCTTATCCCCCAGATCAGAGTCACCATGTTCTGAAAACAATAAATCTCTAGTTTCTTCTAAGTCCTTCCACAGGTTACTATGTTAGTCTAGCTTATTTGTTACTTTGTGGATAACTGATCTCATTTCCAAGGGTTAGCAATTGCA
Organism: Pseudocheirus occidentalis; assembly: GCA_028646575.1. NCBI lineage: Eukaryota > Metazoa > Chordata > Mammalia > Diprotodontia > Pseudocheiridae > Pseudocheirus > Pseudocheirus occidentalis. The sequence goes on from CM053601.1 coordinate 10,083,871, forward strand.
TTTTCAATTAAATGAGATAGCAATAGGCTAAGTGAAAACGCAAATCATCACATCCTTCCCCCAACCTGCCTATGCATTAATTAAACATGTCTGTGCATATATGCACAATAAACATATGTATATATATATATATTTATATATACGCACACATACATATAAGTATATATGTATACACACATTTTTTTAATCTCCTCCCATGTTTACAATCCATTTAATGAAATGAGATATCTTCATCGTTCTAAATGTATAATGGAGAAAAATCTTCCCAAGAAAAGTTAACCATGTAGTCTTTCCTTCAGGGACAGTCAACTCAGGAATGCTAAGTGTAGCTCTTTCCTTTGAACTCCACAAGCCAACAAGATTACAGGACTCATTTGATGGCTTCTTTCATAGAGCCTCCCTCCTTTAGCCCCTCCCCTTGCTCTGTCTCCAAAGTGTGAATTCCTATGATGTGAGAGTACTTCTTATCTCTGCTTGGGGAGTTCTCACCTATGTGGGTTCTCACATTTGAATCTAAATCTAGTAATAGGCCAAAGTGTTAAAATGACCTTCACACCTGGAAAATTCATGCCAGAACTGTTATGCTAAGGCTGTCCATTGAGGGAGGTTTGTCACTTTGAGTGAAGTAACACCCATGAAGTAAATAGGCCTTTTGAAGAAGTGAGTCAAGGGATGGAAACATTAATGAAAAAAAAATCATCAAACTGGGAGGAGAAGACCCTCAGGTTTGCTGGCCAGAAGAGAAACAATTACTATTTACATTCACTCTGAGCCAGGAGGGCACCAAACTGAACCATTAAGTGGTGCTTGGATAGGGACCTGTTATTGTCCAATCAATGCGATCCAGAGTGAAGAGTGGTTAAGGCCTGTTCTTTGAGAAAGAAATCTAGGGAGTAAAGCCAAAAATAAGTAGGTAGGTTTTAGTCAACAAAATTTACCTTTTTTTGGGCAGAACACCCTCAGGCAAAGATATACTACCATATTGTGGGAGAAGAAGGGAGAGGAGGGGGGGAGGGCAGGGGAAGGGAGGGAAAGAGAGGAGAATCTGAGTTGCCCGGTTGGTCCCCATTCAGGCAGCTCTGACTACTCATATTTTGTGTCTGTGCAGTTACCAGCCTCACTTTCTCCTCCAGAGCCATCCAGGTCCAGTGGCCAGATGTGGATCAGAATAACTGGATATGGCCCCAACTATCCATTATACAAAGAGCACTCGAGGGAATTTTAATCCTGCCAGCCATTTGAGACTCAGAGAGGTTCAATGACTCATTCAAGGTCATACATTTACTTAGTTCATGTCATTGTTTCTCGCTTTTACACTGTTTTTTTTTCCTGAAATGTTCATAAATAATTGAATACCAATTTACTCATTTTTGTTAATATTTATGTTCTTTTAAAATTTTTACATTTCTTTTTAATGTTGCTTTTTAAAGAAAAATTTTAATTTTTTATTCAAGAATTGAACTTATACATTCTAAATTTGTGACTCCTGGTCTGCACTCTCATCCTTAGCTGTGAGGGTTCCCTGGTTCCTGGTAGCAAAAGCACTAGCTGATCTCCTCTACTCTAGAACTTTGAGCAGAGGTGCTTGCATCAAACCTTGGTACCTTAAGCATTTATTTCTAACCTGAAACTTTAACTGGGAATGAGGTAGAGACAATGGAGGTACCAAAGAGTACTGGGTATTGTGACCAATCTAGGGGCCCCTGGAATCTAAGCCTCCTCTCCTCTGTCCTCTTCCCACTCCCACCCATGCCCTGGTTATGGTCAACATGAGCATGGATCCACTATACAATAACTCCCAGATCTTTTTAAAAATTATTTATTTACTTTTAGTTTACAAATTCAGTTCCACATTCCCTTGAATTTAAAATATTCTCCCCTTTACTCTCCTCCCTCTACCCTCTCCCCCCCCATGGCAGTGTGCAATCAAATATAGGATCTATAAATACCTTCACATTTAACATTAGTCAGGTCTTAAAGAAGGATTATAACCAATGGAGTGAACAATGAGAAAGAAGAAACAAAACAAAACAAAGGAGACAGAGAGAGAGAGCAATTTGTTTGCTTCAGTCTGCATTCAGACTCTGTAGTTCTTTCTCTGGGTGTGGACATCTCTTTCCATCATGAGTCTTTTGGAGTTGTCTTGTAACCTTGCATTGTTGAGAGGAGCCCAGGCTCTCAAAGTTAATGACTCCTAGATCAATGAGCATTTCCAAATGAAGGAATTCTCCCCGACACAAAGCTAAACACCCAAATCGAGGACACAGAGACAAAAAGCACAAGAAGGAGAAGGGAAAAGACTGGGAAAAGTCCAAGCAGAGTAAAAAAGTGAGCACAAAAACGATTCCTCAGAGAAGAAGCACAGAGAAAAGGAAAAAAAAAACAGTAAAATGACATCTCAGAGACAGACAGACAGACACACACACACACACAGCAAGATTAGGAGAGAGGAAAGGAAGAAAAAGGGAGACCATCTGCGAGTGCAAAAATGAATAAGGGGGAAAGAAAACCCTTCCTCTAATGCACTAGTGTTAAAGATGCTCCAGATGATGAGTGTTTGGCTTTACCTAAAGAAGTTATCCAGCCTTTAAAGAGACCTCGAGAGGATGCCGTTGCAGATTCTAAAGCGCAGAAAATAAAAATCAGAAAGCAGCAAGAAGATGAAGAGGTGGAACACGGAGGAAGAGGAGGGTAACGAAGGAAAAAGAAAGATTAAAAACAAAAAACAAAAACAAATTCCTGAGCCAGCCAACAAGCTGAAGCAGCTGAAGAAAGGGGTGGAGTAAAAATGGAGGCAGATCGCCAGCCTGGAGCATCATCCTCAAGTGGAAATTCCTGGAAAGTAGAAATTCTGTTTGCTTTTGCTGCTGTTGTTGCTTTTGCTGCTGCTGCTGCTTTCTCTCCGCCTCAATGGCCCGCATGGAGCCTTTGCTCCAGACTCCAATCACTTTACCCAAAGCCCGGAGCCTGCTGCCTGCGCCTTTCCACGTCGGCCCAGGCCGTAGCTATAGCCCACAGAAGGGCCTACGGCTCCCAGATCGAAGCGAATTTCGAAGTGAATGATCGTTTCAAGCATAAGGATACACACACACATACACACACACACACACACACACACACACACACACACACACACACACACGAGAAAACCGACACAAAAAGCACAAGAACAAGAGAAAAGACAAGGAAAAGTCTAAACAGTCAGAATGAGCACGAAGAAGAAACAGAGAACAAGAAGAAAACCATACGTAGAGATGCGGGTTCAGAGGAGCCTACAGACAAACACAAAGCTAGAGATGAGAAAATAAGAAAGGAAGCAAAGGGAAGACCATCTGCAGACGCCAAAATAAAGGAGAGAGAAAACTCTTCCTCTAATCCACCCGGTACTAACGATGCTCCAGATGGTGAGGGTTGCTTTGCTTCATCTAAAGAAGGTATCAGGCCGATGTCGATTCTAAGGCCAAAAGAAAAAAAAAAAAAGAGAAGCTGGCAAAAGGTGAAGAGGTGGAAACCAGAGGAAGAGGTCGAGGACGACAAACAGGGGAAACCAAGGACAGACATAAGCAAGATAACAAGCTGCGGCAGCTGAAAAAGCGGAGGAACAGAAATAGAAGTGGAGGGAGCAAGAGCGCCACCTGAAGGCATCACGTGGAAATTCCTGGAACATAAATTCTGTGGGCTCCACCTTATGAGTCTGCCCCAAAGAGTCCACCTCAACGATGGCAAAGTCATGAAGCTGAGTCCCAAAGCAGAAGAAGTGGCTACATTCTTTGCAAAAATTCTTGACCATGAATATGCCACCAAGGAGATCTTTAGGAGAATTTTTTTCAAGGACTGGAGAAAGGAAATGATAAATGAGAAGAAAAATAGTATCAACAGTCTCAGGACATCAGCGGAATGAGTACCTCAACCCAATCAGAAGCAAGGAAGCAAATGAGCAAGGAAGAAAAACTGAACATCTGAGAGGAAAATGAAAAGCTATTGAAAGAGTATGGTCTTTGTGTGATGGACACAGACGGAGAATTACCAACTTCAGAACTGAGCCTCCAGGTCTCTTCAGGGGCCATGGCAACCATCCCAAGATGGGAATGTCGAAAAGATGGATTATGCCTGAAGATCTAATTATCAAGTGTAGCAAAGATTCCAAAGTTCCTTCTCCTCTCACTGGACAGAAATGGAAAGAAGTTTGGCATGATAGCGAGGTTACCTACATGATGTCCTACACTGAGAATATCCAAGGATCCATCAAGCACATTATGCTGAGTCCCAGCCCGTGAATCAAGGAGGAAAATGATTGACAGATGGATGAGACAGTCCAAGGATTAAAGAAGTGTGTAGACAAGATCCAGAGCCAATACCCAGGATTGGCAGTCCCAGGAAATGAAAGTCCAGCAGAGGGCTGACAAACGTGCTCTGAGATCTGTTAATGAGAAGGAATATGAGGAGACAGCTGATACTGTGGGCTGCTGTTCTCTCCCAGTACAGCATATTAATTTACATCCAGAAATGGATGGCCAAGAATATATAGTTGACATTGATTTCTTAGGGAAGGACTCCATACCATAGTGTAACAAGTTCCTTGTTGAGAAAAGTTTGTTTTGTTTTTTTTTTAAGAATCTTAAGCTATTTGTATAGAACAAGCCACCTGAGGATGATATTTTTGACAGACTAAATACCAGCATCCTCAATAGATACCTTCAAAATCTCATGGAGAGCTTGACAGCCAAAGTCCTCAGCACATGCAATGCCTTCCTCACACTACAGCAGAAGTTAAAGGATCTAACTGACCCTGAAGAAAATATCCCAGCATAAATACTTTCTTATAATCATGCCAATAGAGCTGTTGTGATTCTGTGTAATCATCAGAAAATACTTCCAAAAACTTTTGAGAAATCCATGCTGAATCTACAGACTAAGATTGATGCCAAGAAAGAACAGTTGACGGAAATCTGAAGAGATCTGAAAAGTGACAAAAACCCAGACCAAAGTCTAAAAGACATCAAGTCTAAAAGTTCGTAGGTGCTCAGAAGATGTCTATGAAGAAGCAGGAGGAACAGTTGATGAAACTGGAGTCCTAGGCCACAGGCAGAGGATAACTAAACAGATTGGCTTGGACCTTGCAAACTCAGCTATTTAGATCCAAGTATCTCAATTGCTTTGTGTAAGAAATGGAGGATCACAACTGAGAAAATCTATAATGAAACCCAGAAAGAAGTTTGCCTGGGCTATTTACTTGGCCAATAAAGTGTGAATTTTAATGTTTATACAGGGTGACTTTTTAGGGAAGGAGACAGGTTTGAGGAGTACTAAGAAACTGTGAGTCTTACTTGCTTTTGAACTTGGTGAGCGTAGTGGGGGGAGAAGGACATTAAGCGGCCAAGGAAGCATAAACAAGCCAACATCTTTGAGAAGAGAAAAACCCTTGAATTACTCTGAAAAAAAAAAAGCAGAGTTAGTTGTCTTATAGACAACTTACTTAGAGACATTTCAAATACCCTAATCCTATCTATGATATTTTTATTGTAAGAGGGAGAGTGGATAACAATTTGTCAATCTTCCACCAGACAAATTCACTATTTCATGGAAGAGCTTGGGCTTTTTAGCTACTGCATATGGAATGCAATTATATTGGTGTATTTACACAAAGTTTTGGCAATAACTTCTATGTTTTAATAGAAAATGAACTTCTAACCCCACCCCTTTCTGTTTCTCCCCTCCCATTTCAATCATTAAAATTTGGGTGAAAAAAAAAAACATGGCCCACCTGTTAGAAGTCTCACTATTGTCATGGGGATCAATTTTCATTTAGCTTGAAGAAGTTCTGACATCAGCAGAATTTTGTTTCAGTCATTTGTCTACAGCAAAACATGATGGGAAGATGCTTTTGATTTGAGTGTTCCTTTTAAAATGCGAATTTTATTTCTTTTAGTTATTTTAAAATATTTAAATCTTTTTTTTTCCCTTAAAGACCTTAAATATTGTGTAGGTTGGAAATTGGACCCGTGAGGCATGAGTGAGTTTGACAATAAAGAAATAATCAGTGACTGAAACCATGTTCTCATTATTCTTTTTTCTGAGCATATTCTGCACACTTCTAAAATACTCATTTCTCTTTATTATTTGTTTTTACTTGAAAGAGTCTGTTCTGTAAAAAAGTTCCACACATCAATAAATCTCTGGGAAATGGAGTATTTAGTCCAAAAAATAAAAATAATCAAGATTGTAGACCTTTTAATTATTTCTTTTGTAATTGTGTAAAAAAAATTTAATGTGAAAAGCAGAATTTTAATGTGAATATTTTTGTTATACTCATGAGTTTGTCATGCATCATAGTATGTGTAAAGACTATTTCCCAGATCATTTTTCAAGAATCTTCCATTTTTCCCATGAATTCCCTCTTAATAAGCTTAGTTATTTAAAATACATTTCAACAACACAACTGAAACAAAAAGGAAATAGGAATAAATGAGATTCTCCACAATCCAGGTTCTTTTTTATGAAAGACCTTAGGTTCAGATTTATAGTTTATCAGGTATCATGGTCCCCTGGGACAAAATGCTGGAATACATGACAAAGGCTTTTTTATCTTCTTCAAGATGACAAGAGATGAGAAGGCAGGACAGACTCTGGACCTCCTCAGTGATCCCATGGGCTGGATGTAGGGAATCAGTATTGTTCCCTTAATCAACATTTAGTCTGTGTCCCTTGAAGGCTTTTTCAGTGTGGGTGTGGCTTGGAATGGAGCTAAATCTGGAAGAACCAACCATCAACCAAGAAATAGAAAAAGACAATTTATTATTAAAATTTAAAAAAAAACAACTAAAGATGAAGCACATCCATGATGTAGAATCATGCCTCAGCCCTTCATTTCTGAGTCTCAAGTCTTTCATTTCTCTGGTTACATTGGGAAAGTCGCTTGAGATTTGGGATCTCCAATCCATCTGCTTAGGATGTGGGGAGGATATGACTCATTTTTGGTCCCAGCCATCCACTGTTCTCAATTCCTCCAAATAAGTCTGTCCGATAGTTGTGAGATGGGTTCACTAACACATGATTGCCCTAGTTCAAATTTTCACTGAATTTTTCACTCCGGGTCTAAGAACATGGATGCCAAAAAGATTTCTTCTTTTCAATAATTGTGCTTTCTCTGGAAAATAGTTGTCAGTGAAGAAATGGACTGTCAGAAAGTATGTATGTACTCTGAGAGAAAGACGATGTCATGGGAATTGAGTAAGGAGTAGAAGACCATATCTCTCTTGTTTCCTCCCCAATTTTTCTTATATTCACTGATATTTAAAATTTATATTTATATTTAATGTTCTTTTTTTGAAAGAAAAATATACTTTTTTTGGTGCTCAAGAATTCCATTACACCTTCTAATTTTGTAACTCCTGCCTGGATTCTTTACTTGCTGTTTCTCCCTACCCAGGAACCTAAGGGTCCTACACTCAAGCCTGGGCACCTTACGTGCTTCTTTTCCACATGTAACTCTAACTGGCAACTGTAAACCATAGAGTTACCAAACAGCATGAGGTCCTGTGACCAGTGCTAGTATGTGAGTCCCAATGTAATCCCTTTTTGATCAGTTTTCCCATTCCCTTGTGTCAATAATGAATACGAGAAAATTCAGATCATTTGGACCCAATTACCACTGGCTCTGTGTCCTTCCACAGCCAAACCACATCTTTAGAAGACAATTCTGGCCTCAAATGCTCAGGAGTGAACATGATTGATTGTGGAAACTTAGGCCACTACCTGGTGTAACAAAAAAGGTGAGAACTCCACCAAAGCAGAGACCAGAAGCACTGTCAGGAGTTCACACTTTAGTGATAGAATGAGGGAAGGGGCCACAGAAGGGAGGTCCTCTGAAAGAACCCAGAACTTCTGTCCTGTAATCTTGTTTGCTACCAGAACTCAGAGAAAAGAACTAAAGTTATCCTCAATGAGCTGACAATCCTTGAAGAAAGGACTACAAGGTATTTTTCTCTTGGGAAGACTTTTCTCCACCATACATTTACAAAGATGAAGATATCTCAGTTCATGTAATGGATCGTAATCATCTGAGGTGACAAAAATAGATTGCAATTTAATTAATGAGTAGGCAGTTTGGGTAAAATACAGGATGATTTGGCATTTTACCTATCCTATTACCATTTCATACGTTTAAAAATGTAACTGTGTAGATCCTTTGAAAAGAAAAGAAATGTTCATAGATTAGCCAAGAAGCTAAACCAAAGTAGTAATCTATAGTAGGACTTAGGAGAAAGTGAAGAGTAATTTTTTCAAAGTTTTTCTTTAAAACATGATGACTCTGATTTGGGAACTAAGAGTAAGAGGTTGGGGGAGGAATACAGAAAAGAAGATGAAAACCCCATCATCCAGAGTCCTTGCATGAGAGCTCAGTTTGGCTGTAGGATTATCAGGTTCCGTGGTTCTTTGAGAAAAACTGCATGAATACATGATAATATCTTTTTTATATTCTTGAATATAAGTAGAGATGGGGAGACAGGACAGAGTCTAGGCCTCCTGAATGATGCTCTTTGCTGGGTGGAGGAGTAGAATCCTGAATCAGAACTTAGCCTGTGTGACTTCATGGTGAAAAGCTACAATACTGAAAGCACGGTCAAGGGGTGAGGATTGAGCTGAACCTACAAAAATCAATCATCAAGTGAGAAACAGGGAAAGAAAATTAATTCTCAAAAATAAAAAAAAAGATTGTAGATTAAACACAGCCATAACATAGAATCATATCTCCTCCCATGATCTCTGCATCCCAGGCCTCTCATTTGCCTATGGGGAGGGGAATTAGGGTCTTGGGATCTCTGATTCATCTGCTTAGGATGTAGGGAGGATATGGTTCACTTCTGGTCCAGGCCATCCACTGCTTCTCAATTCCTGCCAATCAATCTTCTTTTCAGAGTCCAGTCTTGATAAATAGGTAGAATGGTCATGTTTAGACGGGTTTTGATCTAAATAGTTGTAGGCAAAGCTTGTTCCAGTGAAACATCAAACAACAAATGTAAAGGACTATATTGTGTTGAGTTTTTTTTTTTTAAGAGACAGAGGTAGATTTATTTTTTTAATGTAATAAATTTTATTTGTTTTCTTGTTTACATTGTTCATTTTCATGAGATTTTTGAGTTGCAAATTTTCTCCCCATCTTTCCCCTATCCCACCCCACCCCCAAAACAGTGATCCCACTGTGGAGCCCCTCCCCTGGTCTGCTCTCTAACTTTCTGGGAGGGAAAGGAGGGTCTCCCTACCCCAGCCCCTGTATATCTTGATTCCTAGTTGCAGGTATTGCAGAGCTTTGTATTCTAGATTCTTTTGGTTCCTCCCTTGTCACCTACCCCCCGCTTGAAGGACAACCAATTCAATATAAGCTATGTAGGTGTGATTATACAGGACATCTTCATAGTGGACATATCATGACAATGATCATATGTCCCTCCTTCCTATCCCTCCCCCACTTGTTCTGTTCTCTACCTTGACCCTGTCCCTTTATTGAAGTGTGAGCATCCAGCATCCCTCCTCCAGACCCTGCCCTCCCCTCCGTCATCCCCCCTCTCATCCCCATGCTCCCTACTCTCTTGTGAGGCATGATGCCCATTTTAGAGTTTATGCCATTTCTTCCCTAAGCCAGATTCAATGAGAGTAAATGAAAGTAAAGTTGTAACAGTTATCCCTTGCCTCTTCCACACAGGATGATTAGCCCCATTTTGTCTCTCCCTGTCTCCTCTCATTCTAGTCCTCTCCCACCTCAGAATTTAACTTTTAAAGTATCATCCCTTCATATTCAATTGATCCTACGTCCTCTATAAACCCACATATACACATACTCAGATGTGTATTCATATGCATATATAGCCTCCTATATAGACATATGTATGAGTATACATATATATCCATTTGTATTCCCTTCACCTATCCAAAGCAGGATGTAGTTTCCTTCCTTATCCATTTTAATTAGATCTATTTAAGCTTTTGCTTTATCCAAGATAAGGATTGCTACCCCTGCTTTCTTTTTTACTTTCACTGAGGCATAATATATTCTACACCATCCTTTTACCTTTACCCTATGTGTATCCCCTTGTTTCAAATGTGTTTCTTGTAGACAGCATGTTGTAGGATTGTGGTTTTTAATCCATTCTGCTATATGCCTCTGTTTTATGGGGGAGTTCATCCCATTCACATTCACAGTTGTGATTACTATATGTGACTTTGCCTCCATCTGATTCCCTCCCATGCTTATATCTTTATGTCTTCCTTTTCCCTTCCCCTCCTTAAGAATTTTCCCTTTGACCACCACCTCCCTCAGTATTCCTTCCCTGTGTTCCCCCCTCTTTACCTACCTTTTCCCTTTGCTACTCTTTCCCTCCCTACTGACAACCCTTCCCTTCTTACACCCCTCTCCCCTTATCCCTCCTATTGCTTGTAGGGCACAATAGATTTTTTGTTATTAACAGAATGTGTTATTCCTTCCTTGAACCCAAACCAAATGCTAGTAAATTTTATACATTGCTCCTCTCCCTCCCTTTTTTCCCTCCATTATTAGGAATTTTTGTGTCTTTTCATATTAGCATCTAAACTTAGCCATCTGTATTGATCCCTCTTTGAGTCAGAACCAATGAGAGTAACGATCATATGATGCTCATCTCTTTCCTTCCCACCCTTCCACTTTAGTATGTTTTTATTCCTCTTCTTGTGGCATAATTTACCATCTTCTGACTGAACCTTTCCTTTTCTCCATCACATTCCCTTTCTTCCTCTTAATAATTTTTTTTGTAGTTCTTCAGGTTAGTTCAATCATACCCACGCCCACAGAGAAAGATCTGTGTACATCCCTTTTATGTGTCACAATACTTACACAAATTTCAGTATTGACAGGTATCTGCTTCTCATAAAGGAATGTAAACAGTTTGTTCTTGTTGAGTCCCAAGTTGTGTGCATGTGTGAGCATCTGTGTGTGTATGTGTATATTTTCTTTTTTTACCTTTTTATGTCTTTCTTGGGTCTTGTAATTAGAGATCGAATTTTCCATTGAGCTCAGGCTTTTTCATAAGGAAAGTCTGGAAGTCCTTTATTTTGTTAAATGACCATATCCTTGCCTGAAAAAATATGCTGTCTTGCTGAATAGTTGATCCTTGATTGCAGTCCTAGCCCTTTTGCTTTACAAAATATTGCATTCCATTTCCTTTGATCTTTTAATGTATCAGCTGCTAAATCCTGTGTAATCTTGACTGTAGTTCCACGATATTTGAATTGTTTCTTTTTGGCTGCATTCAGTATTTTCTCCTTGACATTGTAGCTCTGAAATTTGGCTGCAATATTTCTTGGAGTTTTCAATTTGGGATCTCTTTCAGGAGGAGACTGGTGAATTCTTTCAACAACCATTTTTCCTTCTGATTCTAGAACCTCAGGACAGTTTTCTTTGACAATCTCTTAGAGGATGTTGTCCAGGCTTGTTTTTTCATCATGGCTTTCTGGTAGACCAATAATTCTTAGGTTATCTCTCCTGGATTTGTTTTCTAGGTCAGTTGTTTTTTGAGTGAGATATTTTGCACTTTCTTCTAATTTTTTAATCTTTGTGTTTTGTTTGACTGACTCTTGTTGCATCATAGAGGCCTTAGCTTCAATTTATCTGATTCTAATTTTTAGTGAATTATTTTCCTCAATTAGCTTTTGAAGTTCCTTTTCCATATGTTCATTTTTCATTTTTAGGGAGGTATTTTCTCCAGTTAGATTCTGAATCTCCTGTCCTAGTTCTCCAATTTTCCTTTTTAAAGATTTGATTTCTCCAGTGAGATTTTTTTTTCCAATTTTGTCACTGTAGATTTGAATTTATCTCCTACATCTCTAATTTCATTTTTAAAATCTCTTTTGAGATGCTCCAAGAAGGCTCATTGGGCTTAAGACCAATTCATCTTTCCTTTTGTGGTCTCCAGTGTGAGTATAGAGTCTGTGTTGCCTTCTGAATTTGGTTGTTCTTGCTCACTATAAAGATTTGATGGTCCTAGCATTTGCAGTTTCCTTCTTCCCCATTGTGAGCACTTATGTCCTAGATTTTTAGAGTGGCTATTCTCTTATGGGGTATTGAAGTACTGAGCTTCTCAGGCTGGGAGGTAGGGGTTTGGTAGCTGTAGGTTCTGAGTGTGACGACTGAGGCCAAGACCAGGATTCTCAATGATTCCCCTGAGCTACCCTGAGGCTTACAGGGTAACCTATGGGGGTGGGGTGGTCTGGCTCCTTCAGGTTTCCACCTCTGTGTGTCTGGGGTATAGCTTAGGCAGGTTCAGTAGCTGGAAGCCAAAGGGCTGGGCCTGCTGACTCCACCCTCCTGGGCTTAGGCTCTGTACGGTCTTCCTTCCCCTTTCCTCAGCCACGCACAAGCCTGAGGCTATTTCCACTAATTCAAGATTTTACTTTGGGTGGGGCATTTAACTCTGGACTTTTCTGGGTCAGGGAGGGGGGAATCAGAGCAACTAAACTTTATTCCTCCATCTTCGCATCTGGAAGTTTGGGTGTATGATTTTAAACATCCAGATTGCCTATCCAGTTTGATGATCCTCTGTCCTGTGGTGAGATGGCTGTAAATCCCTTTGGCTAGGTGAGTCGGTTGGCTGGCTGGGGCTTCTTCCCAGTCTCTGTGTTGAGTTCTTTAAAAAATAAAATGCCATTGTATTCAAATCAGTTGGTGCAAAGCAGGCCCCTACTACCATTAGTGACTAGAAAAGTTCCAATATTAGCTGGACTTTTTATACAAGTATGCAATGTCTTGTGCCAATGATTTATGCAATTCTATATTAAGGAGATAATATAGAGTATAAATATGTCTATAAATATATTTGAATATTGTCACACACAAATACAAATGTGTATATGGGTATATGAATGTATCTCAATCAAGCAACATTTATCATGCTCTTCATTTGTTCAAGGAACTGTAAATAATGAAATAGATTTATGCTGAGGCTAAAATTGGAGGGAAGTTTTAGACTTGGCATTGGGATTGTGGCTCTGTGGAAAATGAACTAAGCTATTAACCTCAGTCTCTTTCCCTTCCTAGGGCTTGAAATAGTAGAAAGGAAGATGCTAAAATTGTTCCTGTGGATTGCAAGTAGTAGATTTGATATCTGTTAAAACTATTCCAATAAATATTCCTTGGAAAACTTCCAGAGTTACATGTATAAACACACATACACACATACATGGCTATATGTATGTAAATATGTTTACATATACATATACAAACATGCACAGACACACACATCACATATATATCTTTAGATATGTTTGAATATACATGTAAAATTACATGTTTCTACCTGGAAAACATCAAGTGTATGTGACATCCAGTTTCTTAGGGTATAAGAAAGTCATTTTGCATATGTAGTTAGTCTAATATGAGCATCATCAATTCTTTCTGTGAGTTATCAGTGTAGTGTCCAACACTAGGTATTGATATAAAATGAGGCACACTAGTTTACATACACGTTATAAGACAGAATTTATGTTTATTGTTTTAGATAATGATACATAACTTTGTTATACCCCACAGTGGATCTAATGGGTGTAAAATAATTTTGGAGATTGTTTTTAGTTGCTTGAATTTGAAAATCGCATTTTTGTCATTATCATCATTTTCAGCATTCTGCTAGTTGCTTCTGGGGCAGATGCGGAGAGGTTCAGAAGGGCTTTGCCCACGTCTAAAGCAAGGAGAGAAGAAGGGGCAAAGAGGTCCCTCAAAAGCATCATTTGGGGGACTGTAGATGAGAACTCCATCTGTAGCATTGTAAAATGATATATGCCCTCTTTCATAGTCAAGGAAAATGCCCACCTTATGAATGGGTGGGGCTACAAAAATAAAGTAATATGAATAGCAGAAGAGAAAGTCATTTTCAAATCTCCAGGCTACGAGGGTACGTCTTTCCTTAGATAAGTTGCAGACATTGCCCTTCCTTCTGATTGATTCTTTACAGATGCCCACCTCCCACCCTGATTTATTCCCTACTTCTACTTCCCAGTAGTGTTTCCCTGAGATGAAACTCTGAGTAGCCAGGACACAGAAAGCAAAATCAAATCTTTTGGGGTTGTCAGGCACATCCTGTGGGACAAAAATAAATTCCACACTCTTCAAGTCATCAGACAGGGTGAGATGAGGATTGGCTGTTTCAGGATCCAGTGTTATCTCCCCTGTAGAAAAAAAAAAAGAAGAAGGAATCACTTACCTTCGGTTCCAGAATCTGGAGTTTAATAACTCAGAGAAGGATTCCTTAATCCTGGTAGAACCTCACATTGTAGGATTCCAGTCACAATCTTCACCCACTGGGATTATATCATAACTCTCTAGGCTGTCTCATTTATGACATTCACTTGTATGAGTGATATTTAATAACTCAGTTTTCTTAATATTTAAGATGATAGGTTTGGATTATCTTTAGCATCCTTCCAGTATTAGCTACATATTATTTATGTTTCAAGGCATTCAGTGAATATTTAGCAATCTTTGATTAAGCACCAGCTGTGGCCAAGCACCCTGCTAGGCAGTGAAAGATACAGAGAAATAGACACGTAGACAGTAATGTACTGAGAGAAGTGATGCTAATGACCTAAGTACTTTGCAATATATAAGTAAAAAAGCAGAGACTGTGGAACTGAATGCTGTAAGCTAAAAACAAACAAACAAACAAATAAATAAATGAACAGATAAATAAACAATAAATAAGTAAATAAATAAATGAATGAATGAATAAATGAATGAATGAATGAAAAATGAAAAAGGAAGACCTGATAAACATTCCAACCCATGCATTTTTAAGCCCATTTTTAAAATCACTGACCCATAGAGGGATTCAGTCTTTTCTGTTCCTCCAGATAATGCTGGAAGTTTCCAATGTCTTTAAAGAGTTTGCAATGTCTCTCTCAGAGGCATCTTGAAGAGCCAATAGAGAGCACATTGCAAAGAGTATGGGAGCTCCTGGGATTACTCAAGTGTCAACTGAGGGGACTATGGGTGACTTACTGTGGAAAGTCAGCAGCATTTCTGTCCTGTCATGGATGGGGTGCTTGGTCAATCTGGATGAAGCAACAGCAGCATATTGAAGAAGTAGTTTCTTATTCCTACAAGCAAAACATATTAAATGACAAAGTTTGCATAGAGATTTCTTTTCTTTACTTTTTTTTTTGGAGGGCAATTGGGGTTAAGTGACTTGCCCAAAGTCATATGGCTAGTTTTTGTGTCAAGTGTCTGGGGCCAGATTTGACCTCACATCCTCCTGACTTCAGGGTTGGTGCTCTATTCACAGCGACATGTAGCCGCCCCTGCATAGAGATTTTAAGGACATATCTTGACAGAAAATATGAGGGGCCCCCAGTACTATGGATTCCAATGAGCCCCTTCTACCAGCTAGACTCCTTCACAGATTGTATATGCTTGACTCAGTTTACCATAGCATGGAAACCTACCTTTCCAATGTGCCTCTTGCATCCTAGAGGAAAGAATGAAAATGAACGATTTAATCTTCTACTCAATGCTTAGTTCCCATGACATTTTCTTTTTCAGAGACTACATACACATTTCCCCCAGTCTCCTTTCTCCCTTACAACCATTTTCCAGGAAAATTACAATTATTGAAAAAAAAAGAGAAAAAAAACAGAACTCTAGAATTATAAAGGACCACCCCATGGCCACTTTCTATTGCTTTGATCCTATCTGGCCCCTTGTAAAATGAGGAAGTCATTCCACTGGAAAAAGATTGCCATTCTTATGCATCTCCCCTATTCCTGTGTTTGTACAGAAAATTTCTCTGACAGAGTCCACTTATTGCTGTGAGAGGACAACAGATGAAGAAATTGGAAAAAAAAAAGAAAGGTTGTGAGGCTAGGAGACTGGAATGAATCCTTTGTTAAAGTATGGGAGGGTAATGGGCGTTGAGATTAAAAAGACATTATCTTTCACAGCACAGTATCTTGAAGTAAGGTTGAATTCCAGAATCTTAATGCTAGCAAAGCTGTACTTTCTTAACTCCTCTCATCTCAAAGCCCAAATGAGCAAAGAAAACATCTACACTTACTCAACCCAAGGTAGAGATATGGCATTTTATTGATTGTTTATTGGAGAGAAACAGAATATTAATGTAGTGGTCTCATATCTTACATAGGCCTACCAATTATGCATGAATGATGTCTATAGAATTGCAGAATAATAGTCTCTCAGACCCCATTTGAAGTCTTTCTCTAGTAGGGAAATTACCCCCTCCAGAGGGGGACCAAATCATTTGGGATGTGTTTGCTGAATGAAAGCATCACTTGGTACATAGATTAGGGAACTTGGAGGCATCAAGACATCATGTCTAATACCGTGTCTGACAACCAAGAGCTATGTGACACTAAAAAATCCTCTTAGCAATTGTCTTAACCTCAAAGAATTGTTGTTTCTCAAGATTAAGAAACTGGATGTGTATCAATTTGGATTTTTAAAGCGTCAAACTGATTAGAGTAACTCTGACTGTTATTATTTGCTCCATTGGCCCTAATTCTGTCCTCTGAAAAGCAAGTCTAATCTCTATAGGCCTAGACAGTCAGGTACTTTTATAGTGATATCATGTCCTCTCCCCCAACCTTCTCTTCTCCTGTTCTCCTCATTCTCAGTTTTTGTTTCAGTCACTCACCAACAGCATTTCAATGGGAAACTTCTCAAATTCTTTCTCTGTTTCTGACATGGCCATTTGCAGATTGTAGATCTGTAGGGATATTTTTGCCTTGTTCTCCTGAAACTTAGACAAATTGTCTTCTATTTGCTGGTCCAGACTTTGCAGATGGAGCAGTTCTTTCTCTGACAAAAACTGGTGCTTTTTCTCAAATTCAGACTTAACAGACTGTATCATAGCCTGGAATTCCAACTACAATCAAAGAAATTAGGATAAAGTCAAGAAATGGAGAGTCAATAAATATCAGTGCCAGCATCAAACCCTTGTGCTACCTATTCATTCCCATCTCCCATCTGAGCCGATTCCTTGGCTATGATGCCAGGCACAGCTTTTCTATCTGAATCTCTCAAACTGTCCACTTAGAATCTCATTCAGGTACATTGTCACTTGAAGGCCCTTTTCTTGAGGAGTACTCAATGATGGAAAGCAGAGAGGAATGGTTTTCTTTTAATGGAAGGTCCTCAAATATTCCGCATGGTGAGTTTCTCTCCTAAAGTTTCTAAAGCTCATCAGAAAACTCATCCTTCCTGTCTATATTTTAGTACATTGATTTTGAAAGAAGATTCCTCTACAGCCATTTAAATATGAAAATATGAATCCATAACAATGTGCTACTATCTTTGTTCATTAATAAAAGTCTCTTCTAATAAACAATTGGACTTTTTCTTCACTGTTCATCATTGACTATTCCTTCTATGAAGAGTCTTTAACAAACAATATACTTACAAGTTTATCACTAAGAAAAGACAGAGATTGACTTTACATTGTACTTTTCTCTCTCACACATTGCAATTCTATTTGAAGATCATTGTTTTTTCCTTTAAAGTAATATCCAAACCAAATCTGACTAAAACCACTATTTTAAGTCAAGTAACCCCTTTCCCAATGTTTTAGAATGTTATTAAATATTCTGAGCCTTTTCCCTAGCCATTCCCCACTCCTGGAATGCAGTGTCTTCTCAGTTCTGCCTCAGTGGGATGTTCTCATTTTTAGGATTTTATTTAATTCCATGTTTTCCTTCCTCTTTTCCCAATCCTCACCCTCTGTGGTCTTAGCTTCCATATCAACTTTTGTTGATTCTTTTTTTTTAAATTCCTTCTGTATTTACTTATAAATATCCTTTGTTTTCTTTAGGATTAAAGGAAGCATTCCTGGACTGAAGCGATTGTTTAATTTCTTTGACTTTTTTCTTCAGGGTCTAGCAAAGTGCCTGACACTTAGCAAGTCCTTTATGAATGGTTATTTGGTTAGCTGATATATTTTTTTCTTTTTCTTTTTTGCTTAGCACATATTATTATGCATTTTTCTGAAATTTTGCTCCTCTACTGGAGATTGAGTATGCTCAAACATAATCAAAGTGTAAGTTCTGAACCACATGGAGGAAAAGTCATAGCCCCGTCAGTTTTGCATGGTTCTCCCTTTGAAGATCCCCACTCTACTACTTGTCAACTACTCTAGATCCCCACCAAGCCCTGCTCAGAGAAGAACAAATGCATTTGGGAGAGCCCAGTGACTAACATGGAACTGGACCTTCCTGTAGTCTTCCAGAGGTGAAAGTTCAGGTACATCTGCTGATTTTGGAAGCACTGTTCTGTGTTTTGGTCCAAGACTCACCTTGAGCATTTCCACAGGCTGCTGCTCTGGGTACATTTGCAGATTGGGGTTCTCCTGGAAGTGCCCAACATTGATCTCCTCATCTGGCAACTTGTCTCGTGCTTCCTTGTCCAGCCTTTTCAAATGTAACTCTTCTTGCTCCAGAAGAAACTGGTGCATTTTCTCATACTCAGATACAACCACATATTTGAAAGACTGGCCCTTCAACTATCATGCAAGGAGTTGGAATAAAAGAAGGAAAGAAGAGTTAATGAGTGTCAGGGTTGAGGTAAGCATCAAATATTTCTCCTGATCATTACTGGCTTTTGTACATCTGAGCAGATTCATGAGCCATACTGAGAGAGACAGTTTTCCATTCGGCCTTCCTCAATATTTTAAACTGCAGGCACAGTAAGGTTGAATCTCTCTTGAGTACTCTTTCCCTAATGAGTAGCTCATGATGAAAAGACCAGAGACAGTTTTTTGTACAAAGGAATAAATGGAGAGTGCTCATATTTATACTAGACACTGATTCTTACCTAAACTGTTTATACCCAAGGAGATTTTTTCTTATTATTCAAATGCTTGTAGATTTCATTTTTAAAAAGTGTTATGCAATTTGAGATCAAAATGCTCATGAGGAACAGTGTCAAGACCTTTTATTTTTAATCTGAGTCTGTTCCTTTATAGAAATCACTTCTTCTTCTTTTCATTAGTTACAATTGTGTCTGAAAAGGACTTTCAGAGGCTAGGGTGCCTTCCACTTTTATCACTAAAAATGTCAGATACTCACCTTCCACAATGCTTCTTTCCCTTTCTCCTGCTCCAATTTTGATTGACATTCCTTTTTCTGACTCTTTAGAATATTCCATGTTGCCTGGAGCTTCTCCTGCAAGAACAAAACAAGTCTTTTATAAAAGCAAGAGAGTTCCCAACTGCTCATGAGGACATTTTAATGAGTACATCCTATTCCAAGATTGAAAGGAAATTATCATCTTACCAGACACTGAACAACAGCCTGTTCCAAAGGAAGGACTGTGTGCCTCTTGTGGTCAGTGTCTAAAAAGCAAGGCCCACACAAAGGTCTGTGGTCTTCCACACAGAAGAAGGTCTCTTCTTTCCCGTGTTCCTCACAGGTGGTCAGGTCCCTGGTGCTCTGCAGTAAGAAAGGTCTAAGCATCTTTCCAACGACAGCCAGATCCTGCAGCTTCAAATCACAGTAAAAGTCTCCAAATGTAATAATTGCCTTGCAAGTTGGGCAGCTTATTGGTTTCTGGTCTTCCTTCCAGCAGGGGAGAAGACACTCTTTGCAGAAGGTATGGCCACATTTCACAATCACTGGGTCAGTGAAGTAGCCCAAGCATATGGAACAGGTGAGATCCCCTTTGAAGCTTTCAATCAAGATTTTGGCATCCATGTTCTTAGGCCTGGTGGGAAAAAGTCAGCAAAAATTTTGATAAGGACATTCATGTTCTATAAAACACACCTCAGACATATGGGACAGACTTATTTGAAGGAATTGAGCAGTAGTGAATGTCCAGATCCAGGTCGGAGCCACATCCTCCCACCATCTTAAGCTTATGGGCCAGAGATACCAGGTCTCAAGTAACTCTCCCAACATAATAAGACAAATGAGTGTCCTCAGATACAGATCATGGGCTGAGGTATGATTCTACCTTACAGGTGTGAGTAATCTCTATTTTTTTTTTACTCTGCGTGTGTTTGTGTATTTCTAAGTTGATGTTTGTTTTTTCCAAGTTCAGTTTCATTCCCTCCCATTTTCCCACACCCCCACCTCCACACCCAAGCCAGGCTGTCAGGATTGTGACTTTTATTCAAGAAGTCACCATGTGCCACAGACCAAGTTCTGATTCAGGTAAAAAATATTCTGCCCTTCCATCTAGCAAAGAGTGTAACTGTGGAGACCCAGGGTTTGTCCTGACCCTCCCCCCATCTCTAGTCATCTTGAAGAAGACAAAATGTTGTTTTTATATATTCATTCATTTTTGCCCCAGAGTGACATATAACTGTATAACTAGAGAGCTGAACCTTCGTTCTCAATTACAAGGACTGTTGGTTGTCTGCTGCTATTTCTTACTCTTACTTGCTCTTCCTCTTATTCCCCCAAGTCAGAATCACCATCTTCTCAAAAATAAACCTTTTGAGTTTCTCCTTTGTTTTTTGAAAGGTTGCTAGTTTAGTTTAGCTCATTGAATAGGGTTAGGATAACTGATCTCATTTCCCAGGGTCAGCACAGTTAAAGCTTTAATTATATGAGTTAATAATAGGGTAGATAAAGCACCAAATCATTATGTCTTTCCTCCAATCTTCTTACTCATTAATTAAATTCAAATACATTTTGTCACCTCCCATGGTTAAAATTCATTTACTGAACTGAGATATCTTCATCTTTCTAAATGTAGAGAATAGAAAAATCTTGCCAAGTGAAGCTTACCTTATCATCCTTTATCCAAGGATAGTCCACTCAGGAAAATTAATTGTATCTCTTTATTTGGAGCTCCAGCAGCAGCCAAGCTTACAGGACTGAATTGTTGGGTTCTTTTATAGAACTTCCCTTGTTTAGCCCCTCCTTTTATTCTATTACTAAAGTGTCAATTCTTATGGCCTGAAAGGGATTCTGGTCTCTGATTTGGGGAATTCTCACCTATGTGAGGTCTCATCTTTGCATTTAAACCTAGGAATGTGTTAAAGGATTCCCAATGGCATTCACACCTGGGCAATTCAGCACCAGCCTGTTCTGTTACTACAAAAATAATAGATGAATACACACACACACACACACACACACACACACATGCAAGCACATATACTCCCATGTATTTTCTCCTTAAATTTTTATTATTTATTTTTTACATTTTTTGAAGAAATATGTACATTTTTATTCAAGAATTAGATTACACATTCTGAATTTGTAATTGCTGCTCTCTACTCTCATCCACTCCTCCAACAAGTCCTGCTTCCTAGTAGCCACAAACACGAGGGCTTCCTCTCTGTCCTGGGACTTTGACCCAGGGTCCTTAGGTCAGACTGCAGTGGCTCAAAGGCTTCTTTTTCTCCTATAACTTTAGCTGGGAACTGCATATGAACAATGGGGACACCAAACAGCAGTAAGTCTTATTGCCCTTGCTATCATATGGGATTCCTGGATTCTCTTTTTGACTAGTTGTCTAATCCCCTACTGTCAGTAATGAATACAAGAAAACTGAGATCATTTGGACCCAATCAGCACCAGCCTGGGCCTCTTTCCTTCTCCAAACTCTGCTCGTAGAAGAAAATTCTGGAATGATGCCCAAATAATTATTAAGCTACCTATCTAGTCTTTTACTCACCAATACTACTACAACTGAGTTAATTTCCAAAGACAATTATGAAGAAAGAAACAATATGCTCTAAAAGGTTTATAGCAGATCACATTGCGGTGGCAAAGAAAAAAAACTCAAGGATGCCCATCAATTGGGGTATGGATGAACAAGTTGTGGTGTGTGATTGCAGTCAAACACAAGTGTCCTCTAAAAAATCTTGAGCTCAATGAACTTAAAAAGAAAGGGAAAAACTTACATGAATAATGAAGAGTGAAATGAGCAGAACCAAGAGAACACTGAATACAATTGTATACAATAACATTAATATTGTATTAAGAACAAATTTGGAAGAAGAGGTTATCTTAGTATTATAAATACCTAAATTATTTATAATGGATATATGAAGAAATACACTATCTCTATTCATAGAAAGAAATGATAAATAGAAGCATATGTAGAATAATTTTGTATACACACATACATGCCTACATACATACATACATACATTCACACGTACATTCCATGTCAAATGACAATCATCTCTAGGGTGAGGTGGAGGGGGAGGTATATTAAAAAGGGGACAGAAAGATTTACATGATAATTTTGTTGGATATTTAAATGGAACTGCAAGTTTGTGGACTCATTGGCAGTTTCATGTACAATAACATTTTTATTGTACTGTGATATGGAAATGAGTGTTGTATTCCATAAATACGCATTAATGTAATGCATAAACAAAAGGGAGGATGAAAAGAGACAATTCTGGCTTGAATTGCCCAGGTGAGAATACCATTGTGAGACCTTAAACCTATTACCAGTTTTAAATACAAAGATGAGAACTCACATAGATGAGATGTTCCTTCCAAGAAGAGACCAGAAACACTCTCAGGCCACAGGAGTTCACACTTTTGTGACAGAATAGAGAGCAGAGGTTAAACAAGGGAATCCCTATCAAAGACCCCAACATCTCAGTCCTGTAATCTTGTTTGCTTCTGGAGCTCCATGGAAAGAGCTACAATTAGCTTCCTGAGTTGACGGTAGCAAGCTTCTCTTGAGAAGATTTTCCTCCTCTCTGTGTTTAGAAAGATGAAGATATCTCAATTCAGTAAATGGATTTTAACAGTGAGAGGTGACAAAATATGTATCTGAATTTAATTAATGAGTAGGAAGCTTGGAGGAAAGACAAAATTATCTGGTGTTTTACCCCTTACTATCTCATTTAATTAAAATAAGTAACTTCCTTACCTTAGAAATGAGATGCCAGTCATCCCTAAACTAATCAATAAGAGAAGCTAAACACTGCTATTTCATATGACTTAGGAAAAACTAGATTTTTACCCGAGAACACGGTGACTATGAATCAGGAGATAAGATTAAAAGAAAGAAGGAGGAAAAATTATGAGTGGAGAGAAATTCAAGCTTCAGTTTGTTACTCAACTCTGCATAACTTCATTTGATTCCTAGTGTCTACATTGTCACTGCTGCTACAGATACAGGTATTCCTCTGCAGCTGGAGGGAGGAGCCTCAGTGCTCTCAGACTTCTTGGGTAAGGAGATCAGCAACAGCAGCAGCATCTATGGCCAACACGAACATGGATCAACTGCCCTATACTACTCCAGGATTATGCTGATTTCTAAGTGAATGATTGTCTCAAACATAAGGATAAACACAAAAATAGAGAAAACTTATGGAAAAAAAAAACAAGAACAAGGTAAAAGACCAAGAAAAGTTCAAATACAGTAATAG
Organism: Pseudocheirus occidentalis; assembly: GCA_028646575.1. Taxonomy (NCBI): domain Eukaryota; kingdom Metazoa; phylum Chordata; class Mammalia; order Diprotodontia; family Pseudocheiridae; genus Pseudocheirus; species Pseudocheirus occidentalis. Next base: position 10,107,243 of record CM053601.1, read on the forward strand.
TGAGCACAAAGATTCTTCAGAGAAGAAACACAGAGAAAAGGTAAAAATCAGACACAGAAGATGCTGGCTCAGAGACCTGCAAAAACAAACACAAAAATAGAGACAAGGAGAAGTGAAAGGGAAAACAGGGAATACTATCTGGAGATGCCAGAATAAAGGAGATGCTTTTAAATAAAGATGCTCCGGAGGGTAGAGGTTGCTTTGCTTCATCTAAAGAAGCTATCAGGCCTTTCAAGAGATCTCCAGAGGATGCCGATGCCGATTCAAACGCCAAAAGATAAAAAAAGAGAAGCTACCGAAAGGTGAAGAGATGGAAACCAGAGGAAAAGGAGGATAACAAACAAGGGAAACCAAGAACAAAGATAATCAAGATAGCAAGCTGAAGCAGATGAAGAAAGAAGAGGAGCAGAAATGAAAGTGGTCAGAGCAAGAGCGCCACCTGAAGGCATCAAGTGGGAATTCCTGGAATATAAAGTCCTCTGTTGGCTCCTCCTTATGATTCTCTGCCTAAAAAAGTCCATCTCAACTACAATGGCAAAGTCATGTACCTGAGTCCCCAAGCAGAAGTGGCTACATTCTTTGCAAAAATGCTTGACCATGAATATGCCACCAAGGAGATATTTAGGAAAAACTTCTTCTTGGAATAGAGAAAGGAAATGACAAATGAAGAGAAAAATAGTATCAGCAGTCTCAGGAAGCGGGACTTCAGTCAGAGAAGCCAGTATTTCAACCCAATCAGAAGTAAGAAAGCAAAGGAGCAATGAAGAGAAATTGGAAATCTGAGAGGAAAATAAAAAGCTACTGAAAGAGTATGGCTGTGGGGCCCCATGAATAGAGCACCAGCCCTGGAGTCAGAAAAACTGGAGTTCAAATATGGCCTCAGACACCTAACACAAAAAACTAACCATATGACCTTGGGCAAGTCACTCAACCCCAATTCCCCTACCTTCCCCCCTCCAAAAAGGGGGAAAAAGATTTTGGTTTCTGTGTGATGGAGAGAATTGCCAGCTTCAAGATGGGAATGTTGAAAAGATGGATTGTTCCTGAAGATATAATTGTCTAGTAATAGCAAAGATGTCAAAGTTCCTTCTCCTCTCCCTACACCCAAATGGAAAGAAGTTTGGCATGATAACATGGTTACCTGGTTGATGTTGTGTACTGAGAACATCCAAGGATCCATCAAGTACATTATGGTCACAAATCAAGGTGGGAAAGGATTCGCAGAAATATGAGACAGGCAGAGGATTGAAGAAGTGTGTAGACAAGACCTGGAACTAATACTGAGATGACTGATAGTTCAAGAAAATGAGAGTTCAGCAGAGGGCCATAGCATTAAACAAACTTCTTCTGAGATCTAGTAATGAGAAGAAAGAAGGGGTTACCAAAAGCTGTGCTTCCCTCCAAGTAGAGCACATTAACTGGCGTCTAAAGATGGATGGCCATGAATATGCAGTTGAGGTTGATTTCTTAGGGAAGGATTCTATATGATATTGTAATAAGATCCCTGTCAAGAAAAGGGACTTTAAGTACTTTTAGCTATTTATTGAGAACAAGCAGCCTGAGGATGATTGCTTTGACATACTGAACACCAGCACCCTCAATAAATACCTTTAAGATCTCACGGAGGGCTTGACAGCCAAGGTCTTCTATACATACAATGCCTCCATCATGCTATAACAGCAGCTAAAGGAGCTAACTGACCGTGTTGAAAATATCCCAGCAAAGGAATTTTCTTATAATCATGCCAATAGAGTTGTGGGGATTCTGTGTAACCATTAGAGGACACCTCCAAAGACTTCCGAACAATCTGCATTGAACCTGCAGACTAAGATTGATGCCAAGAAGGATGGGTTGGCCAAGGTCCAAAGTGATGTGAAAAATTCCAAAGCCTAGGCCAAAGTCTGAAAAGATGCTAAGTCTAAAAAGGGTAGAGGCTAAGAAGAAAGCTACGCAGCTGCTGGAGAAGCGGCCCATGTGCTATTTTTACCAATTCCGTGCTAATAAATCTGACAATCTAAGCAAAGTGGAGGAATACTTACAAAAATACAAATTGCCCAGATTAACATAAAAGGAAATAAAATACTTAAGTAACCACATTTTAGGAAAAAAAGAAGTTGAACAGGCCATCAATGAAATCAGTAAGAAAAACTCTCCAGAGTCAGATAGATTATCAAGTGAATTCAACCAAACAATTAAAAAAAAAGTAATTGATTCTAAACCTATATAAGTATTTGGAAAAAGCAGATGAAGAAGTAGTTCTACCAAATTACTTTTATGGCATGAATATTTCATGGCACTAATACCTAAACCAGGAAGAGCCAAAACAGAGAAAGAAAATTATAGACCAATTTCTCTAATGAATATAGAAGCAAAACTTGTAAATAAAACATTGTCAAAGACATTATAGCAACTTGTCTCTAGGATAACACATTATGATCAGGTAGGATCTACACCAGGAATGCAGGGCTGTTTCAGTAATAGCAAAACTATCAGCAAAATTTACCATATTAATAAAAAAACTTAACAGGAAATGATATGGTTGTCTCAACAGATGCAGAAAAAGCATTTGACAAAATATGATATCCATTCCTTATTGAGAAATGAAACCACAGAAGCAAAAAGAGAAATTAAAAAAAGAATCCACCTGAGGCAGTGAGGTGGGCAATGAATAGAGTTCTCTGACCCTGGAGTTAGGAGGACCTGAGTTCAAATCCAACCTCAGATACTTAACACTTACTAGCTGTGTGACCTTGGACAAGTCACAACCCAATTGCCCTTCTTTCCCCCCTCCACAAAGCAGAGACAGAGAGAGAGAGAGAGAGAGAGAGAGAGTGAGAGAGAGATGAAACCACAGACACAATTAGTATACTTGGAAAAATAAAGGACCAAAAGAACAGAGCACAGAATGGACTAATATAATAATACCACCAGAAAACTATAACAAAAGCAACTTGTAATTAATCTTCTGTAACAGATTACACAAGATGACCATACACATATTAGATATATTAAGATAAGAATGCAAATTTATTTATTTTGCAAAGAAGTAAAGAGCAATTTCTTTCTCTTCACAACCCAATTGCCCTTCTTTCCCCCCTCCACAAAGC
>CM053601.1:10110849-10177073 GCA_028646575.1 Pseudocheirus occidentalis
TGAAACTGTGAATATTGTACTGAATCTGATTTTGTAATGGAATAAACAGAGTGTTCACTAATACTGTGTAATCCGAATCTTAAAAGCTGTTCACAGTAGCATTCTCTCAGGAATCTACTGCTGATTGGCTTTACAGCTTACCAAATAATTCTTCCTTTTAAGGTAATATATTTGAAGAGGTTAACAGAAAGTATATTTTTCTATCTTTTTAGTCATATGAAACTTACATCTATGTTTTTTTTTTTTTCATCAGGGGATCCAGGAACTACAGATTCAGTTTTTATAACAGCATCAAAAAAGTCAATCCTATTTAAAGATGCTATTAAATAATTAGAGGTAAATACAAAAAAAAAAGTCTTTGAAGTGTATTGCTTTACCCATTCTGAGATGCTGTGTGCTTTTGAATGAATAAGGATCACAGATCATGCTGAAGCTCATATGTAGATATTGACCCTAACTAATCCTAATTATAATCCAGGTGATAAATGGATCATTCAAAGTGACTTCCCCTTTGTTGGTGTTGGTGTTGAGTTGTTTTAGTCATGCCTGATTCTTCATCATCCCATTTGAGGTTTTCTTGATGAAGTTGCTGGAGTGGTTTGACATTTCCTTCTCCAGCTAATTTTACAGATGAGAAAACTGTGACAAATAGGGTTAAATGACTTGCCCAAGGCCACACAGCTAGTAAGTGTCTGAGGCTGGATTTGAACAAAGGAAGATGAGTCTTCCTGGCTTCAGGCCCAGAACTCTACCCACTGTACCTCCTACGAACCCAATGGCTTAATCTAGAATTAGACATACTGTAATTTGGGGGAAGTCATTGAATATTAAGATTCTTTAAGCATAAAAGTATGAAGGAAATGATTCCCTTGAATACTTTAAAAGATAACTCATATTATTGGTTATTTAGAAGTAGGTGATTTTCATATTAATTTCCCATTATACTCATCCCAGTTCTTAACTGCTTTGGCCATAGAGGTAGCCACATGGAACCACTCTTGTGAAGATTTACTTGGAATTAAGATCAGATACATAACCAGATTTTTTAAAATGTTTTTATCACCAAGGCAATATGCACAGCATCATGCTGGCATAATTCTGTATTTCAAAATATGACAGACTCTCCACATAGAAGACAGAAGTAAAATATTTATTCAGATACCAGAAAGTCGAATCCTAACACCAGATCACCTAATTCATCATAGTAGCAAAGACATCTACACACAATAACACTGGAGAGAGCAATACCATCCCAAAACCTTTCCACAAGCCTAGTTGTCTCTTTTCCTGCTGTGATGGCAAGCAAAATATTATTTCACTCTTTCAGCTACTTAAACTCTCAGAGCCTCAGTTTCTTTATCTGTAATATGTGGGTATTGGAATGGAGGACCTCTAAGATCCTTCCAGTTCTAATTCTATGATTCTATGATCCTAGCTCACCTTGGGTACAATTGTGATGTTTATCTTGATAGAGACATCTGTTTTGTACCTGTTCTGTGGATTAATGTTCTGCCTCTCAGACATATTCAACAGAAAATCCTCTAGAGCAACATTTTTCAATTGCTTCCCACATAGAAAGATCATAGTTTAACTTGGATTACTCACAGATGACCAAGGTACTTTCCAAGGATGGATTTGGAGAGGGCTTTTGTGGCCCACACAAAGGAGTGATAAGTCAGGGATCCAGTGAGTAATGTTCAGGCAAGCTACCCAAAGAAATGTGTGGTTTTGTAGGTCACATGACTGCATTCTCATTTGATGCAAAATCTCCAAATTGCGTTCTCTTTGAAGTTTCATAGCTTGAGTGGCCATAAGGAGTTAATGTCCAAATTTTCTTCTTACTCATTATTTCCAAAATCACTTACTGTTGAAGATGGATGGAAGGGAAGCATTAAAAATATATGCACCATAGCATTTCCCATTACAACAGCATTGTTTTGTACATAGTCTTGGAGTAAAGCCTCATCTCCATGAATAGAGTTCTTAATATTATTGTCCCTCTATAATCAAATATAATGTTCTCAACTTTTCTCCAGGGGAATATAGCTTGCACAGTTTCTAAACATGTTCTAAAACTGACATTTAACATAGCCACTAATCGCTCTGTTCAGGAGATGATTTGAAGTAATGCAGGAACAGATCAATGAAATCATTGCTCATTTACCTGGAGTCTCTTCTAAGGTCAGTATTTTCATCACTGATGGGAAATGGGGTCTGAAGCTCTGCCTATTAAATTCCTGACCTAAGAATAATTACACAGTAAGGCCTCTATTTTCCATGAACTATAAGGTCTGGAAGAGGGGGTTACTCCTTCCTGAATGGTCTGCTAGCCCTTGGATATTCTGCCAAATCAAATTTGGAAGTAAATAGAACTAGTAAAAAGAGCTAAGGATTTATCCTAAATTGTTTCATTGGAAAGAAAATGACCAGAAAACCCCTCCAGTCATTTCTGAGTCTATATACTCCTAAGGAGCATTTATAGGTCTGTTGTGGATAAGGGGGAAAAAAAAAGGTTTTCGAGGCACTGGGGATAGTGTAGCAATGTTAGTTAAGTTTAAGAATGCATGTAATGTTCTTATAAAGCATTTGGAAATGAAACATTAAGAATTAACTATCCAACAATTGCTTTCTTCCCTTGTTGTTTCAGACTTGCTCGATTATTGTTTCCTGTTATTAGACTTAATTGTGATGCGTACATGATAAGAGCTATGATTTGAAATGATATTATGTCCATATTCCTTTATTATACACTCTGACATTTAAAATATTTCTAGAATGTGAAATGGGGGGCAATGGCACTTTGATCTTCTTTGGTGTCTGTTGGTGAATTTCCTGCTATTAAGTTGCCAATCCTGATGACAAGTATTTGATAGTATGTAAAGCACAACAATCCATGACACAAAGAAAATGTTTAAGTCGGCTCTCATTTCCAAGCAATCAATATTTTAAATTCTGAAATGATATTGGAAATGTGATGTAAAAAGATCATTCTCAGAATCACAGAATTTAGACCATCTGGAAATGTTAACCTAAGTTTTGGTCTCCAGGAAGAAGATCCTTATCCAAAGCTCGATGAATGGCAATCAAATCTTACTGAAGAAAATGAATGGTATGTTGCCTTTTTTTCTTGTGCTTTCCTTCAGGTACTTTGCATTTGACTTCCTCAATGCCCTCACAATTGTTTCTTTTTTAGAATGGATTGATTCTATGTATGTTCCATCTCAGACCTTTTGAATACCAGAGAAAAGCGATGAATAGAACATCACCAACTACAATCTCTATATCTACCTTCCTAACTCAGCAAAACTCTCAAATTGGAGTAATGACTAGCCTATTCATTCAATTAGTAGTAGTATCATTACAGTGGAAATGAGAATTCTTTGAGGGAGTGGTTGAAGAGGGATTGAATAGAATTAGGGAAATAATTATTCTTAGTTTTGTATTTTAATCAACTGGTTTTGTATTTTAATTGATTATTCTGTCTGATGAATCAAACTCTTACCCAAATTTTGTTACTAGTATGCTTTATCTTATTGCAGGTTTTTGTCTATTGTTTAGGAATACTATTAAGTATAACCTGAGAATGACTTTGTCAGAGAGTGATTTTCAAAGGCATGTTGGTTTTTTGCCTTTTTGGATTTTCTATCTCTCTGAGTAGAGATGCTTATAATCAGAATAACTTAATTAATAAATATTGTTTCTGGCAGGCTTGTGCCCAAACCACAGAGGACAGAATTTTTTCCATATTCTGCACACTTCCCTCAGGGTATTTTGCCTTTTCAGAGCCAGTAAGCCAGCAATAACCCTCGATGTTTATCTGAGGAAATGTTCTCTCCTCCCCTAAAATCTAAGTGTTGGAAGGGACCACACAGGCCTTATAGTCTATCCTGTACCTTTCTGGGAATCTCCTCTATATCACAAAAATGGTTATTTCCCAATGCCCTCCAGCAAAGCAGAATCGATTAGGCACCAACGTAGCCTGTTTGAATATCCCTATATGAAACAATTGAAAATTCCATGGCTTATTAAAAGAATATCTCCATTTTTCTAATGTATAATGATCAAGAAAAGCATATGTCATGAATGGAAGATTAAATAATAGAAATATTTTTAGAAAGAAACAAGGGAAAAGAAGGCAAAATCCCAGAACTCCAGGAGGTGGGGTGGGAGTGGATGCATATTCAAATGTAAGCTGCTTACAAATTTGGAAGGAGAAAGCAAATGTATTAGTTGGGAATTAGCATAAATATAAATTAAGCCTTGGCATCAGTAGAGTGTACTCTAGCATAGGTTACTTTATTGTAACCAACAATACCCCTTGTCCCAACATAGTCTAATGTTCTGAAGGTTTTTCAAGTTTCCCCAGATGATTAACTTCCAACTAGAGAGCTGATTTGATTTTGGAAGTATGTCTTAACCATGAATTATGTGAAAAAAATCATTGAATATGAAAGCTATATAAGCCTTTAAGGTGATCTAATCTAACCTATTCTGTACATGTGTGTTTCTCCTATTTAAAATTACACACACACATATACATATACATGTATGTATTTTAAATTTTGTTTTTTATTTCCTGGATAAAACAAGAATTTTCATAACACAGCATGATAAAAAGATGATTGTATGTGAAACTGCAAATCTATATGCACAACTTCTTATTCCTTTCAAATATACAACAAAGTTGTCTAGTAATTTTTTTTTACATTCCTTTTCAAAAAGAGAAGATGAAGGACAAAGAGTTTAAATGGTCATTTATACAGTACTTTTAGAAGGAAGATATAATACTAGAAGCCAAGTCTGCTGTGTTTTGGACTAGGTTTATTTTCCACAATGTTACATAAACACTTTGGTATGTTGTGTAAATTTGGATTAGGACCATGTAAATTACATTGATATACAACAAAAATGAGTGATTGTGCTATTAACTCAGCTTGCAATTGAATAACTGCTGTATTTTTAGTTAAGAGACCTGGGTTTGAATTGTACTTCCCTCATATGTGACCAAATATAACCCCACCCACCCAACAATTTTAAGAAGATACCTTAACTAGGCAAAAATACATTTCAAAAATTGATCAAAGAGCTTATACTTATCATAAGCATTTGAAAGTTACTAAAGGAAAATGAAGTCAAATAGAAATTCTGTTATAAAATGGTGAGGAAAAATGGTCTATAAATTATCATGAAAATTGGTAAGGGAAGGAATTCCAGAAATTAGAATTGAAATTGAAGCACCCTAACCTCCACCACAATCCCCTCCCCACAATTGTGTAGATAATATATACTGTATGTGTGTGTATACACACACATATCTATATATGTGTATCTATATCTATCTACCTATAAATAGTATTTGTTTAACAGCTTATATCTATAACTGTATGTATAACAATGTAGATTTATAGAGAGTAGATACATAGATATTGTTACATAGCATACACAGATATAATTACACGTATAACTGTATAATTAGCTAATTTGTGCTCTCCAGAAGCTTATAGCTGCCTAAACTTCAGTAATGAGGCCAGAATGATTATCCAAAAAGAAAAGATCTGACCATAGCTCTTGGGTGGGAAGAGGGCTCATATTTGACTTTCGTCAGGTAGGTCTTATTCTTTTTATTTTTTATTTTTTTGCTATTGCAAATATTTTAATAAGTATTCTCTCTAAGACATTTAAAACACCAATTTGTGAGAATAAACTCCATTGTAGAGAGAGAAAACAGAATGCAGGAAGCCACAGAGCTGAGGAACTCTCTTGTTCTGGGGCAGGATCTGAGAGTCTACTGTTTTCTGATCAGCCTTGCCCTGCTCTGTAATCTTGTATTTTTCATTTTCTGTGTCAAAAATCTCTCCTTGGTGTCTAGGTTTACAGAACCTCTTCTTCTTGAAGTAAGGATCAGTAAGATGATTTGGAATTTTAACACCTGAAAGGTTAAGCTGGGTAGAGGTGGCAATGACAAATTTCTGATGGGTCTTTCTCAGAGGAATACAGTTGATGGTCAGAGTTTCATTCAACAGTAGCAAGCAAATAGCATAGTGCTTCTGGAAAACCACTTGCTTGCCGGTGTGGCAGCCAGTGAGCATGATCACAATGGGCCAGGGGTGATGCTAGCTCAAAGTCTCCTCACATGCTGGCTGAAGGGCTTTTTGCCAAGACTTAGCAGTTTTCTAGGCACATCCTCAGTAGGGTAATACCTAGGCATTTTGTGAATCTTTTCCACTGAAGTTCTTCCACTCTTATCACCATCAACAGACTTTGAGATAGTAGCAGGTGCTTTTTCTTTCTTCTTCCTTTCAATCTGGGCTTTGCGGGCAGCATATTTCTGCTTATACATGGCTCTCTGGAAATACACTGCAGATCTGGAGTATCTACCAATCCCTTGGGCCAGGACTGCATTCCAACTGCAATGCTTTTGAGGCTTTTTGACCTTTGCAGCCACATCTTCCTTTTTGTTCCCCCTTTTTTTTTCCTCTTTTTGACCTTCTTTGCCTTGGGTGGCCTTTGGTCCACCATCTTGGGAGACAGGAAAGAGAGAGGTGTTATTATTTCTTTGAATAAAAGAAGACTTCTAACTTCAAGGAATCCAGAGGATGTTGGACTTTCCTTCTTTCTATCAGTTTCCCTAGCAAGACATCTGGATTAACTGGTGATGATGTTGCCACTAACCTTGATACCACTTTCTGCTAGACTCTATATGTTCTTTAGGAAAAAAAATATGTCTGGGATGATTGAAGAGATGTTTTATATCAACTATATTTACTATAGCACCCCAATAAAGCTGCTTATCTCTATGTAAGATCTCCCCCTAAATAGTCTTTTCTAAAAGTTGGCTGATTAAATAATTTCTTTCCACTAACAAAAGCCCTAAAGACAGAAAGATAATATATTCTCCCCTAGATCCTTTGGTAGCCATCTTGTCAGCAAGTATTTTGCATGAGTCTGCTATGATATTGCTATCTAGCTTTTTAATTAATAGCAAATAATAAATAATTTTGTTTGCTAGTTTTTCTCTACCTATTCTGATTTTGATCTCTTCCTGGCTTCAATGCTTGTGGCAATAGGATTCTAAAGAAACTATCTTTTCCTCTTGCAAAATTTTAAAGAATAATTTAAATTCACAGAATATGAGGTCATCTTCATCATCTTTAGTCTAGTTCTTCTGGGATTATTAACATACTTCACTTAGTCTTAGATGTCTTCATTTCAAACATTGTTTAATACTCATGAAAATATAGCTATGTATGGAAGATGGAACTTTCCTGACAACTTTCTTCAGTCTGGTCTTTTCCTTCCTTCATGGTTTTCTAAGACATTGACCCATGAAAAAGAATCCACATCCCCCTTTCTCTTCCACTTCCAAACCCTTCTTATATGGAGGTCATTGCTATTATCTTCATTTTACATAGAAGGAAACTGAGGCAGACAAATTACCTGACTTTTCCTGTATTACATTGCTATTGTTCATTTGGTCAGTTATGTCTGACTCTATGTGACATCATAGGTCATAGCACCCCAGGACCTTTTATCGTCTGTCTCCCAAAATATTTACAAACTCATGTTTGTTTCTTCCATGACACTGACAATCCATTTCAACTTCTGCCATCCCTTTGTTTTGCTTTCCATATTCCCCAATGGTCTTTTACAATGAGTCCTGTCTTATCATTATGGGGCCAAACCATTTAAGTTTCTAACTTTAGTATTTGCCCTTTCAACAAGTAGTCTGAATTTACAGTATAAGGTCAAGTGTGAATTCAGGTCTTCATGACTCCAGTGTTCTGTTGACTATACCATCTAGCCTTCATAAAAGTCCTTTCAAGCTACAAATCTATGTTTCTTTGCAGTCTGGGGAATGTGTGTTTGAGGTCACACAGATAGTAGGGAACTACCAGGATTTGAACCCTGGTCTCCAGACTGTAACTCCAGGTCACTCTCCTCTGCAGTATGCTGTCTCCTACTCAATCTTAATGATACACTTTTCTCCATTTTTACTTGAGGCTAGGAAATTTTACATAAGGACCAAGACAAAAGATAAAGGATCGATTCCCTTCACTGGTTCTCACAGAATGAAGTGAAGTTGTGGAATTAATTATTTTTTTGAGATTTCACAAGAAATTGAGAAGTGACCCCTCCAACCACCACCACCTCACAGCATCATTCCTTTATATTTGGTAATTTTTAGGTGGGATAGGATAAAGGACTGCAGGGGGATGCCAATCATTCCTAGACTGTAGCAATTGGAACCTGGACTTGGTAACATTCCTTAGATTATTTTGTTGGCAGAAGAGCCTTTCTTTATCTATTTAAAAGTAAAAAATCAGGAAATTCTGTGTTCCCTCCTCTATTTGGTCTAAAACCTTTATGTTATGTCTAGCTAATTCCACACCTCTTGGTTACTAATTTAGTACCTCAGTTTCTCAGAACTGAGGATGTTACCTCACTGTACTTATCCCAATTCACACATTTTATTCCCAAATAATAAGAGGCAGAACAATAAGATCCCAGCTTGTAGATTGAGCTTGGATGTTCCCATGGCTCATACAGAACAGATCTGAGATTCTCTGCCTTCTGTCAATATCATGTTTAGCATTTTGTAAAAGAGAGATAAATTTCTGGGAATGGAGAGAAGCAAGGGAAATCTACATGATACCAAAACAAAAGAGGAGGGAGAGAGAGAGAGAGAGAGAGAGAGAGAGAGAGAGAGAGAGAGAGAGAGAGAGAGAGAGCTTGAACAACTAATGATGGATAGTAATGGACTTGAACCAAATTTATATCCAACATGATCTAAAATCTACTCTTTGCCTGGGAGCTTACACCATACAACAATTTATTCTCCTTAAATGTGTTAAGAGAAGACAATAGTGCAAGAGGGGTCAAAGGAAACTATGTTTACGTTTTTGTACTTTTTGTATATAAATTCAGTTCACTTTTTCCAATTAGTCCCTCAAGCTTAGGAATTAATTAGGAAAAAGAAACTCTTCAGCATTACAAAGTCAACTTTAGATGGGATTTGGCTTCCCCAAAATTGACTTGTTGGATTGGTATCAGGTAGAGACTTTTTCGTTTCATGCATTTCTCATGAACTCATCCACAAGTGCAATTCTGTTCATGGTCCTTGCTGGCCAATCCTTCCACTATGCTCAGGGCATGTAACTACACTTTTGGTTACAGAGTTAGGATCCCTTTATCTAATCATATAGTGTTCAGCCTTTAATGTTTAGAGCATAGGGACAGATATAAGGAATAAACACATGATTTAACTGATATAGAGAACTCTTTGGTGAAGAAACTTCCTCTCACAATGCAGGTCTGGAACCCTCTTTGCAACTTACCCTCTTAGAAAGGTGCCTAGAATCATCTCTAGGGTAGGGAAAAAAAGAAATTTACATGGCAATTTTGTTGTGTGTTTGAAAGGAATTGCAGGTTGAGCACAGTAGATCTGTAGTTTCATATACCATCATTTTTTTATTGTATTGTGTTATGGGACTGTTTGTTTTATTCCATAAATTATAATAAAATTTATGAAAAAAATTTAAAAAGTTGCCTAGATCTTTGAGAGTTTAAATACCTTTCCCAAGATCACAAAGCCAGTAAATATCAGAAGCAGGAATGAAACCTAATTCCCCATGGCTCTATGACCAGCCCTCTATTCATTTTTCCATGCTACTGACTTTGTCTTGGAGAATTAAGGAAAATCTAGTTTGTCACACAATATTACTTTGTCAAGGCTCCTGAAGAAGCACAATTACACATCTTCCAATTATGTTTTTGATGACAATTCCAAAAACCCAACATTATTTTTGGTCCAAGTGTTGTCTAGCCATGTCTCCCTTGTTATGTTTTTGTAAAGCTATTAATTTATTTGTTTTAATTCAACGATGCCTAAGATTATTTATTGATCTGTATTCATTTTTGTCATTTGATTTAATGCAATGTTCTTCCTGGTCAGTTAGAAAATAAGTTTTTATTTTGGGTTTATTCTGTAGTAGGCACTATACTGAGCACTAGGAAACATATATTTTAAGGTAGCAGATACCTTCTCTAAACTGGTCATAGGATTAGAGAGTTTTACCCAGCATGAAGTCTAGATTTATCTCTTTTCCACTCCCACTCATGGCCCTTCTTTACACTTTCATGGACCAAAAGGAACAACTGTAATTCCACTTCTATACAAATTATTGGACATATCATGTCCCTTCCTGGATCTTTTCCAGAATAATACTTTAAAAAAATAATCTTCAAACTTTTTTCATATGACATGGACCCAATTTTGGTTGCTCTTCTCCAGATGCACTCCAGTTTTCCACTGTCTTCTTCAACTGTGGGAATCAGATCTTAGAACAAAACTACAGTATGGTCTGACTCAATGAAGGACAATTTGTTAGCCATCTTCTCAGATTTTCTTTTCATCATCTACAAATGTAAGAAGAATACCCATGACTCTCCTGTGGTAATTGAGTTCACAATTTACAAAAAGCACTGATTCTACTGACCTTGTTTCAAACATATGTATTCAAGCCATTTAGGACTACTCTTCTTAGCAGTAGAATTAGGTTTAAGAAAAAGGCACTTGTTTATAAAATATGCTTTTGAAATATAACAAATATAGGCATAGAAGAATTATGTTCCTGTGACTTGAGTTTGACCAGTGTTAATATTTATTAATTTTTACTATAGTTTGATTTTCTTAAATATTTCCCAATTACATGTAAGCTATTTTTAATATTTAAAGATGGGTTTCAAATTCCCTCCTTTACTCCTTCTTTCTCCTTGAGAAGGCAAGAAATTTAATGTCAATTATACATGTAAAGTCAGACAAAACATATTTACATATTAGCCATGTTGCAAAAGAAAACAGAGACAAAAAATGAAACAAGAAAAATGAAGAATAAAAACTAAGTATGCCTCACTCTTCATTCACTACCCATTGGTCTCTCTCAGGAGGTCGATTGCATTTTTCATCACAGGTCCTTTGGAATTTTCTTGGGTCATTGTCTTGATCAGAGTAGCTAAGGCTTTGCAAGTTGATTTTTTTTTTCTGCTTTTTGGAGGGCAATTAGGGTTAAGTGACTTGCCCAAGGGCACATGGCTAGCAAGTGTGTCAAGTGTCTGAGGCCATATTTGAACTCAGGTCCTCCTGACTCCAGGGACAGCATTCTACTCACTGTGCCACCTAGCTGCCCCCCAAGTTGATTTTCTTTATAATATTTTTTCATAGTGTACAATATTCTCCTGGTTCTCCTCATTTCACTTTGTACAACTTCATTTAAGTGTTGCCAGGATTATTTCTTATAACACAAAAGCATTACATCACAATTGAATACCATAACTTGTTTAGCCATTCTCCAATTGATGAGCATCTCCTCAATGTCCAATTCTTTGCCACCATGTAATGTTAATGAAATCAGAAGATCTTCCATGCCCCTTTCTATTGGCACCTATTAAAGGCACTTAGCACCTTACTTCAAGTTAAGCACTTAGTAAACAGGCACTCAGCTCCTTACTTCAAGTTAATTCCTTGGCAGTAGTTAACACCTTAACAGAAAGGGGCAGAACAGGGAGGAGCTGTACTGTATATAAGGAAGAGAGCCAGCAGGACAGTCAGATTTTCTCTCAGTCACCACTAGGAGACCATACCTTTCGCTGAGATCTTCCTTCTGCAGCTTTTACCAAGAACTTCCAAGGACCAGGCTGAAGAACTATTGTGATGAGTCTGAGAGGGATTCCTGCTTGAGGGAGCCTGTTCTATTCATGAAGGCTTGGGAATGGTGGGTGTTCACTGCATTAACCATGTGTATCAACTTCATGACCACTATAATGACTTTGGTTTTGGGTTTTGGGAATTGTCCTTCTGGTTCTGGGACTCAGTGTTCTGGTTTCTAAATAAAGACCTTGGTTCTGCCCTCCATGTGGAGAGTTTGCTACATTTTGTGATTCACAACTATAGCAGCATATTCATAACCACCATGGGTGTTGTAAATATTGCATTATTGATACACACCACAAAAAGAGCTGCTATAAATATTTTTGCACAAATAAATTATTTTCTCCTTTTCTTTGATCTCTTTGAAATATTTATCCTTCATTTCAAAGAGGATCAGTGACATAGCAGGATAATTGAGAAAAGTCATCCAGTGGCAAGACAAAAGTAAAAATTACTGGCAGTGTCCTGGGATACAGTGGATGACCTTGGTGTCTTTGGTGTCTGACCAAATCCTTAGAATTCCATAACATCTGTTTCATCCACCTTCATGGCCATTGGGATAATTGTTCTCATCCACTCATTTCACTGGTGGAAGTCTTCACATTTGGGGGGTTAACATCCCCCTAACTCACTGATGGGTTTGAGGCCTGTCAGTTACCCTGAAACTGGTTTAGTCATGTGCTGAGAGGGTATGGTCACTGCACACACTTCAGTTTCTTGGAACCATCGGTGAGAGCTGGGTGAAGATAGATACTGAAAGTAGAATAGCAGCCTTAAAAAGGGTTCAGAAAGTAATTAGATAAGAGAAGCTTCTATTCCCTGAACACCCAACATACCCACTCTCTTTGGGATACAAACCTACTAGTGATATTGATGGGTCAAAAGGTATGTACATTTTTATATCTCTTTGGAAATTGTTTCAAATTTTTCTCCAGAATGGTTGGATTAGTTCACAACTCCATCAACAATGCATTAGTCTAGGGAGGCTAGATGATGCAATGAATAGAGCACTGGCCCTGGAGCCAGGAGAACCTGAGTTCAAATCTGGCCTCAGACACTTAACACAAAACTAGTTGTGTTATCTTGGGCAAGTCGCCTAACCCCAATTGCCCTGCCTTCCCCCCTCCAAAAAGAAAAACAACAACAACAACAACTATACAAACAATGATTTAGTGTCTCTATCTTTCTATATTCCTTCAAGAATTTGATTATTTCCTTTTCTGTTATGCTAGGCAATCTGAAAGGTATAAGGTAGTATCACAGAGTTGTTTTTATTTCTATTTATCCAATCAGATTTTGAAAAAACAATCACATGACTATTGACAGCTTTGTTTTCTTCTTCTGAAGACTGACTGTTCATATCCTTTGATCATCTGTCAACTATGGAATGGCTATATTTTAAATAAATTTGGCAATTGTTATATATGTTTAAGTAATGAGGCCTTTATCCAAGAAATTTACTATTTCTTCCCCCCCCCCCAGTTTCCTGTTTTATTTCTTATTTTGACTTTATTGGTTTTGAATAGCATTTTACTTTTTTTCCTCAGTTACATGTCAAGAAATTTTTTAACATTCTTTTTACAAGATTTTGAGTTCTAATATTTTTTCTTTTTCTTTTTTTTTTCATTTTTTTCCCCTCTTTTTGGAGAGCAATTGGGGTTGAGACTTGCCCAAAGTCACATGGCTAGTAAGTGTGTCAAGTGTCTAAGGCCAGATTTGAGCTCAGGTTCTCCTGACTCCAAGGACGGTGCTCTATGCAGTGTACCACCTAGGTGCCCCAGAGTTCTGAATTTTTCTTCCTATCTCCTCCCCGCCCCCTTTCTGAAAATGGTAGGAGTTTGATATAGTTTATACATGTGATATCATGTAAAAACTTTACCATATCAGTCACAATTGTGAAAGAAGAAACAGATCAAAAGTGAAAAAATGAGAAAGAATGAAGTGAAAAAAAATATGCTTTGATCAGCACTCAGAATCCAACAGTTTCAATTTGCTTTTTTGCTTTTTGTGTCAACTTTCATGTCTAAATCATGACGAAAGTCTGTCATATCTAACTTTTCTAATATTTTACTTACTGCCTTAGTTCCTTTCTTGTTTCTTTTTTGGTTAATTTATTAAGTTTTGAGAGGGGTTGACGTCCCCCACTACTATAGTTTTGTTGTCTATTTCTTCCTGTCAGTTTAATGCCAAGCAAAAGCAACTCCTGGTATCTGATTATGAGCACAGTAACTCTCCATATATTCAGTAACAGATTAAGGCAAAATATTCTAGAAGAAATCAAAATACAGAGTAAATCAATCATTTTGTAAGTCCTTAGTTCAATCACAAAGTACAAAAGTCAAAGTACTCCACCTCTTGATAGTACATTCATTTGTTCAATCATAAAGTCTTAAGTTCTCAATTCAATCACAAAGTATGAAAGTCAAAGTATTCCACCCCTGGGTAGTCTCAATTGGGGATTAGTTTCTAATCATAAACAAAGTATATTCATACGGTCAGTCACAAAACACAAAGGCCATCTACCCCTAGGTCAGAACTAGGTTACGATATCTTCACAGCATTCAATATTCAAGGAGAGGTCTTTTCTTCATCTTAACCCAAATAAAGTTCTCAGCAGTTTCCGTTCCTGGGAAGACCAAGCTTAATAAAGACACCACGATATTTATGCACATTGCTGGCATCCTTTTCAATTCACTTTCTTTTTGTGAAATCAACCTAGGCCCAACAAGGCCTGAACACTCTATCAACAAATGACTGACAAAGTAACATCAAAACAGACAAAATACTGGCACCTCAGCAGCTCTGGGTCGCAGTTCTCCAAAATCCTGGACAACTCCAACTGGCCCTCAGCAGTCCAGGCAACTTCAGTTGGCAGTTTTTCTTCCTCCCTCCCTCCCTCTCTCTCTCTCTCTCTCTCTCTCTCTCTCTCTCTCTCTTTGTCTCTCTCTGTCTCTGTCTCTGTCTCTCTCTTTGTCTGTCTCTGTCTCTGTCTCTGTCTCTGTCTCTCTCTCTCTCTCTCTCTCTCTCTCTCTCTCTCTCCCTCTTTCCCAAACTCATGCCTCCATGTTGCTATCTTATGGCTTCTCCCAGCTTGGGCCTTTCCCTATACAGGGCACCAGCTTTTTGCTGTTCAGCCCCCTCTCATCACCTCAATAAATCCATCCCACTGCAGTGTTTACAAACTCTGGGTCTTAACATTTAATCCAAAAAATCAAATCAATAAAAGGGGATCTCTAAATTCTATTACCATTACAGTCACTCACTTAATTTCTTCAAGAATTTGGATGCTATACCTCTAGCTGCATGTGTATTTAGTATTGATACTGCTTCATTTTCCATGATACCTTTTAGCAGCATATAGTTTCTTTCCTTATATCTTTTAATTAAGTCTATTTTTTCTTTTGCTCTGTCTTACATCAGGATTACTGCTTTATTCATTTATTCATTCATTAATTTATTATGTCAGCTGAAGCATATAGATTCTGTTCTAGCCCCTTGCCTTAAACTGGTGTCTAACTCTGATTTAAGTGTGTTTCTTGTAAGCAAAATATTATAGGATTGTGATTTTTGATCCAATAGGCTATCCAATACAATTTTGTGAGAGAGTTCATCCCACTCACATTATAATTATGATTACTACCTCTGCATTTCACTCTATCCTATTCTTCCTCCTGTCTGTCCTCTCTTTCCTTTCATCTTTTCCCTCTTCTCCCGTATTTTGCTTCTGTTTACTACCTCCCCTGATCTGCCCTCCCTTCTGTCAGTTCACACCCCACCCTTTACTTGATCTCCTTCTTCCTTGTTGGATAAGATAAAATTTTATATCCAATTGATTGTGTGTATATGATTGCCTCTGTGAGCCAATACCAATGAGAGTAAGGCTCAAGTGATGTTCATTGCCTATTCCCATATTTTCCACTCCACTGTAATAGATCTTTTGTGCCTTTTCATGTGAAATAATTTACCCCATTTTTACCTCCCTTCCTTCTGTACCCATTGTTCTCTTCTTTCTCATTCCTTTATTTTTATGTCATTCCCTCTAATTCACCTTATACCAATATCTTCTGTCTATTTATATTCCTTCTAGCTGCACTATTAGTGATAGATTCTCCAAAAAATTGTATCATCTTCCCATGTAGAGATCTAAATGGTTTTGCTCTATTGAATCCTTTATGTTTTCTTTTCCCTTTTTACCTGTTTATGCTTCTCTTGGGTTTTGATACTGGAGGTCAACTTTTTGGTTTAGTTGTGGTCTTTTCCTTATGAAAGCTTGAAATCTTTCTATGTCATTTAATCATTATTTTCCCCATTAGTGTATTATACTTAATTTTTCCATGCAAGCGATCTTGGTTTTAGTTATCAATCTTTTGCCTTCTACAATAATATGTTAAATGATCTATAATCCTTTAAAATTGCAGCTATCAAATCCAGTGTAATCCTGATTGTGACTCTGTGATATTTGAATTGTTGCTTTCTGGCCATTTGTAGTATATTTTTTCCTTGAACAGATAGCTCTGAAATTCAGCTATCATGTTCCTTGGAGTTTATATTTTGGGATCTCTTTCCATAGGTGATCAGTGGATTCTTTCATGCCTATTCTGCCTTCTGGTTCCAGGAAATAAAGGTAATTTTCTTTGATGATTTCTTGAAAGATGCTCTCCAGGTCCTCCTTTTAAGTATGGCTTCCAAGTAACCCAGTCATTCTTTTATCTCTGCTGGATCACTTTTCCAAACCAGTTGTTTTTCCCATGAGATATTTTATTTTTCTTCCATTTTTTCCTTCTTTTGAATTTGATTGATTCTTGATGTCTCACACAGTCACTAGCTTCCACTCGCCCAGTTCTAACTTTTAAGGTGTTATTTTCCTCAATTAGCTTTTGTGCTTTCTTTTCCATTTGGCCAGTTGTACTCTTTAAGAAATTGTTTTCTTCAGTGGAATTTTTTTATCTCCTTGTCCATTTGGCCAATTCAATTTTTTAAGCAGTTTTCTGAACTGTTGACTCTTTTTTTAATATTTTTTTCTTGTTTCACTCCAATTCCTTTTTTTCCTTTTTTTTTCTTCTACTCCTGTTATATGATTTTTAAGCTACTCTTTTGTCTTCTTTCATAAGTTCTTTCTGGGCTTGAGACCACTTCCTGTTTTTCTCTGGGATTTTGCCCATAGGTGTTTTGACATTGTCCTCTTCTGAGTTTGTGTCTTGCTCTTCCCTGTCACCATAATAACTTTTCATACTCAGATAGTTTTTGTTGTTATTGTTGTTTACTAAACCTTTTTTTGTGACCTTTTTTCCCCTTTCTATTAAATTTATCTTAGATCCCAGGGTGGAAAGGGCTCTGTCTCATTCTTCTTGTGCCAGTGGCTGCAGGCTCTGGCTGTTTACTTCATGTTATACTGATGTTGCTTTGATATCCACACAGGACCCTCATGATTGGAGCTGTGTTGAGGGGATGGCATGGGGGGGGTGGGGCTGGCTGGCATTATTAGAGGCCTAAGTATCTGGCAGCATACCTGATGGTACTGAGCTTGGGTCCTAATGGTGTAATCTGGCATGTGATGAAGCATGGTTCCGGTTTGTATGTGTTTTCCCAGGGTTATACTGTTTTATACTGAAACCCATGGAGTTCAGTCCTCAAGAGAATGCCTATTTTCTCTGAGCTGTGCTGAAGCATGTGGAGATCTGACCTACTTTCTTGTCATGGTGAAGGATGCCTGTTTGCCCTGGGCTGTGCTGAAGCATGTGGAGATCTGGCCTACTTTCTCATCATGATGGAGGATGCCTGTTTGCCCTGGGCTGTGCTGAAGCACATTGAGGTCTGACCTACTTTCTCATCATGCTGCAGGATGCCTGTTTGCTCAGGGCTATGCTGCAACATGTTGTGGTTCTCAGAGCTGGAGTCTTCTATTTCCCCTAGTTATGGGAAGGCTTGCAATGGGTCCTTGTGTTGATATTTTCCTGCTTCACCACACTGAGACTCAGGATCTCCTACTGGTTTGCTGAGGTGGGGCTTGCTACTGGCTTCCTGGGATGCTTCCTGTCCTGGAATGTACTTCCTTTTTACCTGAGTGAGAAGAGTGTTTCTTGCTTAGCCTCCAAGTTTCTTTTAATAAAAGATTATTACCCCCAGTATTTTTTGCTGGTTCTGATCTTCTAGTATTTGTTTTGGGGCACTATTTTATGGTTATTTGGAAGTGAATATGGGAGTTACAGTGATTTACTGCTTACTTCAAATCTTGGCTTCTGGAAGTCCTCAACCAATTGCATTAGATTTGTTTGTACAAAAAGATTTTTAGTTTAAATAGTCACAATTATCTATGACACTCTCTATCTCATTTTTGGTCATAAAATCTTCCCTTATCCATAGATCAGACAAGGACATATCTCTGTGCTCCTCTAATCTACTTGTGATAGCAACCTTTACTTCTAAATCTTTTATCTATTTTGACTTTATTCTGACATAGGGCATGAGATGTTGGTTTATAACTAGTTTTGAGAAAACTGTTTTCCAGTTTTCCCAGCAATTTTTGTCTAGTGGTGAGTTCTTATCCTCTAAAACATCGATCTTTGTGCTTATCAACCATGAGATTGAATGGTCATTTGTTATGTGTACTTCATTTATTCCAGTGGCCCGCCATTCAGTTTCTTAGTCAATATCAGACTCTTTTGATGATGATCACTTTGAAATACAGTTTGAAAATTGGAATTGCT
The DNA here is from genome assembly GCA_028646575.1 of Pseudocheirus occidentalis. Lineage (NCBI taxonomy): Eukaryota > Metazoa > Chordata > Mammalia > Diprotodontia > Pseudocheiridae > Pseudocheirus > Pseudocheirus occidentalis. The sequence continues at coordinate 10,129,264 of CM053601.1, forward strand.
TGTCCTCTTTTCTTTTCTTTTTCTTTTTAGTTTTCAACATTCACTTTTATAAGATTTTGAGTCCCACATTTTGTACTCCCTCTCTCCCTACTCTCTCCTCCTTCAAGATGGCAAGAAATCCAGTATAAGCTACACACACAAACACACCCCCCCCATTGTATTAAACATATTTCCACCTTAACCATGCTATGAAAGAAGGATCAGAACAAGAAGGAAAAGTCACAAGAAAGAAAGGACCAAAAGAAGAGAGAAAATCATATGCTTCAATCTGCATTCAGACTCCATAGTTCTTTCTCTGGATGAGGACAGCACTTTCCATCATTAATCTTTTGGAATTGTCATAGATGGTTGTATTACTGAGAAAAGCTAAATTTACCAAAGCTGATTTTCATGTAATATTCTTGTTACTCTGTACAGTGTTCTCCTGGTTTCACTCATTACATTCTGTTATTCATAAAATATCCTGGCTATCAAGGAGATCCCTGTCTAATAAGTGAGACAGGATATACCAACAATATACAATCAAGGTGCATACAAGATCAGTGGAAGATAATCACAGAAGGAAGGAACTAGAATTAAGAGGAATCTGAAAAGCTTGATGTAGAAGATGGGATTTGAGGGGGGATTTGAAGGAAGCCAGGAATTAGAGATGAGGTGGGAGATTATTCCATACATGGGGGACAACCAATGGAAGTGCCTAAAGTGTAGTGATGAAGTATCTTTTGAGAAAAAAAGAAAGGAGGCCAACATCCCTGCATCTTCAAGTGGGGATAAGGGAGAAGCTATAAAAAGATTACCAATGTAGGAAGGGACTAGGTTATGACTAAAGAGTTTCTAATTGATTCTGGAAGAAATAGGAAACCCCTGGAGTTTATTAAATGGGAGGTGGGGTGAATGGAAAGTGTCATGGTCATCCCTGAGCATTTTGACATCCAAGCAGAAGATGGACTGGAATGATCTCTCTCCCTCAAGATGATAAGTATTGAATTGCACTCTAGCTATGTCTCTTCTTTCTATGATTAATTACTTTAGTCCTTGTAATATGACCCTGAAACACTTCAAAAAGTTCTTCCAAGAGCAGTCTCAAAAGAAGAAGGAACATGTTGAGAAATATTTCAGTACCTAATGAAAAAGGGAGGGGATTGGGAGCATTTCTTTCTGGAAAATATCCTAAAGCCAGAGGTGGAAGACTGGTCAGTTGGCCTGCATTCCCTGAATGAAACTTTTGTAGTTGAGAAGATTATGAACCAGGACCTGCTGGGTATATTCAATAAGGAAGAGGAAAAAGAAGATCTGCATCTCTGTGGCTTTTTGGAGTCTGAATTCCTTGATGAACAGGTGAAGATCATCAAACTGTTTGGAGATCATATTACTAACTCAAAGAGACTGGAAATGCCTGAAAATTGTTTTGAGGAATACCTGTTTGACAAGTGTTTACCAGGAGAAGACTGTGAAAATTCTTTCTAATGCCTTAAATCCTTGGGTCCCTGTACTCAGATGTCAGAAATATGCAACTCTTCTCTCTCCAGATCAGAAATAAACATTTGGCATCTCAAAAAGAATACTTCATGCTTTTGTCTTTAACATCTGTTGGCCCCCATTTCACCAAGAGAGGCAAGAGGGAGTGGTTGTATTAATTCAAAGTCAAGTTTAATTTCTACGATCTTAAAGAAAGAGCCTGAGAATCTAGAGTTGCCTCTACTGAGCTATCCCCTATTTAAAAATAATAAAAAACTGACATCTAGAGATCACATGGGAAATTATCTTTTCTGCTAATGGAAAGATATTAATAGTAAAACCTGACTTCAGTAATACTGTTCAATACAAGTTACTCATCTTTGCCCAATATACTTACTCCTAATATTGTTATGATGATATTTGGCTCTTCTCCCCCAGTCTTGAATACATTTTATTTCCTTTTATTTGCTGCAACCCCAGTGCATCATTTTCCACTAAGACCTTTTCATTGTATTTATTTGGTTACCTTGAAAACCTCATGAGCGTGATAAGAAAAAAATAACTCAGATTTTCACCAAGGTCTATAGAATGCCTAAGGCATATTGCAACACCTCATTTCAGAAGAATAAATTTAGGCTCTGAATTTTTTTATCCTCAAGTTGGTGATTTTGAGAGAAGTTTAAAGTAGAAAGATCAAGTCACAGATTTTTTTTCAGTAGTTTTCTTTCTTATCATTTGAAGTCTCCAAATGGTGGAATCTAAAGTAGAGATTAACTCAAAGTTTGCAAACCATGATCTTTGATATAATGGGAAGCACAAAACTACCATATGCACTCCCTACTTTTTTTTTCATTACCATAACTGTCATCATACCTTGAGCATTCCCTAGGGTGATAGTTCAGTACTAGAACTTAATTCATTCCTCCATTTACTTGATAACTTTATTTCCATTTCCACTGACTTTGCCATAGGTTGCTTTTACTGGTCGGAAAGGAGCAAATGAAGCTGCAGCTCAAGTCTGGGGCATACAGCTGGCATCTCCAAGACTGAACTCATTGAAATTTCTGTATTTAATTTAGAATATTACAGTACAGAAAGAATGATCAACTTTGCCAAGGACTTCTTGTGGCCATGTCCCAAAGGATGAGAAACAGAGAAGAAATTTGAGATTATGAGATAGGACAATAAATCTTTCAAATCATTTACTCAGGATAAAATGTGTAGTAATAAAATCGATTTCCAGCTCTTTCCCTGGAATTTCTTTCAGGGGACTAATTGGCCTGAAATGCAGAAAGATCTGGTGTAAGAGATTGGAGCTGCAAATACATATGTACTTAATTGCTCAAGAGGCAGAGCTATCTAGTGGTTTGTGAAATTGAATCTTATTTCCTTGTATTCAAGAGGTGTTAAGAGGAAATAGGGCAAAAAATAGTCATTTGCAATTTTACATTCAATTTTGCCTGTGTACAAAGACTTTTGTTCATAATCTCCCTGTGGGGTAGTCAGCCCAAGTATTTTATACCTATTTCCCAGATGAAACAACTGTGATTACAAGTTGGAATTTGCCCACAGTGATAGCCAGTAAATGAAGAAATCAGAACCTAAAGTTAATTCCTCTGATTTGAAAGTCATTGCCTTTATATTACTGTCAAATTCTAAAAGTTGAATATTTAAAATTCCTCTCTAGGCTCCTCTCCTCACTCTCTGGACACTTTTTACCATTTCATTACAGAAGCCCCCTCACCCTGGAAATTCACTGCAACTCTGGACTTGGTACCCAGTAAATATATTCTGCCTCTGTGGTCCTTTCCTCTTATTGGCTATTTCCTTCTAGAATATCTATTTTAAGGAAAACAGCCTGGCTATCTGCATCCACTTTTAACTCTGCAGACTTTTTCTATCATGTCCCTGTGTCAGGTACCTTCTTTTTCCCCACATCTTCCAGCCATACATTTCAGTTTTCTTTTATATATTATCTTCCTTAAACAGAATGTAAGCTCCTTGAGGGCAAGGAACTTTTTTTCCCCTTGATTGAAGATTTAATATTTTGGCTTTAGGTCCCTAAAGTTTCCCCTTGCAATCCTCTTTCCAAGCCAACTTCTACTCACTAATTGCTAGTTTTTAAGTTTGGACATACATCCAGTTCTAAAATCTGCCAAACTCTGCTAACATTTCATTCATTTCCCTCCATCTATTGAGAAGGATTGCCTAAGTGACTTTGTCACATGCTTTGCTAAATCTAGGTAATCTATATTCACAGCATTCTCCTGATTCATCTGTAGTAACCATTTCAAGAAGGAATCAGGTTAATGAGATCATGTTGCCTCTTGTTGATCAGTGTTTCCTTTTCTAAAAGTTCATTAACCTTTCTTCAAACAATTCATTGTAGATTTTTTCCAGGAGTAGAAATCAAGCTAACTGGCCTATATTTTGGAAAATTCATTTACTTCCAGTAAAAGAAAAATCAGAATGGTTGTCTTTCTTTATCCGTTTATACTTTTGCCATATTTAGCAGTTTTTTCAGATATCATTTTTGAAGCTCCACAGTCACACCTGCTGTTGTACTTGGCCTCACCTGGATCCCTTGATCCTTTCTCCTCCCCTCATTCTGCCCTAGCCAGCCATCTTCTTCCTGTTTCCTCACAGAAGTTGGTTACAGGGCACCCCAAGGTTTCCCTGTGTGTGAGACTTAAAATGTGTACTAGCCAATCCCTGCTGTAAACCTCTTATTATGCAATCCCTGACCATTGAGAGTTGGGGGGACCCTATATATATCAGTGATCTCCCCTTGGTCAGGCCTGTTTGATTTGGGCAAGTTAAGATGTAGACTGAACGCGCTAAATAAAATCCACTTCCAAAATATGCACTTGGGGTCTCAATTGCTTCTTTTGGCACAACACTGCTAGATCTTTTGTTACCAAAGAATATCAATAGCAAATCAGTTAGGAGTCATTTGGTTATGTCAATCCATGGAATACAAATGGATTCATCAATGGCCACAGTGCTGTTGGAATGCCCTCCATTTCAGCAGTGAGTTTTGAGGGGAGTTAAAAATGGGTGAGAAAGAATTAAACACTGCACTGTTTTTTTTACCCTGAATCTTCATAAGATTCATTCACTGCTGACAGGATACTGTGAGCATCTTTTTCTAATGACCAGTGAGCTGTTCTCTACTGGCAGGTCTGAACTATATCAATACTGACATTCTCACTAAAAACAAGACCAGAAGACAGAAAGAAATAGGAGTTAAATGGAAGGATGGATCCCAGATCCTTTTTTGAGAAGCAAATTCAGGGATGGTAATGTTGGTTTCATTAGGTGCCTAATGGTGCCAGGAATTATCATTTCATGAAATACTTGGTTTCACCTTGCAATGCTCATGAGAGCTAGAATCAGAGAATATAGCTGTAATATCATCAGTATATAGGGAATGCTCACTAACAATGAAAATTAGAGCCTTCATGCAACTTACAGGCTGAGCACCACATAGAATACTGAGAAGCTAAGAGGATTTTGTGACTGTCACACAGTCAGGAAGCTTCAAAAATGAGACGTAAAATCATCCTGATTTTAGAAGCAGACTCTCCATCCATTATGATGCTCTAGCTCTCAGAGGCTCAATAGCAAGCATAAGAAATAAGTTTATGATGAAGATAACTAGGACTTTGGTACGAATGTCTATTGCAGAAGATATAGGTGACTTGAAATTTGCACAGGCAAATGAACTAATGAATTTGATGAGATCACAAATCTATTGAAGGACTCAAGTAAAAATCATGTCACCATTAAGAATTTATAGAAGACTTCAATGTAAAGTATAATTCACCTTTCTTTGTAATTTCTCACAAGTACCCAGTGGCTTAGGCTGACAGTCAGGGCCCACGAATATTTCTTTCTGCTCACAAATCCCCATTAAACCTAGGGAGCTCTCTCCTTAGTGAGTATCCAAGCACAGAAATGATTCCCAGGTTTGATGTGAGAATCAAAAGAGACAATATTTGGAGGTGCTTTGCATGAAGTGGCAGACAGTAGGTGCCTAATGAATATTTGTTTCTTTCATTTCATCCTAATGGGAGTGTGTGTGTGTGTGTGTGTGTGTGTGTGTGTGTTTATTGACTAGTACATTGATGTGATCAGAGATATGACCCTAGGAGATTCAATTGACATCTGTGTGAAGGATGGATTAGAGTCAGGAGATAAAACAGGCATCCCAATCAAGATGTAGCAGTTCTCAACAAATGCAGGAATTTGAAACCCTGTTAAAAGTGAAAACATTGTACTAAGACTTTGGAGGGACTTTGTATTTGAGTGACTATCAAGTTAGCACTATTGTTATAAGAAGGAATTATAAAAAAAATTATTGTTTGGGGTTTTATGGGGAGCAAAAAGGAATGTAAATAAGCAGTAATTTTCTTCCACTTATTGTGTGCACTACAAGTAAACTCCTTGTCCAGTGGTCAATGATTGGGCATATTTCTGGAGGAACTTTTTTCAGTATAAACATTTTTACTAGAACTGAAATTGAAAAGATAAAAAGAAGTTGTAATTGAAGGGAAAGTTGACTCAGGATAGTCTAAGAGAGACAAAGGGATAAAATGGAAGATGTTTTCATTTGTTTTGGTTTTATTTTTATTATTATTATTATTATCATTTTTTAAGCATGATTATCCAAAAACAACAAGAAAAAATGGATTTCATTTTCAAGTTGACTTTTGACTGCAGTACTTACAAAATACCCAAGAAAAACTACCACAATATTGAAAATCGTAATTTATGGGATAGCATTTAGTGCAAAATAAGAGCAGGAAGGGAAATTCTATAGAAAATACAAGAAAATTCTCAGCAACATGATTTTATATTCTAAGAGATGGTCATTCACTTTACCAAGGACAGCCCCTCTGTGAATAATCTTGATCCCATTATCTCCTTTCCCTTCTTCACCAGATTGTCCCACCTCTTTACCTTTCTCTGCCTTTGTCTTCCTCTATCTCTGGTTTTGCTTTTGTTTCTGTATGTCTTTTTATGTTTCTCTTTGTCTCTCTGTGTCTCTGTCTCTTGGTGTCTCTGTCTGTCTGTCTGTCTGTCTCTTTGTCTTTCTCTCTGTCTTTCTCTCTCTCTCTCTCTCTCTCTCTCTCTCTCTCTCTCTCTCTCTCTCTCTCTCTCTCTCTCTTTCCCTGAGTCTATCAGTTCCTTCCCTGATTTCTACTCCTGTGTCATCTATCTTTAAAAAATCCTCACCAGATAACACCATACCTACTAAGTAACATTCTCTATCTCTCCTTCAATCCTCAGTTATACTCCTTTGGAAAAAAAGCTATATATAGTTGGTGACGCCTCTTCCTCTCCTCTCACTCTTTTCTAAACCCTTCACACTCTGGATTCTGACTTCATCATTTAATTGAAACTGCCCTCACAAGCTTATCATTTATCTCTAAAGCTGCCAAATCTATTGGTCTCTTCACAATCCTGATCCTCTGTGACTTTTTTACCATTTCGTACTGGTTTTTACCTTTTCTTCCTGTATACTATTTTCTCACTATATACTGTTCTTTGCTGGATCTCCTACTTTACTCACCACTGCTCAGTCTTCTCTGTTATATTTTAATTCGTGCCATGTCTATTACAAATATATCCTCAAGACTTTCCTGGAATCTCATGTCCTTTATCTCAATCTTCTCTTACCTGATAATTTCAAAATTCCAATGGATGCAATTATCATCTCACTGTCAATGGTTTCCATTTGTCTCTATACTTTCTGACTTGGTAATTTTATAATCTCTCATCAGTTTCATTTTCATCTCTATGTCAATGATTCCTAGATCTATAGCCAGTCTTGGTATCCTAAGTACACTACTACAAGATGCCTTTCCAAGTCTTCCAAACTTTCCCTCTAAAATTTGTCTTGTATGTGTCCTATTCAGAGAAAAGTTTTAAATAAATATTATCATTGCCCAAGTTTTATCTGTGTTTACTCTAGCTTACCAGAATAATAACAGAGACTTCAAAATTGACATTTGCATCTTACAATGTGTCATTATAATCAGGAAAAATGTAAATATGCAGTAATCCTATCAGACACTTACCCAAGTTTTGACATAATTATTTTGGCAAATTTTCTCTCATGTCAGAGGTCTTTAGAGATATCACACTGATTTATATATAGTGGTCTTATCTTAGACAGCATGTGTTAACATTTTTTTCCTTCTAACTTCTGTAAGTGAGAATACTTTCACATACTCCCACTTGCCTCAGAAATAGACTGTTTTCTAATATTTCATCTAGGAGAAAATCTAGATATATATATATATATTTTTCTCTAAGAACTAAGGGTTGGGAGCCTTCAAAGATAACAGAGCAGTAAAATAAGAGGTGATTATAGCAGGGGAACTTACTCTGTTTATAAAGACCCATCCCCATTTCTATTCCACCAAAAAAGAAATTATTGAGGCATTGGAGAAACCCTTTAGAGAAGAAGTATTATTACTATAGATGCTGCCTAGGAAGTCAGCTTCCTAGAGCCTAAAATAATTCAGTTGTCTTCAGTCTTGGTTTCTCACCATCCTCAACATCCTTAGGAGATGCCATCCATCACTTTTTATCTCCTAGAGGAAGAAGAAATAGCCAAGGCCTTCTCCTGCCCAAAGAGTAGAAGTTGTGTGGCATAGCAGAGAGAGCAGCAAACCTAGAGTCAGACAGAATGAATGGGGAATATTGACCGAGTTTCTCACTGTGTGCCTTGGGGAAGTCACTCATCCTCTCTTCCTCAGTTTCCTCATCTGAAAAACGAGGGCAGTAATTACCTCACAGGGTTGGTGAGAGGATCAGATGAGGTAAGAAATATGTAAAGTGTCGTACAATCCCCAAAGGGCTACATAGATTCTAATTAGTATCCTATAGCTGGTTATATGTGCTGCTGCTGTAAGCTGCTTTGGCCAGAGTTCAATGTTCATTCTACAGCAAAAGAAACTGAGGCACAGATTACTTGCCGTAGGTATTGGGCAGTAGAGTAGAGATTTGAACCAAGATCTTTTCATTCCCAAAAGTCCATTGTACTACTAGGACAACACACCACAACACAACACACACACACACATACATACATCAATCACAGAAGTACACAGAGACACATGGGCATGCCATGCACACTCATAGATATCCCACCAAAGGAAGGGATGTATAGTTCCTCAATCCCAAACTCCAGCATCTGGGAGGGTTAAACTGTGCCTTGTCCACAAAACAAGGGTGGGGAACCTGTGACCTCTGGTCTGACAAGCTTTAGCTGTGTGAGCACTGGAAAGTTATTAAACCTCTTTGTGTCCCTGGAAAACCCTTAAAGAATTTCAACAATCCTTAAGTGAGTAATGGAGTTTCCACATCAGTAATTCCCTGCATTAAAGCAGCCTTAAGTTTGATCTAATAACAATAACAATCACTGATATTTACATAATACATTAGAGTTTGCAAATTGCTTACATTATCTTATGTGAGTCTCACAACAACCCTGGGAGAGAGCTTCCCTATTTTCTACCTTTTACAGAGGGGAAAACTAGAGGGTAGACTGATAAAGGAAGACAAAATTAGTCCAAAGAACATAAGAGCAGAAGAAACTAGAAACAAAATGGAAACTGACATCCAAAACTCAAACATGGAAGCAACATATTTCAGACTGAATAAAATTGAAATAGTTCTATAGATAACAAAAATAAATAAATTAAGCAACCCAAGATGTAAGAGAACTGAAAAAGCAACTAATACATATATGTATGAAACTAAGAAGGAGAGCTGGTGTTAGAATCCAGTTTCTCACTCCAAATCAATTGCTCTTTCCATCAATTCATAAATGAATAACCAAAGTTGAAATATATAGAAAAACCTTTCTTTCCTTCCTTCCTTCCTTCCTTCCTTCCTTCCTTCCTTCCTTCCTTCCTTCCTTCCTTCCTTTCTTCCTTCCTCCATTTCCCCCCTCCTCTCCCTCCTCTCCTCTTTCCTTCCTTCTCCTTCTTTAAACAACTTTGACTTCTCTCTATTGTCAGTTGCCTTTGGCTTAAACACTTCCAGGAAATGATACTACCTTTTACTTTATATCTCATTTCCCTAATAGAAAATAAACAATAACAACAACCAAATAAACCTTTTTTTAATTGTTTACTATCACCCAGATATTGGGTGATACTGTGGGCCTGGAGTTAGTAAGACTCAAATTCAAATATGGCTGGATAAGACTAGTTCTATGACCCTAGGCAAGTCATTTAACATATGCCTGCCTTTTTTTCTTTTTTAATTTCTTTCCCTCTTTTTTCTTTCTTTTCCTCTCTCCCTTTTTTCCCTTGTTTTCTCATTCCCTTCCTCTTTCCTTTCTTATCAGGAAGAGATTAGGATGTTGTGGCCCAAACAGATCTATATATGCTTAGAAACCTTAGAAATTGCTTTCAACTTCCCTTCTTTCCTCTATATTTTTTAATGTTAAGAGGAGGAAAAAAAAAACTAAGAGTGAGGCAGAAGGAACCAAGAGCAAATACAATTTGCTGTGTTCAGGGTAAGTCCTGGAACCACTGAAAAACAACTGTGAACACAGATGTGCCCTTGGATGACTGATTGTGAAGAATCCAAGGTGACAGGCAGTAGGAATCTTTGTCTCAGCTTACACATCAGCTTTGTCACCTTCAGTTTGAATTTTCCTTGTGATTATGACTCATCCAGAAGAAATAAAACAGTTTCAGTGACTACTTTTTGAAAGTCTGAAATTTCATACAGTTTCCCCAGCCCCCAGATTACACTTCTGTGCCTCATTATGGAAGAGGATTCCAGGAAACACACTTTTACAGAGATTTACACATGGAGTCAGATTCAACAGCTGGATTACCCTCAGGGTTATGGTGCCTTTTGGTTCAATTCTTTTCTTACACTTGATAGATGTGGCTAAAAATATTGATTTTGCTATTTCCTTTTATTAAAAATGTGGGATTACTCCCCAGCCCTGCCCTGCCTTCTTTCAGCTAGTTATAGTCACCAGAAAATGCAATAGCGATTACAAGGTACCAGAAAGCTAAACGTGGACTTTTTTTTTTAATTGTGTGTCTTCATCTTCTTCAAGTTGGAAATTCAGGTACTACTTAGTAGCCCTGACCTCATTGACTAAGACAGGAACCAGGTGAGGAGACATGTTCATTAAGGAACATAGTCATATAGTGAGAAAGATAGAAAAACGATCAAAGTTCAAAGTAGGAATCAACTTCACAGTATTAAGACCTCTGGCAGCAGAGAAAAGAGCTGATTATGGATAAAAGTGAAAACTACACGTGGAAGTCATAATTTCATCTAAAGAGAGCAATAGATACAAGTAACCCATCTGAGTGAACTTGTACCCAGAGGGAGCATCTTGAGGATTTCAAAAGAAGAAATAATATCAAAGTCTTAAAAAACCAGAGGTATGTAATATCTCAGCATATGTTTCCTATGTGTGTGTCTTAATAAAATGATACTATTCTTGTGCTCACTTTTACCACTGAAGCTATATGCATCTTTTAAAGAGCATATCACAGATTTATACGTGGGGAGCATGTGGAGAATGCTTTATAATTACTGTTTTAATACTGTATCTTAGTATAAAAAAACTAATTCTGTCTTCTATCATGGGTATTACCATGTTTAATTACTTATTAATTACCTACCTAATATTTAATTACCTATTATTAAAGGAATTAGGACTATTAATAGTAAACTCACCAGTGAGGAACACATAACCTGTAATTTTAAGAATTCAGACCCACATGGCACATTGAACCTAAAAACATTTTTCCTCCTTTGGACAGACTGCAAATCTGTGCATGGTGAGTTGGAAAAGTAGCCCATGGGGATGCTGCAGTTACAATTTTAACTAGGATATTGACAGATTGAAATATTTATGGATGGTGACACAACTCAGACTTGTCAGAGGTGAGAGTGGGAAATTGGTAGGGCCCAAGCTTCTGAACATCATGGGCTTCAGGTTTTTCTTTGTACCCAAAGGTTGTTATATTGTTTTGGGGTCTTAATAAATGCTTGTGTAATTGAATTGAATTTCTGACTAAAAGGTTTGCCCTCTATCTCCCATTTTAAAATGTTTTGTTACTGCTCTTTTTATGACTTCTACCTTCCCCTAAGCACCCCCTCTCCCCACCACATTCACACCATAGAGTCCTTCCCTTCTAACAAATAAAAGCAAAAAAAATCAATATGTGGGCCATGTCTGAGAATATGTATGTTATTCTGAAACTCTACACCAGTAACATTTTTCTATAAAGTTCAAGATGGTAAATTTGTAGGCTTTCAGGAATGAGTAAAAATTGGCTATTTTATTTAAGTACATATATAAAAAGAGAAAAAATACATTTCCAAGAATATTTTTATGGATAATCAAAATATAACCACCACCACAACAATAAAATATAATTTTTATACTACAGATCTTAGTGAGATGAATGGAATTTTTTTTTTTGGCATAACATTTTGTTTTAGCAAAGATAGGATTCCCTTTCATCAAAATTTCTAGCAAAATCTTCATCTGTTAATGCTGATATGTCATTAAATTTTATCTATTTCATATTTTAAAATTCTTTTCACCCAAAAAGTTGCTGCAAAATACTGATGTCAATTCATGCGAACATGAATTTTTGAGCTTATTTATCATTTGGAAGGTATTTATATGATATTACTGGTCCTTGGTAAATGTTTATCGACTAATAGATTCTTCTCTTCATCTTTGTCTTCTAACCTTGTACATTAATCATTTCCAAAGGAAAGTTAGGTAGAAGATCTTTAATTTCATAGTTAAACTGAATTTGAAAAATGCCAATTTCCTTGACTCTTGCACCAAGATCCACAATATAGTGGAACTTTAGCTTGAGCTAAGAAAATATATCTGTTGCAAATTTGTTTGGGAATGGAAATCTTGTTTTAATTTTTGACAAGACAGGAAATATATAAAAGAGCATGACATTACTTGTGACTCAAACAATATTAGATGTTGTCAAACTGCTTTAACTTCAGTATACATTTTTCATATAAGCACTTGTAAACTTAGATTGAATTCATTAAACAATATTATTGTCTGCAGCAAAAATATAATTTCCAAAGCCATTAAATGTTCAATAATAGTGGATTGAAGATAGTTCTTATTCAGAAAAATTGCGTTCTTGGCTTTAAACTAAAAATTTTATAACTCCTATTTAATCTTTTCTTGTTTTGACATGATGGCTACAAACTTGTAATCTAAAAAGAATGCATTGTGGTGATTTGTGTTGACTTACAACTAATGGCACTGAGCTTTTTTAATGTACTGAGCAGTAGTATGGAGTGATAAGAGTGTCACATAAGATAAGTACTGAACTCTGAAGTTATAGCATGAGAGCAGCCATGAATGAGCAAGTCTATGTTCCAATAAAATTTTATGTAAACATGTAAAAGCCAAACAAACCAACCAACAAACAAACCATTATCAGTTCATGTTCCACACAAAAACAGGTGGCAGTCTTAATGTCTTCCACAGGCTAGGGTTTACTAACCTTTGCTCTGGTCTACATACTAGAGGCAGGAAGAATTCTTCATTATCTAGGAAGTTATTGCTGGACACTACATTGATCAATGTTTTGAAGTCTTTCAATGTGTTCCTCTTCTTTTACATTACCATAATAATCCCACCAATTGTCCTCTTGGTTCTACTTAATCCAGTCTGCTTCATCTCTTTAAAAGTCTTCCCAAGTTTCCCAGAATTCATTATTTATCATGGTACATGAATATTCTTTTAAATTCATATGCCACAATTAAATTCCTATTCCACAATGACTGGGCACCTACTTTGTTTCTACTTCTTTCCTACTAGAAGCAAGGTTCCTATACTTGTTATCATAAATACATTCATTCTCCTGTTAGAGAGAGGTGAATTATGGGGGTTTAGTCCATGGTGTTTCAGGCCTGCTCCTTCATCCTTATTCTTTTTTTTTCTTACTGCTTTCATCTTTATACCCATGTGTGCTTTTAGAAAGAAATATGTTCATGAGTCCTCTATTTTTTAACCCAGTTTTCTTTAAATGATATCTAGTTATAGCATGATGTATTCTATTTTTTTTCTTGATAAATTAATTGACTTTCTTGTAATTCTGTTGTTTGCACAAACTGCAATTTGAATAATCTGCTTCATCTTCTTTCCCTTGATGAATACATTCAGGTTTGCAGGGTACCCATTTTTTGTTTGTATTTTGAGCTCCTTTGCTTTTTTTAATCTCTAGGAGATGGTCAATGAAAGATTTCCTTGTGAAATATAATGTTTCAATATAGGCTACTTGTTGAATTTCTAATGAAAATGTGGAATTTGCTTTTGTTGTCTGGGGATTTGTAATCTGTTTATATGAAGGATGGTGACCTTTTGGTTTCTATATCTGGCCAGGAGATTATGTTTTTCTAGATTTGTTATGTTCAAAAGTTTTGCAACTTGTAGCACTATCTTACTTAGTTTTTTAGCATTCCCTCACTACATTTTTTAATTACCAATAAGCATGGTTGCCTTATGGATAACCATTTGTCATTTCTTTTGGTGATGACTTGATTTTTAACAATTTTATTATTATTATCATTAAATTGTTCCCATCAATTTCTAAAGAGTTCAAACGGAAAGTCTTGAAGTTATTGTATGAATATTATTTTGTATTTAATATTACACAGCATTTTGAAGATATGGACAAAGTAACCTTTTGTAGCTGAACAAAATTGGTAGTTCATTAGTTCATCTTCTATAGCTTTGCTGAAACCATCCTTGGCACAACTCCAGTAGCAGACAAGAGAACAGGAATAATATGCACTCCATTTTGTTCCTATGTTTCTTTGATCCCTTTTGGTAGATCCATATATTTCATAATTTTTTTCCATTCAGTGTAACTTGGAGAATATGAATATTTGCTATGGCAACACATACTAAAATATTTTAAGTTTTTGTAGATCAAAATTATTTTAGGGTGATTGTGGATAACAGTTTAACCTGTGACAAAAGTTAAAGCCCAGTAGGGTTTATTAGGCTGATTCTCTCCAGGATATTTTGACATTTCCAACTAGGTGGCACAGTGGATAGAGTGCTGGGCTTGAAGCTCAGAAGACTTGTCTTCTAGAAGTCACACCTGTCCTCACACACTTACTAGTTGTGTGACTCTGGGAAAACCACTTAACCCTGTTTACCTTAGTTTCCTCACCTGTAAAATAGGTTGGTGAAGGAAATGACAAATTATTCCAGTATCTTTGCCAAGAAACAAAACCCAAATTGGGTCACAAAGGATTGGACAGGACTAAGAAAAAATCTATTGAAGAACAAAATTTATGGAATGGAGAATTTTCTGCAAGCTGATGAAAGGTGTGTTTCTTACATACAATTCTAGCCACCAGGTCATGTCTTGCTAGGCATTTATTTGCTAGGTGATTTTTTTTTTATCCTGCAATGATATGTTGCACAGTTTCATTGAATGCCCCACATTGAACATTCTTTGAATTTCATACAGATGACTTTTCTGTCATATCTCATAGTTATTTCCTGGTCCTCAATTGCCATGAAATACTCCTCTATTTCCACACACATGGATGCATGGTTCATTTGTATGTTTGATATTTCTTTCTTGGCATATTATTGGATGAGTACAGGGGCATGTTGCCTATGGAAGCATTTTGGCCTCCTCTGGAGGTAAACTGATTTTGCTTATATTGAGATATCTGACTCATATCTGTTATTAGCCTTTACTGCTGCTCAATAAAACAATGTTTGCTTGTTCGGAAAGTATTTTTTCATTCATTTTTTTTCTTTATCATATCCTTTAAGGGTACTATAGACCTTCACCATTCTTTTTGGCAAGGAGACATTAATATTTCTATAGCTGTCTCAGGATAAACAGCTCTATGTTACATTAATATTATAAGGACATTTTTAGAAAATTTCTAAAATGTGTTATGGTCAGTTTTACAGCTCCAAAAGTGTGCATTGCTGTTGTTCATCCTTCATTCTCAAAGAGGACCAATGATATCTTGCTTAATGACTTGAATGTGAATTGAAGTGAGGCAAAGTTGCTAAAGGTCATCAGCCTTACTCTCTCTTCCTGAGTGATCAAAGTCCAGTGGAAGGACAAAAGTTGAGACAATTGATGATAAGCCAGGATCCAGTGGATGATCTTGGTGTCTTTGATACCTGACTAAGCTCTAAGCACTCTACAGCACCTTCTTCAGTCACCTTCATGGATGGTGGAACAAATTGTTCTCCTCTGCCCATTTTGCCAGGGAAAGTCTTCATATGCTTGAGGCAGATATGCCCCTAACTCATCAATGGGTTTGAGACTTGTTGTTTACCCTCAACTGGTTTAGCCTATTTGCAATGGCAGTTAATAGAATATAGCCACTACGCATTCCACAGGTGAGAGAGCTGGGTGAAGGTGGATACAAAAGAGGGATAAGGAGCCCTGAATAGAGCTTTGCAAGTCCTCACACCAGAGATGTTTGCCCTCCCTGAAGACCTCATACACCTTAAAGATTTGCCTTAAGACGGCCATTTCATGCATATTAACTTCATTGAATATAAGTTCCCATTCAGCTTTGATTTCAGAATGTCAATAAGACTCCTACCTCAGCTTTGTCATTGACAGTCTTATGCATGATTTATCTTGCTCAACACTGGTTGGGGTCCCTTACATCTACTGGTTCAATAATTCTGGTTTCAATTTCAAAACCTTTAATCACTTTTTTTCCTTTCCATTCTACTTACTGTATCCTAAAGGCATTTTGATATCATTGGAGAAATATTATAAAAATTAAGGATTGAGCCCAAGCTTTTAATTCTACAAATAAAGAATGAGAAGTTGTTTTCTGGTACCCCATATTCTTATGCCGTTATTATTGTTGTCCATTCATTTCAGTCATGTCTGACTCTTCCTAATCCAATTCTGGGTTTTCTTGGCAAAGATACCAGAGTGCTTTGTTATTTATATCTCCAGCTAATTTTTACAAATAAGCAAAGAGAGACAAATACGGTTAAGTGACCTGGGTTACACAGTTTGTAATTGTCTGAGGCTGGATTTGAACTCTGGTCTTCCTGACTCCAGTTGTGATGCTTTATCCACTATGCCATCCAACTGGTCCAGTTTGCTGTTATGCATGAATAAAAAGTGATTAATAAAAGGTTTTTGTTTGATACTTTCTTGAATTTGAAAGACATTAATTTCTATTTAGGAGAGATAATGTCTTTCTTAAAATTAACTTTTGTTTATTTTTAGTTTACATCATTCATTTCTATGAGATTTTGAGATACAAATTTTCTACCCATCTTTCCACCACGCACCACCCCAAAACAGCAATCCCATGTTGACCCCTTCCCCCAATGTGCTCTATCGTATATCCTCCCCCATCACCCCTCTGACTTTCTTGTAGGGCAAGATGGATCTCCTTACCCCAGTGATTGTATATCTTAATTCCCAGTTAAATGTAAATAATAATAACAAAATATACATACATTCACACACACATTTGATTTTAGAACTTTAAATTCTAGATTATTTCCCTACCTCCCTCGTCACCCACCCCCACTTTTTTTAAAGACAAGCAATTCAATACAGGCTGTACATGTGTAGTTACATAGAACATCTCTGAAATGGACATATTGTGAAAGACTGACTATATTTCCCTCCTTCCTATCCCTCCCCCCAACTTGTTCTATTCTTTACTATGTCCCTGTCCCTTTACAAGAGTGTGTGCTTCTAACAACCCTACCCTGCAACCTGCCCTCCCCTCCATCATCCCCCCTCCCCTTCCCCCTTACTCTTCTGTAGGGCAAGATACCTAACTTAGAGTTTATGTCATTCATTTCCTAAGCCAAATTCAATGAGAGTAAGATTGACCCATTCCCTTTTTGCCTTTCTGTTCTTCCCCTCCATTGTAACAATTATCCCTTACCTCTTTAATAGAAGATGATTAACCCCATTCTGTCTCTCTCTGTCTCCTCTCATTCTATTCCTCTCCCACCTCTCAATTTCACCTTTAAAAATAACATGCCTTCCTATTCAGTTGCTCTTGTGCCCTCTGTCCATGTACAGATATATACACACACTCACATATGTATTTATATGCATATATACCCTCCTATATAGAAATATGTGTATGTATATATGTGTGTGTATGTGTGTATTTACACATCTATATTCCCTTCAGCTATCCTCATACTGAGAAAAGTTTCATAAATTACAATTCTCATTTTTCCATGTTGGCATGTAAATACTTCAACTTTCATTAAGTTCCTTATGATTTCTTTTCCATGTTTACCTTCTCATGATTCTTATATTTGAATGTCAAACTTTCTATTCAGTTCTGTTTTTTTTTTTCAGCAAGAATGCTTGAAGGTCCTCCATCTCATTGAATGACCATATTTCCCCCTGGACCGTAATACTCAATTTTGCTGGGTAGGTGATTCTTGATTTTAATCCTAGTTCCCTTTATTTCCAGAATATCATATTCCAGACCCTTAAATCCCTTAATGTAGAAGCTGGTAGATTCTGGGTTATTCTAATTGTGTTTCCACAGTATTCAAATTGTTTCTTCTGGGCAGCTTGCAATATTTTCTGCTTGATATGGGAATTCTGGAACATGGCTATAACATTCTTTTGGGGACCTTTTTCAAGGGGTGATTGGTGAATTCTTTCCATTTCTATTTTGCCCTCTGGTTGGAAATTATCAGGGCAATTTTTCTCGAGAATTTCTTGAAGGATGATTTCTAGGTTCTTTTTCTGATCATGACTTCAAGTAGTCCAATAATTTTTAAATTGTCTCTTCTGGATCTATTTTCCAGGTCAGTGGTTTTTTTCAAGGAGATATTTCACGTTTGTCTTCTATTTTTTTCATTTGTTTGAATCTGTTTAATAGTATCGTGATTTCTCATACATTCATTTGCTTCCATTTGCTCCACTCTAATTCTCAAGGAATTATTATCTTCAGAAAGCTTTTGAGATTCTTTTTACAAATGGCAAAATTGGCTTTTTAAGGCATTCTTCTCCTCATTGGTTTTTTGGGCCCCTTTTGCCATATGAGTTAGTCTATTTTTTAAGGTGTTGTTTTCTCCAGTCAGGGTGTTGACTCTCTTTTTGTGCTTTTCTTGCATCATTTCCATTTCTCTTCCCAATTTTTCCTCTACTTCTCTGTTTTGGTTTTCAAAATCCTTCTTAACCTCCTCTATGGCCTGTAACCAGCTTACATTTTTCTTGGAATCTTTTGGTGCAGGAGTTCTGACTGTGTTGTCTTTTTTCAGTTCCATGCTTTGATCCTTTTTGTCCTCAAAAAAGGAATCTAAATGTGGATTGCTGTTCTTAACTTTGTTTCCTTTGCTTGCTCATGTTTACAGTCAATTACTTGACTTGTTAGCTCTGTGGAACTCTGCTTCTGGAGGGGAGAGCTATGTCCCAAATTATTGGGGTTTTTGCAGCTGTCAGAGCTATTGAGAGGCCGCAGTCACTCCAGCCTCCATTAGCTTTGGCTCACTGGTCATGTGCCTCAGGATCATCACCCAAGACCATGATCCGGATCCAGGCAGCTTAAGGCAAGAACATTTAGCCTCTGAATGATTGCTTGGCCACCCTGCAATCAGCAGGCTTGGAGCTCTGAAGCAGCCATGTGGAGGTGGCTGCCAGGCTGCCACTTCACTACTTTCTTGCCTTGGGGCAGTTGGCCAGACCCACTTTTCTCTCCCAAATTTTGCTGAGTTCCACTGACCTTTCACTTTGTCCTAGTTTCTTATGGATTGATAATTCTGGAAACTGCCACAGCTGCCAGTGATCCATTCTTCTGAAAACTCCAGCCGTGGCTTGTCCTGGCCACTCCAGGGCCAAGCTACAGTTTCAGGCCAGGATGGTTTCAACTCCCAGCACACTGTGATGAGTCCTTCCTCTCCCACCTGCCATGCAGCCTTCAGTGGGAGCTTTGTTTCTCTGTACTTTTGTGGGTTCTGGAGCTCTAAAATTTTTTAGAGTCATATTTTATTGGTATTCAAGGTGGTTATGGGGAAAGTTGCGAAGTTTTCCTGCTTCTGCTCTGCCATCTTGGCTCCACCACCAAGATAATGTCTTTAAAACAAGTCAGAAGCAAAAAAAAATTAAACTGTCTCCTTTGAAAAATTTCAACTTTTATGTAATTTGTCTTGACATTATTTTGTTCATAACATTTTAAATAGAAAACTGTTGTCCAGAAAGACATAAAATTTTAGTATTTCATTATATTTGGGTCTATATTGTATATCCATTAGACATGACAGATTATAACTATGGAACTGTCAAAGGCCTTGCAAGTACAATAAATGTTACTGTGCCTTTATGTGGTTTGTGCAAAAAATATATTTTCAATAAGTTATTTCTTCTTCTTTGGGAGATATTTGGCATACTCTTTTCACTTCTTTATAATGTATTGATTCCTTCTGTATGTTTATAGATCTATGTATGCATACTTACGTGTATATGCCATACAACTGTGAATGATTTGCATAGGGATAATTGTTGAAAGTGTAATTTTGTTGAAATAAGAAAATACTTTGACAAGAAAATCTCCTCTACTTATATAATTTTGTAACTTCTCTTCAAATATCTTGATTTTTCAAAATAATTATTTCAATAGTAGTCATGTTGTAAAAGAAAATATAGCCTAAAAGAAAAAATAGAGTAAAAAATATTATTCAATCTGCATTCTATTTCAGTTCTTTCTTTGAGCATGGGTAGCATTTTTTCATTATAAATCTTTCAGAATTTTCTTGGATCATTGCACAAAACTGCTTTTGCTGTGTATAGTGTCTTGACTCTATTCATTTCATTTTGCATCAGTTCATGTAAGCCTTTCCAGATTTTTCCAAGACCATTCTGCTCATCATTTCTTATTGTACAACAGTATTCAATCACAATTATATACCACAACTTTTTCATCCATTTTCCAACTGAAGGGTATCCCACAATTTTCCAATTCTTTGTCACCAGAAAAGAGATGCTATATGTATGTGTGTGTGTGTGTGTGTGTGTGTGTGTGCTCTCATGAGCATTCCTGATTGTATAGCTCCTTTTACTTTTTGTTTTCTATCTCTTTTGGCAAACAAATGCAGTATCCACCAGGTCTTGACTGCTACTATAGTAGTCTCAGGATAAAGGAAATTCCTGCTGTTAATCACCAAGGACATTAATTGTTTGCTTTACTTAATTGTTCCCTTCCCCCATGCCACTGGTGGTGGTTTATGCTTTGAATAACAATATTATTTTATATAATTACAATATTAATTGAATATCAAAATATTATTATTATGAAATAAAAGAATATATATACATATGTATATATGCACACATAAATAGATATGTATATAAAATATACATATACATGTATGTATGTAAGTATGTATGTATGTATGTATAGGTGTGGGCTTGTAATGCTGTGCATGAGCAGTTTTCCAAGAGAATGCTACTGTGAACAGCTTTTAAGATTCTGATTACACAGTATAGTGAACACTTTATTCCATAACAAATCAAAGCAAAACATTCACAGAAAATCAAGGTACAGCATTAAAAATATTAAAACTTATCAGAAAAATCACAATATAGTCTTCACAACAGATTAGCATTAAAATGGCCACATAGTTTTCACCAAAGTGGTCACAATATTTAGAACAAAAGATAATCATCTGATATTCCTAAGGAGGTTTGCCTCCTTACTGAATCATTCAGTCATCTCAGAGTGCAATAATAAGTCTTCCACTCATGGGGTAACTAAGTTAACTCAATCAGCACTTTTTCAGCAATTAATTACTAAGTATTATTAATCACTAAGTACTATCATTAGAAAATACACAAACCCTTGACCCATAGGTCACTAGTAAATCATGTTATCATCATAGCATTCAATACCCAAGGAGAGATCTTTTCTTCATCTTGACCCAAGACAAGTTCTCAGCAATCTTTGTTCCTGGGGAGACAAACCTTAGGAAAGCCAAAATATTCATTGCCAGTGTCCTTATCAATTCACTCTCTGCCCTCAGTATAGTCTCAGGACCCCTGAAACCATGAGCAAGACCCTTTTCCAGGATTTCTTTAAACACACAAAAAGAAAATCCTGGGGCAGCTAGGTGGCACAGTGAATAGAGCACCGGCCCTGGAGTCAGGAGTATCTGAGTTCAAATCTGGCCTCAGACACTTAACACAAACAACTAGCCGTGTGACCTTGGGCAAGTCACTTAACCCCAACTGCCCTCCAAAAACAAAAACAAAAACAAAAATCCTTCTTCAGGGCTTCTGAGGGAACAACAAAGTTCCAGGACCTCTGCAACAACAGTATTGTCCTTGACCAGCAGACAAATCTGACAAAACAACATCAAAACAGACAGACAGGATATCAGCACCAAAGCCATGCTTCCTCAGTCCTCTGGCAGTTTGGATGTCTTTAGGACCCAGAAGAAACCTCAGCTGGCTTCTGATATCAAAATCACTCCTCCCAAGTTTTCAAACTAATTTTGTCCTGGGGGAAGAAGGGGCGGGAAGAGATTTCCTCTTCAGCCTTCCCAGCAGCAGCAGCTTCAGTCTCCACGATTCTTGCCCAAAGAAAATTCTGACTTAGTTCTCAGTCCAGCAGTAGCAGCCCAGGCTCCAGATGCTGCTGAGAGAAACTCTATCTCCCCAGAACAGCTTCTGCCACCAGGTTCTTGTCAGAAGAAATTCTAACTGCGCTTCTTTGGGGCTTTTCTTATATATGCACAGTATTAGTTTCCTGTTTCAGCCAACCCAATCCTGTTATGTCAGTAATAGGACACAAGAGTTCATACCTTCTGTTTCCCTATCATTGGCTTGATCAGTTACAAACTGCTAAGTACCTGCTACCTTTGATTAACTTGAAACAAGGTGCTATATATCTGCTTATCTGCCAATACAAAAAAGGGGGGTAATTACCATTACAGGACTTGATGACTATATGTTTCTTTGGGGGTGAGATAGAAGCCATTATCAGGATAATCAACCTCTAGGTGTGTATGTGTGAATTGGGAGGATTATATGTGAAAGGGTAAATCCTGTAACTACATTAATAGCAGCAACTACATGGAAAATATTGTTTACCTTTGTTATTCCACATGATAAGGCTAGGTCTATCCTATAATTGTCTATTTGCTCCATCTGTCTTTAAGAAAGAAAAGTAATTTTTGTTTTAGCAAATCCTTATGGTGCTCCTCCCCCTCCTCCAAATATTTTTCTTTCTCTCCTTTCTCCCCTCAATTTTTATCACCTGACATACAGTAGCTTAAAAATAACAGCAAAACTTTCTTTCTGGGAAATAAAGCCTCTTGTGCCTTAATAAATATACCAGGGGATAGCAAGGAATGATCACAGTAAGTTAGGCAGACTGCCATGAACCCATGGTAAAGAGATTCCCAAGGAGACCACAAAGACGTCTACAGGAGTGTGCTTTTTAAGGAAGATGGTACTGGGACATGTTGAAGCATTTAGCGTAATTTAATGAAAAGGTCCAGATACCATATCCTGAAACACACAGATGTGTTGCAGATTGGATTCTTTCATCAGGAACCTAATCACTCCCATTAGGTTTCACAGCCTGTCCACAAACTGGGAGACATATTCAGTATTGGTGGAAGGAAATGACTTTGTTTTTCCTGAATATGTCTTTGGATTAAGCAGATCAGAGCACAGGCTGTCAGTCTTTCTTCTAGAAGAGAAATTTGCAGTTTCCTGATATAGAAATTGAAGACTTATCTTTTAAATGTGACCATACTTTAGGATTGTGATCTGTGTGTATGAGGGTAACTGAGATTAGTCCCTTTGTGAGCAATGACAGAGGTGACTAGGAGGTTTGAGGCCAATGTCAAATGTCAAGGATAGAATTAGAGGCAGAACACTGGGAAGAATTTGGAACAAAATGTGGATTAAAAAAAACCATTAATTTATTATTTATTTATTTTAATGTTCCTTCCTTTTTTTAATTTTGATTTCCAAATTGTCTCTGTTCCTCTCACTCCATCCCCAACTAACTGAGAAGGCAAAAAATATGATATCAATTCTACATGTGAAATCACACAAACCGTATTTCCTTATTAACCATATATATATTTAAAGCAAGAAAAATAAAGTGAGACAACCAAATGGCAATTTGTACTCAGTTCATCAGTTCTCTCTCTGGAGATGGATAGCATTTTTTCAGCATGAGTCCTTTGGAACTGTCTTGACCAAAAGAAATCAATAATAATGATAAAGTTTAAAAGTATGCCTCAGTCTGTGTTTAGACTCCATTGGTTCCAAACTTCCTTTTTGTTCCTTTTTTAAAAATTGTTTTTTTAATTAAATTTTAATTTACAAGATACTTTTCAGGAATTCCTTGAGTTTCAAATTTTCTCCCCTCCCATCTCGCCCTGCCCCCACCCCCCATGGTGGCATGCAATCAATATAGGATCTGAAAATACTTTCACAACGTACCTTAGTCTGGTTATATAGAAGGGTTGTAACCAATGGAATGCACAATGGGAAAGAGAAAACAAAACCAAACATGAAAAATAACAAGAGCATGTAGTTTGCTTCAGTCTCCATTTAAACTCCATTCTTTCTTGATCTTTCTTTGAATGTAGACATCTCCTTCTATTCTGAGACTTTTGGAGTTGTCTTATAGCTGTGTGTTGCTGAGAAGAGTCCAGTTTATCAAAATTGGTCATCATGCATTCATTGTGTCTGTGATTATGTACAAATTTCTCCTGATTCTGCCCTTCTCACTCAGCATCAGTTTGTATAAACCTGTCTAGGTAAATATGAAGTCCATTTCCTCCTCATTTCTTATAGCACAATAGTATTCCATTGCATTCACATACCACAACTTGTTCAGCCATTCCCCAATTGATGGGCATCCCCTTAATTTCCAGGGGTTTTTTTTGCCACCACAAAGAGAGCTGCAATAAGCATTTTTGTACATATGGGTCTTCCTCCCTTTCTATGATCTCTTTGGGATACAACTCTAGAAGTGGTGTTACTGGGTCAAAGGGTATACAATTATTTATAGCCCTTTGGGCGTATGATAAATTTGATTTCTTCAGAAATTTTCCTGTTTATATCCTTTGATAATTAATAAATTGGGAAATAGCTTTTATTCTTATAAATTTGACTGATTTTATACTCAGTATATATTTGAAAAATGAAACCTTTATCAGAGAAACTTGATGTAGCTTTCATGCTATGTCTATGGCATTTTTTTTTAGCATATTGTGGTTTCTCTGTTTATTTTATACAGAAATGCATTTTACTTTTGCTTTTTTTTTTGGACATAATGATTTCTACACTTTTTTTTTACTTCAATTGAGCCATATTTGATTCTTCTCGGGTCATTTATTTTAACTCAGTATTTTTATGTATCAAATATGTCTCTTTTAATAACATATTGTTGGATTCTGGTTTCTAATCCATTCTGCTACCCATTATCTGCTTCTATTTTATTGATGAGTTCATTACACTCACATTTACAGCCATGATTATTGTGCTTTTCTGTCTATCCCCTTTTCTTCTGTTTCTTCTTTTCTCTTTGTTTTAATCCTGTTCCTTCTCAAAAGTCTATTTTTGTCTCTAACCACTTCCATCACTTAATCAACCTTCCCTTTTATAAGCATCACCACATTACTTTTATCCCCTGCCCTCATATTTCCCAATTGTGGAAGTTACATTTCTTAACATCATTGAATGTGTATAAATATTATTCCCTCTTTGAACCAATTTGGTGGGAGTAAGATTCAAGTCTTGCTTGCCAACCATCCTCTATTCCCCCCTCTATTGTAAAAGTTCTTTGTATTCCTCTTTTATGTGAGAAAAAATACATGCTACCTCTTCCTCCCCTTCTCCAAGTGCATCACTCTTGCTCAATTCTTCATTTTTTAGATCATCCCAACATAATTGACTCACAGTCATGTTCTCTATGTTGATTCCTTTTAACTGCCCCATTAATGATCAAGTTCTCAGTAATTACACACATAATTTCCCCATATAGGGATGTAACCAGTTTAATTTTTATTGATTACCTTATAAATACTCTTCCCTGTTTGCATTTTTATGCTTCTCTTAAGTCTTATGTTCGAATGCCAAATTTTCTATTTAGTTCTGTTCTTTTCATCAGGAATGCTTGAACATGCTCTTTTTTATTTTATTTTTTTGTTCAGTCATTTCAGTTATGTCCAACTTTTCATGACTCCATTTGTGATATTCCTATCAAAGATACTGGAGTGTTTTTACCATTTCCATTTCCAGTTTATTTTATAGATGAGGAAATTGAGACAAACAGGTTAAGTGACTTGCCCAGGGTAACACTAATAAGTGTGTCAGGACAAATTTGAACTCATGAAGATAAATCTTTGTAACTTAAGGCTCGGCACTCTATACGCTATACCCCCTGACTGTCTTCTTTTTCATTAAATATCTATTTTCACCTCTCCACCTCCAAAAGACTATACTCAGTTTTCCTGAGTAGGGTTTTTTTTTTGTTGGAATTCTAATTCCCTTACCTTCGGAAACATTACATTCTAAGCCACCAAGTCCTTTACTGATAGCTGTTAGAGGTTCTCTGATCCTGACTATGGCTGTACAATATTTTATTTTATTTTTTCTTTCTGGCTAATTGAAGTATCTATTTTTCTTTGCTCTGGGATTTTGGGAATTTGTCTACAATATTTCTGTGAGTTTTCAGTTTGGTATCTCTTTGTGTTGGTGATCAGTAGATTATTTCATTTTCAATTTTACCCTTTGATCTAAGATATTGAGGCAATTTTCCTTTTTAATTTCTTGAAATATGATGTCTAGGTTTTTTCATTTGTCATGGTTTTCAGGTAGTCCATTAAGTCTTAAATTATCTCTTTTTGATCTCTTTTTTTAGGTTTTTTTGTTTTTTTCCAATGTTATTTCATATTTTCATATATATATATATATATAAAATTCTTTTGACTTTGCTTTGTTTCTTGACATCTAATGGAGTTATTAGTTTCCATTAACCCAATTATCAATTTTAAGGAATTATCTTTTTCTAAGAGATTTTGTACCCTTTTTCTATTTGTCCAGTTATGATTTGAAAGAGTTCTTTTCAGTGAATTTTTGTGTCTTTTTAACCATTTTGTGAATTCCATTTTTAAAGTTGAATTTTGTTTTCTTTAGTATCTTTCTGACTTTTTCCTTTACCATTTGGTTAATTCTAGTTCAAGGTATATTTTGTTTTCTTCAGTATTTTTGTGCCTTTTTTTTAACCAAATCATTCATTCTCCTTTCATAATTTTCTGGCATCAGTCTCATCTCTTTTTGCAGTTTTTCCTCTAACTCACATTCCTTTCTTTAACTCTTCCAAAAATTCTTTTTAGGTTTGTATCCAATTAGCATTTTTCTTTGAGTTTCATTTTTGTAGTTTTCTTTTTATATTGTTTTCTTTTCCTGAGTTTATTGCTTGTTTTTCCTGTCACCTTTGTAACTTTTTATAGTCATTTTTTTTGTTAATGTCGTTTTCTTCTCTTTTTCCCAGATTATTCTTTCACTTTGAACTTCATGTTAAAATTTGGCTCTGTTCACCTGGTGGTAGGGTGCACTTTCCCCAGCTTCAAGCTTTTTCATGGTGTTGTTTTAGAGTTATTTCTGGGGGTCTGCAAGTGTTTGGTGCTACCAAACTGGTGTGATCCTGGAAGAGGTGTGGTCACTACTCTCCTTGTCTGCCTCTGGTTTTTACCCAGGAAGACCCCTTGGATATTTGCAGTGACAAGTGCTAGCTCTCCTCTTTGCTTTCGAACTCTGACATGGGTCATTGCTCCTTTGTGAATGATCCCAGGTCTCCCCTCTGCCCTGAAACTGTCACCCAGAACTGCTTATAGACAATTAAGTTGCCAATAATTCCCAGCTGTGCCCAATTCTAGCAAGGGTCTCCTGTAATCTCCTTCTGAACAGTTCTCTGAAGTCATTACCATATCTTGGTTGTAGCTGCTGCTGATTCTACCATGTATGTGGATTCCAGACAGTCCTTCAAACTGGAATCACAGACTTCTGCTGACTTCTGAAATTTTTGTAGACCAGAAAAAATGTCTTACCGCAACCTTATATTGGCTCTGCCCTTTGGAAATTTTTTAAATTAATTATTTTAAAGGTTTTTGCTTGAAGGGAAATTACGAGAGATTTTAGCTGGGGAAGGTGTCTCTAATCCTTCATCTTAAGTGAATGAATTTAAAGGAGAATAAACACTAAGTCTGAATCCTACTTCCAGTTTGAATGAGTCACTTAAAGAAAGAACATGGTGATAGAAGATCAAGAAATATAAAAGTTTAAGGAATAAGGCCTGAAAAACAAATAAACAAACAAAAACAAACAAACAAAAACCCTCAAGAACAGTTGAAGAGTAAAAAGGAGAAGGAGGCTGACAAAGCAAGGCAAACAAGAAGAGTTAGGTGAACAAGGTAGAGAATAAAATAAGTGGGTAGAGAGGATTGGTGAGTGTAGTAAAGTAATGTGGAGATATGTGAGAAAAGGGAAGGCTGTAGAGTTATTAAGAAGTAGAAAATTAATTTGCCCAAGGGTATACAAGACATCAGTGACTCTCCCAGGTCTCATCAAAATTGCTATTTATTGTGATTCACATGGTGATAAAAATATTGTCAGAAAGCACCTAAAGTCCATATAAATATGTATATATTTACAAACACACACGTGTGTGTGCATCATCAAAGATTATAAAGCTTGTGTAAGAAACTGATTGCCAATCATAGAGGCAAAGTTTATGCTTTCTTCATTAATGCACAATGAATGCAAGAGATGCAGAAAAAAATGATTTTGTAAACTAAATTCTATTGTAAACTATCTTCTTGGGTAGCTGTCCAAGAAGATGGTTTTAAATGGGATTTTGATTCGTGGATGAAGGCTTGAAATATAGTGGTGAGAGATTCCTGACTAGGGAGAGAGAATGTTTAAAGAATACTAACACAATGAATTTGTATGGAGCCTTAGCATCTTAATCAAATAGATTTTAAAGTGAAAATAATAAGGAAGGGAGGAAATAGTAGTCATATGCATATATTATATACACACATACACATGTATATATGTATATGTGTGTGTTTGTATACTTGTATATATGCCAAGTTAGACAAAGACTTCAGATAAAAGTGAAGAAAGAATAACATTTAAGCAAACCAAAGTTCAGAGGAGAAACAATCTAAAAAAGAAAACAAAAATTAAAATGATAATAAATCCATGGTTTCCAATATCCGTGTAAAATATCCAAAGTTTAGGTAATAAGAAAGAAAAATTGGATACCCCATACAATAGAGGAAGCAACTTTGGTGTTATAGGTATGACTGAGACTCAGTAGGATGGAATCCATGAATATTGTGGTAGAATAATTTTATGAAAAAATAACAGGATAGATTAGATGAGATTGGAAAGAAGGAATGAAGGAAGGAAGGAAGGAGAGAAGGAAAGAAGAAAAAAGGAAGGAAAGGATGGAGGGAGGAAGAAAAGAAGGAAGGAAAGAAGGAAGGAAGGAAGGAAAGAAGGAAGGAGGGAGGGAGGGAGGGAGGGAGGAGAAGAAAGGACAGAGGGAGGGAAGTCAGAAAGAATGGAAGTAAGAGGAAAAGAAGAGGGAGAGAAGCATTTAGTAAGTGCATATTATATTCTAGGCACTACGCAAAGACCTTTATCATCTTAGTCCTCCTAAAAACCCTTGGATGTAAATGTCATTGTTATGCCTATTTTGCCATAAGGAATATGAGACAAACAGATGGCTTGCCCAGAATCACACTGTTAGTGCCTGGCCATATTTGAACTCATAACTTCCTAACTCCAGGCCTAATTCTTCCTCCACTAAACCACCTAGCAATCTCTGAGGGCAATAAAATGTTTTTTTTAATGTCTCAGTGTTCTAGTTTTAATTTTTTTTTCAAATTATTTATTTAATATTAGTTCTCAACATTCATTTCCACAAGATTTTGAGTTACAAAATTTTCTCACCATCTTTTCCCTATGCTCCACCCCAATAGCAAGCCTACTGAATAACTATCTGTTACTACCTGATCTGTTCTCTCTTATATCCTCCCTCATTTCTAGTAGGGCAAGATGGATTTCTATACCTCAGTGCCTGTATATCTTATTTCCAAGTTGCATGCAAAAAGCACATAAAAATTATTTTTAAAACTTTAAGTTCCAGTTTTTTTTTACTTCTTCCCTCTTCAGCCAAACCACCTCCTATACCATCCTATACATACATAGATATTCCCTTCAACTATCTTTATGCTGACAAAAGTCTTATGAATTACAATTATCATTTTTCCATGTAGGAATGTAAGTAGTTCAACTTTTATAAGTCCCTTATGATTTCTTTTTCCTGTTTAGCTTCTCATGGTTCTCTTGCTTCATGTATTTGAAATTAAAATTGTCTCTTCAGCTGTTTTTTTCATCAAGAATTCTTGAAATTTCTCTATGTCATTGAATGACCATATTTTACCCTGAAGCATTATACTCAGTTTTGCTGGGTTGGTAATTTGTTATTTTAATCCTAGCTCCATTAACCTCCAGAATATCATATTCCAAGTCCTTCTTCCCTTGAGGTAGAAGCTGCTAGGTCTTGTGCTATCCTTATTGTTTTTCCACAATACTCAAATTGTTTCTTCCTGACTGCTTCCACTATTTTTTCCTTGACCTGGGAACTTTGGAATTTGGCTCTAATATTCCTAGGAGTTTTCTTTTGGGGATCTTTTACAAGAGGCTATCTGTGAATTCTTTCAATTTTTCTTTTGCCCTCTGGTTGCTTAATAATTTGTTGATGGATTATTTCTATGTCCTTTTTTTGATCATGGCTTTCAAGTAGTCCAGTAATTTTAAAATTATCTCTCCAGCATCTATTTTCCAGGCCAATGGTTTTTCCAATGAGATATTTCACATTGCCTTCATTTTTTTATTTGTTTAGATCATTTTTATAGAGTCTTGATTTCTCATAAAGTCATTAGCTTCCATTTGCTTCAGTCTAATTTTGAAGGAATTGTTTTCTTCAGTGAATTTTTCAAATTCATTTTCCATCTGTGAATTTCAACTTTTTAAAGCATTCTTCTCCTCATTGACTTTTTGGCACTCTCTTGCCATTTGAGTTAGTTTATTTTTTAAGATGTTATTTCCTTTAGTGTTTTTTGTTTCTCCTTTAGCAGGCTGTTGACTCACTTTTTGTGATTTTCTTGCATCATTCTCATTTCTGTTCCCAAATTTTCCTCCACTTCTCTTTCATGATTTTCAAAATCCTTCTGGAGATCCTCCATGCCCTGTAACAAGTTCATATTTTTCTTGGAAGCTTTTGATGCGGGAGTTTTGACTTTGTTGACTTCTTCTGGTTCCATGTATTGATCCCTTTTATCCCCCCCAAAAAGATTCTATGGTCTGTTTGCGCTTCCTTTGCTTGCTCATATTGACAGCTAATTACTTGACTGTTGAGCTCTTTTCCATGGTAGAACTCTGCTTCTAGACTAAAGAGAAGTATGTCCCAAATTGCTAGAGTT
Organism: Pseudocheirus occidentalis; assembly: GCA_028646575.1. Lineage (NCBI taxonomy): Eukaryota > Metazoa > Chordata > Mammalia > Diprotodontia > Pseudocheiridae > Pseudocheirus > Pseudocheirus occidentalis. The sequence goes on from CM053601.1 coordinate 10,160,276, forward strand.
TTTTGCAGTTGCCAAAGTTAGTAGGAGGACACCATCTCTACAGCTCCCACAGGCTCTGCCACACTGGCCACATACTCCAGGACCACCCAAAGACAATGGCCCATATCCAAGCAGGTTAAATCATTACCTTCAGAATGGTCATTTGGTCCCCCTAAGATCTGTAGGCCATGGGCTCTGGAAGAAGCCATACAGCAATAGCTGCAGTCACCATGCCTCTGACACTTATCACCCCAGGGGCAGGGGCCTGACTATGCTCTTCTGTCACCCAGTTCCAAAACAGAGTTCCCCACTGACCTTTTACGTTATCTTTGGCATTTGAGGATTGAGAAGTCTGGAAACCACCACTCCTGAAGACTGCTCTGGCTTGCCTACTGGTTGGGGCCACCTGTAAAGCCAAGCAGAAGCAGATTCCCAAAAGAATGCTATTGTGAATAGCTTTTAAAATTCGGATTACACAGTAATTGGGAACACTTTATTCCATTACAAATCAAGATTCAGTACAATATTCACAATATAATATTCTCAATATTACATCTTATTACAGAAAGTCACAATATTTAGAACAAGGAACAAAAGAAGAATCACCTGGATTCCCTAAGGGGGAAACCAGTTTAACACTTACAGATTCAATAAATTAATTAACAAAAGAAGAATCACTTGGTTTCCCTAAGGGGAAATTCCTTCTCACTTAAAGATTCAATCAACAATTCACAATATACTAATCTTCCACTCATGGGGCAACCATTAACTGAATCTGTCACACATCTAGCAGTCAGCCACTAAGCTAGATTCCCAGTTACTAAATATCATTAGTTCCTAATACAGTCATTAGAAAACCACACAAACTTTCCATCCCTTGATTTGCAGCAAACCTCAGTTTAGTCCAAGGGGAGGCCTTTCCTTCATCTTGACTCTGGGAGGTTTCTCTGATTCCCTGGATCTCCTTCCATGGTTCCAGCTCTCTCCTTAATCTGCCAATCACCTGGATTCAGAAGCAGACAGCTGCCAGGTTCTCATCCGGTCCTCAGAGGTAAACAGCTGCCAGGACCTTGTCCTCAGCAAACCTCAGTTTCATCCAAGGGGAGACCTTTGCTTCATTTTGACTCTGGTTGGTCTCTCTGATTCCCTGGATCCCCCTCCATGGTTCTAGCTCCCTCCTGAATCTGTCAAACAATCACTTGGATTCAGAAGCAGACAGCTTCCAGGTCCTTGTCCAGTAATCAGGGCAGTCCCAGGCACACACTGAAGTTCATAGGGTTCAGCACATCTCAAAACCTTCACCACTTCTCTTGCCTGGAACTCAAGGATCAGCCAGGCCATGAGTAAACAAAATCTTATCCTGTTCATGTTTCAGTCAGCTTCCAGATACTGGGAGAGAAACTCTCTCTCTCTCTCTGTCTCTCTCTCTGTCTCTCTCTGTCTCTCTCTGTCTCTCTGTCTCTCTGTCTCTCTCTGTCTCTCTCTGTTTCTCTGTCTCTCTGTCTCTCTCTGTCTCTCTCTGTTTCTCTGTCTCTCTGTGTCTGTCTGTGTCTGTCTCTGTCTCTCTGTCTCTGTCTCTCTGTCTCTCTGTCTCTGTCTCTCTCTGTCTCTGTCTCTCTCTGTCTCTGTCTTTCTCTCTCTCTCTCTCTCTCTCTCTCTCTCTCTCTCTCTCTCTCTCTCTTTCTCTCTCTCTTTCTCTCTCTCTCTCTCTCAGATGCCTTCAGTCTCCATGAATCTTCCTTCACTGAGGAGCCAATTCCAATTCTGCCTCTCTGTCTCCAGAATTCTTTTTTACATACAGCACTGGTCTTCTGTCTCAGTCAATAGCCTTCTTCCAAGTCAACAGGGAGTTCATACCTTCTCAACAATGGACAGAGTTCACATCTTTCGTACTTATCCCTAAGTTACTAGGTACTACTTATCCTTAAGTTACTAAGTGTTAAGTATCTGATAAACTGATTACTATTACACCACTCTGGTGCCAAAACCGCATGGCTTGCAGGGAATGTTCTTGGCTCCCAGATTGGTATGGTAGGCCCTTTCTGATGGACTGCCAGGGTGCCTGCAGCAGGAGATTTGTTTCTCTTTGTCACTTTGTGGGTTCTGTAGCCCTAAAATTTGTTTAGAGCTATTTTTTATGTATATGGTAACTGTTTGGAGCAGGAGCCTTGCAGAGGTCCTGTTTATACTCCACCATCTTGGCTCCCATTAGTGTTGTATTAATGAAAGATAATATTAAATAGGAGGTAAGACTATTTCTTGAAGCTTGATAAGACAAAGGAAGCTTACCACAAAGAGAAGTAAAAGGAGCTCATTTATTAAAAAAAACCAAACTTCTTTTGGTAACTACAATGACAATTACACTAGAAATGAAAGAACAAAAAAAATGGCCAATAGGTATATGAGTAATGGGGCAGGAATGGGGAGTAGCTAGGTGGCACAGTGTCTTGATTGAGGAAGCCTCAGTTCCAATCCAGACATCAGACTCATACTTGATTGTGACACTCAGGAAGTCATTTAGCTCTATTTGCATCAGTTTTCTCATCTGTAAAATGAGCTGGAGAAGGAAATGACAAAACACTTCTGTATCTTTGCCAAGAAAATCCCAGATGGGGTCAAGAAGAGTTGGACAAAACTGAAATGACTTAACAACAACAATAACAAAAAATTTACAGATATGACAAACATATGTTATGGAGAATAAGTGACTATTTAATTATCCTTGATGAATACAAGTCTCCTGGGTCAGATGGATTACAAACTTCAGTAATCAGAGATCAGTAAGGTGTGACTGTGAAATTACCATGATATTTAAAGTAAAGTAGAAATTGGGAGGTATACTGTAAGAATAGAGGACAAATATCTCAATTTCCAACAAAAAGGAAAAAAAATCTCTAATCTGAGATAAATGAGTTTGGATTCAATTCCCAGGAAAATCCAGAGTGGATTGCTAAAGAGATAGTTTGTTGAGAGGAAGTGATGATTACACAGAGGAAGCACCATTTAGTGAAGTACAGATTAAGCCAGAGTAAATATGTTTTCTCTTTCATATTTAAAATTAATGGAAACATTGCAAGGAATATTTCATTAGATTTTGCCAAATAATTTGACAGAATTTTTTCATGTCAGAAAAAAATATGGAGTAGATAGAAATGCAAATTAATCAATTCAGAATTGTCTAAATCCTGGAATCATGGTTGTAATTAATATCTATTGGCAAGGGGGAAGAGCCAAGATGGCAGAGTAGAAGCAGGAAATTTCATGAGCTCTGGCCACAAACACCTTCAATACCTATGAAATATGACTCTAAACAAATTTTAGAGCTACAGAACCCACAAAGTGAAAGAGAGAAACAAATCTCTTGCTGAAGACAGCCAGGCAGACCAATAGAAAGGGTCTGTCCTACCAGATTGGGATCCAAGCTCAGTGTTGCATGAGCCTTGGTGTTCCAGCCCCATGGTGGCTCTGATCAGTGGCACAAACCAGCCTATGCAGACTTCAGGAGAGTGAATCACCAGCAGCTGTTGCAATTTCCAGAATTTTCAACCCATAAACACCAAAGAGAGAGTAAAATGTAAGTGGGGAACTCTGTTGGAAGTGCGTGATGGAAGAGTACAGTCTGGCCCCTGTCCTGACTTGAGAACTGGCAGAGGTGCAGTGGCTGCAGCTGCTTCTGCATGTCTGCCTCTGGAGCTCCTAGCCAGCAGATCTTAGGGGGACCAAATGACCATTCATAGGGTAATTACTCTTACTTTAACCTGATTGGATCTAGATTGCAGTCTTGTGTAGTGGTCCTGGTGTGTGTGGCCACTGTGTCAGAGCTTATTGTGGCTTTAGAGAGGGTGCCCTCCTCAGAACTCTGACAACATCTGCAAAAACCCAGTGATTTGAGACAAAGCTCTCCATTCTGGAAGCAGAGTTCTACTATGGCAAAGAGCTCATAAGTCAAGTCATTGGCTGGCAAGATGAGCAAGCAAAGGAAGCACAAACAGACCATAGAATCCTTTTTGGGGGATACAATGGATCAATATATGGAAGCAGAAGAAGTCGACAAAGTCAAAACTCCTGCATCAAAAGCTTCCAAGAAAAATATGAATTGGTTACAGAGCATGGAGGAGCTCCAGAAGGATTTTGAGAATCAAGTGAGAGAAGTGGAGGAAAAATTGGGGATAGAAATATGAATGATGCAAGAAAATTATGAGTAGTTAGTCAATATCCTGCTAAAAGAGACACAAAAATTACTGAAGAAAATAACACCTTAAAAGATAGACTAACTCAAATGGCAAGAGAGACCCAAAATCCAATGAGGAGAAGAATGCTTTAAAAAGTTGAAATTCACAGATGGAAAATGAATTTCAAAAACTCACTGAAGAGGATAATTCCTTCAAAATTAGATTGAAGCAAATGGAAACTAATGACTTTATGAGAAATCAATATACAATAAAACAGATCCAAACAAATGAAAAAAAACTTAAGGCAATATGAAATATCTCATCGATAAAACCACTGTCCTGGAAAATAGATATGGAAGACATAATTTAAAAATTATTGGAATATCTGAAAGCCATGATCAAAAAAGAACCTAGAAATCATCCTTCAATAAACAATTAAGGAAAATTGCTCTGATATTTTAGAACAAGAGGTCCAAACAGAAATTGAAATAATTCACTGATAGTCTCTTATAAAAGATCCCCCAAAAAACACTTAGGAATATTATAGCCAAATTCCAGAGTTCCTAGGTCAGGGAGAAATTAGTGCACAGTTTCAGAAAGAAACAATTTGAGTATTGTGCAAACACTATTAGGATAACACAAGACCCAGCAGCTTCGACCTTGAGGGATTGAAGGGCTTGGAATATGATATTCTGGAGCTCAAAGGAGCTAGGATTAAAACCAAGAATCACCTTCCCTGCAAAACTGCATATAATGCTTCAGAGGAAAACATGGTCATTCAATGAAATCAGGGACTTTCAAGAGTTCTTGATGAAAAACATGAGCTGTACAGAAAAATTGACTTTCAAATAAAAGAAGCATGAGAAGGTTTCTGGTGAAGACTGAAACAAATTATGGAAAAGGGTTATAAATGGTAAAGTTAGCAAGTGTGTTATAAATAAAAGTCCTGAGAATTTGAATGTCTGCTCCTCAATGATGTTGTAGAGGATATTCTTAGGCAAGTATGGATTAAAAGCTCTTGGGGGAGGGTGCTGGTCAAGTCACTTAGCATCCCTGGGTTTCAATTCCCTACACTGGTAAAATGAGGAATGGAACCAAAAGACCTCTATGATTTCTATCAACTGTAAATCTATGATCCTATATATACTTTCAAGATCCTATCAATCCTTAGATTGCATGTTAATTCATTTGCTACTTTAGTTTGCAAAATGATTCCCCTAAAATCACATTGTGGGGACAGTACATATATCATTATCTTCATTTTACAAAAAAAAAAATCTATCTTCTCCTTAAAGTCTTGTCCAAGATCATACTATCACTGCTAGGATACAAACACAGGTCTTATGACTCCAAATCTAATGGCTTTTCCCAAATATATTAGATTGCCACCTACCTCTTTATCACTAATAAAAAGGTGAAGGACACAAACTTCCCTTTTCTATTTCTAGAGGGGGAAAAATTCAAGATAATCTTAATCAGTCTGATCATTTTTGCAAGCTCAATAAATATGAACTAAATTTAAGATGATGAAGGCTTGTTTTTAACAGTGAAAGCAACAGTTGTTGATTATGAAAATAGATTTTTTTCTCTTGAAAAAAATATAACTTGGCAAGAAGATTCTACTACCATAACCTAAGTTTCTGTGCTTACCTCTGTGTGGTTTAATATTTTTGTCAATGAAAATGGTTAAAGACAGAGATGATATTTGCCAAATTTGCATTTGAAACAAATCATAAAAGATAGATCATGTTCTATGTGAGTTTGTACATACACATACATGTATTCTCTTGTTATTAATGCATTATATTAATTTTATTAATGCATCCAAAAATACACACATACTGCATATATGATATATTATATAATTATATGACATATAATTATATATATATAAAGTATATATAATATCTGAGAGAGAGAGAGAGAGAGAGACAGAGACAGAGAGTTTAGAAAGGCTGAGTATCTAGCAATCTATTAAGTTGGAATTGAATAATAAGTGCAAAGGTTTACATGAACTCAAAAATAAATTCCACACATACAGGATACAGGATGAGGAAAATATTCTTAGATTTTAGTCTGTTCTGCTTAAAAAAAAATTTTATGGTTTTAGTATGCTGCAAGCTGAAAATGAGTATAGTGTGATATGTCAGCAAAATAAATTTAACAACAACTCACATGATTTGGGATCTCATTAAGAGGGTTCCAACTTCTAGGAATAAAGAGGCAATAGTCTCCCTGTATTATATTGGTCAGACTCCATCTAGAATATTGTGTGCATTTCTAGGCATTGCAATTTAAGGAGGCCATTTGTGGTCCTCATAGTGTCCAGAGTAGAGTAACCAAGATTGTGAAGGAAACTGAGTACATATCATGTGAGTAGCAGTTGAAGGAACTGAGATTTTTTAAACTTGGAGTCTGTAGAAAAGAAAACTCAGGAGAGAACATGAAACTGTCTTCAAGAATTTGAAAGACTGTCATTTGGAAAAATGATCACACTTTGACCGCAGATGGCAGAACCAGGAGCAACTGCAATGCATAGAAGCTGGAAAGAGGCAAATTTATGCTTGACATCAGCAAATGCTTAGGAAAAAAATGATAACTATTCAAAAGTGAAACTGGCTGCTTTGGGAGATGATACGAGTTCTCTCTCATTAGAGACATTCAAGAAGAGGCCAACTATGCTATAGTAGAGATTCCTTTGAGGATGGATGAGATCCTAGCCTTCTGAGGTCCCTTCCAAATCTAATTGTGATTACAAGACAGAAAGATTATGTTGTGTCTGGTCACACAAATAAATATGTGATCCAGTCCACATTCCCTAAAATAAATCCTTGTCCCCGATGAAAGGCTGATTTCCATCACCAAAGATTTCTGACGTAATTGACAGCATATCCAGTGTCCGAAATCCACCAGTTGACAGTTGTACCATAACTCACTTGCAGAGTGGGGATTGCTCCAGGTGTGGAGGTATAAATCTCACCCTCCTAAGAAGAGTATATCTGCTTATCATCAGATTGTCACACTCATAGATAATGTAAGACATATTTTTTTGGTCATGTCCTTCTTTGGAGTTCCTTTCCAGCTTGCTTAGTGATTTTGTAGGTGACCTAGAAGCTACATTTAATTTTCATTGCTATTGTTCCGTCTATCATATTCCCTCAGTGTTTCCTGTAGTAATTTCCTCTAATTCATGAGATTGCAGTCTTTAGTAAAAATAATTTGAAAGGTAATTTCTTAAAGATGGCCTCAGTGGAGGGAGCCATCAAACACCAATTTTACTAAATGGAAAACAATGGCAAACACTGCTTTTTGAATTTCTCGTGGTTTAAATGAACAACATCCTGATTGACTTTACATTCTAGCTAAATATGGGGGTGGGAGAAGATGCCATTCAGGCACAAGAGGTCACTAATTTGGTGGATTTTTTTTTTACCATTATTTCATCTCCTAAGGCAATTTAGTAATTCCTCATGCTTTCAATTGAGTAGACATATAAAATTGGGAATGCTTCATTGTGGTGACTCTGTGTTTTTGGGAGGTGTAGCAGGCATTTAAACTAATAAAGAGATGCAATTTTTAAAAATGATGTACCAATCCCTATCCATCAAAGACTTAAAAAATAATTAAAAGTCATAAAACCATTGCTAGTTGGGTTGTGGAGAAACAGGAACATTTATTCATTCATTCATTACTCATCTAGTTGCAATCTTTTTCTCCTGGCCTTGTGATTTCATTTTCAAGGGGAAGTCTCAGTTTAGAAAATCCCTTCCTTAATGTTATATAGCAATTCACTCTTGGAAGCTGGTGCTTTTAGTGTGGTTAAATGATTCCCATAGTCATAAAGTGAGTATGTGTTCAGTATCTTCTCACAAAGCAATTTGGCAGGTTCCAATACATGCTATAATAATATAATCATATGTTTTTGTTCAATAATTGTATTTTTAGTAATATTCTCCAAAAGTGGATTAAATAAGAGGAAAAGAAGTATCTTCCAGGCAGTCATTCAAGGGGCATTTATTAAATATTTATTATTTATCAGTCAGTGTGCTAAACCTTGAGGATGAAAATAAAAAAAGCAACAAAAAAAAATCCCTGCCCTTGAGGAACTCACAATCTAATGGAATAGCTGGAGTAGAATAGCCAATGTAGTCACATATAAAAACAACAGCAACAACAAATAACACTCTCCAACAACATCAATAAATTGTGGCACATTAATAAAATGGCCTATAGTCAAAACACAATGGATAAGCATAAGAAATCTAAGGAAAGATGAAATGATCATTATAAAACAATGAAGATTATACAAATCAATCAGAAGATCAAAATGCATGCTAATTCTGTCCACAGGAAATGAAGTTGAATGAGAATGAATGGGAAAAGACTCTGGATGGAGCTTAAGAGAACATTACTTAAAAGTTAACATGGAGTCAAATTGTTTGATTGTTGTCCATTTAATTGTAAATGGCTGCAAAACTAATTTAAATGGCTGCATTATTTTTCCATTGTTGTTCATAGTAAGTCACTTTATAAGTTAAAAAAGAAAACTAAACAAAAACAAGTGTATTTTTTTCTAATCTTCGGATGCTCACAACAGAAAGATTTTGGTAGGAAGAATATCTTTTCAGGGGACTTGGGCTTTATACTTTCCCTTGGACTATTATAATTTCTTTAAGATTTGGAATTGTGGAGGCAATAGAAACTATTAACCATCTTTCTGCTCTTCATGATCCTGATGCTATGTTCACTATCTCCCAATCACATCATCTATCTATCTGTCTCTCTGTCTGTCTGTCTGTCTCTCTCTCTCTCTCTCTCTCTCTCTCTCTCTATCTTTATTTCTATCTATATCTCTCTCTCTATCTTTCTACCACCTATCTACATGTATATGTACACACATATACACACACATATATACAAACATACACACATATGTATGTACATATATATATATTATATATTTAAATACTTACTAATTATATTTGCTTTTTTTAACATTTGTGTTTTAAAATCTTGAGTACTAAATTCTCTTCCTCCTTCCTGCCCTTATCCCACCCCTTGAACAGGCCAACAATATAGCAACTAGACATGTAAAGTCATGCAAAATATTGTTCCATAGTATCCATATAATTTGGCATCATTTTAAAATAAGTCAGTGGCTGCATCATTTTTGAAATGGTCATTAGATGCTATGTTGGAACTGTTAATTATGGTTACTTTTGCCTAACACATTTCAATAAATTTTAAGTCTGGTAGGGACTAGAGATTATACATTTCAAACCTCTAATTTCATAGAACTGAAAACTGAAGTTCAGAGAAAGAATATTTCTTACCCAATGTTTCAAAGGTAGTTGAGAGTAAAGACTCTACCCCAGGTTTTCCGGTCCTTTTTTCCATGTGTTTACTACCATACCACCCTTTTGTATGATTTATTCTGAATCCCCTAAATTTCTTGAATCTTGAAAACATATACATGAGAGAGAGGATGGAGTCCTAGACTTAAAGTTAAGAAAACTTGAGTTCAAATTCTACCTTGTACACTTCCTAGTTGTGTGAGCCTGTGAGAATCACCTCTGGCTGACTCAGTTTTCCCTTCTGTAAAATTAGGAAAACTCAAAATTAGGAAAATAATAGCACCTACCTCCCAGGATAGAATAGGATGATATTTCTTGTAAAGTGCTTTGTATGTATGTATGTATGTATTTGTGTGTGTACACATAGACTGAACCTGTAATCCCATTAATATAAAGGATTCCCAGGAAATGCTTTTCCAACAACTTTTCTCCAATTTATAACTTTCACAATTGCCTAGAGGAGAGGGATCAAACTCAGAAAGACGACCACTAGACAAGAAAGATCCCTAGAAGTTGTATACTGACCTAGATAATCACCTAATATAATTGTATATGTTTCATGGAATTCTCATGTATTTTGTTAAATATTTTTCCAATTATATTTTATACTAGTTAGGGCCCACAGGAGATTATGTGGTGGACATCTCTAGCCTAGAGCTCTTTGAGGATGAGTGACTTACTCAAAGTCTTACAACCAAAATGTGTCAGAAGTCTGACAGAAGTCCAGGACCTTCTGCTTTTAAACTCTATATTCATTGACCCATGAAGATTCTCATGTAATTTTAATGATTTCCAAAAAAGCATAGTCCCATGAATCATGAAATTTGCACTAATATCACCTATATTTTAAAGGAATCCATTACTAATTTGGCTTTGACAGCTACCTTGAAAATAGGAAAACCATACTCTGGGAATTCTGTTTAAGGGAAAGTTATATCACCACTGGAGGGCCATGGATGGCTATTGTGGTTAATGAAGCAGTCTATTCTGACTGTGATTAGCATAAAATGGTTTGCCATACCTTCTTAACAATAGCAGTATTCATTGTTACTTTCACCAAGTTATTGGTCCTACTTAGCTTGCATTATTCCTCTAGGAAATATTAATTAAACCTGATTAGCTTCTGAAAAGAGTCGAGTACTAGAAAACACTGAAGAATCTGAAAACATTTTAAAAAGCTGTTTCCTTTCAAGATTGGTTCATTTCACTAACTGCCATTTATTTCCAGTTCAAGGCTAGAAATTTCCCTTTATAATCACCCATTTTGGAAAAGAATTCCTTATAGCTCCATAGAATGCAATCCACATCTTTGTAGTACTTTTACTGTGAATGATCTGCTTCTAGATTTCCCAATAGCACACTTACTTTGATATTTGTATATATGTGTGATCCCATTGAAGCAGGAACTCCTAATACAGATGACAATCTGTTCCTGTCCTTCTCATTCCCTGTGACCTTTATCTATAAGTCTTCCACATAGCAATCTATCCAACACATCAAGGTCCTTCCTTTAGTCCTCTTAGCACCACATGGGCATAACTCAGGCATATGGACTTCCATCAGATAGCCCCTTCTCTTGCTGTGCGACCTGCCTACCACATTTTCTGATACCATCTCTTTGATATTATTTTATTATTTTTCACATCCCTGTGGAATTAATTGTTTATGGAATGCTTCGGCATATTTCTAGTTATCACAGACCTGTGTATTACCCTTTGAGTAACCTGAAATGTTTATTCTTCAGAAACTGGCTTTCCATAAATTGCAAGGAAATAGAATAACAAAAAAGAATATTGGTGTTAACACAATAGAGCTTAAATTTAGAGATAGTTTTGCTTGATGGTCCTCTGGCTATAAATATTAATGAAGCAAAGATAAAGAGAGAGAGGCTTCCCAAAGGCAGTTGCCATTACCAATAAGGATGTCCTGTGAATAAGTCAAGAGGGAAGATGTTAGATCTCTGGTACCTCACGTGGGGTGGAGACTCCTGGAGTGGGTCGTTGATACTTCACGTGAGATGTGATGGGTTGAACCAGTCCTCAGCTAACAGGAGTGCACGTGATCACCTGGGGGTGGAATACAAAGACTGCACCTGTTTGCAATATGCAGGATTGGGCCTACCTTCGAGATGATGCACGATTGGCTTGCTGTGGCGAGGGCATAGCCAGGGGAGGGGCCCTAAGGGGCCCTGGAGAAAGGACTTAAATACAGGCTACCCAAAAGGCAGGGAGGAGTCCAGCCACACCCGGCATAGAGAATGTACTCTCATTAAAAGCTAGAAGCAAGTCCTGTTTCCTGAGTTTTCTCTGCAGCTGTTTCTCCCGGAGTGGGCGGGAGGCCCGAGGCCTGTTGAGGTGGGTATAGGTGAGACCTATACATCCTGACCCAAAAAGATAACCCTCACCTGAATAAAAAACCATAACAGGAAGAGACTTTCCTTCTGTAAAATAACAATACAAGCCTTCTGTCTGACCCAGGAGAATATAATTCATAACGTGCTGGGCCAAGTGGTTTGAGGTAGTGAATCCACTCCCCTTTCTGCTATCAAGTCCCTCTTACCTTGGAATTCACACATATAGTCTTTACCAAATTTAATCATGGGGGATAATGACCTCTAAAGAGAGAAACATTAGATTCTTTCAAACACTTCAACTTGTTATATTCAGACCCACATGTCACAGGGGGAAATATTTAAATCTTCAAGTGTGGTTCATTGCTAGGATTTCCCTAAAGCACTGAAGGAGATGAGAAAGATACTTACTATAGTATAAGGATCAGTTTTGGGAGAGAGGCTCATTTTCTTTATCCAAAATAGATGCTAAATGGAGCCCAATAACACACATGTGATGAAAAAATATTTAAACCAGTTAAATCACTAAATAATACCCTATTCTACTTGTTGATACTAAAATCCAACTACACATGAAGCAGTTACCTCCACTTTACGTACTAACTTTTGCTAATTTTGTACTTGGCACAAGGCTGAAGGATGGATGGGAAGGGGAAATGGTGAGTTAAAGATCAAAGCATGTTCTCCAATGTTATTTAATTTTTTAAAAACCTTGTGCAGCTTACTGTCTCTTATTGTAGGAAATCAGCTGTACTTACTCCATAACTAGACCATGAGTCATCTTCCTGAGTTTTGGGGGGCTTGAAAGGTTTGCAGAAAATAATTCATTTAGTCATGTATATAATTCTCAAATGATTTTCTTAATGAACCCATACTGGCTCAAAATACTTATTTCTTTCCTTTTCCAATCATCTTAAACCAGTTCTTCAAAGCTATATCCTAAAATTTTGACAAGAATCTGAATCAAATAACTTATTACTAGGTGAGGATTTAAATAATGTACATAATTCTTCCTCTTCAAGATTGGGATAATATTAGCCTCGTTGGATTCTCTGCGAATGTACATAAAATGTTAATTTATAGACAGAATATCTATAGATCAATGGAGGCTCCATAATTTTCTTTTTTCTTTGTCTTTGTAAAGGACTCTTAACTTTGTTGTTGTCATTATCCTGGACCCATTTGACAGTTTGGTGAAACCTATGGATCTCTTCTCAGAACAATGTTTTTAAATGCACAAAATAAAATACATGAAAAGTTCATAGATCCACAACTAAAGGACACAGTGTAAAGTATAAGAAAAAAGGATGTGACTGTCTCCTACTAAGAATAAAATAACTAAGGTACCACAGACATTTTCTATCCAACCAGATAATTTTACAGATGAAGAAATAGAAGCTCAGAAACATTAAGTGATTTACTTATAGTCACAAAGGCAGTAAGTTTCAAAATAGAGAACTGAATGCAAACCCTTTAATTCTACACCCAGCCAACTTTCTTTATGTGTTTCCTTGAATTAACTTGGAATCATATATATGTGTGTGTGTGTGTGTGTGTGTGTGTGTGTAAATTTCCTCTGCTGTTGTCATAATCTCTCCTTTTCATTTAAAATGGAATTCTTTTTCTTTTGAAATGAGATTTACCAATGATTTCAGAATATTAGTGGTCTTTCTCAAAAACTAGTTCTCTTTTGTGTGAGTATCTGACTTTCCAACTGTATTTCACCTTCTATTTTGTAAATTTCCTCCTTTGTCCTTATGTGGAATTCTTTTTGAGAAATGTCTGTTTCATGCTCAGTTCAATTAGTTGCTTCTTTTTCATTAAGAGATATCAGAACCATGGATTTGCTTCTATAAACTTGAATTAATTTAAAGTCAAACATTTGATATTATGGCCATTGTTACTCATTTTCATGTAATTTGTTACTGTCTCTGTGGTCTTTGCTATTTCCCTTTCAAAGATGCTATTTATTTTAGTCTTCATGTAGATCTTTAACTTTTGCCTTTATTTTCTTTAAGGATTTATTATTTTTATTTTCTTGGCTGGTGTAACACGTCTTTATGATGTCTGCCTTTTTTTTTACGTTTCTAAATTGGTTCTGTATACATTAAAACACTTTCATTTAAATGCATTATGTAAATAAAAATAAATATATTACATGAAGTTCCTATTGAATTGACTCCAAAATCAAATAAATTCAACATTTTCTTCTTATTATCTGTTCTTCATTCTGTTGTATTCACCAAGCATTCTAAGCAAAACTTTATCATCTTATAGTATTAATTTCTCATTACATGCAGACATTATTTTGAGACTTTCTCTGTGTACCATTTCCTTCCCAGTTGCTTTAAAATATTACCACATCTCCCCATCTACATCGATATCTATATAACGGTGGGTTTTTGATGCAGGTAAATGGTACAGCGCATGGAATTGAAAGTGAAGTCTGGAAACCTTGAATTTAAATCCTGTTTGAATATGTGTATTACCTAATATATACAACAATATGATAGGTGCCATTATCTCCATTTTTCCGATGAAGAAATTGAGACTTTAAGATACTAAGAAATTTGTCCAAGGTCACTATATTAATTGTTGAAGGCAAGATGCCAACTCAAGTTTTTGATACTCTGATTACAACATGATTTACTGTATGTATGCATGTGCATAAATACATATGTATAAGTGTATAAATACATAATGTACAAATATATAAATACATATGGTATACATACATGCATATGTATATTGTGCACACAGGCACCAATGTATATATTTATGTGTGTATATACATACTTTGGATGTTTTCTGCATATATGGATAAACACATGCACACATATGTACATATAATATAGCTTCATATAGACATATCAGTGGAATAGATGCTATTGTTATCCCTACTTTAGATCTATCCATCTAATCTATATTTATGAAAATATAGTTTCCAAAAATTCTTATTGTGGTTTTAAGCTATATAAGCACAAGATAAGTGTATGGATGAAGGGAGGAGAATGAGTAGCAGTGGGGATGCTAAAAGAATTCATGGAGAAGCTACTTCTAGTGAACACCAAATGGCGGACAAAGCTGGTGCTGCAGGAGGTGTAGGAGTTCCTGGGGTCCCCAGAATTGGAGGCTGGGGAGGCTTCTGTGGGGGTTGCAGCAATGAGGGCCAAGGTCGAGGCTGGGGCCATGGTGGAGGCCATGGTCTTGGCAATGGGGCCCGGGGAGGAAAGGTGGAAGACAAGGAGTGGTTTCCTGCCACTAAGCTGGGCTGGCTAGTCAAGGACATGAAGATCAAGTCTTTGGAAGAGATCTATCTTTTCTCGCTTCCTATCAAGGAGTCTGAGATCATAGATTTCTTCCTGGGATCTTCATTGAAAGATGAGGTCCTGAAGATCATGCCTGTTCAGAAACAAACTAGAGCTGGACAACGTACCACGTTCAAGGCTTTTGTGGCCATTGGTGACTACAATGGCCATGTTGGTCTGAGTGTCAAGTGCTCCAAAGAAGTGGCCACAGCTATTCATGGTGCTATCATTCTGGCCAAACTGTCTTTTGTTCCTGTGAGATGTAGCTACTGGGGTAACAAGATTGGCAAGCCTCATACAATACCCTGCAAGGTCACTGGGCAATGTGGATTGGTTCTGGTGTGCCTGATTGCCACTCCTAGAGGTACTGGCATTGTCTCAGCTCCTATGCCTAAGAAGCTCCTGATGATGGCTGAAATTGATGACTGCTACGCTTCTGCAAGAGGCTGTACTGCCACCCTGGGCAACTTTGCTAAAGCTACCTTTCATGCCATCTCCAAAACATACAGGTATCTAACTCCAGACCTGTGGAAGGAGACTGTGTTCACTACGTCTCCTTATCAGGAATTCACTGACCATCTTGTGAAGACTCACACTTGTATGTCTGTCCAGAGGATGTAGGCAGCTGCTGTGGCAACCACATAGTTGTTTTTTTAATTTTTAAAATTTTTTTTGTTTTCTTGTTTACATCATTCATTTTCATGACATTTTTGAATTACAAATTTTCTCCCTGTTTTTTCCCTGCCCCAACCCTAAAACAGCAATCCCACTATAAAGCCCCTCCCCTGCTCTGCTCTCTTATTTTCTGGTAGGGCAGGAAGGGTCTCCCTATCCAAGCCCCTGTATATCTTAATTCCTAGTTGCAGTTATTGCAGAGCTTTAAATTCTAGATTCTTTAGATTCCCCACTTGTCACCCACACCCACTGGAAGCATAATCCATTCAGTACAGGCTGTGGATGTGTGATTGTACAGGACATCTTCATAGTGGACATATTGTGACAGTGGTCATCTGTCTCTTCTTCTTATCCCTCCCCCTTGTTCTGTTCTCTACCGTGTCCCTGTCCCTTTACTGAAGTGTGTGCTTCCAGCATCCCTCCCCCAGACCCTGCCATCCCTCCGTCATCCTCCCTCTCATCCCCATGCCTCCTACTCTCCTGTGTGGCATGATGCCCAGTTTAGAGTTCACGTCATTTCTTCCCTAAGCCAAATTCAATGAGAGTAATTGAAAGTAAAGTTGTAACAGTAATCCCTTATCTCTTCTATATGGGATGATTAAGCCCATTTTTGTCTCTCCCGGTCTCCTCTCATTCTAGTCTTCTCCCATCTCAGAATTTTGCCTTTTAAAGTATCATCCCTTTATATTCAATTCATCCTATACAGTCTATATACACATATACACACATGCTCAAATATGTATATATGCATATATAGCCTCCTATGTGGACATATTTGTAAGTATATATATATATATATATATATATATATATATATATATGTATGTATGTATATACATTTATATTTCCTTCACCTATCCTCATGTTAAGAAAAGTTTCATAAGTTACTATTATCATTTTTCCATGTTGGCATGTAAATAATTAAAATTTGACAAATTCCTTATGATTTTTTTCCCATGT
>CM053601.1:10177573-10210073 GCA_028646575.1 Pseudocheirus occidentalis
ATTTGCCAAATGGGAAAAAAGAATCTCAAAAGCATTCTGAAGAGAATAATTCCTTCAGAAATAGAGTGGAGCAAGTGGAAGCTAATGACTTTATGAGAAATCAAGACACTATTACACAGTTACAAAGAAATGAAAAAATAGAAAGCAACGTGAAATATCTCCTTGAAAAAACCACTGACCTGGAAAATAGATCCAGGAGAGACAATTTGAAAATCATTGGTCTACCTGAAACCCATGACCAGAAAAAGAACTTGGAAAGCATCCTTCAAGAAATCCTCAAATAAAATTGCCCTGATGTTTTAGAATCAGACAGCAAAATAGAACTTGAAAGAATTTACCAATCACCTTTTCAGAAAGATCCCCAAAAGAAAACTCTTAGAAATGTTATTGCCAGGTTCCAGAATACCCAGCTAAAGGAGAAAATATTACACCCTGTCAAGAGAAAAACATTTGAATACTACATAAGCACTATGAGGATAACCCAAGATCTAGCAGCTTCTACACTGAGAGATAGAAGGGCCTGGAATATGATGTTTCGAAGATTAATGGAGCTGGGATTAAAACCCAGCAAAATTGAGGATATTATTCCAGGGGAAAATGTGGTCATTCAATGAGGTGGAGGACTTCCAAGCATTCTTGCTGAAAAAAACAGAACTGAACAGAATTTAACAATCAAACACAAGAAGCATGAGAAGATAAACATGGGAAAGAAGTCATAAGGAACTTATCAAATTTGAATTATTTACATGCCAATATGGAATAATGATAATAGTAACTTATGAAACTTTTCATAATATGAGGATAGGTGAAGGGAATACAAATGGATATGTATGTATACTCACACAAATGTCTATATAGGAGGCTATATATGCATTTGAATACATATCTGACCATGTGTATATATGGGTTTATAGGGGGCATAGGATCAATTGAATATGAAGGGATGATACTTTAAAAGGCAAATTCTGAGGTGGGAGTGGACTAGAATGATAGGAGACAGGGAGAGACAAAATGGGGCTAATCATCCCATGTGGAAGAGGCAAGGGATAACTGTTACAACTTTACTTTCATTTAGTCTCATCGAATCTGGCTTAGGGAAGAAGTGGCATAAACTCTAAACTGGGCATCATGCCACACAGGAGAGTAAGGGGAGTGGGGATGAGAGGTGGGATGACAGAGGGGAGGGCAGGGTCTGGGGAGGGATGCTGGATGCTCACACTTCAATAAAGGGACAGGAACAGGGTAGAGAACATAACAAATGGGGAGGGATAGGAAGGAGGGGCATATGATCACTGTCACATTATGTCCACTATGAAGATGTCCTGTATAACCACACCTACACAGCCTGTATTGAATTGGTTGTCCCTCCGGGGGTGGGGGGGTAATAAGGGAGGAACCGAAAGAATATAGAATTTAAAGCTCTGCAATACCTGCAACTAGGAATCAAGATATACAGGGGTTTGGATAGGGAGACCCTCCCTACCCTACCAGAAAGTTAGAGAGCAGACAAGGGGAGGGGCTTTACAGTGGGATCGCTATTTTGGGGTTGGGGTAGGGGAAAGACGGGGAGAAAATTTGTAACTCAAAAATCTCATGAAAATGAATGATGTTAACAAGAAAACAAATAAAATTTATTACATTTTTAAAAATCCTTAGGAAAAGAAAAAAATAGTACTGAATTATGGGAAAGGAGTAGATTTTGGAAGAATAATGATTAGGTTGATTTTGGACATGTTGAGTTTGAGATACCTATAGGATGTTAATTTCAAAATGCTCAGTAAGTAGTTCATGGCATGAGACTGGACCTCAGAAGAGATTAAACTTACATATCTAATCAGGTGTCAATTCTTGTCATTTTGACCTTCCCATCTCACCTATGTAACTGGGATGTTTCTACTCATGCAGCTAATCACCCAAGGTCAGGACCTCATCACCTCTTACCTGTACTATTGCCTTCTAAGAGCTCTTTCTACTTCAAGTTCCTTCTTATTTCAGTCCCTCCTCCATATAGCTATCAATGGAATTTTCTTAAATTTCCATGTCAGCTTCATTCCCACCTCTCACCCCCTTCGATGCAGGTTAATGTTCTTTGAAAAATTTTAAACCATTGTCTTTTCAATGATCAATGCATGTTAATCACTCAAATATTTGCTGACTCAGAATTTTGAAATTGTACTGTGGCTTTACTTTTCATCTTTAGGTCAGTATCTGACACATGTGAACTCTCAAAAATGCAAATAAAATCCTGTACTGTTCCTCTCAAATCAATAGTGTTTCCAAGTGTGTTTAAATTTCAACCTCAAAAAGCCCTAATACTGAGAGACCTGGCCCTAACCCCATGTTCTTTGCAGATTAAGCTAAAATTATGTCCCCTCCACACAGGAGCGATCTTCATATCTAAAACTTTCCTAGATTCCCCTCCCCACACACACACACACACACTTTTATTAGTAGAGAGAGGTATAGCAGATACATTGAACTATCATTTTTAGGTTGTTGTTTTACTGTTTGTTTAAGTGTATGTGCCAGGAATTTCAGAGAATCACCAGAAATGTCCATGGCAGCCAACCATTCCTAGCTTCCCAGGGATCATTCTTTTCTCCTCAGTTTCCTTCATCCATTCCTTTTCTCCCTCCTCCTCTCCTTTCCCATCTTTTCTTTTCTTTCTTTATTTTTTTTTGTTATTGAAAGACTAATATTTAGCCATATCAGTTTACATTCTCTTCAAGTTTCATGCCTGCATTTCTTTCTCCCAAGCTATATAACACCACACATCAACTTGGTCACTTGGCATATGCATGTTGAAAGCTTACTGCACATGACTGAAGTGCCAGAACTCATTAGCACCTCTGCTCATGGCACATGTAAAAAAAAGCAGCCACATGCAATCCCTAACACAAATCTTTGCCTTTTTACTTGAGATTGACAATTAGCTTTGAAAACACAAAAGATAAATTTTAAACAAAATGGCCTTTTTTTCTTTTACATAAGCAACCACTTATCCCCTTAAAAATGGAACTTAAAAAAATAAAACTCTTTCTTGACTATAGGGTAAAGTCAGGCTCTTGACCACAGGGTAAAGTATTTGTGAGTGTGAGTGTGTGTGTGTATGTGTGGGTGCATATGCACTTTATTAGAAGTTTCACCCCCTTCCTAGAAGAAATATGAGATATGATACAAGCAGGAAATATCTTGCTTTTTGCATCACATTTGATGAAAGTCGGGCAAAAATGTTCCTGGTATCAGGTGCTCTCCTGATGTCATTCATTTATACTTAATGTTCTGAAGACTACTGTCTAAGTGCAAAAGACGACTTCTTTCTATAACTGAAAAAAATATTGATATATAAGGTCATCTATGTTAAGTAATATTAGAATCTTCATGACAGCTACAGTAGTTGTCATGTCATGGAGGACACAGGAATGGCATGATTTTTAAAAAGATAGGTTAATATAAAATAATCCATATAAATAATGAAATGTAATATGAAACATGACATAACATTTTAGGATAGGATATAATGTAATATAACATGATATGATAATAAATAACATTTGTGTAGCTACCTATGCTAATTTATTTTTAATCTATTCCCCCTAAAATATGTGTGTATGAGTTTGTTTATACATGTGTATTGCATATACATGGCATACACATAAACATGTATATATCATGTATATGCAATGATTGTGTATATACATGATATATAAACATGTATATATCATGAATACAAATAAATTGTATGTCTGTGTATATAAATCACACACTTTTCTTTCAAAACTGCCCTGCTTGTCCATCCTTCCCTTCATTTTCTTCTAGAGACTTAAAACATTCAATATTCCACATATATATATTTATATTTATATACATATATAAATGTATATATTATGTAATGTGTCTATATAGTAGATATACATATATACATATATAGTAGATATATATGTATGTATGTATGTATGTATATATGTATGTGTGTTTTTGATCCCTCTGTTTCATTATCACTATAAGAGGTCTTGTAAGGATACTTACTTGGTTTGTTGTCATCTGTTTTCCTGAGTCAAAAGAATGTGCTAAAACTAGTATCTCTTAAGGTGCTGATGACACCAACTGTATTTTTCCTTTGAAGGAATCCCAAGCAGTCTCTTAACAAGCTAAATCTCAACTTTCTTCTTGATAGATAACGTTCTGTTTGATGCATCTTGCCCAGAGAAGATCAAGGTATTTATAGGTATTGCTTTCATCCATTGGTTTAATTTGGATAAACAAACAAAATCAACTATCTTGGCATTAAATCGGTGCTCGTTCTATCAATAACCAGCTTATTTATCCAGTCCAAAAGATCTTTGGATATTCATGATGAAAATTTTTCATGAAATAAAGTGGTTATTTATGATATTATTAATAAAAAATACATAATTTTATCTCATCAATATATATTGTGATTACCCCAATATTTTGAATGGACTTCTTTTTGTTTTGAAAAAGCCATTCAGTCCTATTCAGCAGCAATGATAATGGGTTTAGGCATAGTATCATAGATCATTTCACCTGATTCCCAGGAACCTGCCATATTTTGTTGCAATTATTATTAACATAGTGGTACTGATTGCATATTTTAAATAGAGAACAATTTTCCATATGAATTTCAAATATCCCACATACATACATACTCACATATGTAGTAAATCTATCTCCATATGATATACATATTTGTACATATCTGAGTTAAATTTGGGATATAATGAATTTGGGATGACTTCTACGGAACATCTGAAATATCCAACAGACAATGGTAAGTAGATTTTTACTTGACACTCAAGAAAGAGTCAGTCCTGGATATATAGATTTGGGAGTCATTTTCATAGAGATAATAATTAAGCCAATGTGAGCCTATGAAGTTGCCAAGTGACTAATACCACTGATTGAGCAATATTTTTTTTCTGGAAGATTTATTAGATTTTGGGTGATATGAGCTATGACAAGTCTAGCTAAAGTACATAAAATATAATTTTGAGAACTTACTGGTCTTTTCATCTTTTGATAATGTGATGTTGAATGTTAAGAAATATGAGATCAGATTTACATCAGAAGAGGAACTGGTAAAGTACTTTTACTAATAACTCATGTGCTGCTGTAAAGTTTTAAGACAAAACTTATCCCTGCCCCATACTGCCACTTCCTGGTTTTTGCCTTATTGTAATTGCAAGTCTCATATAGATTATCCAATGTAGTGAAAATGAGACATTACACATGGAAAACATAGTCCTACAGATACTTTTGTTTGCAGACATCATGCTTCTAATTCTATAAAGTCCTGGAACTTCTACTACTTAACAACACTACTTAATGAGCACCAAAAACTACTTAACAATCATTCTCCAAGAAATTCCAAGACTAAGTTGCTGAGAAGGTCCTGACATATGCTGGTATTAGTTTTCTTATCTGGGAATTCCCTCTGCTGGTGAAATCCCACATTTAGTTCTTATACATATCCTTATTCTAGCAATGGTGGAGATGATGTAAATCTGTATTTAGCCAGTGAAATGGGACAACCAGTTTTCCTTATTAGTACTGCTCCTGTGCTACAAATTCAGTCCTGCTTCCATGGTGATTGCTTTTTGTTGCTTCTGCTGTCCTGATCTCCTGCTTCATTGCTTATAAACAATACTCTCCCAAGGAACCACCTCTTCCATAGCTATCTGATGTTCACTTCTCATTCTGTAGGTGGTTTGTAGCTCCCTGGGATTTTTTTCTTCCTTTCCCTTGAAATAAGAGTGCTAGTTTTCAGCCACAGTCTGTCTCCACACAATCATAGATCCAGCACAGATGAACAGAAAATTAGTCTGGTAGGTATTAGGCTTAAGTGTCCTGTTAGATTATTATTTTCTCATTGAAACACAAATGAGAAGACAATGCTTATACACATTTAAATAACTCCCCCAAATCCAAGTAAGAATTTGTGAAGGTGAGTAATAAATAATAGGGTTAGGAATGTAGCTTGGGACCATTTTATCAGGGGCTTTAAAAGTCCAATGAGTTTATATTTCAGGATAGAAGCAATAGGGAGCCCTTTGAATTTATTATATAAGGAAAGAATATTTTCATGGGATAAAGTGGCTTTATAAGGTATTTTTTCAGTGAAACCGTACAATCTGATATCATCAAAATACATTGTGATTATTATTAGAACTTTCTCTTTCAGTACAATTTTGTATCACTTATAATATTTTACAAGTTATAAAGCCATAAGACATTATCTATCTTATGGCATTAATTCTGCATATGCAACCAAATTAGGGTTTCTGGAAAATACTTATAAGAAACTTGCTGCCAGTCTTGGAGTCAAGTAGTTTTGGCATGTGGAGGGATGAAATAACATAAAACATTGTCTCATCTTAGAGGAAAATAAAAATCTCTCTGTTTTCAATAATGGAAAGGGAGCCAAGGTTTAACATATATATTACATTTGGGAAGGATATATTTCCTCTTTATTTCCTTCAGTTGGTCTTAGAATTCTTACCAGCAGTGGTAAGGTAAAGCCACATTAAGTGGTTTCTAAACATTGAATCTCAGACAGAGTAAGGCCTACATTTGGAGGACACATTTACCATTGTCTGTTCATAGAAGTCTAGATTTGGAAATCAGTCAGTTATCTAGGTGCCATCTTTCTCTGTCATACATATGTATTCTAACATTTTCTGACCAAGTGGGAATATATCCTGATTTTTCAACATCACAGAGGAAAGGAACGGCATTCTACCTCTGAAAAAATGGATTCTGGCATCTTAAAAAAAATGAATGTCTTATTGTCTGATCTTGCTCGTGTCCTTTATAGAGAAGCTCCAGCTTACTCTGTCTTCTATTCTCAGAAAAGCAAATTGATCTCTTCATCTGTAGCATCAGTTCACATTCCCCTCATCAGAACTTACCCTTCTTTAGTTATCAAAATAATCCTATAAAATGGAGTATGTACTAGTTTTTATTTCTTATATAATTTGACTTTTTAATTCAAGCAACACCCCTTCCTTAGTTAAGGGCTTTAATATTCAAACCAAATTTGGGGTGGTAGGAATAAATTGGAACAGGAAACCTAGCATTTACCTTACCCAGGGCCACTTCTAGGAAGGAAAGCAGAGTATTGGAATGCCTAGAAGTTAAAATAAAGAAAGTTAAAGGATCAACCAAGTGGAACTGAAGTATAGATGATGGCTAGCTAGCAACATAAATTGTGTGCTGCAAAATATCTCTCTGTCTGTCTGTCTATCTATCTATCTATCTATCATCAATCAATCTATCATCAATCAATCAATATATCTATCTACCTATCTATCTATCCATTATCTATCTATCTATCTATCTATCTATCTATATCTATCTATCTATCTATTTATCAATCTATCAGTCTCTCTATCTATCATCTCTATCTATCTGTCTATCTATCTCTCATCAGTCAATCAATATATCTATCTATCATCAATCAATCAATATATCTATCTATCATTCATCTATCTATCTATCTATCTATCTATCTGTTTGTCTCTCTATCTATCTGTCAATGGTAAAATATTCCTAAAGATTTATTTATAATTTGTATGCATGTCATTATAATGTAAGCTTCTTTGGAGCATGGACTGATTTGTTTTTCCTTTGGAGCCTTTACACAACAGGTATTTCAAATTTGAAATAAATTTCATTGAAATAATTCAATCAATAAACATTTGCTAAGTTCACAGTGATAAACTCTGGTGATACAAAGAAAGTAAAAAAAATAATAATTTCTCTGTCCTTCAAGAACTTGAATTTGAAGGGGGAGACAAGTAAATAAATAAGTATCTACAAGATGGCACAGAGGGTAGAAGGAAAGAAATAGAGGCTAGACGGAAAGAGATAGAGGCTAGAAGGAAAGACATACAGATAAGAAGGCAAGTAAACCTGGAGTGGAAAGCTTAAGCAGATGAGAATACCAGGAAAATGCTATTGCAAAGTGATGGTATTTGAATGGGAAAATCTTGAAGAAAGACCGGAAAATCAAGAGGCAGTGGCAAGGAGGGAAGTCATTCTAGGTATGAGGGACAGCCAACTCAAAGGCACAAAATTGGGAGGCAGAATATCACGTGTGAGCAATAGCAGGGAGGTCAGTATAGTTGTTTTATTGCAAGTAGTGAGGGAAGCAAAAAGTGGCAAGTTTGGGAGGTAGGAAGGGCCATGTTGTCGAGGACTTTAAAAGTCTGTAAGATTTTTTTTATCTGATTTTAAAGGTAATTGGGAGCCACTGGAGTTGAGAAGGATGAAGACATAAACAGGGTGGTGGCTGTGTGAGTGGAGGAAGGGGATGGATCTGTAAGATTATGTGAAATTAATTGCTGGTGCCATGCTTTCAACACAACTACTGATTCAAATGGATTTTTTTTTAACTCCCAGTATAGAAAAGGAAGTATTGTTAAATCTCAGTGTATCACTACATGGAAGGGTCCTACTTATCCCAAAATATAAACATTATGTTTTTTAAAAGACTAATCAATATACAAAGCAATCACTAGTTTTCTCTATTCTTCCCTTTTTAAAATGAATATTTGTGTGTCTGTGTGTATAAACGTGTGTGTGCGCATGTGTGTGTATGCTTTAAAAAAGGATCTCAGGAGCCTTCTGTTTATAGAACAGAAGTGACTATCTTTGAGTCAGTGATTGTACAGAATGTATGCAAATACTAACTGGAAATGGGCACACACATTTATGTAAATTTTGAATTGAATCAAGTCCCAGAATGCATCTGTCCTCAAGAGAATATATTTTTATAATTATCCTAATTTGATATGGCATACCCAACTAATAAGTAGTTGCCATATTTCCTATAGGTGTGCCATCATTCAGAATAAAAAGTAAAGATTTATTTAAATTCATGTTTGTAGAATTCAGTGAGATAAAACCAACAGCAACAAAATCAGTTTGTCAAATCAGATTGATTAAATTTTCTGGAATTCTCTTATACATTATGTAGAATAAGCTTAATCAGAGTGAATTACCCTTGATCTCATACCAAACTAGCTGAGTAGAGTCTTAAACTGCTGAATGGGGGACTAAGGATAATAGAAGGAAGAATTTAATAAGGGTAACCATGGTAAAGTCCATTCATCAAGCATTTATTTAGAAGTAGATAGATAGATAGTTAGATAGATAGATAGATAGATAGAGATAAAAATAGAGATAGAGATATAGTTATAGATAGAGGTAGAGATATACACACATAGATATATACATAGATATATCTATCTATACCTATACCTATATCTATCTATCTATACCTATATCTATATCTATATCTATCTATCATCTATATATTTATGGACAGAGAGAGAGAGAGAAAGAGAGAGAGAGAGAGAGAGAGAGAGAGAGAGAGAGAGAGAGAGAGAGAGAGAGAGAGTAGTCATTTCCATGGAGTTCTTTGAGTTCTGAAGAGATTTTTTGGGTGAAAACTATTTCTTAAATTATTTTAAAATTTAAATGTGTTAAATTTAAAATTTAAAATGTGTTCAAATGTAAAGTTGTTCAAAGTGATTTAACTGGGGGAGGGGAAGCACATCTGGGGCATGATTTAAAAGAAAAGTTACCTAAGAAAAATCTGGGTTATTCTTTCTACAGAAAATTCATGATAGTGGATTCAAGAAACAAAAGATTGAGGGAGATGAGGGAGTTCAGATGAGGCCTTCATTTTCTTGAGGGTCCTGTACTTGTTATAAGGCAAAATTTGGTCAAAGGAAGTCTCTTCACCATTGGGGTTTCAGTTGGACATTTCAGGAGATTCCATTCAAAGACAGTTAGGCCGAAATCTTTTGAGAAACTATGGATCTCCTTTTGTAGATTCTGAGAAGTTCCAGGACTTTATAGAATTAGAAGCATGATGTCTGCAAACAAAAGTATCTGTAGGACCATGTCTTCCATATGTAATGTATCATTTTTACTACCTTGGATAATCTATATGAGACTTGCGATTGCAATAAGGCAAAAACAAGAAATGAAAAAGATAATCATTTATACATAAGAAATTATTTTATTACCAAATGAAGACATTTTATTAACATTTTTATTAGCAAATGATGTCATTTTGTATCTATATAATGAACAGTTTGCAAATTCTCTACTTGTAGAATAGAGGGGTAGGCCTTAAGCATACAAATCTAAAGGGATGAAGAAGACTTGAACCAATAAATGCAACTTCTCAGATAAATATGTTTTCCATTAAGAGTGGATATCTTAAATACATGTCCAAAGTCAAACTCATTAGCTTTACCTCAATCCTTTTTAGACCCTCTCATAAATTCCCATTTATTGTCCAGAACACCATCGTCCCATTCCCTCAGACTTGACAATTTGAATTCCTCTTTGATTTCTAGCTCTCTCTTCTTCCTCATCCCCATATCCAAAAAGGTATGTCCAAAAGAGATTTTATTGTAGTTCTCTCAATTCTTGCTTTTTTGAAGAATGTCCCCATTTCTGAACAAGGTCCCACCATTCTTCTGGTCTCCCAGGTTCACAACCTCCATATTATTGTTGATTCTTTCTCACCCTCTTTAGATGGTCTAATCTACCTATTACTTTTTCCACAACATTCCCCTTTTTCTGTTCCCAATCACCACATTATATCAGGCAATCATCACCATTGACTTATATTATTACGATAGCATTTTAGTTGTTCTCCCTGCCTGGTCTCTCCCCATCCCATCCAGCCTCTGCACAGTTGCCAAAGTGATTGTCCTCAAGTGTCCAACTGATCATGCCATTCCTTTACTCACTAATATCTAGTAGCTCCCTATTTTTCTCTAGGACCAAATAGACATTTTTTTCATTTAGCTCATAAAGTCCATCATGACCTATCCCCAGGCTGCACTTCTATGCTCCTTGTATATTATTTCCTTTCCCCCATGCTGCCATGCAGGATAACTGCATTCCTTCCCTAAAAATTTGTATTTGTGGTACATTCCCTTATATAATACACATACATACATATATACATACATATATGTATGTATACCCATGCATATATATGCACATTCTTAAATACTTATATATACATATATATGTATATGTGTATACATATATACACACATACAAACATATATTCTTAGAATGTAAACTCCTTTAGAGTAGGGAATTTTTACTTTTATATTTTTTTTCTCTCTGGTGCCTAGCACAATACCAGACACAGCAAAGGCACTTACTAAGTGGTTACTGTTGGAACAATTAATTGAATGAGATAATAAAAAAAAGCACTCAGCTACCATTGATATATTAAAGTCATCAGATGCAGTGTTTCCTAGGCTTTTAAAAGACCTGGAAGTTGTCATTGTGAAGCTGTTCATCATTACAATTATTGAAAAGATTTTGGAGAATGGAAAAAGTTCCTTAAGCCTGAAGAAGGGCACATATCTGAACAGTATTTGTTAATAATCTCTCGTAATCATGCATCCAAATTATTTTTTAATCATGACTTTCACGTAGTCCAATAGTTGTTATATTGTCTTCCCAAGATCTCTTCTTCAGATCAATTGTTTTTTCTAAT
The DNA here is from genome assembly GCA_028646575.1 of Pseudocheirus occidentalis. Taxonomy (NCBI): domain Eukaryota; kingdom Metazoa; phylum Chordata; class Mammalia; order Diprotodontia; family Pseudocheiridae; genus Pseudocheirus; species Pseudocheirus occidentalis. Next base: position 10,189,131 of record CM053601.1, read on the forward strand.
GAGATGTTTCAGATTCTCTTCTTCCCCCCACCAGTTTTATTATTTCTCATTGTTTTATAATGTCATTTGATTTTTCTTGTCCAACTTTAGTTGTCAAAGAGTTATTTTCTTCCTTAAGATTTTGGACTTGTTTTTCCAAGTGGTTAGCTTTCTTTTCATAGTTATCCTGGGCTGGTTTTTCCCCCATAATTTTTTCTTGATTTCTCTTATTTGATTTTTAAATTCCTTTTAAAGTTCTTCTAAGAACTCTTTTTGGGCTTGTAATGATTTGATGTTACTTTTTAGGGTAGTTGTGTCTTTTTTTTAACCTCACTATCTTCTTCTGAACATGAACCCAGATATTCTGTTACATCAAAGTAAATAATATTGTACACAGTAGAAGCAATATTGCTTTATGAATGACTTTGAGTGACTGAGTCATTTTGACTATTAAAAATACATGAATTAAAAAGAAAGGACATAAGAAGAAAGACACTATCTGTATCCAGAGAACCAATAAATGGAAGTCTATATAGAATAATTGTACATACCTACACATGTGGAGAAAAAAGGAAAAATAAAGAAATTTATCTGCTAATTTTGTTGTATATTTGGAGGAAATAGAAAGTTTTACATAGCTGATCTTCAGCTTCATGTCCAATCATCATTTAAAAAATACAGTGCATAATGGAATTGCTTGTTTTATTCTCTGAATTGAAAATAACTTTTTTTAAGCTAACACTTGTAAATATAGAATAGTATGCAGTCTGAAAATTATAGGCTTGACTTTTTATTCCTGGCAAACTCATATCAAAAGGCTGGCAAATACACAACTAGAAAAGGAAGTAGTTATTGTAAAAGGAGTGCATGACTTTGTTTAGACTGAGTGTTTCCAGACTACCTTCACTTCCTTTTTTGACAAGCTGACTGTACTGTTAGAACAGGGAAATGGTACAGATAAAACACTTCCATGAATCATTCAATAAAGGTTCTTCCCTATCTCTGTGGACATGATGGGGATATGGGTGGGTGGTGATGGTGAACAACATTGGAGTTAAGCAAATGCAAAAACCAATTGAAAAACCAGATTTAAAAAGTATTCAATTCTTAGTTAATGTCAATATGAAAGAAGAAAAGTTTCTTAAGGGTCTGTCCTTTGGCTTTGTGCTCTACTACATCAATTGGTGAATTCAATGATGGTAAAAAGAGCATATTTATCAAACTTATAGATGAAGCAGTGCTGGAACAGATCCCTGAAATACTGAATGGCAGAGATTGAATCAAAAACAAGATATTTTAGATAAGGACAGATCCAATTTTGAGGTGCCTTGGCATCAACTGATGAGTATTACTTTAACAAATCAGTGGATTTTAGCCCTGAGAAAGAAGAGATGGGCATTTAGCCTACAGAAAATACATTATAACTACCTTCAGACATGTCAAAGATTGTCATTTGAAACAATGCCAAATGAGAGAAATACAAACAAAGGGTAATAATTTCAGGAAAACACATTCAAGTTCCACATAAGGTAGGAATTTTTAACCTGGGATCCATGGATACCCAACAGACATTATTCTGAGATTCCATGATACCAAAAATGTGCAAAAGTCCCAGTGTGAATAAGACCTTTCTAACATTAAACCTATCAGAAATGGAAGAAATTTACCCAGAAAACAGAACAGGATAGAAGAATATATTGGAAAGCAGACATGTTTAAAAGAAATATGCCCCAAACATAAATATTCAAGGAGTTAAAATAAGGGACCAACGAAAAATGCATATTTATTTCATCTAAAGTAAAGGAAAAAAAAAACTGGAACTGAGATCCTGGGATCAGGGTCATCCCACTACACTTGCCTCTAAACTTGTTCCTTTTTCAGTGCCCCTATTCTATGCCCCGTGATCTTTCCTCACCCTAGAATCCCACACCTGGGAGCATGGTCTCTCTCCTGTCTGCCCTACATTTGTGGTATTTTATCAAAGGCTAGATTATTACTTACAGTGAATAGTATAGAAGGGGATCTCTTTCTGGTATGATTTGGACCAGATGCTCCCTGAAGTCCATCTCTTGCTATTGTATTCTGTTTAGAGAAATACCATAAACCATATAAGGATAACTTCAGAATTATGATGATGAAAAGAAAAGAAAAATGAACAAATAAAGTAATATGGCACAATTGTGTCAAACGAATGGAACATAGTTGAAATGTCAAGTTAATTTATTGAATGAAAACAATGTCATTTGAATTCCAATGGACTTCTTAATAAAATGAGGTAAGATATTAATAACAAAAAAATCAAAATGATACAATTATTAGGGAAAAGTAGGTGGGAATGAATATAAAGCACGACCGTCTCCAAGAGTCCTTCAAAAGAATTTGACCTGCCTGATTTCATGGCACATTGTCTAAAAATATTACCTGGAGGTAAAAATCAAGTACAGTAGCAGGTCAATGGAATATAATGAGACAAATAATAAGTAAAACAGTGTATCTAAAAATGTAAACTAATGTTTTAATGGGTGATAATATCCAACAGTTAGAAGAAAACCCTGATGGGAAGTAAAAGGAATCTTAAATAAGGCGATAGCATAGATTCAAGGAGACTTTCCAGTGAAATTGGAGATTTGATGGAAAAGATGAAACTTCAGGTTTTTTTGTTTTGTTTTGTTTTGCTTCATGGGACACCACCCCAGAAGAGTAGCATGTGTCATAAGGACTCTGCAGTCCATGCCGGGGCAAGCAACAGAAGGAAGATTCTCTCAATAAATTGGTTTGCTATTTCAGAGCTGTTTGAATCTGAGGGCTTATTAGGAAAACCAGTGGTTGATTTCAAGGAATGAAAAATTCTGTTCTTAGGTTCCATCTAATTGGAGTAAAGCTAGTGAGACCCCTCCAAAACATTCCCTCATCCTTTGCATGTAAAGGAAGCCCTGAATCAATGATTACATATCATTGCTCAAAAAACAGGTGACACAATAGTTAGGGTATAGGACTTGCAATCAGAAAGAACCTGAGTTCAAATCTTGCCTCAGATTCTTTTCAGCTTTGCCACCCTGTGCAAACTATTTAATCTCTTTCAGACTCAGTTTTCTCCTCTGTAAAGTGGGGATAATAATAGCATCTACCTCACAGAGGTGTTGTGAATATCAGATAAGGTAACACTGGTGCTTTGTGGACCTTTAAAGTATTCCTATAAATTCTACCTATTATTTGTGGCTCCTTACCAAATTGTACCCACCTTCTTTCCTCTTCTTAGGAAAAGGGAGGTACAGCATTTTTTTAAAAATCATGCTATCATTTCTTTTTATACAAAAAGGAAATTCAACTACAAGAGAATGTACATTAGAGGCATTTTCTTTGCAAGAACAGTGGCTTGGAAATGGCAGGGTACTTATATACTAAAAACTCAATCTACCTTCTTAAGGACCTAACCTACTGCCAGGGAATGAATTAGGGGCTGAGAAAAGAGAGGCCATTGTTTTGTATTAACAGTTACAAGACCTGATTCTTATCGCTAAAGGCCAAGTGAGAGACAGATATGTTTTGGTTTGGTTTGTTTTAATCAAAGGGAATGTCTAGTTCAATGAAACTTTTCATCACACAGCTCTCTTCAGCCTTTTTCCTTTTCTGTGAAAATGGCTAATAGCAATAAAGACTGATGTGGAGATATTTTCTAGGTAATTACTAGCCAGCTGGCAAAAGTCACCTGGCTTTAACTTAGCAATATTAACCAGCCACTAATTGCCAGGAAATGCACTCCCTGTTAGACTGCTGCTTAATTATATTCCTTCCACCTGTGAAAAAGTGTTCAGGGTACAATTTAAGGCATTCCAAGAGTTCAGTGGCAACTTTTAGAACCATATTTGCTCCTTATAATGGGGGTGCATGGCATTGACATGGGTACAACTGAGAACATGTCAGTCTTTCCATTATCTAATTCTCTATGTTAACAGTTTATAACTATGCAGTAAAAATTCACTTACAGCTGAAACTTGAAAACAAAAGCTTAGCACAGCAAAAAAATTAATGACTGAGGGATTTTAAAGACACTTTAAAAAACCTCCAAAATCAAGCTTTCATTTAAAAAAATTCTACAAGCAAAGAGAAATGTTTTTTTTTAAAAAAAACCCTCATAATTATACCCTATGCTTAGCACTCTGACAGGGGTTAATTGTCCAAACCAAATGTTCCCTAATGCCCTCCTAGAAGGTCAGAGGTTTTGTCCCATTAATGTGTGCTTTCTTAAACACTGTCCCATTTCAATATTTCATTATACTGTTCATCATAAATGATTTCTTCTTTTTCTTTGTCCTCACAAGGGGATTTTGTCATTAACTTGCATCTCAAGTAAAGGTCTTCTAAAAAGAAACTTACTTTCTATTATACAAACTCCTGTCAGAGGTATAGCTGGATAGGGCCTGGCTCCTTAACCAATAATTACTTTGGGGGGAAAGTGTGTCATCATTTTGGCCATACCTTTCAGTACTGTAAAATTGTTCCCTCCTGGTCCCTATTCCCTCCAGAAACACTATTCTGTTGATCCTTAAGTATTGGCATGGTTGAATGAAGGCTAAACTTCCTCAGAGAACATTGTCATCATGTCTTCTCTCTGCTCAGAAAATAAATCATATTTCTAAGAAAGCTGCCTTAGATTTATTCAAAGAATGTTTTATAGTAACTTTTTTTGCTCCATAAATGTCATTGCTATGAACTGATTGTTTCTGTTGGCTGAATGTTAATTAAAGCACACCAGCAGGGGCTCATGAGCTGAAATAGAAGGAGTATCCACCCATGAGATTTGCCCTTAGCACTTGACATGACAGTCAACCTTTGAGGAGTCATTTTGCTAGTGTAGGTAAATGTTAGGGGGGTAGCAACTTTCTCTAAAGAGTGTGTGCGCGCGCGCGCGCGCGTGTGTGTGTGTGTGTGTGTGTGTGTGTGTGTGTGTGTGTGTGTGTGAGTGAGTGTGTGTATGAGAGACAGACAGATGGAAGGATGCACTGAGGGAGACTCAGAAAGAAAAGACTAAACTAAACTTTAAAATACTCATTGGCCTAGAAAGGAAAAGTGACTTGCCCCTAAATTGCACAAACAATACATAGCAAAAAATTTGAACCAAGGTCTTCTGACTGTAATACATGTTCCTCTGAACCTCAAAGGATGCCCAGTATTGGATAGAAAGCATTTGTGGATCAGTTAAAGAAATTAGGGATGCTTACCCCGCAGAAGGTAAGGCTTAAGCAGGTGCACATGGTAGCTAACTTCAACTACATAGAAGACTGTTAGAGGAAAGAGGGAATTGGCTTTGTATAGAATCTTACTGGTTCCAAAAAGTAAAAAGAAGAAGATTGAAAAAAAATGTTTAATAAAATAAAACAGGTTATTGGTTGGCTAGGTGGCACAGTGAATGGAGCACTGGCCCTGGAGTCAGGAGGACCTGAGATCAAATTTGGCCTCAGACACTAAACACTTACTAGTCATGTGACCTTGTACAAGTCACTTAACCCCAATTACCTTGCCCTCCCCCCTCCAAAACAAAAACAAAACAAAACAAAAAACAGCCTATGCTTAAGTATCTTGATAGGTAGTTCCATTGAGGTATTCAATTACTAGAGATCTAAAGATATCCTGAGTGACTACTTACTTGCTTACTACTTGCTTTAGAAAAGATCTGTGTTCCAATAGAAGGATGGCTAGGCAACCTAACTGTACAGCGGGACATTTCATCTCAGCTGTGACCATTTTTTCCTGACCGTGCCCATGCCTGGAATGTTCTCCTTTATCTTTTATGACTGCTGATTTCCTTTATTCCTAACTTGAAACCCAAACTTTTATGAGAAGGACCCCACCCCGTACCAACAGACTTTCTTTTTTTTTTTTTTTTTTTGCTTTTTGGAGGGCAGGTTGGGGTTAAGCGACTTGCCCAAGGTCACACGGCTAGTTTTTCGTGTTAAGTGTCTGAGGCTGGATTTGAACTCAGGTACTCCTGACTCCAGGGCCGGTGCTCTATTCACTGCGCCACCTAGCCACCCCCACCAACAGACTTTCAATCCCTGTTTTCTCAGCTACTGTGTGGACTTGGGCAAATCAACTCTCTGCCTCATTTCCTCAACTCTTAAAGAAATGAGGATGATAATAATAATACATGTAAAAGACTCTTAAACATTTTTCTGTATAAGTATGACATGAAATGTTAGCTACCATTATGACCTCTGAGATACCTTCCCTCAAAATCTGGAATGTTTTTGGAATTCTTTAAAATAAATAGATTTCTCATTTCAAAATGAGATTTTGAAATATCTATGGAGATGCTATAGCAGTCTGTTCAGTAGGATAATTAACACAAAGAAGGTGCTCAATAAATTCTTGATTAAGTCTCACCTATTCAACCCAAGGCTCCTAGAGCATCTCCATAGATATAATCTGTTCATTTGAAACAATAAATCTATTTATTTTGAATTATTTTAAACAGAATTCCAAATTTTCAGGGAGGATATCTCAAAGGTCATAATATTAGCTAGTATTCATATCATACTTATATGGGAAATGTTTTAAAAAAATATTTTACATATAGCATCATTATTGGCCCTATTATAACCCTTCCCTGAAAATTTGAGATTCTTTTCAAAATTATTCAAAATAAATAAATCTATCATTTCCAAAGGACAGATTATATCTATGCAGATGCTACAGTAGCCAGTTAGGAACAGGCTAGGCTTAATTGACTGGAATTGATTACCCACCTTCTTTGTACTAGCTACTTGGCTATGGGCTGGGCATACAATGACCAAAAGTAGAATCAGCCCTCTACTCAAAGACTTTATTTTCTAATGTTTTCTTTAACATGACCATAGGCAGGAGTTGATTTCTAAACAGTGTCCATTGGGAAGAATCCAAGAGAGAAAGGAAAGCTATGACATAGCCAGTGATGTCATTCATCTGTAAAAATCCTCAAAGACATCAGCAGCCCTCACTGGCTACTTGCCATGGGCCTTCGATAGCATGCTGCCAGTTTCTAGTCAAAAGTAGTTAAACAAATTTTTGTCACCTCAGGAGAAAAAAGGGGCAGACTGTGAATTCTCTTCTCAGGTTGGCATGAAATGGCATGCAAAAGGCAATCTTTCATAGTAGCTCCCCAAGAGGTGACTATTGCAGTGTTTCTCCACTTGTGGGTCAGGACCCCTTTAGGTGTCAGACAACCCTTTCACAGGGGTCGCCTAAGACCAACAGAAAACACATATTTCCAGTCTTAGGAACCGAGACATGGCTCTTCTATCCGTCTCCAGGCGGGTCTGTCCACATGCAGATATGCCTACATATGAGAATTACAGGGTCGCGGCATCAAGGAGGTTGAGAACCACTGGTCTAAACTAAAACCGGAACACATACAAGCAAACTTCCTTAAACACCTCTTGATTCCAAAGCTTTTGGTGTTCAGCTATTTTCAGTTGTGTCCAACTCTTTGTGATCCCACTTGGGGTTTTCTTGGCAATGATACTGGGACATTTGTCATTTCGTTCTTCAATTCATTTAAAAATGAGGAAACAGGGATAAACAACTTGCCCAGGGTCACACAGCTAGTAAGTCCCTGAGGTCAGATTTCAAGTCAGGAAGACGAGTCTTCCCAGTCCCCACACCTTATTCACTGTACCACCTAACTGCTTAATTATAATGCTTTTAATTATTTCCCATTTATCCTGTATAGAGTTTACTTTGTATATATGTGTTTCCATGTTGTATCCTTCACTAGATAGTAAACTCCTTGGAGGTAGGGACTATCTTTGCCTCTTTTTGTATCCCCAGTGCTTAGATTGGTTTCTAATACATTAGGCACTTGATAAAACTTTGCTGAATGAATAATGAGTGGTTTCCCTGTGTTATCTCTTTCTGTTCTAGTATATTCCCTACTCAATTGCGAAAGTGATTTTTCTGAAGTACAGATATATGTAATTCCCATGCTCAGTAAAGCCCAGTGATTCCCTACGACCTTCAGGATCAAATATCAAATCCTCTCATGTTTGAAACTTGTCACAACCTCGGCCCTTTTAACATTTCAAATCTTCTTAGACTTAGACCTCCCCCCCCCACTCTATCATCCCACAATTTTAACCTGCTTGCTGTTTCTCACACATTATACTCTCTCTCCTAATTCTGTACCTGTTCATCTGGAACAATCACCCTTCTAACCTTCCATTCCTTCACTTGCTTCAGAAAGACTCAGTTGCAATATCCTGTTCTTTAGGAGATATTTCCTGGTCTCACCCTTTAACCCAGCAACAGTCACTCACCTCTGAGATGACTTATTTATCTAATATATATCCTGCTTATATGCATCTTGTATCACCCATCAGAATGGGAACTCCTTGAGAAGAGGAACTGTTTTTTTTTCCCTTCTCTTGTGCTGCCTCACAGGAAGAGTTTAATACATATTTGTTGACCGAAAATCCTACCTCCTAAAAGAGCAGATAAAGGATCTTGATGAAAGATTCTTAAAGGTTATTTGTGTGTGTGTCATAGACTACCTTGGCAATCTGGTGTCTATGGACCCTTTCTCAGAGAAATACTTATAAATACATAAAATAAAATAAATAGGGTTGCAAATGAAGTCAAATACATTGACATAGTTATTAAAAAATATTTTTTTTGAGTTCACAGACCCAAGACCCCTATACTAGAAGGGGATGTTCCTTGCAAAAATGGAACAAAAGGTCCAGGGTAAAACACAAAATAAGACAAAGGATATGAAGATGCATTGGGTGGGGTTGGAAACTGTCATCCATGTCATCATATTAGGTAGAAGAACAATATAATACAAGAGAAAATAAAGGAAAAAAAAAGGCCCTCAGAGCACCTAGAGAACAGCTATGAGGTTCTCTCCAACAAAGAAAGAACAAAAACAACCCTTTTAGCATGAAGTTGCTTTGTGTGCTCCTAAGGGTCATGATGAGAATGATGGCGACCTTCAACGAGGTCAAGCGGAAGGCTATAAGCCTGTATCTTTTGGGGTCTACACATGAAATTTAAACATAGCCAATGCAAAATGGCTGGGTGTTCAGTCACATATTTAATGTGATCAGTCAACATGTGTGAGTTTATGAAAGGGGGAGAGAGAGACAGAGACACAGAGACAGAAACAGAGACAGAGACAGAGAAATGGATTTAAAGAAAGCCATGCCCCAGAAGAGGAGAGATTTGCTAAAGAAATTCTGTCCATGGAGAAAAAGAGCAAAATGTATTCCCTAAATAAATGGAGTCAGGGCCCCAGGCTTAGAGGTGATTAACAGTTCTGCCTTTCTTGCCATCACCACCTGGTGGTTATATTGGCATGAGGAACTGATGGATGTTTCTGGACTTCAAGCCATTTGGCTTCTATTGATTGAGAAAGATTCAGTTATTAATCCAAAGACCTTCTGTGACTTGGGAATAGTTTTGACATATGTTCTAAAAGATTTGCATTAGCAATCCCAACCCTGTGGCTCTGCAATTACAATCCTCTCCATTTGTACTCCCTCTGCCCCAACCCCTCTATCTCTTTGCAATGGTCTCCCTTTTTACACCAACTGGCAACAATCAATTGTATGAATGCCAGCTGAATAATAGTAACATATTACTGAACTTCTATGGCATCTGTTGTGGTACATGGTGTATTATATGAAAATTATGATGTTTTACATGACTTGCCAAAAATTTATTCCTTTTGGAATGCAAGGATTGATTTACTTTGACAAAGCCTCTAAGCTTCACTTAAAAAAAAAAGACTTTTTTTTTCCTTTTCACTGAGACCTTCTCTGAGGCTTCCAACCTCACCTCAAAACCCTATCTCTTCAGTGCAGCAAAAAAAGAAAAATGCATCTAAGACATGGGTAAAATAAGTGTAACCCAACCTGCTGATAGACTAAGTATGAGGGCAATTCTGTATACTTAGGAATGTGTCTTCCATTTAGTTTGACAATATCTTTGGGACTAGATTAACAGTTAGAGAACACGTCCTCCTTTTATACTCACGGGCGTATAGACAGAAAGACAGACAGACATATATACATAAAGGCAGTATCAGCAAAGTTAGAAGACTATCTTAAAACTATGAATTGTTATGCCATACTATAAATGTAGGGGTGCGAGTCTAAAGACATGTTCTCCAATACTGTTGGACATTCCATCATCCTTTTTCCGGTCCTTTGGGTGAGAAAAAGTTTTTTTTTCCTCTTACAGATTTCTCTACTATAATTGCACTTTTTGAAAAGGGAATTCAAAAGGGCAGGGAGTAAATGAAAGAAAAAAAACAAACAAGGAATCTAAGGAGGTGCTTTAGATTACCTTTTAGAAAAGTACGGTCTATAGATGTCAGGAATATTAATGTGTTCTAAGAAATGATGAAAGGTTGATTTCAAATAATCCAAGGTAGCATGAACTGATACAAGCTAAAGAGAACCAAACCAGGGGAATAATTTATAAAAACACACACACAAAAAAAAAAATCAAAGAAAAAGAACCTTGAATTCTGATGAAAGAATGACCAAATGTTTTTTCCAGGGGAAATGTGATAAAACAAGTTACACACCAATCCATGAACCTACTATGTGCCAGGCACTGTACTGTGGATTACAATAAGCAGCAGTCCTTAACCTCAATAGCCTCCTGACAAAGAGGGGATAGACTCAGATGTACAGATGAACCTTTGTTGGACATGTCGATTCTGTGGGTTCATTTTGATTTTCCATGTTTGCTACAAGGATCATCTTTTTTTTTTTAAAGAAAAGTTAGTTTGCTTATTTTAGTGTAAATCTGTCCAGGAGGTATAGTACCTTAAAATTTTATCAGAGGAAGTAGAATGCTATTTGAGTTCCAAATAAGACTAAGAGGTAAGAATTAGTCTTTTGGTTTGTTTTGCTTTATCAAGGAAGGAAGAAGAAAGGGAATCAGTGGTGGCCCCCAAAACAACAAGTTACCAAGTTAACAGTCAATCAGAAAAGGAGACATCCTGGAGACTAATCTCTGAGTACTCGGGAATCAAGGTCAGGAAAACCAGAACCAGGGATGCTCAGGAGCAAGGCAGAAAACCTACTATAGGAGAATGGAGTTACTGAGAATTAAACCAATTTATAAGTGTCTTCATAAGGAATTATTTATGGGAGATTAAGTCTAGGTACAAAGCAGAAATGCAGCATGCTATAAACAGAGCCTGGAATCAGGTGAGATCTAAGATTTAAATACTGAATTTAATTCTCTCCATCTGTGTGACCATGGGTGGGTCCTCTCCTCTGTCAAGTGAAGAAGCAGGAATAAATGTTTTCAAACCTCCATTCAAGCCTGTCATCTATTATCTTATCCTGTAGAAGAAATAACAACTCAAAATGTGCATAGCATATTAGATTTTGCAATGGTATAAACATGCTGTTATGGAATGTCTTTTTTCAAACAAACAAATATGTATGTGTGTATTATATTACAAAGGGCTTAATAAAAACAAATAAAAATAAATTATGATATCTCTTGCATTTGTAAAGGAATCTTTATACCACAAAATGCCTAAAAGTTAAATAATGACTGGGTTATTCCCAAACATTTGGCTAAACAAGATAATATTAAGATGTCATCTGCATTATCAAAAACTCCCTCCTTCCTTAAAGGCTTGCCAATATTGATCCATAGGAATTGCCACTCATGCAGTCAGTCAAACATTTTTTTCCCCAGCAGCAACTTGTTCTGCTTCTGTCAAATCTCTGTCAGAAGAATTGCTTCCTTTTGTCATCTGGGTGTTCTCTTTTGCTATGGCCAGTGGATTTGTGATGATAATTTCTTTGCAAGAAATCCCAAGGAGACCATTTTTTAAAAGGAAGGATAAACATTTCTGTTAACTTCCTGAAAACATCTCAGAATCTGTCTTCTGTACCCCATTAGAAGCTTTATCATCTTTATGAGTACAAAGAATGTTTGTGTCCAGAGAATTCTGAATACTTAGGTTCCAGTTCTTACCAGATGAATAAAAGACTGGACAGGACTGGTTGTGTTTTGTTTGTTTTGCTTTTAACAAGAATATGATAGCATCAATATGGTTAGCATTGTATGTGTTGTATATCAAAGCATCATGTGCTAGAGTTTGGCCATTTATTTATTTGTTGATTACTGTGGCTTGTTAGGAAGTGAATATTTTTTCCTTAATTTGTAAAAAAATAAAATAAAATAAATCTAGGGAATAGTACACTTTCTTGTTGAAATAGCAAGAAAAGGGGCGGCTAGGTGGAGAAGTGAATAGAGCACCGGCCCTGGAGTCAGGAGTACCTGAGTTCAAATCCGGCCTCAGACACTTAACACACACACACACACACACACACACACACACACACACACACACACAAACTAGCCGTGTGACCTTGGGCAAGTCACTTAACCCCAACTGCCCTCCAAAAAAGCAAAAAAATTAAATAAATAAATAAATAATTTTAAAAAATGAAATAGCAAGAAAAACAAATACTTAAAAAGAAATGATTTTCCTGGAAACATATGAAGGATTTAATAATATTCAGTCTTTGTCTTTCATTGCATCTCTTTCTCTATTTCTCTACTGTTTTTTGTCTCTGTGTTTCTGTCTCTTTCTTTTTCTGCCTCTGCCTCTCTGTCTCTGTCTTTTGGACTTTGTTTCTGTCTCTTATTTGCACCTGTATTGCTTCTATAGTGTTTTACACCTTCCTTTCCCCCATCTATGGGTTTGCATTTTAAATTTTGAGTTCAGCACATTATTTTGGGCCCAGACAGATATAGAAAATACTAAGCCAGGCGATGGCTAGGTGCCGCAGTGAATAGAGTGCTGGCCCTGGAGTCAGGAGGATCTGAGTTCAAATCCAACCTCAGACATTTAACACAAAACTAGCCATGTGATGTTGGGCATGTCACTTAACCCCAATTGCCCTACCTTCTCCCCTCCAAAAAGCAAAATCTTACAAAAAAAGAAAGAAAGAAATACTAAGCTCAATTCTGTCTAGTCCGTGAATCCCTCCCTGATTATAAGGGAGGTGCTGAGGGAGACCCATGAATTTCTTTCGGCCTATGTTTTACTGTTGAGAAAATTGAACAAGATTTGTCATCAACAGAAAGAATCAAGACATTTGAATCAGTGACTAAAATGCCTCAATACAACTTGTGAGTGGGAGAAGAGTTAATCAAGTAAAGTACCCAAGGGGGAAAACTAATGCTTTAGTGCTTCTGTGGGAAGAGTGTGAAAATGAATTAAGGAGAAATTAAAAATTTTACCTGCATATTATTGATTCTGGTGCAACTGAACTTTGACATTGAATTCAAGATCCCATTTTTTTTTCCTCATGTACTTTAACAGTAACATACAAAATGGCCCCAGAAGAGCCCCAAGGAATGAGGGCATGTCACTTAGCCCCTAACAAACTACCAGTTCTGATTTTAGAATATGCTGTACATTTGGTGTGCCCTGAGAATTGACTGTCATGTGGAATCCCCAGGGTATCCATGCGCTAATTCATGCCGCAGGCTCACTTCTGACCAACCCAACAAGAAAATAAGTGCTACATCTAAGTGGATTGGGATGCTTTTTAGACAATAAAGTAAATAAATGTGCACATTTATTTGTTTAAGCTAGATGATTCAGTTCAAATGCAAACACATAAATACTGTGACTGAGGAATTTGAAAAATCTTATCCTAAATGATTCAAGCCAAAAATATGTGTATAATATGTGGATGTATATGTACATGTCTACACACACAAGTAAATATTATATGTTGTGCATGTATAGCATACTGGTATAATATCTAAGTGTGTGTCTGTATATGCATAATATGTGTGGATTTATGCACGTGTGTATGCATATGTCTCTCTGTATAAGTGCATATATATATATGTATGCATGTATATAAGTACAGTAGATCATTCAAGCCAAATATGCGTATCTATTACATTATTTTAAATTTGAATCTAGACCGTTTGAGTCAAAAATATATTGAAAGTCCTCTACAATCTGGTTCCTAGCTTCCAAGAAAGCTTTTCTGCCTCAGTTTACATGACTACTCTTTCTTTGTACATTATCTCCGTTAGTCAATTTGATATGTTAGATGTTCCTGGTACATGGAAATTCTGCAGTTTCCCCCATAACTTTTTCCGGGATGATGGCCCAGGTCTAGAATGTAGACCCTTCTCAACTCCACCTTTCCTTCAAAGGAATACTCAGGTACCTACTCTGGCATAAAACCTTTCCCAATCCTCATAGTTATGACTTTGTTCTCCTAGAATTTGGATATCTTTCTATATCCTTTGTTCTTATTTGTTTCTATAGACAATGTGTCCCCTAGTAAAAGATATACTCCTTGAAAAAAGACTGTCTCATTTGTATATACCAGCACCTGGGACAATGTTTTGCTCTTTGTGATTAACAAATGTTTATTGAATTAGTTTGGGTTGAGTTTAATCCCTCTACTACTGGACCCCACTGATTGCTCTTACACTCTGGTTTTATATTCAAGTGCTGAGTCTCCTCCTTCCCCAACAAAATGAGACCATGGTACCAGAAAAATTACAGAATATTAAGAAAGTGAATCAAAATTTATCTGAGAGGGAAAGTAAAATAAAGTCTGGGAAAATTACTTAGAGGATGGGTAAGAGCATTACCAAAAAAAAAAATAGAAAAAGAATGAGAATCACTCAAAACCTTAACTGAACCATGAAAAATATGAAGAACTCAAGAATATAAATTTCGTAAAAACTCACTTTGGAATCCAAAATTGAATTTTCCAATGAAGACGTCACCTAGCTAATATGAGAAATAGGAGAGGAGTGATAGGTGGAAAGTTGATGTACTGCAAAATATTGAATTCCCTGTAAATATCAGGAGAATTAAATTAAAAGGCCAGCCAGAAGACAGTCACAGCATCCAGTGGGGAAATAAATGAAGAAAAATCTGGAGGTTGGGAGATCAGTATAGTTCAGGATTATGATTTTTGGTCAAATGAATCCAGTAGCAAGACTCTGCAAGATCAGATCCTAAAATAAAGCAAATTGGAATGAGCTACAGACCCACATGTTAACTGTCTGAGATACCATCTTTAAGCATTGTGAAAAGATAAACATGATGTAATGAATAGTAATTTCTGAGACATTTTCTTCCCCATAATAAAAAGCAAGAGAATTATGCCTTATAAAGTCCCAGCAGAGCCAGTTTAGAGACCTTCAGTGTATGAAATTATAACAGGAAGCAGGAAGCTGAGGACCTAATAAGTAAGGATGGAATAGATTAAAAAAAATAACTCCAAATATTGAGTCAGAATCCCTGGATTCCCAGGATCAAAGTTTGAAACTAGAAAGGATGGAGAGATGATCTAGCAACAGAATCCCAGATTTTGAGGGTTAGATAGCATGTTAAAAAGTCATTGAGCCAAACCCACACTGGAAAGCTTGAATTGTAGTGCAGCAGATAAAAAACATTAGGCATGGAATCAGGAAGATGCATCTTCATGAGTTCAAACCTTGCCTCAGGCACTTACTAGCTGTGTGAACCTGAGAAAGTCAATTAACTGTGTTTGCCTCAGTTCCTCACTTGTAAAAATAAGTTGGAGAAAGAAATGACAAGGAAACTACCAAGGAAACTCCAAATGGGATCACATAGAGCCCAACACAACTAAAATAACTCAGCAATAATCATTGTTAGCAAACTTATCCTAGTGGTTTTTTTTCTTCACAACTTTTATTCACTGCTCCTCGTTCTGCTTTCTGAGGTCTAAAAGAACCAGGCTTATATCTCCTCTATGCGATAGTACTTCGAATACTTAAAGATAGCTAGCATATTCATCTCTACCCTAGTGAATCACCACCATTGCCCAAGTCTTCTCCTCTTCAGGATATTCATAGTTATTTCAATGGACCGTTCTCTGACCAGTCTCCAGCTTAATTAATGTCTTTTTTTAGTCGTGGTGCCCATAACTGAGTCTAGTAGTCTAGATGAGATCTGATGATGGGAAAATAGTGAATATCATCTCCCTATTCTTGGAAACTCTACTTCTTTTAATAAAGCCTATAGTTATATTATATTTGCTTGATTACCACATCATGCTTCTGATTCATGTTTAGTTTCCTTTCCACTCTAATTCTCCAGAACCCCCCCACCCCCACCCCAACCTGGAACAACTATTGTCTAACTATTCCCCTCAATCATCCCAACACTCATTTTCCTTTTTGTACCAAATATTAGATGTTACATTGATCCTCATTTTATTTCATTTCATTACATTCAGTCCAATTTTCCAGTCTAGCAAGATACTTCTGGATCTTAACTCTGTGAACCAAAGTATTATTAACTATGTCTCCCAATGTTAGTCACATGCAAACTGAATGAGCAAAATATTTGCTTTATTACAATTACTGATTACAATTTTAAATAGCATTTGGTAGAGAACAGATTCTTGGAACATTACATTGGAGCTCTCATGCTATCTTAACATTGAACCGTTAAAATCTACTCTGAGTACTGCTGTCCTCCTAATTCAGAGGCCATCTAATTCATATCTCTCCAATTTGTCCAGAAGGAAAGGATGAGATTTTATTTAAACAAAAGTTTGGGCTAAAATCCAGGGTAAATCTATCACCAGTATTCCTTTCATCTCCTAATTCAGTAATCTTTTCACAAACCAGAAAACATTTTAGTCTGTTCTTTAAGAAGACATATAAACTTCAAGCTCTCCATTTTGCAGATAAAGAGAAATCACTGCACTGAAGTAAAAAGAAATTAAATACTTTCCTAAAGTCAAACAGATTTTTTTTGGAGGGGGAGGTGGAGCAGAGAGGATTGGAACCGATTTTCTGACTTCAGATTCAATACTTTGTCTCAGCATAAAATCAACATGCCTCCTTCATCTCCTATAGCCTATGTCCCTGGGTTGGTCTCAGTTTCCTTATCTGAAAAAGGGGATGAGTTTGGACCAGATGATTTCGCAGGTTTCCACCATCTTTAAAGGTCTATGACTGTAAAAATTGTAACTACCTTTTGGATCCCTTTATCAAGATTATTCTTGCCCTGAAAGCAGTGTTTCTGCAGCACTCTGGACCTGTCATCCCTTATCAGCAGAGGTTCCCTCAATCTTCCCCTGCTCCAATACTCAACTCCCCCATGGTCCAGGAGGTGAAAATTCCTGTGGCTGAGGCCACTTTTACCTCCCAAGTCAGCTGCCCCCAGGGCTCCCCTCTGGCTTTTTAATTGGAGCTAGCCTGGAGCTATTTACACCTTATTCAGTAGAACCTCCATCCTGGGATCTTTCTTTGAATCTTCTCTGGTTGTCCCAGGAGGATCAATGTTCTGCCCTAACTCTTGTTTATTTTTGCCATTCTACATTCATCTCAAGATACAATTTTGTCTTGTTTGTGAAGGAAACGTAAAGAGCTTGGAATGTTCTGATCGACTTTGCCATCTTCTCAGAATCCTCTCCAGTCCAAATTCTTAGAAAGACCATTTAGGTAATGGCATGAAGGACAGATTGGAGAAGAGAGACTTTGGGGGCAAGGAGTTCAATTAGGAATCCAGTCCAAGAAAAAGTTACCGAAGGCTTGAAAATGGTCAAAATAGTGGAGAGACAGGGAGAGATGGTAGAAGTGGAATTGGCAAGGGCTGGCAACTGAGAGGATATGAATATGGGATAACAGAGGGGGAAGAATCATGGTTGACTGGTTGCAAACCTGAGTGACTGGAAATGTTTTTAATAGCAAGAGGGATGTTTATAAGAAAGGCAAATCTACTGATATATTATACATGTCTCCATGGAAGGCACTTATGCCCCAGCCTCCATCTCTGACCCTGGAACTCTAGTGTCACACTCCTGGGTTTCCTATTCACATTTGTGATTCATGTTATTATAAGATCCCCAGATCTTATCTTGGCCATGACCAAATTTGTAGCCTTTCAGCTATCTCCAACCTATGTCTCCCTGCCCCACCCCTCATAGTTTCTGACTCTAATTCTTGGAGTAATAATTAAACCAACCATTTTCATTTTTGTTAAGGGCATGGCAATCGATAGCCCTGAGACTCTAATAACTATTCCCTCTGACCTGCCGTCTCTAAATACTAAACCTAAGGAACATATTCTTATGTGTTTTCTTTCCCTATTAAAATATAAGCCCCATGAAGACAAGGACTGTCTTGCTTGATTGAATTTTATTCTCACTACTTACTGCAGTGTCTGGCACATGGGAAAAAGTTCTTCCTCCCTTCCTCCCTTTCTCCCTTCCACCCTTCCTCCCTCCCTCCCTCCCTCCCTCCATTCCTTCCTTCCATCTTTCCTTCCTTCCTTCTGTCTTTCCTTCCTTCCTTCCTTCCTTCCTTCTTTCCTTCCTCCTTCCCTTCCTCCCTTCCTCCTTCCCTCCCTCCCTTCCTTCCTTCATTCTTTTCTTTCTTTCTCTCTCTCTTTCTTTCTTTCTTTCTTTCTTTCTTTCTTTCTTTCTTTCTTTCTTTCTTTCTTTCCTTCTCTCCTCTCTCTCTCCCTCTCTCTCTCTTTCTCTCTCTCTGTCTCTCTCTGTCTCTCTCTGTCTGTCTCTCTCTCTCTCCCTTTCTTTCTTGCTATTTTAAGCTCCCCCATCTTACAGATGAGGAAACTAAAGCACGCAGAAATAAAATAATTTGCCCAGGGTCACACAACTAACAACTGAATGAGGCCAGAGTTTAACTTGGGGCTTCCTGACTCTAGACGCAGTGTTCTATCCACTGAACAATTGCTCTGCTTCTTACACTCTTAGGAATCTTTTAGTTTCTTTACCTTATAGCATTTATTCACCCTGTTGGAACCTTTTATGTGAGATGAGTGGAAAGTTGGGAGGATTTGGGGGAGGGGAAGTTTTTTTTTTTAATTTATCCCATTTTTTTTCTTTTTAAATTAAAGAAAAAGGGCAACCAGGCATCCTTGTCATCTCTACCTCCAATTTGTCACTTTTAAAAAATGAACACTTTTCCTATTTGAATGGAAAAAAATCACCTTTAATTTATAAGACTTCTTTTAATGTATCAGACAAAGAATGCATGCCTCCTTTTCAACTCCTCTCAGTAATATATTAACTATGATTTCTTCTTTGAAAGTCTATCATTCCAAACTGTCATTTAATGAGCTCTTCATTTCTGCTTGAAGCTTAGAAAGTTACCTTTTCTTTCCCAGAAGAAAAAATCTCATTTTTCTAATTTAACATTAGCAAAGCAGTGTTCATTACATGCATTTATTTCCTTTAAATGTGAGGTTTCTATGGAAGTCCGTGGATCACTGTTTGTTTATTTGTAGAAGCCCCCAGATAATTGAAACAGAAAGATTATTGGCAATGATTCCTTTTGCTTTGAAACCCAGGTAAAGTTGGGTTCTAAAATCATTACTTGTTTATTTGGGTTTTGGGGGGAATTTGAGAGGAAAGAAAACCCAAATTATAATTTCTTCTACAGGGTTTTGAGTTGACAGTGTAGTTTAGCCAGAAACATTTCTGCTTTAAACATTTAAGAGTATATGCCTGGTTTTAATATGGACTGAAGCTTTGGGGAAAACTGTTTGGCCTTATATAGGACTGTGTGGTGCTGCTTGCCAGGAACTCCAAACAGCTGCAAAATTTACTAATGCAAAAGAGGGTGATTCTCACCATTGGTTGTAATCAAATCACTCTCCCAATAAAGATTTGAAGCTGAGCCAAATTCATGGGATCTGCTCGAAAATCTGTTGCATTTTCTTGGGAGTAAATGATCCCACCTTCCTGTCTAAAATGACAAACAGGAGGTGAGCTCATTTTGCACCTCCTATGCTGACTGTGTGGCAGGCCTTGGTCAATGTTTTTGTAGCTCTCTCAGACTCAAACCCACCCCAGCTCAGCTCTGGCAAAAGGTTGATGAGAATTGCAGTTTTAGGATCTCTAAAACTGAGGAAGTCATTTTCAATCTGGGATTTTTTTGGAATTGATCAAAGACTGGGAAATTACATTACACAGCACCCGTGTGCATTGAGGCTAGCAAAAGGGTCTGAGGTGAATGTGTATTTCGTCTTCCACCCCTATATTTGTCTACCCCTGTGACTGCAAAAATGTTTTAATGGAGAATAATCCAAATATTTCATCCTTTTGGATAGATCGAGAAGGGAGGGGACTAAGACAGTAACATAAACTGCTGAAAGAGAAAATTATGTATTGATCTCCTTCCACGTCAACCATGAGGAGACTTTGTTGTAACAGCTGACAGAAATCATTTTTGAGGGATAACAGACAGGCATTAGTGGGACTATTTTCTGTTCAAGACTGAATGTCCTTTGCAAATGTGAACTAATCAGGCTACACTGTGGTGTGTGGAGATATAAATTCTTTAGAGATCATCAGAATCCCTCTATGACCTTGGAAGCCATTGGTCCAAAATCTCCATTTTACAGATTACAGAAGTAAGACCTAGGCATGACTTACACAAAGGGAGTTGTAAGGGGTAAATCTGGGATTTGAATCCATCATTCTTTCCACTGTATCACATCACTGAAATTAAATTACGGCATTGTCTCCTGTTTTCCTTATGTAGATGAGTAAGTGAAGATCAAAAAGAACTAGGGATATTTCCAAAGATCTGGAATATGAGAACAACTGAGAATAGGTTCCCAGGCTTTGAAAACCCAGAAAAAAAATTAAAGTACCTAGACCCCTACCAAATGAAGACTTTTGACCTATGATCTACATTTTAAAAGCTGAACCATAACCATAGTATTTTAAACAGCCTAGCTCTACCCACTTCCACCTCATCTGTGTCCCACTGACTTTCCTGCTTTTCTATGACCATCTTCTTTGCAAGAGGATGACAAAGAAAATAAAAGATAATAAAAAAGCATTGATGTTTGTTTCTAAAGAATTATGTTAAAAATGACCTTTATTAAGCAGGTTAATTGAAAAAAAGCTGACCCTGAATCCTTTAACACTTTGCTTCTTTCTTTGTTTCTCAGCACAAAGAAAA
>CM053601.1:10212573-10240329 GCA_028646575.1 Pseudocheirus occidentalis
TTCCTCTTTGACTCTGTTCTCTTTATTCTGTAACTCCTTTGCTTCATTCAGTAAGAAACCATTCAATAAAAAGAAAGATTTTAGGACCTTTCTGCCTCTATGAGGCCATATGTCCTGGAAGAAATGGCTCTTAGTCCTTGGTTCTCTCATTTATACATTTAAATTCTGGGTGAATCAAATGGTGTCTCTATCCTTAGAATTTCTAAATGTCACAGAAATCTGGAAGTCAAAATCCAGTCCATATTTTCAAGCTAATCCTGTGTAGGAGAGAAGCCCCAGGGAACAAAAAGGGATCCTTAGAAGGAGCATTAAGAACGACAGCCCAACTGGACTCCCTCCGTAGTTCAATCTCTTTTGTAAGTCACCTTGATGGGCCTGGTGTTAGGGAAGAAATCAAGTAAGATTTGAACCTATTTTCCCCAGAAACTAAGTTTATGTAGAGGAACGTATACCCTGGAGATATGGAGGGGAAATGTTTATGTGTTCTTGTTATATCTTTTATATTAAAATCCGTTGGTAAAACCTGTCTAACATAAATGTTTGAATAGAACTGTGTGTAATGTTAATGGAATATGAGATCTTCCCTGACCATTAATAGGTATCAAGTGGAGATTATTAAGAGAAGCTGAAGCCCATTAAGGGGAGCTTGCTTAGGGGAGGCTTGCTTGTGGAAGACTTTCACACCTTTTGCTAATTTCTAACTAGGCACTGAGTCAAAAGGGTTGTGATGCCTTCAGTCTCTGAGAAGTGAATATATACTCTGAGTTGGTATTTTGTTTTGGGGGCTCACTTATGAGAAGAATCTTGTGATTCCCTGATCAAAATTCTGATTGGCTGTATGTTCAGAGCTCCTGACCACTTAGATGTAAAGACTCTCTCAATTCAGGGATGTATGTAAAGTGTATAGTTGATTCAGGCAATCAGAGTTGTGTCTATTGGTCTTTATTTCTCTGCTTGTATATTCTCTGGATTTTCTCTGAAGTTTGGGGTGCTGACATTTCCCTGAATTAGTGAATGTAATTAAAAGATTGTTGACCCCTTAAACTTCTACCTTTCCCAGTACAACACATCTAAGAACCTGTGCTAGCAGCCATCCTGGGCATTCCAGTGTGGTTGCCACTTCACTGTGGTACTCATCACAAGCCTTTAAGGATAGGGAAATACACAGGCAATCATGAACCAAATCAATAATAATAGAGAAAAAACTCCAACACAATTATGAGAGGGAGACAGAAAGAGAGAGAGAGAGAGAGAGAGAGAGACAGAGACACAGAGAGAGAGACAGAGAGAGACAGAGAGAGACAGAGACAGACTGAGACAGACAGACAGACAAACAGAGACAGAGAGAGAGAGAGAGAGAGAGAGAGAGAGAGAGAGAGAGAGAGAGAGAGAGAGAGTTTATCCTTTTGGAGTTTATTCTGGGTGGCTCCCAATTTCTTCCAAACTGTTGTCCAATTCTCCTAAAAGTTTTATATGAGTAATGAACAATTTTACTAGTGTTTTGTCATTTGGGGCTTATCAAATATGAAACTACTGAATGAATCTAGCTCTAATTTATCTAATCTGTTAATTTGACTAAGGCAGGCTGTTTCTGGAATTTAAAGAAACTTTTTAGAAGAATTAGAATGACAATTGAATGCTTAAAGTAATAGACCTGTTTATTTGGCAATTTTTAGGTAAAGTCACACCTAACACTTAAAAGTAAACACTTAGAAGTAAAGTTAAAAAGATTCAAGGAAAAAAAAATATGAGGACCCCAAACTCCTTCCTCTGTTAGCACCTCCAGAATGTGAAGTAATACAAAGATGTTGCCAGAACCTGAGATAGAATAGAATATGAGCTTCTTCTGAGAGAGACCATCATATAAACTTGATCAATTGTTATGCCACTCCCACCACTTGTGCAATTTAAGAAGATTCTGTTCGAGATATCAATCTGGAATCATGCAAAAAACAAGAAGTAATCTATCCAAGTGATTCTGTAACTGAATCTTGTAAAGTAAAAGTAAACAAGTCAATAAAAAAAAACGTAATTTATCCCTTCACTTTAATCCAAAAATGCCACCCCTAAGTCTTATATACCAAGGATGTGGGGGGGGGGGGAGGAAGGTGTACAATATTTATGTATCAAAATTATTTGTATAATCAGTCTTTTTGTAGCAAGGAAGTAGAAACGATGTTGGTAAACATTGATTGGAGAACAACTGGGGGAAAATGGCATGAGAATATTACTGTCCCTATCAAGCATGACTTGCTAAGCTGTCTGTCATGCCCTGAGCTAAGAACTAAAAGGGCATCCTTGTATACCATGCTCTCCATCCCCTTTAGACACTTTTCAAGAAGAGAATGGACTTTCAGGGCAAAGATGCTGGCTGCATATTGCCTCATCTACCCACAGAGGCCACCTAGCTCTGGTATGATAGGGATCTTAGTTTCCTTTTTCCTTGAATTAAAAAAAAATCTTTCTTAATTCTTGATTCTTCAAACACAACTAGAAATCTCACTCTGGCAATATTAACTAGGTTATATAGGGATAAATCCAATACCTTAAATCTACCTCTCTCCTGGAGTCTTCTCTCTCACTGCTAGAATTCAAATAAGCAGAAGTGGCCTGGTTTTGAATGGCCATCTGGATTTCAATACGTATACACAGAGATACTGAAAAAATACTTAAAATGATAGAATTTACAGACATAGCAGTTTTAAAAGCAGCCATGCAAGCACGAGGAAGGAAATCAGGAACAGTGCAATGAGGATCCTTTCAATTCAATTTTTAGGTGACATAGTAGAGTGCTCAACTTGAATTTGAAGGTCTGAGTTCATGTTTCCTCAGATGTTTGCTAGCAATGTCACCCTGAACAATTAATTCACTTATCTCCTGTCTGCCTCAGTTTCCTCAGTTGCAAAATGAAAATAATAATACCTAACAAAGTTTTTTGGGAGAATAATATGAGATATTATGTAAAGCAATTTACAAACCTTAAAGTGTGATAAAAATGGAGTTTAGGGGGCTTTGGATGTGATGGAGCTTAGGAACAGGAGCTTGTCTGCCAAGAAGATAGTTCTTATCCCAAGGAGTTCCACAAAGGTCAGATACAAAAAAAAATAATGAATATGAGCAATTCAGAGTCACAAGAAAATCTGGCATGAAATTACATAGAATTAAATAACCAGAACCAAGTGAAGGCTATACACAATAACTGCAGTAACATAACTGAAAAGATGGCGAAAGACATTGAACTCTGAGTAATTGAAAAACCAATGAAGTTCCTAGAGAAGCGATGATGCAATGTTCCTGCCTTGTCATGGTTGAGATGAAGGGCAGGATGCTGTATTCCATGTCTGATATACTTACTGTATCAGATGCTTTTGCTAGACTTTTTAAATAAGAAAGTTAAATCTGAACAAGAACATGGAAAGTTGGAATGTCTGTGATATAAAACAAAAATAAGGAAAATGGCAGGGGGGAGATACAAGAAAGCTCAAAATTGACTAGGTGGTTGTATTTATAAGAATAGAGAAAAAGAAATAGAATGAGTGAATTTGAAGGGATTTTATAGGTCATCTCATCTAGGATCCAACCAATGCAATTATGGCCATGACAATATCTTTGACAAAAAGTCTCCAAATCTCTTCTTGAATATAGGTGTCCAGAAACTCATTCCTTCACAAGGAATGCACACACACACACACACACACACACACACACACACTGATGTATCACGAAGTCACTTGTTTCCCCTTGCCAAATTCTAATTTTTAAGGAGTTATTGTCTTCTGTAAACTTTGGGATCTCTTTTTTTTTCCCAGTTGGTTGACTTTCTTTTCCTAATTTTCTTGCATTGCTTTTATTTCTTTCCCCAATTTTTTCTTTAAGCTGTCTTATTTAATTTTTAAAGTCCTTTTTTAAGTTCTTCCAAAAACTCTTTTTGGGCTCACAGAAATTTTACAATTTTCTTTCAGGTTTTACAAAAAGCTGTTTTGTCTTCTTCTAACTTTGAACTTTGATCTTCTCTATCACCATAGTAACTATGTACAATCGGTTTCTTCCTCTGTCACTCTTTTTTGTTGGCTGTTTTCTTGGCAATTAATATTATGTTAGAGTTGCAGTCTGCTCTTGCAGTGTGGAGGATAATGTCTTAGGGCCCAGTTCTTTAGTTCTTTTCAGAGTTCTATCTGTGGGTCTTCTCTACCTCTTGTTCCTCCCAAGGCCAGGTGTACTCACTGCTCCTCTAGTTCATGCCTTTAACAATGAGTGACTTAGGTGTTCCTCTATGGCTCTGAGCTCCCCAAAAAGCACCAGTGCTGCTACCACGCAAAAGTTCCCCATGGACGCTCCAGTGGCCACAAGCATCAGCTTGCCCCTCTACCCTGGAACCAGAACCAGGGAATCTGTTCTCCTCTGAGTAACCAAAATCATCTGATCCCTGCCCCTCTGCAACTGAGTTCACCAGCATGTGCCTGCTCCTCCTCACCTGCAGCCACAGACTCAGACTTTTTCTGGCCTGCACAGGACCTTGAGTCCAGTACCAGCAGAAGGCCCATGATCTTCCCATGATCAGCCAACCAATTCCCCACCCCCACCATCCATGGAATGAATGTTCCTTTCGATAAGACTGCTGTCATCATAACCACCCCCAAGGCTTGTGGTTTCTTGACTTTGAGGTATCTGACTGCCAGACCACCACCCAGGGAGGTCATATTTGTCATGAATTCCTCCCAACTTTCCTTAGGCTAGACAACTGCTCTACTCCAAATTTAATTATTTCTTTTGAAGAATTATTTTATTTTATTTGTGGGGGTATTTGAGAAAGCCAGGAAATTTTCAGCTTTATTCTGCCATCTTCCCCCAATTTCCTCTCCTTGGACTGTGTTTTGCTTGTTTTTGTATCCCAAGGCCTTAGTATAGTACCTGGCTCATAGTGGATGCTTAATAAATATTTATTGATTGATGAATTGACTATAATGACCTGAGTCACACCTAACTGACAACAATAGGCAATGCAGCCCAGGAACTGAGAGAGGACAGAGTATTAGCAAGTCCCAAATGAAACTTTAAAAGAAAACACTATTTGGAAACAAAACAAACAAAAACAATCCACATGCTACTACACCTGCATGAATTTTTCTCCTCTGCTCTTGTACATCTTCATGTAATTGGCAAAAAAAAACCCTTGGGATTTCTTCCAAAAGACCTTTCAGTCTCCTTAAAGCCCAGTCTCCTACTTAAGCACTTTGCTTAAGGCCCTGCTGGTCTGCAGCAATCCCCACACCCACCCCCACCGCCACCCTCTCTCTCTCTCTCTCTCTCTCTCTCTCTGTCTCTGTCTCTCTCTCTCTCTCTCTCTCTCACACACACACACACACACACACACACACACTTTATAGCTGTTTCTTTTATCTGCAAGATTGACTCTTATTGAACTCTCTTGTTGACTCTCTAATCAATGACCTAACTCATTACTTATTAGGGGAAAGGGGGAAGGGGGGGAGTTCCTCTTACTCTAGCTGAGGGAGAAAAGAGGAAGATTCTTCTCCTTTTACTTTCATAAGTTTCTTTTCACCCTCTGAGTCAAAATATGGAGCAGAAGCATTTCTTTCCCCTACTGGTACACTGTGACTATTTTCTTGCCTGTAACAGATGAGGCGGTCTGGCTTGCTGCTGTTTCTGCTGTCTGACTTCCCTTCACTTTTCTGAAGGAGTCTGTTTTATCTAAGTCAAATAGGATGTGAAAACTTTCTCATGGGCCCCTGAGTCCTGCTTAAGCTGGACCCATTTCTTATGCCCTACATTGAAATAAACATACATCCAGTTTTTGCAGATAAACATAGTCATTTTCTCACTTTTGATGTATTTATGATGTACAGAATATATATTTATACCAAAACAATATAAACATAACATTTATCGTGGTGTTCAGAGTGATTTTGTCCAAGGAATATGGAGTGACTCCCTTTATCTAATCCCCACCATACTCTGTTTCCTTTCCCTCCCTATCCATCTCCCTCCCTTTTCTTTTTCTCATCTCCACTTTCTCTTTCTTCTATCTCCCTATCCATCTCCCTTCCCTCCCCTTCCTTTCTCCCCTCCTCTTATATCCCTCTTCCTCCACTCCCATTTCTCCTTCTTTCTATGCCATCTACCTCTTTCTCTCCACTCTTTATCTTCCCTCTCCATTTTCCCACTTCATTCCTCCCTCTTCCTTCTTTCAGCCTTCTCTTTCTTTTTCTCTTTCCCCCTCTTCTCCCCTTTTCCCTCTCTTCCTCATCCCTCTCCCCCTCCTCTCCTCCCCCTCCTTCTCCTCCTCGTCCTTCTTCTTCTTGTCTGTCTCACTCTCTCCACCCCCATCATTCCCTCCCTCCATCTTCTCTCCTTCTCTCTCTCTCTCTCTCACACACACACACACACACACACACACACACACACATACACACTGAAATGTTATAAATATATTCTTTACAACAACATCATTTCATCTGTTTCTTCTTCCTTAGCTTCCTTCAAGGGTCAGCCTAGGTATAACCCCTTCTATAGGAAACCTTTCCTGATCCTTCTACTTGTACATTTTTATACATCAAATTACACTGTATTCACTTATTTTATAAATATTGTTTATCAGCTGCCCTCCCTACCATCATACCTCAGTTAACTATAAGGTCCTTGAGATCAATGAGAGGCTTCCATTTCATCTTTGAGTCCTTAGTGAAGAGCAGAGTGTTTGGAACCTTTATTTTTTAAGTATTTTTGCTGGACCTATGATTTTACTGCCTCAGGAAAATCCCCACTGGGGAACTCCCTCCATCAATGCAGATCTGTGCTTTCTCTGTAACTTATAGTTTTAGAGAGTTGTCTGGATCACTGAGAAGAGAACTGATTTATCAAGGGTTACATAGTATATGGCAGAGGTAAAACAGAAACCCAGATCTTTCTGACTCTAGGTCACTGCACTCTCCACTATGCCACAATGAACACATGGATGTTTAAGAAATTCACCTTAGGCTGATTTGGATTTAGATTTCATTATAATCTCATTTCTTTTTTAGTTAGAGCCTTTTCCTCCATGTGTCTTTTCTTGGATGGGAGGTGGGGATATATGTTTCTCCACCGTCTAAACAGTCAGAGTGGAACAAGAAGAATCAGAACAGATAAAAGCTCAAGAACAAGCTGGAACCAAGGAGTACTGAGATACAGAATGCTTGTGATTCTGGCACTCTGTGGCATTCTGTCTGTTAGTCTCTCCAACAAAAACCTTGTCTGTTGTTTTTAAACCAGAGTTCTGAAAGAGAACTTTACTGCTGATCCAGAAGTCCTGAGAATGGACATTACTGCTGTTTACAGAGGTCCTGAAAGAGGACTTTTAGTACTCTTTACAGAAGTCCTGGGACTTTACTGCTGATTTGTTAGATTTCTTAGACAGAATCTTTGTCTGTTGGTTTGTATTACATTGTTAGACAGAAAGTGAATTAAGATGAGGCAACGTGTATGAATATTGCTGCAACTCTGTTAAGCTTAATGTGTGAAAATTTTGTTGTGCCTCTGTTAAGCTATGTCTTCCCAGAAGCTTCGAAGGGCTTGGAGTGGACTAGTCACCATGAGCTTCAATATGGAACAGGAGTGGAAAGCTGCCTACCTGTGAATCCAGGCAAGAGTTGGGAGAGCTTCCTACCTGTGAATCCAAGAAAGAACTGGGAGCTTGGAAGAGGAGCCACAGAGTTTGAAAATCATCCTGGAGTCAAGATGAAAGGACCTTTACTAGGGTACTTTGTGCTGACTAATGAGATTGTGATTTTACAGTTAACTAAGGGTGGATGGCCTTTGTATTTTCACTACCCCTTAAGGATGATTGACTTAAAGGGATTAATTTGAGGATGGTTGGCAATCAGCTTCTACTTAAGGAAGAAAGAAGACTTTCTTTGGGTACTTTATATTGATTGATGAGATTATATCTTACTTAAACTATATATATAAAGACTATGTGGCTGCCTTAAATAATGAGCTGTTATGTTACATTGTTGTGAGTGTTTTGCATTAGTTTCTTGAATATTTTGCTTTAGTTTATTGCTGAATAGAGTTAGCTATATGATTTGATTAGATTCTTAAAGTTATTTATAGCAGCAATACTCAAGAGAGCTGCTTGTGATTGGCTTTATACATCTCACTAGGTAAACTCCGTCTTTTTTTTTTTCATTGTGTAGACAAAACTACTTTTGTCTTTAAAACTGATTTAGCACTGTTAGGTCTTCTCCTAGATTTGTTTCTGAGAGAAAGGACACTTTTCCTAATTCTAGTGACACATGGGAAAGGAAGAAGGGAGGGCTTTCTTGAAATTTTAACTCGGGGGACTAATGGTATATAAAAAAGCTAAACTGTGAGGGTAACTCCCCTCCTCACAGGCAGAGTGACGTGCATTTGTGTATTGAGGAAAGGGCATATCCTGGAGATGCTGGGAGAAATAGTTGTGTATTTGTTATTGCTGTATCTGAGGTAAATATCTCTCTGTAAGGGCTAATTTGATATTAAGTGGTTAAATGGAACTGAAGTTCGAATCCTAGCTCCCACAAAAATGTGGAATCATAATCAATGAAGGCTTGAAGCAATAGAAATAGAGACTCTCCAGAACCTTCAAC
The DNA here is from genome assembly GCA_028646575.1 of Pseudocheirus occidentalis. NCBI lineage: Eukaryota > Metazoa > Chordata > Mammalia > Diprotodontia > Pseudocheiridae > Pseudocheirus > Pseudocheirus occidentalis. Next base: position 10,221,201 of record CM053601.1, read on the forward strand.
ATACTGGAGAAACCTGAGAGGCATGATAGAAATGGAACAGACTTCTCTCTCATAGAGAAGGGCCAGGAAAACCATATTACATATGTATATCAAGTATTTCATACGATATGTTGGTATAACTCCTACATCGATTTGAAATGTATAGTCCGTTCTCAGGTGTCAGCTTAAGCATAGGGCTCCCTGACTCCTACCAAAGAAGTCATGTGTTAAAACAATTGTCCTTAACCATTGTTGTTTGTGGAATATTTTAAATAAAGTTTAGTTCTCCATATGGATATGCTATTTTTTATAGTTTTCCCTATGTTTGGATATTTAATAGTTTAAAACTGCACTAAGACTTTTGGGACACCCTGTATATCTGTAGGGCATTGCTAAGCCATGAGTGCAGAATTGAGTTAAAGGCTTTGTGATAATGAATGAAGGTACTATAAATGTTACTGATTTCCTAGTGATTTGTTCACCAATGGCCAAATTAATGATGAAGTGTGCTTTATCTTTTTTTTGCTACATATGCTATATTGTTTTCTGGCCAATGTTTTTTGGTGTTCTTTTAGCAATACAGTCTGTGAATGCTTTATATCAAGTGCATAATCACATAATTGACCTAAATTTAGAAGGGTCACTGGTATTCTCATCTTTTGGTAATAAATATATGATACCTCTTTTTCAGAAAGAAGGAAAGAGGATTCCATAGCCCACGCAGCTGGCAAAGTAATTCACTAGTAATTCTTGAAGCATTTGAGCCAATAATTATGGCTCTTATTCAGCTCTGCTGCCTTTTAGTTTTTCGGGGAAGCTAGAGTTTCAGTCACCTTCCTTCTCATAACCCTTCTGTTGTTCATTATATTACTAGCATGCAAACTTTGTTTCACATTTCATCCAACTTGCATTTTCATGGTCCTGGCTTTTTTTCAACCAAAAAAAATGACCAGAAATTTTCCATATCCTCTTTTTGGGGGAGTTCTGTTTCTCCCTTAATTTCTTTGCTTCTCAATTCTCTACCATATAATTTTTGGCTGGGCTAATGGTGTTTTCCTTCTTTCTCTCCAAGGAAGGACTTTGTGGACCAAATTGAGTCCTCTGGGAGCTTGGACTCTACAGAAAGTGATCAAGCTCTCCTTCTCACATTCTTTGCCTCTTTATGTTCCTTCTCTGGAGTCCCAAAGAAAATTACCTAAAGCTTGGGCCTAGTTTATACCTAGGATCCCTGTAGAGAGGGAAATTCAAAGGTATTCCATTGTATAATACAAATCAGATATAGGACAGCTATTAATTTCCTTCACACTAAAGAAATGCTTAACACAAGAGACTCACAAGTATCCATTATTAAAGACTTAAACACACAAAGGTAATGACATATAACTACTATTATCCACTATCCAGAGTTTAAAGGCTAAATATTAAACATGAAGCTATTTTGAAGCCTGCTGAATCATTTTCCCTTTAACTTGACTCTTCACTGTGTCTCTCAAACTCCATCTCTTCTGGAAAATAAGATCAGAAGATTGTATTCATCTTCCTACTTATGGGCATCCTCTCTCATGCAGAAATTCTTCCTCCTTATGGTTAGATCTGAAAGAGAGACCCAGGGTTTGCCAACTTTTCAAACTTACCAAGTTGCTTCCAAGGCTAGCATATTCATTACAATCATTCCTATGCAAGAAGGAAAAGGAAACATAAAACTTTAAAAGATAACCAGGATTCCAAGGCCCAGATTCAGTTTTCCTAGTCAATACACACATTTTAGTTGCTATGTGATCAAAGGTTGCCATTTCTTTCAGGACGATGGAAGGAATATTTAGCTTCCATCCATTATGGCAATCACTGGGAAGTAGAGACACTTGACATGTGTTTAATTGAAGAGACAGAGAATGGAAACACTTCCTTTAAAAAAAAAGAGTCACCAACTCTTCCTTCTTAGTGGTTAATAAGGAGCTCTGTAATCTTACCATAAAGATCCTTTCATCTAAAAAAAAAAGTCCTTCAGTCATAAATGCCCTTAGAATTTTTCAGGGGCACTCAGTAGGCCCTTTATAAAATGTTTCCTATAGATCCACTGCCATACATTCTCCAGTGGTTGCAAATCTCACTTCTCTCTTCCCCTTACATACTTGTTCTTCTTATGAAATAAACTGGTGTGCCATTTGGCAGTCTCTCCATATCCTTAATTCAAAAATATTCTCTGTGAACCTGAAGAAGCACAGACTTTTTTTTTAAGTGCTTCCCTATAGTGCCTTGTGCTAAAGTCTCACAAAGACCCTGAATTTCATTTTTGCTTTTCCTTTCACTTGTCAATTAAGGAATTAGGGATATGGAAACTTTCTGACAGGCTTTTGTTCTCTGTATTCTATTGCACATTTTTCTTTTGTTTGTTTCCTTTAAGGAGGCCATGTGGTGTTTAAATTTTCTAATGAACACACCATTAATATATTTGTGAAATCTTCCCTTTTTTTCTCTTCAGTTTTTTTTAATAGTTTTCTTAAGGTGCTTCCGCCATGGTGTTTTTTCCCAAAATAATTCCTCCTTTTCTCCTATGGAAATGGCAAGTGCTTTTAGTATTGGATCACAGCAATGAGATGTCTGTTTTCTTTTTTTCATTTTTCACAAATATTGTTAGAAAATGCATTTATTAGTGATTTCCATGGTAGATCTCAGCTTTTAAAAAATACTCTGCTTTAGTGTAATTTTTTTTTCCAATCAGATCATACAGTCAAATTCAAAAGGAGCTTTCCAAAATTCCATTCTGTGTGCCCCTTTCATCTTCAAAATCATTTGAGACAATCAGTAGGGCTTTTGCTATTTGCCTCATTATTGGGTAGCACCTCATGAGTTGCCTCATGAGTTGGTGTCAAGTGTAGGTTTTCTGTACCTTCGGGTTCTTCAGCTTCCACCTTTTCAAATTTAGGTGACCTTTCCTTTTTCACTTTTATTTAGTCTACTATGTGCTTAGGGAGGATATTCTCTCTTATGACTGATTTTCAGAAGCAGCTAGATGGTACAGTGAATAGAGACCTGGACCTGGAGTTAGGAAGACCTGAGATCAAATCTGCCTCAAGATCTTACAAACTATATGCCCTTTCTGTCACAGATTCTTCAACTCTAAAATGAGAGTAATAATAGTACCTACCTCCCCAGATTATTGTGCAAACCAAATGAGATATTATGTGTAAAGTACTTAGTACTTGGTCAAGCATGATGTTATTGCTTGTTTCCTTCATTGTTGTGCAACTTGGAGTCGAGGATATCATTGACAAAAAACAATGTAGCCTCTTGTCTATAACTGGTGAGATTTCTTGGAATTTTGCTGTGATGTAATGTTGGCACATTTACAACTGCGCTATTTTTGATGTGCATTTGAGACCTGCTTGATCAATAATCTGCAGCAATCCTCAGCAGCATCTGCTCTGAAACATTTCAAGTAGGTAGGGTATTGGTATTTCTTTTGTTACAATTAACCTTGTGAATAGAGTACCACATTTAGATGTAACACAATTGTGTAAGAAACCTGTCACTTAATAGTCTCAGTTTCCTCATCTATAAAATGGAATTCTTGGACCTAACTTAGAAGGTTCTTGTAATAGCTACATGAGTACTTCTATAAGTATTACATATTATTATTATTATTATTATTAGCATTAATAATAATTTTGCAAATATTATGTTGTCTTTCTTTGGCACCAGAACATGAAGAAATTTCTCTCACTCTATCTTTTATGTCTGATTAGGGCCAACATGCAATTCTCTGTCCTCCAGCATTTTCATAGACTGAAATTTCACTGATGTCATAGTGATTGAGGTTCTAACCCAACCTGTGCTATCAGCAGAGTCCCCTAAAGTCATATGCCAAGCTTATATAGCTGTCCTATTGGATTCAGGATATACTGAGTCCTTGATAGTTGATTCTATTATTTTTGGATTCCCTCTCCCTCACAGAATACATAGAAAATGGGTTTGACTTTGAGACTATCATGATTTTCATCATTATTACTAATAACAATGTGTTTTGGAATATTTGTGCTATCGCCATAATTTCACGTCATTTTATGGAAAATGTCTATAGATTCATCCTGAACCTATGTAGACCATCTTGGCAATTCAATTACAAAATGTCAACAGATAAATAATAGGTGGGAGAATAATGCATTATTCATAATTCCAGAGTGAGTATAAAAATATAGCAATTAGCATTTTGCAATTAAACCAAGGTATACGTTCTTCTACCTTTTATTTTTTATTTTTTGGAAGTGGGAAGGCAGGGCATTTGAGCTTACTCGACTTGCCCAAGGTCACAGGGCTAATAAGTGTTAAGTGACTGAGGATGGATTTGAACTTGGATCCTCCTGACTTCAGGGCCAATGCTCTATTCACTGTGCCACCTACCTGCCCCACCTTTTAGAATTCTTAACCGTATTCAAGATTCTGCTGAGATGTTCCTCCTATAATAATACATATTATCATAATAAAATATTTCTTACCTGACTGCATGGTTTGTGGATTTCTCTGACTGCTTTTTAACACCATGTCCCAGGAAGTTAATTGAAATAACCCCATTATTCTGAAAGATCCCATTAGCCTTGCAACTCTACCTTCTCACTACCTTCTGCCCCTTTGATTGCAGAATACTGCCATGAAATCCAAACCTCCATTTAAGGAGAGAATTCTGCACAGGTATCTCATTTCTCACCTGGCTACACTGATTTAGTAATTCTCTGATTGATTTCACCATGCTCCTGAGTCTCATATGCAATTATCTCTTCTTGAAATTGCTTTGAGACCACCACTATAATGTTCATCTCTTCTTTCCCCTCCTCCACTTTTCAGCTTCCATTTCCACTGTTTTTTTCTTTATTAGGTTGCAAGTTCCTTAAGGGTAGGGACTTTACTTTTTCATGTCTGTATCCCCAGTGTTTATCACAGCACTTGATAAATATTTATTGACTATACTTTGTGATCCAACATTCTTCATATTGTCCTGTGTTTAGTAGTCAGTCGACCTGTATTTTCAAAACACTCACTGTATCTCATGAACTTAGACAGACTTCAAAAGATAGTAGAGAATAGAAGGGTCAGGTGTGCTATGGTCCTCAGGGTCACAGAATTGGACATGACTGAACCAAAGAACATGAAAACAAACTATTCACCTTATTAAGTATTAGAAATAGAAAAGTAAATTAAGATATACAGGTACTGGGGTAGGGAGACCCTCCCTGCCCTACCAGAAAGTAAGAGGAGTTTTGGGGGAGGGCATAGAAGAGAGCAGATTGGGGGACAGGCTTTACAGAGGGATCGTTGTTTTGGGGATAGGAGTGGGGGAAAGATGGGGAGAAAATTCTGTAACTAAAACTCTGGTGGAAATGAATGATGTAAACAAGAAAATAAATAAAATAATTAATTTAGAAAAACAGAAAGGTAGGCACAAATATTACTTGCTTTTAAGGAACTCAGTTTGATGGGGAGACAAAATGCAAGCAATTCTGTACAAACAGGATAATTGTGGGAATGGGCTGAGGGGAAGCATCAGACGAAATATGCTAAGATTAATGCACACTGGGAAAGGTCTCTTTCAGAAGATGGGACTATAGTTGAGACTTAAGAAAGCTAGGCAGAGAGATGAAGAAGGAGAATGATCTAGGTATAGGGACTAGACAGGAAAAATGCTCCAAGTTGGCATATGCAATATCTTGTTCAAGTTTTGGAAAGCAGATCAGTTTCACTGGATCACAGAGACAGAGGAGGAGAAAAAAGTACAAGAAGATTGGGACCATGATAGGATAGGTTAAAGGGCTTTAAAAATACCAAGAATTTATGTTTGATACTTAACATGTTTACATGTTTTATCAAACAGGAGCATGTAAACCCCTTGAGGACAGAAAAAACCCCCACTAAATCCTTTTCTATTGTCAAGATAACCTCCCACAGTAACCTATGTATGGCTAGTGTTTTAAAATACCTGTTGTTGGGGTTTGAGTATGATTATCTTCTTTGTCCATCCTCAGGAATCATGGTTGCATTGATCTGGAAATGGCCAATGTGAGAATTTGTTTTGCTTGATTACATCTACATATTTATTACAAGTGTTTTCTTTTCAGTGGGAGTTGTGAATGTGAGAGGGGGAGAAAAGTAATGCTTGTTAACTGAAAAGAAATAAAGTTTAATTTAAAACATCAATTTAAAACATTAATTTAAAACAACTTGCAAGGAATTTAAAACAGTATGTCCACGTGAAAAAGTGAAGCAAATGAAAGAAAATATTGAGTTCCTTTATCTTTTCCTTCAGTGTTAAATTCCAGTCCTAGAAATGGACATCATCGATTTCAACTGACTGTTGGAGACAACAGCCAAGTCAAGGAATGAAATGAATTCAGAATATTGTGGCCAAATCTGTACAGGATCCAGCCAAGAACTGTACCTCAAGACTTCAAGCATGCTGGTCAACCAGCATCCCCGGAGATTTCTGCTGCCCTGGACTTGTTTGCATTGGAATCTAGAAAAAAAGTTGGCTCAGTCACATAGCTCTGTGGTGTTTTTTGTTTGTTTTTCACTGGGAGTGTGCTGTGCTTTTAAAAATATAATGCGTCCATGCAGAGCCCTCTGGCAGCAGAGAGGACAACCCCATGATTTATACAGCAGAAGAAAGTTAATATTTTCACAGATCATCTTGACAAGAACCTGTGCTGTGTAAAATGATCTGGTCTGATTAAGGAGGAATTCAGCATTTCTTTCTGGGTATGTGAATAAGTTTGGGTTCACATACAAGTAATGCCTTTTTATGATTTGGTTTCAGTTGACTTTTTTAAAGATAAGAAGTAGATAAAGAATATTTTCTTCTTGACACAGGTTTCTTTGTATAGTGTTGTTCACATTGCCCAGAGAACAGTGTGATGTCATGGAGTCCAAGAATCTGGATTTAAATCTGAACTTAGACAATTGTTAGTTGTATGAATTTCAGTAAGCTATGTTTCCCCTCCCACCCCCTCCATGGGCTTCAGATTTCTTGCCTGTCAAATAAGGGGGTTGGACTATGTGAACTCCAAAATCTCTTCCAGTTCTAAATCTATTATTCTAATGTCCCAATGTAATCAACAGAATTATCCCTCAGACCTTTCTAATAACCAAAATCTCTATAGCTGGGCCTCAGTTTCTTCTCCACTAAGCTATTCTCACCCCTTTTCAATTGGGCTTCTGATCTCATCAGTCAACCCTAACTTCTCTCACCAGTTACCCATGGACCTTTTAACTGCTTAATCTGATGTTCTCTTCTTGTTCTTGATATTCTCTTTTCTCTGGGTTTTGAACTAGCCTACTCTCTCTAGATTCATCTCCTACTTGTCTGAATGCAACTTATCCATCTTTCTTGCTGGTTTTTCATCCATATCACTCTCCTGAGCTGTGAATATACCCCAAAGCTTGATCCTGGACCCTCTTCCCTTCTCCCCACTTACTTCACACATGGTAACCTCATCAGCTCCCACAAGTTTAAATATAATTTTTAGGCAGATGACTCCCAGATCTAGATATCAATTTCCAGTGTAACCTTCAGTCTAACTTAGCAATTATTTCAACATTTCCAGCTGGATGCCTGGATTTTATACTCAACATGTCTAAAATAAAATGCATTAACTTTTCTTCTAAACTCTCCCATTTCCAAACATCTCATTTTCTGTCAAAGGTCCTACTGAACTTCTAGTGTCTTGGGCTTATAACTCTGGTCTTATGCTAGATCCTTCCATCTTCCTTAAGCCAACATATCCAATCAGTTGAGAAATCTTGCTATTTCTACCTTCACAGTATCCTTTGTGTGTGATACCATCTTTCTATTCACATAGCCACTATTTTAATTCAGGCCCTCATCCCCTCTTCCCCTATATCAAGAGTAGGGGACCTTCATGGTCACAAGTGGCCTTTGAAGTCCTTGGGTATAGCCTTTTGCCAAGTTTTACAGAACAAATTCTTTTATTAAGGGGATTTGTCCTGTGAAGTTGGGATTCAGTCAAATGGCCTTACTTGAGAACCTGGGGGCCACAGGTTCCCCACCCCTACCATAGATTATTCCCAAAGTCTCCCAATTGGTCTCTGTGTTTTATAGAACTCAAAACACTTGTTATACTATACAATGCCACCAAACAGATTCCCTTGACCGTGTGATCTCCCATTTTACCTATGGCTAGATAGCTCAAGAGGTAAAATACTAGACCTGGGGTCAAGAAGAGCTGTGTTCAAATATGACCTTGTACACTTACAAGCTTTGTGACCATGGACAAGTCACCTAACCACCTTCAGTACCACTTTCTCATTTTTAAAATGGTGATAATAATAGAACCTGCCTCAAAAGGTTGGTGGGAGGATGAACTGAGATAATATTTGTAAAGTTTGTATCATATGATAGGTTCTTAATGCATTATTATTCCCTTCCCCTTCTGGCAAAGCCTTCTGCAACCTGGCCCTCACCTTTCAAGCCATGTTTCATATTGCTCCTCCTACCACAATCTGAGATCCAGTAAAACTGAGCCTTTTACATTTGTCATGTAAACACTTCATTTCTCATCATCATGTCTTTGAACTTGCCATCTCAAATGTCTGGCATGCATTCCCTTTTTATTTCTGAGTCTTAAAGTCTCTTCTTTGGTACAAACTTACATAAAGGAGGCTCCTCCTCCTCCTCCTCCTCCTTCTTTTTCTTCTTCTTGTTCTTGTTCTTCTTCTTCTCTCTCTCATTTAACTACTTTTCATAAAGTAATGCACTTACTAATTTATCAGTCTATAAATGCCCAAAGACATCTATGTCTGGACTCCCAATAGGTAGAGTGAACTGATTCTGTCTAATTTACAAGAAGACATGAAGAAGTGTCTAACAGAACAAATCATCGTACATTGGTTTGTAATCCGTGTAAATTCATGGATCTCTAATGTGTTATCTTCATATCAACCTCATCATCGTCATCATCTCCATCATTTTAATTCTTCCATTTGGGATAGGGTTCAAATAGAAATGATCCTAGTTCAAGTTAACAAGTGCAACAAATAAATTTATTCTCTACTGGATAAAAACTCATCTACCAGAGTCTTATTAAATGGATTTCCCCATTCATCTGTAGTATTAGTCAGAACCACAGGAACAGCATACACATCTTTCTGTTCTTACAGTATTTTAACATATTCTACTTGGTCTCAACTATATTTTTATATTTATTGTTTTTAACCCTTTTGATAAAGGTGTTGGGTGAAAAAAAATATGAGTTCCAATTTTTCTTCCTTTCTTTAGCCCCTCCTCCAACCACTGAGAAGACAAAGTAAAATTTTATCAATTATACATATGCAATTATTCAAATTATATTTCTGCATTAGCCATGTCACCAAAAAAAAGTAAGAAAAATAAAGGCCGTGATAAAAGTATGCTTCAATTTGCAGTTTATCTGCAAAGTTTATCTGGAGGTGGATAGAATTTTTCATCATGAATCTCAGAATTGTCTTAGATGGTTGTACTGATTAAAGTAGCTAAATCTTCCAAGGTTGGTCGTCATTTTAGTATTGCTTTTATTATGTACAATGTTACCCTGTTCTATTCACTTCTCTTTGCATCAGTTCATATAAATTTTCCCATGATTTTTTTCATGAAATCACCCCTCTCATTTTTTTTAAATAGTATTTTTCCAATTACATGCAAAGATAGTAACCAACATGCATTTTTATAAGAATTTCAGTTCCAAACTTTTCCTTCTTCCTCCTTCCCTCCATCCTGAAGACAGCAAGCAATATTTTATAGGTCGTATATGTGTAACTATGTTAAACATATTTCCACAGTCTTGTTGAAGAATAAAAAAAGGGGAAAAACCACAAAAAAGAAAAAAAAGTGAAAATAGTATGCTTCAATTTCCATTAATTTCCATAATTTTTTTTTCTAGATGTGGATAGCATTTCCCATCATGAATCTTTTAGAATTGTCTTGTATTGGGGGAGCTAGGTGGCAGAGCACCATCCCTGGAATCAGTAGGACCTGAGTTCAAATCTGATCTCAGATACTTGAACACGCACTAGTTGTATGACTTTGGGTAAGTCACTTAACCCCAATTGCTTTGCCTAACCCCTTCCAAAAAAAAAAAGAATTCTGTTCTATCACCATATTGCTAAGAAGAAATAAGTCTAACATAGTTTATCATCAAGCTGTGTACAAGGTTCCCCTGGTTCTGTTCACCTCACTCTGCATCAGTTCTTGTAAGTCTTTCCAGGTTTTTTTTTCCTGAAATCTGCCTAGTCATTTTTTTTTCTTTTTGGAGGAAAAGGGCAGGGCAAGTGAGTATTTCTTTATTATATAGACATAGTAGTAGTATTGCTATGTCAGTTTCAGAGATGGACATAGTTCCAAATTGTTCTCCAGAAAAGTTGGAGCAGTTTACAACTCCACCAATATTTCATAAGGGTACGTCTTTTCCCATAATCTCTCCAGCATTTGTCATTCTAGCATGAGTGAGTGGTACCTCAGTTATTTTCATTTTCATTTTTCTACTTAACAGTGACATAGAGCATTTTTATATGATCACTGATAGCTTTGATTTTTTTTTTCTGAAAATTGCCTGTTTGTATCCTTTGTAGTTCTAATCCTGAAAATAAAGCATTGGGGCGGCTAGTTGGTGCAGTGAATAGAGCACGGGCCCTGGAGTCAGGAGTACCTGAGTTCAAATCTGGCCTCAGACACTTAACACAAAAAACTAGGCATGTGACCTTGGGCAAGTCACTTAACCCCAACTGCCCTCCAAAAAAAAAAAAAGAAAATAAAGCATTCCATTCATTATAGATGTGTGTGTGTGTGTACACTTTTATATTTTTTATGGGTCAGTGTTATAGCCAAGTTATTGCGAACAACAATTCAGCTTGGAATAATGGTCCAGGCTTATCCAGGATATTTTGAGACATTTTCATATTGGCATATGTATAGTATAGGGATTTGTCACATATTAATAAAAAAAAAACACAGTGAGGGCTTTTTTGTATGCTTGTTTTTGTTATAAATTATTCAAACACCAATAAAAAACAATATTTCCCTAAACAAAGGAAGAAGGGGGGGACTGAATATGAATCCATGAATCTCTCCTATCTACAGGTATTGGCTTGTGTTTTTTTTAATAATTAAATTTAACATGGAATGTAAAATTCATGTATGTCCCCTTCTGTACTTTTTTCTGCCCGCTTCAGTTTATTTTTATACTGATTCATTGAAATTTGTTTTCACTTTTTCCCATAACTTTATTATTACTCTCTAACTCCACATCCCTCAAAAAAAATTTAAAACTTTTTCATCTATAACAAATAATCATAGTCATAGAAAGCAAATCATTGCTTACCCATGTCTAAAAATTCATGTTTTCTTCACTTCTTTTTCATGACTTCTCTCTGGGAAATAGATGTAGAACATACTTCCTCCACTTTCCCACTTCTTTTCAATTATTTTTGTCCATTGTCTTCCCCATTGGCTTGTTAGTTCCTTGAAGATAGGGACTGGCTTTTTTCTTGTATTTGTATTCTCAGCACTTAGGACAGTGCCTGACACATAGGAATTGCTTAATATGTTTACCGTTGACTTAATCTGAAGTATAGTTCATCAGTGGGCTTCTGAAGTCAGGTCATTCATGGTATTGATTAGTCCTAAGAACTTTCACAGTTGTTAACCTTCAGTGTTGAAATTTCTAACTTGTTCTGCTTTTGCTCCCTTCACTCTGAATCAGTTCATAAAAGTCCTCTCAGGTTTCTCTGACTTCATCCCTTTTATAGTTTCTTATGATGCAGTAATATCACATTATTGTCATTTACCGAAATTAATACAGCCATTTTCTAAATCATGGCTACTTCCTAAGTTTCAAATTCTTGACTTAAAATAAAACCTTTTGTTTTTCACTGTTTATAGATATTGGTCTTTTCCTTCTTTTTAAAACCCTTTTTACAGTATAAGTATCAAAATTCTCTAAGTAAGTTTAGTGAATTTTGAGATAGAGTGACAGATTGTTTTACAAAATTGTTGGATGACATCAGATCTCAACAACCAGGATGTCATCCCACAGATTCCAAACAATGGTAACGTTCCCTTGCAGGGTGGAGCATCATAGCCAAACTTAGAGGTGTGAGATGGAATCTCACTTGTTTAAATGTAAATTTGCCAATTTCTCACTAGTATTAGTGATTTGTGACATCTTTTAATATGATTATCATTCATGGAGTAATGACTCTTGTTGTTACATATTTATATCAGATTCCTACTTATCTAGGATATCCTAATTATATCAGAAAAACTGTCTGGGAGGATTTTACCTCTTAACTGCTTATTTTTTTTCTTTAACAATTGAAATTTCATTCATTTTGTTTGTAACAAAAAAATCAATTTTATATAAGCACAATTGTTCATTTTAGCTCCTATGATTGCCTTAATCTGGTCAAGAATTCTCCTCCTATCCATGGTGACATTCCATGTAGCAAATAATGTTATTTTCCATCACCTCAGTTTAAATTTTTTGTAAATATTTATATTTCAAGAGTGTTTCTTGCAAGCAGAACATTGTTGGATTCTGCTTTCTAATCCATTCTGCTCTCCTCCTCAAACATGTGTGTGTGTGTGTGTGTGTGTGTGTGTGTGTGTGTGTGTGTATTAACCAATTCTCATCGACTGTTATGGTTAATTGTGTTTTCCTCCATTTTACGCTTTTTTAATTCTGCTCTCAACAATATCAAAGAAAATTAGCCTTGCTACGCAAAGTGGGGCACTTAATGAGGATCGTACATAAACCACACATTTTTTCTTGTGGATAGCATAATTTTCCTTTTGTAGCATACTTATTTTTTTTCCTTTTTCCTTCTTATCTCTTACCTTTCTATTCTCAGAGAAGCAGGTGGAGAAAGAAGAATCTGATCAATACTAATAATCTAATATTATATTTGTTGATTCTGTTCTCATATGATCATCTCTCCTCACCAAATTCAGGCCCCTAAAGTTTTCTTTATCTGTTTTTAATCTCTCTATTCATTCCTTAAAAAAGAAAAAAAAAAGGAAACTTTAAATGCAGATGCTTATTTCCCTTGTGACCTCCCTCTCCCAATTCTAGTCCAACTTATATCCTTGTCTCCTCTTTCTTTATGTCTTCCTATTTCTCTATGGAACTTAAACTATTTCTCCACCAAACACTAGGTGTATATGAAATTATTTTATTGAGTGCAGGTAATAATGCAATCTTTCCATATTTTTCTCCATGTTTGCATACTCTTTTGCACTTTCTGTATGTGAAATACTAAATTATTTTATTCCCCTTCCCCATTACTCTGATATCTCTTCTGAAGTCTCTTTAGGACTAGGTTTATCATTATCTCTTAGGAGCAAATTTATTATTTATAAATCATTTTTTTAATTATAAAAAAATGTAGCTTCTCCTCCTTCTACCTCCTTCACCCATTTTAAAAAAGGGAAAAAAATCCTGTAATAAATAAATAAAGTGAAACATGACAAATTCCTGTGTTAGTCGTATTCAAAGCATACATCTCAATCAACACTCTAAATCCGTCTCCTCTCAGAAAGTGTGTAGAACATTTAGAAGCACACTTAAACTGCCTGTAAAGAAAATCTTAAAGGGGAAAAATTTACCTTAATGCTTGTCTGTGTGTATTTAATGGATGATTTAAAATCTTAATTTCATTGTAGTCTGAGTTTTCCCATATGTTCTTGGAACCCATCTTTTCTAGTATCAGAGACAGACGGATAGAGGAAGACATCATCAAGTATATTGGAAAAAGATAATTCCAGAAAGCACTTGCTAATTTATTTTTCATTCCTCTCCCTTTGAACCAGTTACTCGCTTAGAATCAGTTAGAGTTCTCAGTTAAGAAATCAAAGAATTGTCAAATGAAAAGATTCTTGTTCTATTCGAGATATATTTTAGGACACTGTCAAGAAGATTGAATTCACCCATAAGGGGAAAATGAGCTGCAAGATGGAATAACTTTGTAATTTGCATAAAGGCACAGCCAGAGAGGAAACCATTTCTAAAATAGACCCTTTCTCCCCTCACCACCAAACTGGACCCAGATTTAAGGAAATAGCCCATTTTTATTATCCATTCTTGGCTTCCGTACCTGCTATAATGGTGGCTGTAAACTCTACACAGCCGAGGCAACTCGGCTGGAGTCTGAGCCAGTAGTCATTATTCTATAATCCCTCTATTTCTTCGAGGCTATGAATTTCTGGTTTCCTTCTCTTCTATTGTTGAGAGAAGCCTGTGTGAGGTCTCAAAGTTGTCTGCTTCTCTGTTAACCCTCCTTTCCTCCCCTACCCTATGCATATACACCAGCCTCCATGTCTCTACCCTCCCAGTGACCTTTTACCTTTTCACAAAGGGCCTGATTTTCACATTTAGAAGCTGTCATCTTCAGCCGAATCCAAACCGGAAGAGAAGTAAATGGAGTAATATAAGAATAAGTGGCATAATTTGCCAGAGATCTTTTCAGTTGTTTCTACTCATTTCCAGAAACTCCCACTTAATGCTTCTGTACCTAGAAGTATCCTCTTATTGTGATATTCTCTTAGGCTGAGGAAACTAGGCACTTTAGAGTGAATTTCCATTTCTTCCCTAAAATGTCATGCCAGTAACTTCTCTGAAAATTTAACATTATCGTTGATGTTTCTTTAAGAAATTGAAATTCCCAATTCATCCCCAAATCAGAGTAATGACATGTAAGACAGTTTCAGGCTTGATGTGAAAGGGGGAAAAGAAGAGTCCCTAACAGCTAATAATACAAATGTGAGATGGCCTGCCTTGTCAGGGGTTGGATTCCTTTCATTAGAGGGTTTTTCATTCACTTCTCTTGAATTCAACAAGTATTTATTAGATACTTACTATGCGCAAGGCACTAAAGGGATAAAAAGATTTTTAAAAAGGGAAACAATTCTTTCTTCAATGATGTTAAGTGCAACTAGGAGATAAACTACCCAAACATTATGCATATAGAACACCACACACACGTAGAGGAGTAGAGATTAGATGGACAGTTACATGGCACAGTGTCGAGGGCTGGGCCTGGAATCAGGAAGACCCATCTTCCTGAGTTCAAACTCTACCTCAGGTAACTATCTGTGTGACACTGAACACATCACTTCATCCTGTTTGCCTCCATTTCCTTACCTGTAAAATAAGCTGGAGAAGGAAATGGGAAACCACTGCAGATTTTTTTCCAAGAAAACCCCAAATGGGTTCATGAAGAGTTGGGCACAACTTAAAAATGATTCAACAACAATGACAAGGAATTGGACACATTGTTTTATTAATATAAAGAACTTAAAATTGAGAAAACTTCTTGGTCCAAAACTTCATTGCAATTTAAAGTCTTAGAGAGTTGCCTTGAGTTATATCTCTCCAATATTTTGGTCTCATAACCTGATTAAACTATTAAAAAACACTAAGCCCGCCACACCCCAAATGGTTTTTGCTAATGGAGAGAAAAAAATTTTCTTTTGTATTAATGACTAATCATCAAATTAATATCCAAGTTTTGTTTTTCCTCCTTTGTTTCTTTATTGAGGCTCAGTTCCTGTGGAAGGTCAGCCTCTGAAGGACATGACTGATTAATATTAGCCCTAAGCCTCATGGAACACGGTCTTACATCTTGGGACAGATCCCACCCAAGGAGGAGATATTACTTCTATTTAGACTGTAAAAAGATTAATAATAATTCAGTCTAGGTGAGTTCTTATCCCTAGGAAATAAGCCCCTGTCCCTGTGCTTCTCCATTAGAGTTCAGGGTGACTCAGTTAATAAAGGAGAAAAACAAAAGCAGTGATCTGGATGGGACTAGATTCCCTTATCCAAAATGCTGGAGGAGGCTGAGTCTTATGATCAAGCCACATTCTTAGACTTCTAGCTCACTTCCTCACTAACTATCCACCAATCAGGATTGATTTCTACTTGTCAGGGGCATTCTGGCATTTAATGTCTCCACTGGGGGGTGGGGTATTGGATTATTGAAACTATTCACCATCAATTTATTATTAGCTAAACTAATTCATAAATTACATAGAAACTGTCTTATTTTTCTTTTCATTTTCCTCATATTCATTCAACAAATATTTATTAAATACCTATGTTCCTAGCATTATGTTAAGTGATGGGGATAAAAATAGAAGCAAAAGATAGTCCCTGCCCAAAAAGAGATTTCAATCTGATGGGGGAGACATGAAAAAATGTAAAAAAAAATATGCAGAATAAATAAGACAGAGGTAAAAGAGTAAATGCCCTGGAATTAGTAGGGGTTGGGGAAGGCTTCCTATATAATGTGAAAATTCAGTTGGCACTTAAAAGAAACCAGGTGGTGGGGGGAGGGAGGGAGTGGGGGGGGGGAAGATGGTGGTGGTGGGGGTGGTGGGGATGATGGGGGTGGTGGGTGGTGGCAGCCAGAGAAAATTCCTGAAGCTGAGAGATGGAGCATCTTATTAGCGCAAGAGCCAGGAGTCCAGTTCCACTGGATATTAGAATGCATGTCAGGGAGGAAATTATAGGAACACGGGAAAGGTAGGAGGGAGTCAATTCATGAAAAGCTTTGAATTCCCAACAGCATTCTGCATTTGTTCAATATTTACTATATTAGAGATTACAATGTTGTGGTATGATTATCAAAATAATTTTGATCTAACAGGCCCTCTTCAAGTGTTTCAAGTGATCTCTAGGTGCTACTTTGAGAACCTCTGATCTCAAGCATTAAGAGACAAAAGGACTTGCCTAGGGATATACTGCCACTATATATCAGAGGTAGAAGTGAACTGCAGGACTTGTTTGGTCCAAGGCCAGCCCCCTATCTGTGAATATCTTGACTTAATGCAATCAAAGAAATATACCTAATATCAGGATTAATGCAAGTCCTTAATATATACATATCATTATGATTGGTGATAAATATAATAGGAAGAAAAATGAAACTATCAAGGAATATCCCATGGAAAAAGCAACTTGAGAAAGCTGATAAATATCTTCAGAAAGGCATTAAGAAGTTTAGATGAATGTTTATCTAGCACATGTATTAGAAAACTCCAATGTGATGCAGCAAAAAAGAAATACACAGAAAAGCAAAGAAAATCAAACTAGAAATTTGAGATCCCATTAATCAGCAAGTGAAATAAAAAATCCAAAGGTAAAGTAGATACAATGACGTAATAGTGTTGTGGTGGGGTCTCTGCCTACCCAAAAACTGCTGTGGCTTCATGACATGTTGTGATGGAACCATCTCAAAGAACTCAGAGTCAGACCACCTCTAATCCAAGTACAGGCATTTATTGAGATTGACACCTCTTATGAAGCAGATTAAGCTCCAAGAGGAACCAGCAATTTCAGAGAAAGCAGATGGAATTTTATAGGGTAAAGATGCAATTACATAACAGAAATCATGAACATTGAAAAAGGCAGAAGGGGTTTGTTAAGGGATTAGGTAATGGAGGAGGGGTCCCTTCTATGGTTTGATGGTTAAACATTCTGGTTCTGCTGCCCTCCAACTGGTTAGCTATTGTAGTCCTTTCTGGTCAAGATAAATAGGTATTGTGGTCCTGTCTTTGGCCAAAAGGATGATGTGACTGGGATTGAATACAAGAACACACTTGTTTCTATGGGAATGGATCTGGGGTCAGTGACTTGGTACAGGCAGTGGCTGGGATCCCATCATGGTATCATGGACATTCTTGTTTTTCTGTGATAACTATGAGTGCAGAGCCAGACCTGTTGTTCCAGTGAGCAGTGAGGTATATGTGAAGAATCTAGGACATTAGGGCGTGGGGGCACTGGGTAGGTACAGTAGGTCTGCTGTTCATTGGAGCCAGGCCTATAATGCAGTTAGAATATTGGGGCTAGGAGGAGCTTTATTAGGATTCTATCCCAGTTCCTCAAACAGCAGGGATCCAAATTCATTTGGAAAAAGGGACGAAGTTCTCGGTTTCTGTAATATCATGAGTGAGCAGCTTCCAAAAAGAATGCTACTGTGAACAGCTTTTAAGATTCTGATTACACAGTATAGTGAACACTCGATTTATTCAAGAACAAATCAAAGGAAAATATTCACCAAAAAAAAATCTTAATATAGTATTTACAACATTACATCTTATCACAGAAAATCACAATATAGCATTCACAACAGCTTAACATTAAAATGGCCACATAGTTTTCCCCAAAGTGGTCACATTATTTAGAACAAAGAACAAAAGAATAATCATCTGGTATCCTTAAGTTGTTTTGCCTCCTTAGTCATTCAGTCATCTCAAAATACAACAGTCAGTCTTCCACTCATGGGGCAATCATAAGTTAATCAGTCATTTATCCAACAATCAGTCACTAAGGATTGTTAATTACTAAATGCAATCATTAGAAAATTACAGAAACCTTCCACCCCTTGGTCTCTAGTAAACTTCAATTTCTTCACAACATTCAATATCCAAGGAGAGGTCTTTTTTCATATTGACTAGGGTAGTCTCTCAGATTCCCTGGATCCCCTTCCATGGACCCAGCTCCTACCTGAATCTACCAAACAGTCACCTAGATTCAGAGGCAGGCAGCTCCCAGGTCCTTGTCCAGTCTTCTAGACAGTTCCTGCTACACACTGAAGTTCACAGGGTTCAGCACATCTCAAAACCTTCACAACTTCTGTTGCTGGGAGATCAAGGATCAACCAAGCAACAAACAAACAAAATCTTAGTGTCTTGGTCATGCTTCTTCAGTCCTCCAGCAGTTTGGCTGGCCCTGGCACCCAAAAAACATCTTGCAGCAGCCACTTCTGCATTCCAGGTAGCATTCTCGGCGGCAACTTCAACCTTCACCAGATTCTGGTCTCGAGAAAACTCCAGCTCAGTTCTCAGTCCAGCAAGTAGCAGCCCAGCTTCCAGATGCTGGGAAAATTCTGCTTCCTCCACCAGGAGCCCACCAGGAAAAAAATACTGACAATGCCTCTCTGGGGCTTTTCTCATATATATATATATATATATATATATATATATATATATATATATATATATATACACACATATACACACACAAACACACAGCATTGCCTTCCTGTTTCAGCAAAACCCTTCCTGTTATGTTAGCAACAGGAGACAGAGTTCACACCCTCTGCCTCTTTCACA
>CM053601.1:10240829-10327239 GCA_028646575.1 Pseudocheirus occidentalis
AGACTTGGGCAGAGCCGCATCTCAAGGCCCATGACCGCAGGCAAATGTCTTCCCTGGGAAGGTTTACTTTCCCAGAGCCAAAGAATCAAGGAGAGCTCAAAAAGGGGGGAGGGGTCCCAGAGCCTACACCTCATCACTACCATGTCCCTTTTCCTCTAAACCAGTGGTTCTCAACCTTCCTAATGCTATGACCTTTTAATAAAGTTCCTCATGTTGTGGTGACCCCCAATCATAAAATGATTTTCGTTGCTACTTCATAACGTAATTTTGCTACTGTTATGAATTGCAATGTAAATATCTGATATGCAGGATGTATTTCCATCATTACAAATTGAACATAACCCACAGGTTGAGAACCCCTGTGTCTAAACCAAAGGACCATCTCTCATGGATTTGTATCACATTAATAGAATTCATGAAAAATATACATGGAGCATAGAGAAATATCTTACACCATATACCAAAATAAAGTCAAAATGGATTCATGATTTAGATGTAAAGGCAGATACTACAAGCAATCTAGGAGAGTAAGGAATGGCTTACCTGTCAGACTTATGGAAAAGGGAAGAATTTATGACCAAAGACAGAGAGCATTATGAAATGCAAAAAGGATAATTCTGATTACATTACATTGAAAAGTTTTGTACAAACAAAGCCAATGTAACCAAGGAAGGTTAGGAGGGAAACAAAATTTGGAAACAACTTTTATAAACAGAGTCTCTGATAAAGGTCTCATTTCTAAAACATACAGAGAACTGAGTCAAATTTATAAAAATACAAGTCATTCCCCAATTGATGGTCGAAGGACATGAACAGACAGTTTTCAGAGGAAGAAATTAAAGATATCTATAATCACATGAAAAAATTTTCTAAGTCAGTATTGGTTAGAGAAATGCAAATCAAAACAACTCTAAGAAACCACATCTCACTGGTCAGATTAACTAACATAGCAAAACAGGAAAATGACAAATACTAGGGAAGATGTGGGGAAATTGGAACACTAATGTATGAGGAGTTGTGAACTGATCCAACAATTCTGGAGAGCAATTTGAAGCTATACCCAAATAAAAATGTGTGTACCCTCTGACCCAGCAATACCACTTCAAGAGATATATCCCAAAGTGATCAAACAAGTGGGTAAAGGACCCAAGTGTACAAAGATATTTATAGCAGCTCTCTTTGTGGTGTCACAGAATTGGAAATCAAGAGGATGCCCTTCTATCAGGGAATAGCTAAACAAGTTGTGGTATATGAATGTAATGGAATGCTATTGTGCTATAGGAAATGAGCAGCAAATGGACTTCACTATTGTGAAGATAGACTTATGAAAACTGAATCTGAGTAAGGGAAGCAGAATCAGGAGAACATTGTACACAATTACAGACACATCATATTTGTGATGACTAACTTTGATAGAATGGGCTCACTTCAGCAATGCAAGTTTATAAGACAGCTCCAAAAGATTCATGGTGGAAGGAGATACCCACATCCAGAAAAGAATGATGGAGTTTGGATGCAAACTGAAGCAAACTACCTGCTCTGTATCTCTCTTTTTCATTTTGTTTTGCTTCTTTTTTCTTATTGCTCATTCCATTGGTTATAATTCTTCTTTACAATCTGACTAGTGTTTAATGTGAAGGTATTTGTAGAATCTATATTGGATTGTAGGCCGCCACTGGGGGAAGGGGGGAAAGGAGGAGGGGAAGAAAATTCGGAACTCAAAAGCTTGTAGAACTGAATGTTGTAAACTACAAGTTAATTAATTAGTTAATTAATTAGTTAATAGAAACTGATCATGCAATTAAAAAAATAAAAGTACTTTTACAAGAAAATATACATGGACTAATAAAGTTCTTTTTAACATTCATTGTTCTTAAACAGAAACTCACCAGATAATATTATATTTTCTCGATACCCAGAGTTCTCAAAAAAAACTTGTAGCTTTAATTCCCTTTTGCCCCATCAGTGTATCATGACCCAATGGTGTTATCGGCATGCTTCGTGACCAATTATTTTCCACTACTACAAAGTTCTTCCCCAGTCCTACCCGCCCCCCCCCATACAGGTTTTGTTCTCCAAATTGGTCTCATCTAAAAACTCCAACCACAGAACAGAATTCTGAAAACTGTCTACCCTATGTTTATATGATTCTGGTTACTTCCCTTGCAAGCCTTTCTTTTAAGATGAGCAAAAGTACTTAGCTAAATAGGAGTTGATGATAGGGCTATGGACACAGATTAGTTTGAAAGCAGATATGGAGTCTATGTTACTTTTGACTACTCTTCCCATATTTCTGGAAAGAACAATACATATGACTTTTACAGATATCAAAACTTTTACAGATAGCAGGGAGCTTTGCTAAGTACAACCAGGAGTCAATAAGAAATTAAGTAGAGATTGTCGGAGAATCTTGGAAGTGAATTCTTTTGACAAATCATGGGTGACCCTTAACATCTGTGTAAACACACAATCTTGAATTGTATCTGACTATTGGACATCTCTAACCTATATTTCTCATAAACATCTTTTTTATCTTCCCTTTTTTTGGTCTACTTTTATTTTCCAACATTCATTTCCAAGAGGATTTGAGTTACAAATTTTCTCCCCATCATTCCCCTACCCCCCACAACAAAATAGTGATCCTACTGAATACTCCTTTCCCCAGTCTCCTCTCTCTTATATTCTCCCCCATTCTCCTTCTGATTTTCTAGTAGGGGAAGATGGATTTCTATACCCCAGTGTCTGTATATCTTATTTCCCAGTTACATATAAAAAAAATCATAATATATATTTTTTAACATTTGATTTTAAAACATTGATTTCCAGATTCTTCTCTTTTTTCCCCTAGCACCCACTCCTCCTGGGAAGATAAGCAATTCAATATAGGTCATACATGTAGTTATGCAAAACATTTCCACAGTAGATATATTGTGAAAGACTGACTGTATTACACTTCATCCTATCCCTCCCTTCCTAACAGAGTTCCTGACTGACCTTTTATTTGATCTTTGGGGTTTAAGGGTTGAGGAGTCTGGATACCACCACAGTTGCTGGTGATTCACTTACCTGAAGTCTGCTCTGGCAGCGAATGGTTGGGACCGTCCTGAGGCAAAAACTTCAAGGGACTGTGTTCTGCCCCGAGTGCACTGTGATGGACCCGTCCTGTAGGCCTGCTAGGCTAGCTTCATTGGGAGATTTGTTTGAGCTCAAGGAATTTTCTGCTTCTATGCCACCATCTTGGCTCTTCATTGCCTCCCAACCCCCACCAACATCTTAATCTCAACACGTCCCAACTGAACTCATATTTTCTTTCTCTTTGTGAAATTCAGTTACTGTTGAAGGCACCACCATTTTGCCACTCACCTAAGTTTACACCCTCAGCATTATTCTAGATTCCACATTCTTTCTCCTTATCTACCCCCACCCCACCCCCAACTAATCTGTTGTCAATGTCTGTTGATTTTACCTTCCTAACATCTAAAAAATATGCCACCTAATTTCCTCTGGCACTATTATCACCCTGGGGCAGATTCTCACCCTCTTATGACTGGACTGTTGTAATAGCCTGCTCTTTGGTTTATCAGCTTCAGAAATTTTCACACTCCTATCTTCCACACAGCTATCAAAATGATATTCTAAAAGCATACCTTTGACTCTGTCTCTGTCACATACATACCTCTCCCTTTCTCTCTGTTGAGGTGTAGGCTCTGGGACCCCCCTTGAGCTCCTTGAATCTTTGAGGTACAGGCTCTGGGAAAGTAAACCTTCCCAGGGAAGACATTTGCCTGAGGTCATGGGCCTTAAGTTGTGGCTCTGCCCAAGTCTTTAGCCCTCCTTTGTTCCAATAGTTTCCCACCCTTAATGTTCCTGTTCCCACCCTTGAACTGGCCTGGCCCACCATTGTCTATGGTCTCCAGGTAGCTTCCAGCAACTTCCCACACTTAACCACTCATTATTGGAGTCTGATCTCATCTTGACTCCTGAAGACTCTCCCTGCTGGAGTCTGACCTCATCTGACTCTTCCTGAAGACCTTCCCCAATCTCCTCTGGACCATCCCTAGATTCCTCCCACAACCTTTCTGTACATAGAACCCCATCTTCCCTCCATGTGGTGTGAGAGTGCCATAGAATAGACTTGCTCTGTAAGAGTCTACCCCATATCTTTCAGTAAACTTTACTTTTTCTTTGGCTGAGAAGACTTGAGTGGAATTTTCAGCAGGACCTGGCATGTTGGCATTTTGGGGTCTCAGGCAACCCTAACCCTCTTTGGGGACCTCCTCTGTCTCTCTCCCTTTCTCCTTACTTATTCGGAGAGACAAAGTCCTAGGTGTGATTTATTAGTTAATAAACAATAACCAAGGAATTGAGGTCACTGGTCTCACTTACAAAAGACACTGAGGGTCACAGAGCCCTTTAAATTCAAGTGTGTCTTCCTTCTGATTGATCATTGATGCTTTTCCCGACCATGAAAGGCACCTTTGTTTGGTAGGGGGGGCTGGCTTTCAGGTGTGGCTGATTAGGACTTTAACACTCAGGGAAATGCCAATTCCTCCATGTGAGATGGCTACCTACAGCAGTCTTGACTCAATCAGATTTCCACTGGCTTGTTTTCCCCTTTGTAGAACCAGGTCACCTCAAACTTTGATAAAGGAAAAGCAATGGTGAAAGAAACATGCACTGGGGTTACTTTAATTCAGACGGGCTCTGGTTTATGGGATAAACCCCCAACCAAAATAGTTAAAGAGCAGATGCCTTGGGCAATGGGAGTGACTACTTTACTCAATTAGACTCAGTAAAGAGTGGTTAAGGTTGGGAAGTTGCTGGAGGCTACCTGGAAACCATAGACAACGGTGGGCCAGGCCAGTTCAAGGGTGGGAACAGGAACATTAAGGGTAGGAAACTATTGGAACAAAGGAGGGCTAAAAACTTGGGCAGAGCCACAACTTAAGGCCCAAGACCTCAGGCAAAGGTCTTCCCCCAGAAGGTTTACTTTTCCAGAGCCTAGACCTCAGACTCAAAGAGCTCAAGGTGAAGAAGTGCCCAAAGAGGGTTAGGGTTGCCTGTGAGCCCAAAATACCAACATGCTGGGTCCTGCTGAAAGAATTCCACTCAAGTCTTCTTAGCCAAAGAAAAAGTAAAGTTTATTGAAAGATATGGGATAGACTTTTACAGAGTAAGTGTCTGCTAAGCTATCCTAAGGCGCTCTCACCTAAACCAAGTCTCTGCTAGGGCATTCTATGGTTCTCTCACACCGGATGTCTCTGCCAAGCCATTCCAGGCGCTCTCACAGACTATGGAGGGAAGATGGGGTCTTATATACAGAGGAGTCTAGGGGTGGCTCAGAGGAGGAGCCAATGAGGTCTGACTCCAGTAATGAGTTAGGAACTTCAGGTGGAGTTAATGACAATCAGACTCCAGCACTTCAGGTGAAGTTAATGACAGTCAGACTCCTAGATGTTTCCCAGGGTATGCACATCAAAGATTCAAGGAAAGCTCAAAAGGGGGGGAGGTCCCAGAATCTACACCTCATCAGTTCCACTATGGATGGTGTGGTGGTGACTGATGGAGCACCCCATTTTTTTTCCCTTTCCTTCCCCTTCCTTCTTTCTTTCCTTCCCTCCTTCCTTCCCTCTGTCCCTCCCTTCCTCCTTCCTCCTTCCCTCTCCCCCCCTTTCTCTTTTTCTACCCCCCCCCCCACTTTTGCAGGCTTTATTGGAGGGGGGGCCAGATAGGACGGCGGTTGCTTTCCTTTTCTCAGACTTGGGTGGGAAAGGAGTGGCCAGAAGCTCCGGCTTCACCCGTATAGGAAGTCGGCATGGATGTTGGAGGCGATCTCGGCCTCGCACTTGTCCCAGTTCTTGTTGTAAAGCAGCTCCTCATGGGTCTCTGTGGAGAATTCAAAGTTGGGGCCCTTCACGATGGAGTCCACGGGGCTAACGGGTTGTCCTGCACTGGCTGTCTGCCCTGGCCTTGGCTCCATGGTGATGGCCTGGGCTAGGCACACGGCCTCACAGAGCTTGCAAGCCATACATCGATCCTCTCCAGAAGGGTAGCACCTCAAGGTGAGCTACCTGGGGAAGCGCGGTTCCAATAGCCCTTCTCAAAGAGATAGGTGATGGTAGCGGGTTCCTGGAACAGGTAACTCGGAGTCATCGCAAAGCCTTGTAAGGGCTCAGTTCACAGTCCACAGCAGAGTCTGGGCTGCTCAGTCAGTCATAGACTTCATGTACAGGGTGGCCTCCTTCACGTTCACATAAAGATATAAGGAGGCAGAGGAGGGACTGCCCTGTAGACCTCTGGCCTTGCAAGGTCCTGTGCTCACTACCCGAGAAACCAAGCGCAGCAGAACCCTGTTAGGGATGCTCACCCATTCATTCAATTGGTTCTTCATTTCCTAGCTCATCTATACATCCACTAATTCATTTGTTCATTGATTCCTTTCCCCCTTCTCCCCTCCCCCCAGAGCTGGAGGGCCTGAGCTACAGGACACTGGACCACGGGGAGGACTCCAGACCCTATGAAGGGGGGGCTGGCAGAGACAGGCAGGAGGGGCGGGAGAGTGGGGAAGAGGGGGGGATGAACGTGGCTCCGCTTGTGACCTTGGATTGGGCCCTTCCAGGTCCCTGGAACCCAGCCTCCTTCCCCAGGGTTAGAGGCAGGAGGAGGGGCCGGAAGGCCTAAGGACACATCTTGGTGTTAATTGTTAGGCCAAAATTAGCACAAGCAGCTTGGAATTGATCCATACTTTGTTGCATCTCAGCTTCAGAGGCAGCATTAAGTGCACTGTCACTTACAAACAAAATCAAGCACTCCCTCCACCTTGGGATTGGCTTGTAGCCTTTTCAAGTTGAAGAATTTAAGCATCAGATGACCTTGATGCTGTGTTCATCCTCACTGCAAGTATTTGACAACGGCTGAAAACATCATACTTAAAGAGTGTGGGAGCAAGCATACAGCCTTGTTTCACTCCATTGGTGACTGGGAAGGCAGGAGAGCATTGTCTATTATCTAGAACCTGGGCAAGCATGCCATAGTGGAATTGACATACAATGTTGATGAACTTCTCCAGGCAACCAAATTTTGACATAATTTTCTATAAGCCCTCACAACTAACAGAATCAAAGGCCTTGGTTAGATCTACAAATGTTGTATACAGACCTCTGTTCTCCTCCTGGCATTTCTCTTAGAGTTATTGGGCAGCAAACACCATATGGATTGTTCCCCAGTCCTTTATGAAGCCACACTGTCTCTTAGGTAGATGATCATCTTCCAGGTGAAGGATCAGGATATTAAGGAGGACTCTGGCAAGGAGCCTGCCAGCAATGACAAAGACAGATGCTCTGTGATTGGCACAGGACAATACACTTCCTTTATCTTTATAAAGATGGACAGTGGAGGTGTCCTTGAACTCCTGGGGAATAACCTCCTCTTGAAAAATTTCAGTCAGTTTTTGTATGAGCAATGGACTCCCCACTTTGTCAAACTCAGCTGGAATCGAATGAGCACCAGATTAAGAATCAGCTTTCAGAGATTTGTCGTACAGCACTGCATTTGCTCATCTGGGTCAGAATACTCTCAAACACCAAGTCTGTCTGTCTTGATGAAAATGATGGGGATATTCAGAACCTGATGAATGAAAAACCTGAACTCCACAGGGTTTGCCGTCAGAACAGTTCATTCATTTCTAAAAGGCAGCATTTAATTCCATCAAAAGTAAAGTACAAGCAAAGCTTAGAGATGCAGAATTCTTGGCTCAGTAAGAAGGCAGACGAAATTCAGTTTTATGCTAATAGGAATAATCCAAAGCATTTTATGATACCCTGAAAGTTATTTATGGGTCAAAGATGTATGGTGCATCTCAACTACTCAGCAGTGACAGAGCCACGTTGATTAGTGATAAGGATGTGATCCTAGAGAGATGTGATGAACACTTCCATAGTGTTTCCAACAGATCATCATCAATCAAGGCTGAGGCCATTGATCATTTACCTCAGATTGAAGTCAACTCTCCCTAGCTGAAACTCTAATTGAAGAAGAGGTTTTGAATGACATTAGGCCCCTTTCCTGTAGCCAAGCACCTGGTGCTGATTCTAATAGCCTAGAGTGGGCCATGAGCCATTCTGAAAGGAATATGAAGTAGACTAATTAGGTGATCTAAGTGAGATTAAGGAGTGAGCAGTATGTAAGTTCTCTTTTATGGGCCAAGTGAAAGGAATGTCAAGTACACTAATGAGGTGAACTCAGTGAGCTGGGGGGAGGGGTCAAGTACATTGGCTGGAGCTGACAGTGATCTGGATTGCTGAAATTTACAGGAAAATTCAGGGACTGGGTTGCTTTCAAAGACATAGTCTTTTCCTTTTAGGGGTCCATGTCTCATCACCCATCAGCACCAGGTAAAAATCTCACCTTCCGAAAGAAGCCTTTCGTAACCTCTCCTCTCTCACCCTTCATGCTAGAGCCTTACCTCTATTGACTATCTCCATTATATATCCTTAGCATAGGACTTGGATGTCTCTGAAGGAGACAGTGAGGCTGAGGACTTTGAATTGCTCGGCCTCCCTAAAATCCAGTTATTGTGCAAGTCAAGACATCAACTCTCCAGATGGACTTTTTTCATCTTCAAGAACAAATAAGGAACAACTAGTGAATGGGATGTGGCCCATAGTCACTTAATAAATGTTTAACTGATGGACCGGACTGATCGCTTCCCACTCATTGGTTCTTAAACAGGACTGTCTTGCAGACACTGAAATATAAGAGAAGTGATGAGGTGTGATGTCACCAAAAGGTTGAGGTGCAAGTTATGTGTGTCATGATTTCCTCTCGAAAGAATTCACTCAGGTTTTTATTCTTTTCTTTTTGGAGGGCAGTTGGGGTTAAGTGACTTGCCCAAGGTCACACAGCTAGTTTTTGTGTTAAGTGTCGAGGCCGGATTTGAACTCAGGTCCTCCTGACTCCAGGGCCAGTGCTCTATTCACTGCGCCACCTAGCCGCCCCTCAGGTTTTTATTCTTGATAACTCACTGAGCAGTATTCTCCATAAGGGACGGTCACAGCCCTTTAAAGGAGATAGCTCCTAAAAGGGAAACACTAAGGGAGACATCTTCTTCAGGGAGACTGCCCCCTAGCCCGGAGAAGCTAGGAATACTTGTAGAGGAAAATATGTCATGGGTGAGGAGAAGAGGTAATAAGGGATAGAAAGGTAAGATAATCAGGGATGTGTAGGCAGGGGACCATGGCTCAGAGATTTTGGATATCTATGTATGATCGTACCTTTGTTCAGCCCATTTGTAGGGGCCAAGGGTCTCATTGTTTCATTGACCAGTCTATTTGAAACATCATTATCTGCAGAGGGGTTTCACCTAATTTCATCACCTCTCCTCTCAAGAAGTATGTACCCAAATTCATTTGTAAAAGGATTCACACATTCCTCATCAAAAGGACTAGAGAAACACATTCCAGATATAGATAATATGAGCACTGGGAACCCATAAAGAGAGGAAAGGGAGGGATGGCTTAAGAATGTGAGTACTCCAATTTGACCAAAGCATATACTACACATAAAGGATTAATGGAGTAAAATGCCATCATTATAATTTGGTACGAGATTTTAGAAAACTTCGAATGCCAAACTCAAGAAGTTGGACTTTATGAGAAATAAAGATTAAGTAATGGATTTGAGCAGGGAAGTACAGTAATATGATGGTTGGTTGGTTGTTGTCCTTCCTTCTTGAAAAGGGTCAAAATGCTATCACTATGTTTGGTCAAGGTACTGTGTGACTGATCAGATCAATATGAGGTGGGAAAGTTTTCCAACAGAATGGGCATGCGTAGTCCACAAACATTTGGAGTGAAGATTTCTCTAAATTCACACATCTCACATTTCTTTGGAGCTACTGCAGTGCTCTTTCACTCATAGGACACAGCACCTTCTTTGAAAATGACATGCCATACCGGGCAGTACTGTGCCAGTGTCTCCCATGTCACAAAATCAATGCCCAAGTTCTTCAGAGACCTTGAGAGGGTCGTTGCATTGCTTCTTCTGCCACCACCTGGGCACATACCTTGTGAGAGTCCTTCAAAAAATAATCTTTTAGGCAAATGTGCCTTTGGCTTTTGAAGAACATGGCTAGTCAGAGTTTCTTTCTTTACAATAGAGCTTGGATGTTTGACAATTCAGTACAAGAAGGGACCTCACCTTATCTTGCCAGATGATCTTCAACATGTTTCTAAGACAATCTGATCAAATGAGAGAACTTTGGAAAACCTTAGGATTTAGAGCAATGATTCTCAGCCTTCCTAATGCCAAGACCTTTTAATACTTGTATGTGGGAGTATTCACATGTGGGTGGACCCACCTGGAGTTGGATAGAGGAGCAATATCTCAGTTCCTAAGACCATTGGTAATATGTCCTTTCCTATGTTATTAGGTGACCCCTGTAACCCCTGTGAAAGGGTCATTAGACCCCCAAAGGGGTCATGACCCACAGGTTGAGAACTGCTGAGTGGTTTTTGTCTACAATGTTGGGGGGAAATTCATTTTTTGCTAACTTCTTTCAGAAAAAATATTACAGTGCATAGTCAGTAGCTAATAAAATATAAAAATCATGGAAAATCAAAGGCTGTGACAAGAAAAGGTAAAGGCTTACTGCCACTTCTGCTTCTGTTTTGTATTTTCTAGTAAGCAGTTTCTAAATGACTACAGCTGGAAAACAAGAATCTTGCTGCATGGTGGGAATTTCATAGGCCAGGCTGAATTGCAATTTAACAGAGGAGTCTTAAACTAAGCATTTGTTTTATTCAAAAGAAAAGTAGAAACTTGATTTCATTTTTTTCTAACTTCAAAAACAGCAACAACAAAAAAGTAAATAGTCAAAATATCATAGCTTCCAGAGAGCTCTGTCTCTCTAGGTTAATGATACCCCACTAATGAGACAAGTCAAAGCTATAGCCTAGAGAAGTCTTACTCGATTCTCACTTCATCTTCAGATATCTAATTGGTCTATTTCATGAGCTTTCACTTAGACTTCGAATAAGAAACAAGAGGAGTCACTTGCCATTGTTTCCCTCAGTTTCCTCATCTGTAAAATGAACTGAAAAAGGAAATGGCAAACCACTCCTGTATCTTTGATGAGAAATCCCCAGATGAGGTCATGAAGAGTTTGAAATGATTGAACAATAACAAAGCAGCATAATGGACTCGGAGTGAAGAAGACTTGAGTTTGAATCCTTGCTCAAAAACTTATTAGCTCTATGATATTCAGCAACATATTTAAAGTCTGTCAGTTTAACTTTACTCATCTGTAAAATGGGAATAATAATAGCACCTAACTCACAAGGTTTTAAGGTTACTTAACATAACAAAGATGTAATTTTTCTCTTTTTATAATAAGCACCAAAGGACATAATTATATTATGAAAAGAGAATTATATATTATTTGCACATCCCTCTTCTCTCAAAATTTAGAACAGTCTAGATTTATTATAAAAAGTAAAAGATTATATATTTGTCATGCTAAGTAATATTAAATGCAGCTGCTTTTTGGAGATGAATTCCTTAAGACACAAAGAAGTGTTCAGATTCTAGCTGCAAGGACTCCTGGGGAATATAGTTTCAAAGAAAGTATTATTTATTTCTGCCCTGGGGAACACTGCATTCTCAGGAGTAGTGAGTAGAGACAGCACCAAGTTTCTTTATTGAATTAAAGGTTAGAGACAATGCTTTAGAATGGGGAAAAAGAGCCCCCAGAGGGAGATTCTGAACTCAGGATCCCACTGGAATTCAAGAGGAAAAGGATTTAGCATTTACTGATGTGAACTGAGATACTAAGAAGAATAAAACCTAGGAATTCCATGTGCCCATTAGGCTGCTGTCCAACCCGAAAGGGGCTGATTACTTTTTCCCCTGGCCAAAGTGACACAGGTGAAGGTTGTGAAGAAGGTCTAACTGATCTACAGGGGTGTCCCAATTTTCCACCCAAGAGAATGAGTACTAACCAGACTATGAAGTAAAGTCTCCCACTCCTTCATTTGCCTGAGTGGGGCAGAAATTGACTTCAAACCTATTCTGTTCTATCAAGTGACCTTTTGTAAGTTTCTGTATAAGATCATTTGCATTTTTGCAAGATATTTACAATCTAAATTCTCCTAACTGCTTTTCTGAAATACATGTTTACATTAGTTAATAAAATAGCTCAGAAAGAGATACTGGAAATGTTTTGTGAAATACGGAACCAAAAACAGGACAGAGATTTAAATAATAGTGCTACAACATTCTCCTTTCTGAGGAGGCCTATGTGGCATAGTCAATAGAGGGCTGGACCTGAAGTCCGGAAGATCTGGGTTTAAATCCAGTCTCATTTGTGTCCCACAGACACCCTCTGCCTCGGTTTCCTCAAATGTAAAATGATATTAATAATAGTACCTGCATCCCATGGCTATTGTGAGGATCAAGTGAGATGATAATTGCAAGTGTTTAGCACAGTGCCAGGCACAGAGGAAGCCCTTATGTAAGTGGTCGCTTTATTATTGTTATTATTATTAATTACTATTATTACTGAAAGAAATTTAGGGTAATTTTTTTTTACCCCAAACCAAGGTAAAAGTACAACCAGGACTTTTTTAGCCTCCAGTCTGAAGCAAGTCAATGACTACTGCTGTTTGATGATGGAGGCCAAGTGTATTTGAGGCATCATATCTTCCCTATGGTTTTCTCACAAAACATGCTGTAACGCCATGCATGAGCAGCTTCCCAAAACAATGCTACTGTGAACAGCTTTTAAAGTTCTGATTACACAGCACAATGACTGCTCCATTTATTCTATAACAAATCAAGGCAAACATTCACAATAAATCACAACATAATATTCACAGCATTATATCTTATCACGGACAATCACTATATAGCGTCCACAACAGCTTAACATTAAAATGGCCACATAGTTTTCACCAAAGTGGTCACAGTATTTAAAACAAAAAACATAAGAATAATCACCTGGTATCCCTAAGGAGGTTTGCCTCCTTACTCAGTCATTCAGTCATCTCAAAATACAATGGTCAGTCTTCCACCCATGGGGCAATCATAGATTAACTTAATCAGTCACTTATCCAGGAATCAGTCACTAAGTATCATTACTCACTAAACACAATCATTAGAAAATACATAAACCTTCTACCCCTTGGTTTCTGGTAAACTTCAATTTCATCATAGCATTCAATATCCAAGGAGAGGCCTTTTCTTCATCTTGACTAGGGGTGGTCTCTCTGATTTCCTGGATCCCCTTCCATGGTCCCAGCTCCTACCTGAATCCACCACACAGTCACCTGGATTCAGATGAAGACAGCTCCCAGATTCTTGTCCAGTCCTCCAGGCAGTTCCTGCTACACAGGGAAGTCCACAGGATCCAGCATGCCTCAAAACCTTCACAATTCCTGTTGCCAGGAACTCAAGGATCAACCAAGTCACACACAAAGAAAGTCATGCTTCTTCCTTCCTCCAGCAGTTTGGCTGGCCCTAGGACCCAGAAGAAATCTCAGCCTTCCAGGCAGTCTTCTCCACAACAACTTCAGCCTTCACCAAATTTTGGTCTCAAGAAAACTCCAACTCAGTTCTCAGTTCAGCAAGTAGCAACCCAGCTTCCAGATGATGGGAAAATTCTGCTTCTCCACCACCAGCCCACCAGGGGAAAAAAAAACTTCTTATTCCGACTGTCTCTCTCTGGGTCTCTTCTTATATACATACAAAGCACCTGCTTTCTGTTACAACCAAACCCTTCCTGTTATGTAAGTAACAGGAGACAGAGTTCACACCCTCTGCCTCTTAGCCACCAAGGTTTGATTACTTACTAAGATCTAAGTAACTGCTTACTTGACTTAACATAAAGGGGTTTTCAAATTTAAATTGATTACCATTACACATCTTCAGAGGAAAATCCCTCCTTATGAGTGAGGTGAGGGAAGTGACTAGGAAATATTCATTTGTGTTGTTATTTTTTTTAATCAACTTCTGTGTTTATTTTTAGTTTACATCATTCATTTCCAAAAGATTTTGAGTTACAACTTTTCTCCTCCTTTTTTCCCTACCCACCACCCCAAAACAGTGATTCCACTGCATACCCCCTACTCCAATCTGCTCTCTCTTGTATCCTCCCCCATACCCCCTCCAACTTTCTGGTAGGGTAAGATGGATCTCCATACCCTGGTGCCTATATATCTTATTTCCCAGTTGCATGTAAAAAAAACAATAAATATAATAATAATTTTTTAAACATTTGATTTTAAAACTTTAAATTACAGATTCTTTCCCTTCCTCCCTTGTCTCTGATCCTTACTGGAGAGATAAGCAATTCAATATAAGTTGTACATGTATAGTTATGCAAAACACTTACATAGTGGATATATTGTGAAATATTGACTATGTTTTCTTCCATCTACCCGCCCACACACACACACACTTGTTCTGTTCTCTACTTTGTCCCTGTCCCTTTACAAAAGTGTGTACTTCTAACTACCCTCCTCCCCCAACCTGCCCTCCCCTCCATCATCTCCCCTCTCATCCCTTTCCCCCTACTCTCCTGTAGGGCAAGTTACCCAATTTAGTGTGTATGTCATTCCCTCCCTAAGCTGAATTCAATGGGAGTAAGATTCACCAGTTCCCTTTTGCCTTCTTGTTCTTCCCCTCCATTGTAATAGCTATCCCTTGCCTCTTCTATATGAGATAATTTACCCCATTCTGTCTCTCCCCATGTCCTGTCATATTCCTCTCTTACCTCTCAATTTCACCTTTTACATATCATCCCTTCCTATTCAATTGATCCTGTACCCTGTTTCTATGTATACTTGTACACATACACACACACACACACATACACACACACACACACATAAAATCAGTATGAGGATAGTTGAAGGGAATATATTATATGCATGTTTATATTCTCTTCAACTATCCTCATACTGAGAAAAGTTTCATAACTTACAATTATCATTTTCCATGTAGGCATGTGCTATGAACTATTTAGTTCAACTTTGATAAGTTTCTTATGATTTCTTTTCCATTTATCTTCTCATGCTTCTCTTGCTTCCTGCATCTGAATGTCAAATTTTCTGTTCAGTTCTGTTATTTTTCATCAAGAATGCTTGAAAGTCCCTCACCTCATTGTATGATCATATTTTCCCCTGAAACATTACACTTAGTTTTGCTAGGTAAGTGATTCTTGGTTTTAATCCTAGCTCCTTTGATCTCTGCATTATCATATTCCAAGCCCTTCTATCCTTTAGTATAGAAGCTGCTAGATGCTATTTTATCCTGATTGTGTTTCCACAATATTCAAATTGTTTCTTCTTGGTTGCTTGTAATATTTTCTCCTTGATCTGGGAACTCTGAAACCTGGCTGTAATATTTCTAGGAGTTTTCTTTTTGGGATCTTTTTCAAGAGGTTATCTGTGAATTCTTTCAATTTCTATTTTGCCCTTTGGTTCTAAAATATCAGGGCAATTTTCCTTGAGAATTTCTTGAAGGATGATTTCTAGGTTATTTTTTGTTCATGTCTTTCAAATAGTCCAATAATTTTTAAATCATCTCTCCTGGATCTATTTTTCAGGTCAGTGGATTTTTCAATAAGATATTTTGCATTGCCTTCCATTTTTTTTCATTTGTTTGGATCTGTTCAATAGTATCTTGAGTTTTCATAAAGTCATTGGCTTCCATTTGCTCCAATCTAATTCTGAAGGAATTATTCTCTTCAGTGAGTTTTTGAAATTCTTTTTTCCATCTGGCAAATTCAGCTTTTTAAGGTATTCTCCTCATAAGGGGGCCTCTTTTGCCATTTGAGTTAATTTATTTTTTAAAAGTGTTATTTTCTTCAGTCAGATTGTTGACTCTCTTTTCATGATTTTCTTGCATCATTCCCATTTCTCTTCCCATTTTTTCCTCCCCTTCTCTTATTTGGTTTTAAAAATCCTTTTTGAACTCCTCCATGCCCTTTAACCAGTTTATATTTTTCTTGGAAGCTTTTGGTGCAGGAGTTCTGACTGTGTTATCTTCCACTCATTCCATGCTTTGATACTTTTTATGCCATAACAAGGTATCTAAAGTTGGATGGCTGTGCTTGCTTTGCGTCCTTTTCTTGCTCATGTTGCCATTCAGTTACTTGACTTTTGAGCTCTTTGTCACAGTAGAACTCTGCTTCCAGAGAGGAGAGCTTTATCCAAAATTGCTGGGGTTTTTGCAGCTGCCCAAGCTATTAGCAGGGCACTCTCTCTATATGCCCCACCAGCTTTGTCTCACTGGTAACATACCTCATAATTACCAGCTAAGAGCATGATCCAGATCAAGGCAGATTAAGGCAAGAGTGCTTACCCTCTGAATTTTCTCTTGGCCCCCCCTATGATCTGCAAGCAGGGAATTCTGAAATAGCCTCATGGAGGCGGCTGCAGGGCCACTGAACCTCTGCCACTTCTTGCTCCTGGGGCAGATGCCAAACCGCAGTAACTCCTTGCCCTAATTTAGCAGAGTTGCACTGACCTTTTACTTTGTCTTAGGCATTTATGTGTTGATAATTCTGGAAACCACCATAGTGGCCCAAAGGCCCTCCAGCCATAGCTGGCCCAAGCTACCCCAGGGTTGAAACCTTGGGCATATGAGGGGCTGGGCTTGGCTTTCAGCATGCAGAGATTAACCCTTCCTGTCTGCCTACCAGGGTGCCTTCAGCAGGAGATTTGTTTCTCTGTGTCACTTTGTGGATTCTGTAGCTCTACAATGTTTTTTAGAGTCATATTTTATATGTATTTGAAGTGGTTATGGGGGAAGCCATGGAGTTTTCCTGCTTCTATGCCACCATCTTGACCTGTGTTCAGTCATTTTCACTTAGACATTTACTGCCTATGTGACCTTGGGCACATCACTTAAACTCAGCCTCAGTTTCCACATCTGTAAAGGAGGAATATAACACCTATTTCATAATGTGAGCATAAAATGAGATATGTGTAAAGTATTTTTAAAATGGCAAAGTGTAAAGTGATAAATTTATACAAATTTTATAAAAAATATTATTATATTTCATCTTAGAAGCCTTGTGTGGCCTCTGGATTACCTGGCAAGGTCAGTTGTATAAAGTGAAGAAAACAGAAGAACATTCTATTCCTTTGATGCCCTGGGGCAGGAGATCCAAGTAATGACAGCCATCACTTTATTTTTTCTCCTGAGGCAAGAGTTAAGTTTATCTCCCTGGCCCCAGGTTCCTCATTAAACAATCTAGCTGTCTTCATTTAACAAAGTTTGATAAAAAGAGTGGGTCTGAAAATTCTCTTGAAATTGAAGTAGGGACTAACAGCTGGGTCTTTAAAGCTGGATCTCTAAAGGAAATGAATACAAAAGAGTCATGTACCTTGCCTTGCAGACAAATGGGAATAGAGAAAAGGGGAACTCTGAATCTCTCCAAATCATTAGTTATTATTCTTATGTGAAGCAAAAAATATGAATAATTCCAACAATACAAGTGATGAAACATCCAGAATGTCAGTCAACTTTAGCTTTCCTTCCCTATTTAGGATGTTAAGACCCTTATTTTAGATATGGAAGGGACCATAGAAGGCCATTGAGTACAATTCTTTATCTTATAGAAAAGGAAGCCAGGTGTCAGGGAGGTTAAATTATTTGGCCAATGTTACACAGTCAGTTAGTATTGGAGGCAGGAGTCTGACTGAGATCTCTTGATTCTATATCCTGTATTCTATCCATTGGCCCCAACATTTCTAATGTTGCACAACCCTTGGAGAATAATTTCATATCTGAGTCTGTTTCCTCACCAGGAAGCTGGAGATTAAAAATCACCAGACTTTTATCACATGATTATTGTGAGGAAAACGCTTGGTAAAATGTTACATAAATGTGATCAACTACTGCTTTATTTTTCCGTCATGCACTCAGAAACAAAATTGGATGCTTTTTCCTGAGATGAGTGCCCTCAGGCAGTGATGGATAAGAGTCAAAAGAAGAATGCTTATTGAATGAACACTGAATTTTAAAAAGCCTGAAATATTATTATTTGCTCACTAGGTTTTGTTCCCATAAATTAAGAATAACTCCACTTTCATATTGTTTACATGACTCATTATTCTTCCAAACTTGCCCTCAAATGACACCAAGTCACTAGAAGAAAGTAAGTCAACAAACCAACAAGGAGTGTTATGTCTTGTGTTAGGAAGGCTGAAATAGAAGGTAGAAATTCTCTTTGTGTTTTGTAGTCAGAAAAATAAAATAATAATGATGATTTAAATAAAGTTATTTTAGGGCCATGCTATATCCACTGGAAGCTAACATTATTAGCTACCAATTTATTGGGTATTTAGAAATAACTCTTGGTTCTAGATGTTTAAATGGACTTCTAAGTTTAAATTGAACTTTTCTGATTTATCTTTATGCTTGTCCAAAATGTGCCAACAGATAATCAATTTTCAGTATCAGGTTAAGGAAATGTCACTGAAAACACAAGACACCCCATTAAGTTTGGTTGGTACCGGTTATTTTAAAACTGCATGCTATGATTTTCTTCCTTATACTTTACGAACTACATGCACTTCTCTTAGTTCTCACAGGATCATAAATCTGAAATTACAGTGGACCTTATAGGTCATTCCTTAATTTTACAGATGAAGAAAGTAGAGCTGGGAAAAGTTTTGTTTCTTTGTTTGTTTTTTCCTCTTCCAAATGTTACACTGATGTTAGATATCAGTGACGAGATTTGAATGCAGGTCCTTCAGCTGTAAACCTAGGTCATTTTTCATTGAATAACTTTCTAATCATTTAGAGGACAGGCTGTTTTTGCTCCAAATAATGATTTTTTTTAAAAAAGCAAATATCTTTCCAAGTAGTTTAATTTAATTTAATCAGCTCATTTAGTGCCCCCTTGTTTTTTTTTTATTGCCAATATCTTTGCAATGGTTAATAGAGGAAACTCATGTTTTAGAGATAAGTGAGTAGGCATTGAGACGAAAAGGAAGCGACAGCTTCCTACCCTTCTCCAATCCCAAAGACATTTGATCCCTTTCCAATTTCATAGCTTTGCCAATAAGTGTACTCCCTCCCTCCCCCCCCCCCCGTGGATTATAGCTAATTTTAGTAATACATAAGCCTCCGTCTTTTTATTTTCCATGGCAGCTGGACATCCTTAAGTGAAGCTCAGTCCTGAATTTGGGACCAATATTGGCTCTGGGTGGGAGTAATATAAGGAGACTTATACAAATAATTCATTGTGTCAGTTCATATTGTGATTGGTCTTGTGATCCATGACTCAGGATCCCAATTCTCATGATGTAGCTACTTTCTTATGGCCTGTCTTGCATTCCATGTCTCTGATATTCTAATGTTTCATCTTTCACTTTGTGTGTGCCTGTTGCTACTTGGCATCTTATTCATTTTCTTGGGTGAAGAAAATATAACACTATTCTATATGTGCTAGGAAAAAGATCGCTATCCACCTGTAGCAACAAGCACCCTCGCATACCCAGGATGGCTGCTAGCACAGGTTCTTAGATCTGCTTTTCTAAAGGAAAGCAACTCAGAATGGGTTAACAATCTTACTTTAATCTGTCAAACATATATCATTTACCTAGTTCAGGGGAAAAGGCAACACCCTGAACTTCAGAGAACACACACAGACTACAAACAAGTTACAGGTAGAAGTTACAAGCAGGCAAAGAAACAGATCAACTGATGGGCTTCAAACCATCTGACCAGTACAGCCATACCTAGTTAGTTACCAGAGAAGGAAGCATCAACATCTGGGTTTTCAAAGCTCAAGACTCAACTTCCCAGAGTCTCATCTGGCCAAATCAAACAACTCTTTCCAAAGTGAACCTCAAAGCAAACACTCACATCAGGGTATATATAGCCTTTTCCTGGATCAGAGAATATCACAGCCCTCTTGACTCACTGCCCAATCACAAAGTAATAAGGTGTAGGCATTCCTGAAGAATAAGCCTCCCACCACAGGCTCCATGTCACCACATTCAGCCTATTAGGGGGTAGAGTATACTTTCAAATCAAGGAAGGTTCTCAGAGCCACTTAAGCCTATCAAAGGGCCTAGGGGCAGGGAAGATCTTCAGATTCCCATAACACCACCTTGATGGACATGACATGGCTCTTGACATGAGCTAAGAATTATTTTAGAGATTTTCCTAGAAGAATTAAGCTAGGAACATATGTGAGCAAAAACCAAAACATGACCCCACAGGAATTCATGTTCCCAGGATGAACCTAGACCATGAAAGCTGAGTCCTCTTCTGAATGTCATGGGCTCTAGTTTAAATAGAAATGATTTTAAAAATGAGAGAAAAAAAAAGAACCATGTCTCTCATATCTCAGAGGATCACATCCTAGGTTAGCAGAAAGAAATCTAGACTGTTCCAAATTTTGAGAAAAGATGTAAAAGGTGTATGGAATCTGTGATGCAAGGTGAGACTATATTACATTTTATATAACCATTGCATTTGGGGGGGGGCAGTTAGACCCAGACTGATTAACACCCAGGGAATTAATGCCCCTTTTCCCAGGTGATACAAGTTTCAAGTATGAGTAATGAATCTAAAGAATGCTATCCCCACAAGCAGCCAAACTACATCATGAACAATAGATCTGTCTTATTTTCACAAGGATTCCAATTCCAATTAATTGCAGTAAGCCAAAGTAATGAACTAAATGAATGCTACAGTTTACTCCTTTAAAATATTTTGTTTTCATCAGATAAAAGAGAAAATTAGTGAAGGAGTTTTCATGATGTGGCTTAGAAAGAGGTATTTTTGTCACAATTTCATTCTGTTTCCCACTGAACCGGAGTGCATAGTCCAGCTGGATCCTCAGGTAGAGGGGGGTTGAGATTGCTCTGAAATGACATTATGTTTTACATATCCAAATGCTGAAATTGCCTTTGGTCTCAGCATTGAAGGCAAGTCAAATGACTATATCCCAATGTTGTTCAAAGTTCACACCATAATGGAGAAAGGAAATATGCACAGGGAGACCCATTCAGGTAATTTATAGGGAAAAATGTCTTATTTTCTTGTATGGAAAATTATTTCAGTAAATCAATATTGTTGTGGTACCATAAGACAGTATAAATATCAAAATAAATGTTAAATCTTCTAATCACCTTTCAGTACAGGTGGTGGTTGTGAAGAGATATAGCATTTAATTAAATAAATTAGGGTTGGATGCACACAAGGAAGAGCCAAGAATCTGTTACATTTGGTAGAGGGAGGAGAGAAATGAGAGAGGAAAGCAATGTCATAAAGATTCACTGGACCATCAATTCTGTCATAGCATTGAAAAAAGAGTGTATCTTATAGTATTGATGGTCCCCCCCACCCCCCTCCACTAAGAATTCTTTTGGCATGGACATGAAAGCATTATGATAAAAGTTAGTTGGAGTAAATGATGGAATCCCTCATGAGAAAGGTAAAGGAGAGAAAACACAATTATGGAAGACTATTTGGAACTTTTTGGTGGGTCAAAGAAAACCTCTAAATTACTGACCTTTTACAAGTGAAGTATAATGAGGGAGGAAAATGATGATCCTTTTATCGGTGGTGTTGAATTGAAACAACTCATTGGGGCTGCTTAGTTTGAAGGAATGACATCTGTGGAAAGAGTGTCCCTCTTTCATCCAAGACATCATAAAACATCTTTACAAACTTCAAGGAAAAGCTAAGATAAAACGCCTTTCTTCAGAAGGTGCAAAACCAGAACAAAACAAGAAACACAAAACCCTGTGAGAATTATACAAGTGGGGAGTAGAGAACTGCCAAAATACAAATGAATAGACTTCTGAATAAGAGGGTAAAAAGGTCAGTGAAGAACCCAGAACTAGGACAAAATAATAGCAAAGATCTAAAAAGGAGCCAGACATAGCCAACACACACTTATTAAGCACTTACTTTATGCCAAACTCTGCGCGAAGTACTCAGGATATGAAGAGAGACTAAGAGAGTCTCTGTCCTCAGAAATGCACATTCTAATGGAGGAGACAGTAAGTAAATAGTTTGCTATATGGAAGTGAAATAGGGAATATATGGGATATGATATAGAAGAGGAAAGTACAAGTAGCTGAGGAGACCAGGAAAGGCCTCCCACATCAGTTGGCATAGAAGCTGGGTCTTGAAGGATGCCAGTGAAATAGTGAGTTCAATGAGAAGAGATAATATTCTTGCAAAAACTGTTATGGCATAGAGACAAAAGAAGGAGTGTAAGTGTGTGGAGAAAATAATATAGAATATAAGAAAACTGGAAATGTAGGAAGGACCTGATTGTGAAGAGTTTTAAATGACAAACGTGATCCTTGAGGTAATAGGGAACTACTGCAGTTTGTTGAATAGAGGCATAACAAGGGCAAACTGATGTTTTAAGAAAATCACTATGGGAACTGAGTGAAAGATGTAATTGGATTGAAGAGAAATAAGGCAGGTAGACTGATTTTAAGGCTCCTTTGATAGTCCAGGTAAGAGGTGAAGAGTAACAGAACCAGGGAAGTGATTGCCTTTCCTAGATTTTTTTGAGGTCGGAGAGTAAGGCAATTGCACTTAAGTGACTTGCCCAAGGTCACAGAGTTAGTTAAGTGTTAAGTGATTGAGGCCTGATTTGAACTCAAGTTCTCTTGACTTCAGGGCTGGTGCTCCATTCACTGCACCACATAGCTGCCCCAACCTGTGGTAGATTTGGTGAAAGTAAAAGTGATAAAATTTAGGAAGAAATTTCCAATATTGGGAGAGTGAGAGTCAGGAATCAAGGATGATACCTAAGTGACTGGGGATATGGTAGTGCCTTAACAACAATATAGTAGCTTTAAAGAGGGGAGGATTTTTTTTTGGGGGGGGGTAATGAGTTCGATTTTTAACATGCAAATGTAAAAGGCTATCCAGGTTAAGATCTCCAAAAGACAGGAAGTAATATCATATTTGAACTAAGAAGAATGACTTTTAATGGGCATACAAATAATCATGTGTATGAAGATATTTCTCAGAGGTATACATATAAGAGACAGAGAGAGAAAGGAGAGGGGGGGAGAGAGAGGAAGGGAGTGAGAGAGAGAGAGGAAAGGAGGGAGAGAGAGATCTCAGAATCATTCACATAGACATGACAATTGAATCCATGGGACCTGATGAGATCACAAAGTGAGACAATGACCTAGAAAACCAGATAAAAAAGAAATTCCTCCTTCTAAGACAGTATTGCATAAGAAAATTGAAAGAAGCCTACAGAATGTTGGGAAAAGGGTTGCATCAAGGCAGCCAGAATTAAGGTGAATTCTTTTAAAATGGGCCTAAAGTCTATGCAAACACTAAGCAAGACCATGTCTTTGCGAGAAAATAAAACTTATCAGAACAAAGTCAAAATACTGAACAATGTGGAACATGGAAAACAGGTTGAGAAGAAATATTCTAAGAATTAATAGTCTCCCTGAAAACCATGACTAAAGAGAGAAACCTGGATAGCACATTTCAAGAAGCCATAAAGGAAAACTGTCCAGATCTATTTCATCCAGAAGATTAAAAAAAAAATCAGAATAGTCTACATGTCACTTCCTGGAAGAAATTCCAAATTAAAAACACACTACTTTGGAGTCAAAATTCAGAGCCTCCATGTAAAGTCAAAAATATCATAACAAGCCAATAATAATAAATTCAAAAGATTAGTGTTGTAACTAGATAACAGAGAGGAACTAGGATCATAAGAAAAAGGATCACAATCAAAAATGACTTACAAAAACATCTGAATGCAGCCCTAGAAATGCAAATGAAAGTGAACTTGTAATATAATAAAGGACTTTCAAGCACTGCTGCTCAAAGTATAGGGGCTGATAGCTTTGAAAAAATATAGAGCAGGAAAGTCATTGAAGAAATTTACATTTGAGAAATTGGATAAAATTGAAGCATCAACATTTTCTTCACTAATTAGAGGTCTTCCCTGACTGACTGAAGAATATAAAACAGTCATCCAGAATTCTTTTCCCCCCTCTATCTTTCTCATAAGGCAATGATAATAATAATAATAATAATAATAATAATAATAATAATAATAATAATAATTTAATGTAAATACCAGCTATCATGATAGAAACGGTTAAACTCTATAAGGGCAAGAAGAAAGAATTGTCACTTAAGAATCCTATTAGCTTCAAGTTTAGTTAGTGTGGAGGGGAGGTGGAGCAAAAAGAAATAAAGAAAGCTAAGGAGGTGGGGAGTGTGATTTGATTTCATTACATTGCTGTTAATAGAGGGGGGAAAAGCAAAGAAAAAGGAATTCTATAGAGATGATAAATGGAAGGAGGAGAAAAACCCCAGGGACAACATAACACCAGCCCCTTCTGTCTTCTACTCTCTCTTAGTATCTGTCCAAGTTGGTGTTCACTGTTTGCTTGTTCCTGTCTATCCATATCGGCTTCTGCTGTCCCCTTTTCATTTGGCCTTCAATCTTTCCCGACATCAGGGTCTTTTCCAATGAGTCCATTCTTCTCATTATGTCTTAAATGTATTTAAGCTTCAGTATTTGTCTTTCTAGTACTGTTAATACATATGATTAAATAATTTGAAATATTTTGTTTTTCTTATCCTTTTTATTTATGTTTTATACATTTTTATAGCATATATAACATTAGTCTATCTAGTGTATTCACAAATAGACCTATATTCAAAAAAAATCACTATTTTTGAACTAGTTAGGTCCTTAAAGGTGTCTAATCTCTTCTCCTCTAAACGATCCCGTAAGAGCTGATTATTCAGTTTTCATTGTGAGCATTTATACCTCAGACATTGGCAAGTGGTTAAACATCATGCTCAGAGCAATGTAGGTGGCAAATGAGGTCAGATTTGAATCCAGCTGCTTTGACTATAAATTCATTGCTTTTTACACTCTGCCATACTGCCTTCTCTTGTGGATGCTTTCTTAGGAATGGCTTTTATTGATGGAGTGAGTGAAGTTCAGAGACCACTGGCCTCTGAAAACCTCTAATTTTACAGATGAGGAAACGAGGAAAGTGGTAAAGTTCCTTACTTGAGAAAACATAGGCATTAAGCGGTAGATGTGGTTCTACCTCTAAATCTTATAATCTTCTATCATCAGCTTTTATGTTTTCACTAAAATCAAGAATTTCAGGCCATCATGGAGATTCAATGAGCTTTATTGTTATATTGTGAAATCTAAAATGTTTGTTTTGAGCTAGAAAAAGAAAATTCTTTGAAGTCACAAAATTAAGTTAAACAGACAGGTAAGTTTTTC
Organism: Pseudocheirus occidentalis; assembly: GCA_028646575.1. Taxonomy (NCBI): domain Eukaryota; kingdom Metazoa; phylum Chordata; class Mammalia; order Diprotodontia; family Pseudocheiridae; genus Pseudocheirus; species Pseudocheirus occidentalis. The sequence goes on from CM053601.1 coordinate 10,266,100, forward strand.
AGGAAATGCAACAGCTCGAGACAATGGAAGGTCCCTGAAAAAATGGAGGTGGGACCACAAATAATACATTTTAAAATGAAGCAATTAGTAAAGCTGATTTCTAGCTGACCATACTGTTTTCCTGTATTGATTGTCTCTTTATTTTCTTTGGGACATAAAAGAACTTTGATTCTATGAAAATAACTATTTTTTTCCAAAGAAATTCTTTTTCTAAGAAATGAGTATCTTAAATGAACTTTTTCAAGATTGATTTTAAAATACTTGATCACACAGATCATTCAAAGTATTTCTGCTCTGAATTCCCTCACATTTCTTCAGGTCTACTCTTTCTAATCTAATAGAACAATCAATAGGCAAGGCAAATGGTGTTGTTCATCATAGTCTAATCCCTTTTTTATTATTTATAACAACTTTCCTCTTTGGTATAGATTGTTTTCCATCACTGGATGAGTACATAAAGGTGGATATAGGAATACAGTGTATAGGGCAGTGCAACAGAATACAGCATTTTAAAAATATTACATATTACTTCTAAAATATACATGTTATCTGTATATATGTATGTGTATACATATGCACACACATATGTGCATATATGTATATGTAATGAACAAATTATCTTTTCTCTCCAGTAGCCTAATGCTTAAAGCAATAAGTATTATATGATTCCTAATAAAACGCCAAACAACTTATGAGGAAATCTTAGGAGCCCATTATCAATATGCTAGCATGACCCAGATTATACCTGGTTAACACTATCACTCTGCTATTTGGGTGAAGTTGTATTCTCTCAGATGTTGGCATTACCTCCTTCTGTCAAGATGGAAGCCAAGTCATGGCTTATCTTGGTCTTTTGATATACCTGTTATGGGATGAGTTTCCTATCTTTAAAAGAAAAGACAAACAAACAAAACAAATAAAAGAGGCATGCTCAGGATTTAAAAGCTAAGGAGAGCATTGAACATAAAAGTATAGCTTAAAGAAATAGAAGCAGAGGTAAGAGACACCAAAATGAAACACTACGGACTGAATCCCATACCATACCCCTTGAACCTTACCCCCCTCCCCCAAGGAAGGGAAAAAAAATACACACACACACACACATATACACAAAGTGAATCCATGTATAGTGTGGGGCCATTGTGCAGATCAAGAGGGTAATATCATAAATGGGAAAAAGGGAGCTAGAAGCAGAAGAAAGTTTTGTGTCCTTATCAAGTTCAAGGGTGAAGAGTGAAGGCATTACCATTGCTATTGATGCTCATCAAGAAGGGCTGCAAGAGAGTGGGAGAGGTAGCAGAATAATGTATGCAATTTGGAGGACTTTAAAAGGGGGTTTTAACCAAATGGAGGTTAGGGGACAGGAGTATGCTAGAGTCAACTCCAAACAACCCATAAGAATGGATTATTCGGTTTTAATTTTGAGCATTTGCAATGCAGAAATTGGCAAACATTAAAAATCAAGGCTTGATTTATTGTGTTGGTTGTCTAAACTTAAGAAAGGATAAATAATGCAGATTAGAAGAATATGTAAGAATAAGAGAAAAATAAGAGAATAAAAAGGACAAATAAGCAATAAGAGAAGAAAAAGAAATCAGAATAGTGAATGAGGTAATAAGACTGTATCTTTTTTGCAAATGAGATGATAATATACTTGGAAAATCTGAAAGATTCAGCTAAAAATTTAGTTGAAACAATGACTAATTTTAGCAATGTAACAGGATAAAAAGTCAACCCACATAAATCATCAACATCCTTATATGACATTAAAAAAAATGCTGCAAGAAGAGATAGTAAAAAAATACTCCCTTTAAAATAACCCTAGACAGTCTAAAATTCCTGTGAGTCCAGCTGCCAAAACAAACCCAGGAATTATATAAACAACATTATTTTTAAAAATCATTTTATCAAATCAAACCAAATTGAAATAATTGGAGAAATATTAAGTATTCAAGGGTGGCAGAGTCAATATAATAGAAATGATCATTTTACCCAAACTACTTTATATATTCCATTCCATACCAATTAACTTATCACTTTTTTTTACAGAATTCTAAAAATGATAAAATTCATTTGTAAACAAGAAAAAGTCTACAATATCAAAATAGATAATGGGAAAAATGTAACCAAGGAGGCATAGAAGTACCAGATTGAAACTGTAACGTAAGACAGCAATTATCAAAACTTATCTGGTACTGGTTAATAAATAGAAAGGTAGAGCAATGGAATAGAGTAGACCTTCCATTTACAGCAGTAAATAAACATGATAAACTTGCATTTGACAAGTGTAAAAATTTAAGATTTTAGGATAAGAATTCATTATTTGGTTGAAAAAAAGTTGGAAAAACTGGTAAGTAGCATGGCACAAAGTGAGCATAGACAATTACACTACATCATTTCCATGATAAGGTCAGAATGAATACATCACCGAGATGTAAAAGGAGATTTTACAAGGAAGTTAGAATGTGAAACATATTCTTTATCAGAGTAATGGATAGGTAAACAATTTAGGAACAAGCAAGAGATAGAGAGCAAAGTTAAATATAAAATAGATCATTTCAATTACATTAAAGGGAAATGACTTTGTAGAAATAAAGTAAGTGTTGCCAATATCATAAAAATGCAGAAAATGGTGGGGAAATTATACATAGTTTATCAGATAAACATCTCATATATAAAATATATAAATAAGTTTATCCAATCTATAAGAATATGAGTCATTACCCAATATATAGTCAAAGGATATGAACAGTAAGTTTTTCTATGGTGATATCAAAACAATTTAAAGTCAGAGAAAAAATAAAACCTCTAAATTATTATTGCTTAGAGAAATGCAAATTAAAGCAACCTTGCAATATCATTTTATATTTACCAGTTTGGCTAATATAATTGAAGAAGGAGAGAAAAATATTGGAGGGATGTAGAAAAATTGGGATGCTGATTCATTGTTGGTGGAATTGTGAATTGATCCAACTATTTTAGAGCACAATCTGAAATTACACCAAAAGACTTATTGATCTAAAGCCATCAGCAAGTACTTATATGTAAAGGAGATAAGCTAGAAGCATTTCCAATAAGATCATGGGTGAAACAAGGATGTTCACTTTCACCACTCTTATTCAATTTAGTACTAAAAATGTTAGCAGTAGCAATAAGAAAAGAAAAAGGAATTGAAGGAATCCAATTAGGCCAAAAAGAGGCTAAGCCATCACTCTTTGCAGATACTAATGATTAGAGAAATGCAAATCAAAACAACTCTGAGCTACGACATGTTAATGGCCAGATTGGGTAAGATGACAAAACAGCAAAATGATAAATGCTGGAGAAGATGTGGAAAAATTGAAACATTAATGCAGTTGGTGGAGCTGCAAACTGATCCAGCCATTCTGGAAAGTAATCTGAAACTATGCCCAAAGGACTATAAATAAGTGCATGCTCTCTGAATCAACAATACCACTTCTAGGGTTATATCCCAAAGAGATCAGAGAAGTGGGAAGAGTAACTATATGTACAAAAAATATTTATAGCGGTTCTTTTTGTGGTGGCAAAAAAACTGGAAAACAAGAGGATGCCCATCAACTGAGGAATGGCTGAACAAATTGTGGTGTATGAATGTAATGGAATACTATTGTGCTATAAGAAATGAAGAGCAAACTGGCTTCATAATAACCTGTAGAGACTTACATAAACTGATGCTGAGTGAGAATAGTAGAACCAGGAGAAATTTGTACATAATCAGAGATATAATACATGTGTGATGACTAACTTCAATAGATTGGGCTTCTCTCAGAAATATAAGCTTATGAGACAACTTCAAAAGACTCATGATGGAAAGATGTCCACATCCAGAGAAACAGGCTCAGAGCCTGAGTACAGATTGAAACAAACTACTTGCTCAGTTTCTTTTTCTTATTTTGTTTTGTTTCTTTTCCACTGATCATTCCATCAGTTATAATCTTTCTTTACAACCTGACTAATGATTAACGCGAAGATATTTGTAGATTCTGTATCTGAGTGCATGCTGCCAAGATGGGGAGGGAGGAGATGGAGGGGGAAAAAAATCTGAAACTCAAGCAACTGTGGAACTGAATGTTGTAAACGAAAAGTAAATAAACCAATTTAATTTAAACAAAAACAGTTATTGAGCTACCTATAGCCTTTTACCCAGTAATACCATTACTATTCATTTCCAAAGATGATTAGGGAAAAGTACCTATATATTTTAAAATGCTTATTGCAGTTCACTTTGTGGTGGCAAAGAACTGGAATTTGCAGGGATGATCATCAGCTGGGAAATGACTAAACAAGTCTGTTCTACACTTGTGATAGAACACTACTGTGTTATAAGAAATGATAAGTTCAATGATCTAAGGCAAACAACATAAAAAACATGGAAATACTTTCATGAAAAGATGAAGTGTTAAGTGAGCAGAACCAAGTGAACATTTTATACAGTAAGAGAAATATTGTTTTAAGGACAACTTTCAGTGAATAAAGTTATTTTGACCATTGTTAATAACCAAATTAACTATAAAGGACATATAAAAAAATGATATTTTCATCCACAAAAAGAACTGATAAGTAGAAGTGTATAGAACAATTTTACACACATGCATATACATTATATATGAACATGCAGATGTGTATATGTGTGTGTAACTGAAGGTAATCATGTCTAGGGTAGAAAGGAGAAAAAAATAAATTTACATGATAATTTTGTTATATATTTGAAAAGAATAGCAAGTTGCATATAGTCAATTTGCAGTTTCATGTGCAAGAATCTTTTCTTAATGTACTACATTATAGAAATGCTTGTTTTATTCCATAAATTAAAAAAAGAAAGAAAAAAAAGCATATGCAGATATATTGTCTTCCCTCTCTTCCTCCTCCTCCCCCCAGTCTACTTCTTGAACATTTAGCTTCATACTTCTGGGAGAAGACCCTTCTGAATAAGAATTGAGAAAGACGAATATTCTTGAGATGACAGGTGGCTACTTTATGATGAATTTTATCTGAGGGAAGTTGGTGCACTGAGAAAACCATCTTCTCTTAGAAACAGTTCTGATTGCATAAGCAACATTCTAGGCAAAGAAAGAGATGTGTGAGCACACATACTAGGGGCACCTAACATTCACATTTTTGGGAGAAGAAATATGAACCGAAAGAGGTGACATAGAAGAGAAGCATCATGGGAAGGGTCCAAGGTTACCACATGCTTAGAATACAATTAAATCGTATGTGTAATATGCCACAGTGCTTCTAACCAATCTTCCTTACTTTACAAATTAATCTTAGTATAATAGATTTAGACATAGAAGGGGGCTTAGATATCACCTAGTCAAACCCTTCATTTTACAGAAAAGGAAACTGAGTCAGAGAGATTAAGTTATTTGCCCTACAGTGCAGAGAAAATATTTGCTAGCAGCAGAACATAAGCCAAAGTCTTTTGACTCAAAAATCACTTCTCAATATGCTATAAACACTTCTAAGAGTGAAGCACAACAGAAAAAAACAGAGAAAATGGAAGAAATTTTTTAAAAGTTCAGGAAGAATATTATTAAGGCAAAATTATAAAAATCAGTCAAAAAGAGGTGTCAAATATGGTACTTGAAAACCTTTCACCCAATGAGAAAAACCAAAATATCAAAGAAGAAATAAAATAATGGCATGGATCATGGGTCTGAGAGGAAAAAAAACTGGACAGACAGGAAGGGAAAAGAATTATTCAAAATAATACCAATAAGAAAAAAAAAGCTTTTTGGATAAAGGGAAAGAAAAAAAAGTAGGAAATGCATTGAGAAGGGAATTTTTTTACATAATTACTGAGGATAAAAGGAAGAGTAAAACGGATAACAATAAACAAAAATCAAACAATAATCTAATCAAAACTTCACAACTATGGAAAGGATTAATAACCAGCAGGTGGGGTGTATGAGAGACTGAGAGCATGTAGTGATATAGTTTTGACTAAAGAGCAAAGCTAATCACAGGGATAAAGTAATGACTTAAAAAAGGACAGAGATCAACAAATGGAGAAAAATAGAAATCTAATTCTCAACTTTAAAAGAGAGGGCAGCTAAATGGCAACATGAATAGAGCACCAACCTTAGAATCAGACTTCAAATAGTTGTGAGTTGGTTTTTATTTTTTATATTTCATTTTCATGTTGTTACTCTATGGGAAAATTCAATGAAATAAAGATAGTGATATACCTACATTTTTAATCCTTGGGCAAAACCCATGGTATTGAAATCATCTCTCAGTACTGCATGTTATGAGATACTTGATATAAGGTGGGATTTTAAGGACCTGTGGTTCTTTATCAACCCTGAGTGCCAACAAAGACCCATTTTTTTATCAGTGATATTGTTTCAGTGATAGTATACACCACATTGGTCATAGAATTCTAAAGGATGGAAGGTTAGGATGAACCAAGGGACAAAAAGGTGCATTGTATAGTGGGCATGAATAGACTACCAGTCCTTCCTTAACAAGAATTTCTCAAGTGAGGTTGTATAAAGGATGCCATCATCAGAGAGATGGATGTACAGAAAATATCATTTGGCCAGAATGAGGAATAAACATCTTGCATGCTCTGTGAGCATGAATGGAATATATAGAGAACAAGAGGAAGACCTCAGAATGGTAGGTCAACTATTATGGAAGATACTTGGGGAGATATGGACTCAAGATGAGACAGTATTTATGGGTTGTTCTATGCATTCTTGGAGGGTGTTACAGGCTGGGTCTAATTGAGATTGGTCTGGTACTTCATATGTCAAAATAAAATTAAATAGGATATCTACAGCACCTCTAACAGCTAACAAAATGAAGTTTGCCTAGCCATAGAAGAAAAAGCACATTCATGAAGGAAATAGCATTGATTCATTGGCTGCAGCTTCCTTGACTCTATGTTGGTGGTTTTGTTCCATTGCTCAGAAGCATACAGTAGAACTGCTTCTGGGCCTTCACTGCTTTACTTTTGAACTCAGAGGCCACCAAAAACTACATCAATGGTCCAAGACTTAATTTTTGGAGTCAGTTAATATCAGGGGAAAATTCAATACCTTTTACAGAAAAATTAGGTGTCTCAGTTGATTGCTAGTTGGCACCATGGATAGAAGGCTAAACCTACAGTCAGAAAGACTGTACTCTTTGAATTCAAATTTGGCCTCAGACACTCAGTAGCTGTGTGACTCTGGGAGAATCATTTTTGCCTTAGTATCCCCATCTGTAAAATGAGCTAGAGGAGAAAATGGCAAACCTCTCCAATATCTTTGCTTAAAAAACCTCAAATGGAGTCATGAAAAGTTAGACACAGATGAAAAATGACTGAATAACAAGGTAGATAAAGAACTGAATGTAGCCTAGCGAGAGTAGAAAAATCCCCATTTATCTAGGGACAGCATGCTGTAGAGGGTGAGTTGCTATACTTGCAATTAGAAAACATAGCTTTGGATGCTGCCTCATGTACTAGTGATGTGGCCCTGGGCAAGACATTTAACCTCTACTCAGTTTCCACATTTATGACAGAGAGGATTAGATTCCATTAACTCTAAAGTCCTCTTTCTATTATCTTATGAAAACTAGTGTGGTGTAATGTGTAGAGAGTGGCCTCAGGCAAGAAGACCTGTATTAAAATCCTGCCTCTGACATATAATGACCATGTGACCTTAGGTAAGTCATGTACATACTTAGAGCTTTAGGCAACTATGTAAGACAATGAACAGCAGAGAGGGAACTGACAAACATTTGGTAAAGAGAGTTTCTCAACCTGAGAATTGAGTTCACAATATCAGTGAAATAACAAAATAAGTTCTTCTCCTATGGTGCCCTTCAGTAGATTTGACATGGCAAATGAAATGACCTTGCCTTTTAACAAATGACTAGCTGTCTGACATACCAGCTCTTTCTACACAGCCCACATACTATCACACCTGTCTTTGTAATACTCTTAGTTACATCAGCACATTAGTAAAGGGAGTATCCATGCTTGGAGTTTCCAAAAACTAATGAAATCTCCTGTCCAGTCAAAAGAAAAATCAGTCTGCTACAGAGATTTACCAAAACTAAGTAAAATCTAGCAATTTCTCTTACTTATGATTAAATTTTCACTCTTCTTGCCGTCAGGAAATTGAAGATACTAAATATTCATGTACCTGGATAGTAAAAAAAAAAAGTTCATACAGCTTAGAACTGAAAACAACATAAAACAAACAAACAAACAAAACCCTCAAGGATCATGTTACCCTACAGCAATATTTTTATTTCTTTTCCTGTGACTCTAAGAAGTTGTAATCACTCTCCTGTAAAACCTTCCAGGCAAATGAGCTAAACCAGAATTAGGGTTACTGAGGGACTTCAAACCCATTGGTGAGTTGGGGGAGGGAATCTAGCCCAAATTGATTAAGACTTCCCCCAGAGGAATAGGTGGATGAAAGCAATTTGTTCCAATGACCATGAAAATGAAGGAAGTAGTCAACTGGTCAAATATCAAAATATCAAATATCAAAAACACCAAGATCATCCATAGCTTACTGGCCACTCACCAGTCCTATTGACTCTTATCTTGGCATTGACCTTGGATAACTCTGGAAGAGAGAGTGAGGCTGCTAACTTTGTAAAATTCTACCTCACTTCAATCCAATTTGCACGAATCAGTACATGTCCCCCATAAAGTTATTAGTCCTCTTTGAAAATGAAGGAGGAATGACATCAGCTGTATGATCATTTTATTGGGCCTCAGTATTCTCCTAATTATAATTGGAATAATAATAGCACTTACCTCCCAGAGTTTCAAGGATAAAAGGGAATCACATTTGTAATATTTTTTTCCAAATCTCTAAGTGATGTCAGTGTTAGTATTATTGTTATTAACCTTGCCTACATAAAAACTGTTTCTCCTGCCAAGAGGAATTATTCACATTGGTGAGATTGTAGCCATATGAAAGCATAAAGGCCTAGGTTTTTCTGTTTCAGGGATCTTCAGTTTCTGATTTCACAATTGCAGAGCTCAGACAGACTTTCAAAAGAATATTGTTCCAATTCCTCTTTTCGTAAATGAGAAAGTGGAGATCTGAGAAGGTCAGATTTACAGCTAATTTGGACCATTGGAAGCTCCCAAGTGAAACTCTTCTCTAACTAGGTTACTGTTACTTTGGTAAGTCAATTATTAGGTTATAGCCATGAAGTATCCCTTATTAACTTGACACAATTAATTCATAGCTAATTTGCATTGGAGGGGTTTCAGGGTTCAAAAGCCAAGCTATGTGTTCAGGGCTTTGCTTTCTTCCTTCTATTGCTGTGCTTTTATATACAGAATTAAATTTAGAGTACAAATTCTCCTCAATAAAGAACCAATCACGCATTTTGGATTTGTAAAGATCCTTCTGTCGACCAGCATATACACAACCCCACACACATACACACAAATACAGACCACACACACAAATCTAAATGGAAAAGGGCTACAGCAGTACATGTTAAGCTGCAGTGTTTAAGCCCATATAAGTCAGAAGCTCCAGAAGCGAGCTCCTCATAGAAACTTGAAACTAGCCCTGGTGTTCTGTCCCGTGATGCCGATTTTCCATTACACCACACGATAACCTTGCACTGTGTGACATAAATATTTGGCAGATCCTCCTTTGGCAAACATACATTTACTGTGTAGCAATAGACAGTGAGATATACTACATAGACAACTGAAAAATACAAGGCCAGGGGTTTGTAAGAGGAATATAAATATTTGACTCTCAAAATTTACTCTCAATTGTAGCTTATTAGCAACATGAAGGGTTAAGTTTTATAAGAAACCATTTTGTTTCACAGAAGCTTTAGTATCAGGAATTCCCCAAGTTCAAAGATAAAGAACCTGAAGTTTCTCAATGGATAAACATTATACAAACAAACAATTGCTTCTTCTGGTTATTATACTAATAATTATTTATAAATTTCATTAAAACGTTACATGTATTAAAAATGATGTTGAAGAAGACAATTTTAAGTGTAGAACATGAAATAATAATGGATAGTCTTAATTTCCTGATATGTAAACTCATTAAAATTGATATGTTTTTCAGAGTTTACACTGTATATTTGAAATAATTCCCCTATAATTCATGGTGCGATTATTTATTTCATGCATTGGTACTAATGAGCATACAATATTAACATAAAATATAGAAGACATTTTTTTCCAAGTTGGTCATGAAAAATGTAAAAGAAAACATTAGACTTTTAAAAGTAGTTGTGTTTTTTTCCCTTTCTTTTGTTCATAAGGTCTTTGTAAGAAAGAAGATTATACCATGATTATTGCTGCACAAATAGAAGGTCTCAGTCAGGTAAATTTGGGAGCTGGGACAAGTCACATTAAACACACCTTCAAATCAGAAAGATGAAGCCCGAAAGTACCACTGTGGAAAGATAGAGCAATACTAGCTACCTGATCTTGGGTGACAGAAACCCCAGGAAATCACCCTTAGCAACAGAGGGAGACCTCAGAATATCAGAAGTGGAAAAGGCAATGGATTGAATCAATATTACATAGGGATAAAACTCCAGACGTCATCCCAGCCAACACTGAAAATCCATCACTGGAATGTCTAATGGGAAGAAACAGAGTGCTCCTGGGTAGGGGCATTGCTCAAATGTAGACACCTGGTTGAGGGCACAAGTCATATGGTTGGTAACTAATTTTTGAGGGACCAATTTTCTTAGCGCATTGATGTCCAAGACCAACCTTTGGCACAATTATCTATATAAACCGAAGCAAGCAACTTAACCCTTCACTCTCTAGGCAACCTATACAGGAGTTTCCAATCCATCAAAAGAGAGAATTTTCAGCACATTTCAATGTGCTGTCAAAAAGCAAATGCAAGATTGTTTAGTGAGCAATATTTTAAAATCCTTATTTCCTTTTTAAACTTTTTAAATTTCAGGGAGAAAAAAACCACACCATAATGTGGTTGACCCATAGACCTGATGCTAATTTTTCATTTTCATATGTGGATTTCCATAGTATCTTTATCATCATCATCTTGTTTGACACCAGAAGATGATTTGTAGCTTCAAATTGTATTATAGTAAACCTTAACCAGTAGATACAGCGATTCACCAGACTTGTACCTATGCACTATCAAGTGTGGTAGAAACTGAATTTATTTTCTTGAAAATAGATGACATGATTGTTATGTTCAGTGGAGGCTTTTTTTTTCTTTGCTTCAAATTATAGCTTTCATAGCACCCAAACCATGTCAGTGTGGGTTAACAGCAGGACTTAGTCATATCAAAATTCTATTTACATCCAAAATAAATCTGCATACTGGATGATTAACTGTATTCACCAAACTACCTCCCCCCCCCCACAAAAAAAGAAGAGGCTGTTCACTCAATCCTGAACATGGCATTAATGACTACATTACTTTGAAAGGCTTCTATTAGTCTGGGGATTATTTAAGGTTTAGTCATAAATTTACCATTTATAGAGAAGGGGGATAAAGGGGGAAAGAGAGAAATGCAATTAACTGTGTTTCCACTAAATAAACTGACCCTCCCCCCAAACACAAACACAGCTCCATTTCCTCTTGCACACATGCACACATATTCCTGTGGTTTGGAGTTGCTGCAAATAGGGGAGGGAGGTAATGATTTTCACAAGCTATTTATATATAGATTGTCAGGATTTGTATTTTGAAGAGTACATTGAGTCAAGAAAGTTTTTTCTCATCTCATAAGCTAAAGTAGCAAACAACCTAAGGTTTTTAATTTAATAATTTAATTTAATAATTAATTTAATAAACCTAAGGTTTTTAATAACCTGGTCTTTCAAAAGTAGATTATCACTAAGGGAGAATTTCTGATATCAAGTTCTCTACTATCTGCTTTAATGAACCCTTGAGTTTTTGAAAGATACACACATACTTATGTAGACATATATATGTATATATACATATATATGTACATGCACACAGATGTAGATTATGTTCATGTATATGTGTATTATAACTATAAACACAAATGTGTGTGCATTTATAGATCTATGTACATGTATCTCTATATATACCTGTATATACATATAAAAGTGTCTATGTATATGATGTGTGACTGGAGAATGTACCACCATTTTTTCTCGTACTCTTCTTCCTTATCCTTTGCCATGGTATTCCTCAAAGGCAGCCTCCTATTATTTTCTATAGACGCTCATTAAAAAAACAAACAAACTGGGAACCTTTGAAAAGGCAGAGAGCTAATAAAAGCTTTTCCCTTCAATGACTCTCCAACCACCCATATTGCTGAGGCCATAGCCAGTCTGGCTTGCTGTGTGGGTCTATATATCCAGCTTCCTTCTCAACCTCCCTCTAGCAGCATCCAAGGAAGTTCTCCTATGTGTCTAAGACACACTCGTCTATCTTTTCTTTTCTCCTTCAGAATGGTGATATCATCTTTTTAGAGGTAACATGAAGAATATATGATTTAAAGGTGAAAAGAAAATTATAGTTATTCAGTCTAATAACTATTAAAAAATAGAAAACATGTTCAGATAAAAAAAACTTGTCTGAGTTCCTATGGATAAGATGTAAAGTCAAGTTCTATTGCTCTCAATTCAAAGTGATTCAGGGGAGGGGATATTAAATGTGTGCAGTAATTTTTATCTATTCCATGTTTGAGTGAGAGCATTAAATTAGGGTGAGCATCCCAAGTCACCCTGGAACAAATGTAAAAACCTTCTTGATTGACCTAGAATGATCCTGGGGATAGTATGAAAGGCAAATAAACTATAGAAGAAGGGAAAGTGGGAACAAACGCTGAATTAGATATACAGTTGTCTATGTGTCCTTAACAAAGGAGACAAATGATTTTTATCTTTGAAACTAGGGAGTCAAGAAAATTCAGGAAACAAGAAATATGTACCTTAAAGTGGGGCTCAGTAATGAATAAGGGTTAGAAAGTAGCAGAGGACTATATTGTCATGATGATCAACTGTGAAAGACTTAGCTACTGTAATCAAGACAATAATCCAAGACAGTTCTGAAGGACCCATGATGAAAAATTCTCTCCACTTCCAGAGAGAGAACTGATGAGTTCTGAGTGCTGATTGAAACATACATGCACGCACACACACACACACATAAATACACATATATTTTTATTATTCTTGGTTTTGTGTGTACTTTTTTCTTTTACAACATATGTAATATGGACATATGTTCTACACAATTTCACATGGATAATTAAAGTCTTATTGCTAGCCTTCCCAAGGGTTGGAGGAAGGTTGGGGGAGTGAGAAAATTTGTAACTCTTAAATGCCATTACATGTAAAGATGTAGTTATAGATATGTGTATATGTATGTATATATACACATATATAAGTACATGTGTATATATATAGGAAACTATTTAGAAAATAGATTAAAAATAAAAATATCTACCATCCAAAAAATAAGTGAAATAAAAGCCCAATTGCAAAGGAAAGATTTGGGAAAAAACAAGGGGCAAAGCTACTAGAGAATGAACGTCCTCCTCTGATGCTTCATCATGGCCATAATGTGACTCTAGGTCACCTTTCCAATGAAATGAAAGCTTGAGTGGCTACTATATCACTGGAAAAGTTTCAAGAATGACCATGGAAACAGATTCTGCTTTTCAGATACAGCCCCAATAAATATGTATAGTGGTCATGGATAGATGAGCTGTGACCTAAATATTTGTAGGGAATGCTTATACCAGTGGGATAAAAATAAATGAATGTAAAGAACTATGGTGTGTTGAGCTCTTTAAGCAATAAAATGTCATTGCATTCGGGTCAATTTGGGGAAAAATAGGTCCCTAATTCTATTAGATATTGGGAAATTCCCACTATCAGAAAGTTATACATGAGTGTAAAATATATCACATCACTAAGAGGTGTATTTTATTTTAGAGTGACCACATATATGTATACCCATAAAGATATATGCATATCGTTGTACAAATATAAACATACACATAAGAATGCACAAGTGTATCAGTCAATCAAGATTTATTATGCACCTACTTTGTACTGAGAATTATACAAAATCCTGAAACAGATTGGTGCCTGAGACCCAAGTTGGAGGGAAGTGTTTTGGACATTAGGAAAACAATCTTTAGGAGCTGAACTAAGTTGTGAACTTAAGCTACTTTCCCTTTCTGGGGACTAAGGTCATAGAGAGGAGAAGGGGATAAATGCCCACTATGTAAATGTGCATATCTGTTATTAATTTAAAAAAAAACAAAGACTTGCATACACATAAGTAAACATAAGTATATACAAACATATTTATATATTTGGATATGTATGTAAATATGATATACATAAACACAGATGTATACACATATTATACAGATAAAGATATCAATATTTGTTTGAATATATACAAAGAATTTTGTTTGTGTCTTGGAAAGATCAAGTATATGTAAGCCATATCCAATTCCTTAGGCTTTAGGAAAATCATTTTGGATGTGTATTTTGCCCAGTGCAAGCATTGCCAATTTCCTCTGTGAGTTATCGGTGAGGTGATGAACATTAGGTGTTGATGCAAAATGAGGCACACTAGTTTCGATATTCAGTATATGACAGAATTTTTTTATTGTTTATGATAATGATACACAATGTTGATATACTCAACATGGGTTCTAGTGAATTGAAGGTCATTTTAGAGGCTCTGTTCAGCTGCTTGAATTTATAAATCTCATATTAGCCATTTTCATTGGTCTCAGCATTCTGCTAGTTCCCCCTGGGGCAGATACATAGAAGTCCAGAAGTGTATTTTCCCTTTGGAAAACAAAGAGAAAAGTAAGGGTAAAGAGGCCCTTGAAAAGCATCATTTAGGGGACTGTAGATTAGAGATCCATCTGTAGCATTATAAAATGCCACATGCCCTCTTTCATAATCAAGGAAAATGCCCACCTTATGAATAGGTTGGCTTATATGAACATCATAATGTGAACACCAGAGGGAAAAGTCATTTTCAAATTCAAAGGATGCGAGGGTACATGTATCTCTAGGTGACTTGGGGGCATTGCCCTTCCTTCTGATTGACTCTTTGCAGATACCCACTTCCCACTCTGTTTTATTCCCCACCTCTACTTCCCAGAAGTGACTCCCTGAGGTGAAGCTCTGAGTAGCCAAGACACAGAGAGCAAAGTCAAATCTTTTTGGGTTGACAGGGACATCTTGAGGAACAGGAGCATATTCCACACTTTTCAAATCATCAGACAGGATGAGATGAGGATTGACTGTTTCAGGATCCAGAGTTATCTCCCCTGTAGGAAAAAATAAAAATTAAAGAAAAGCCATTATTCAAGTTGTGTTCCAGAGCCTGGAGTTTAATAATTAAGAAGATTCTCTGCTCCTTAGAATCTCACGTTGGGGGAGTCCAGTTACAATGCCCACCCTGGGGCAATATGCTGTAATTATCTAGGTTGTCCTATTCCTGACATTCACTAGGGCACGTGACTTAGTTTTTGAGTAGCTCATTTTCATTAAAAATGAGAATGATAGGGTTGTACTGGATGGTCATTAGCATCCTCCCAGTATTAACTTAATGTTCGAACTTATATTTAAAGACATTCACTGAATATTTAGCAAACTTTGAGCACCAAATATGGTCAAGTAGTATGTCAGGTAGTGGAAAAAAGAAATAAACATGGCATATACCTGAAACAAGTGCTTCTATTGACATAACTATATCTCAGCATTTATTAAAAAAAGAGGGGATAAGCATTAAAACATGGGAAGACTCAATTTTTATCCAATTTTAAAAAGGCTCACACTCAGAGGGATTTACTCTATTCTGTTCTTCCAGAGAATGCTCATGTCAAGGAGTTTGCAATCCCTTAGAGGTAACTTGAGACATACACAGTTCAATAATAAATAGCATGCCAATATACGGCACATTTCGGTTTGGAAACTCCTGGGAACTCTGATGTGTCAATTGAGGTCATCATGGATAAGTTACTGTGGAAAGTCAGCAGCATTTCTCTCATGCCAGTGATGGGATGCATGGTCCATCTGGGTGAAGCAGCCACTGGATTTTAAAAAAGTACCTCCTCATTCCTACAAACAAAATATTCTGTTACAAAGGTTGTATAGAGATCTGGGGACCTATCCTGATAACAAATCTCAATGGTTCTAGTACTACTGACCCCAATGAGCCCCTTCAGCCAGCCAGACTTCTTTATAGACTGTGCATGTTTGACACAGTTTGCTATAGAATGCAAACCTACCTTTCCAACATGCCTTTTGCATCCTAAAGGAAAGGAAAAAAAAGAGAGTTATTATTCTAATGCTTAGTCATTTCTCATTACACTGTCTTTTTCAGAGAGTACATACACACTTCCCCAGTCTTTTTTTTCTCCCAATTATTTCTCAGGAAAATTACAATTCTTCCAAAAAAAAAAAAAGGAAACCTAGACTTGCCATCATTACCTTGATGCCAACCACCTGCCTTGTAAAATGGATAATCATTCCACTAGTAAAGAAGTGCTGTTCTAACCCATCTCTCTTCTCTTTTCTCCATCCTTCTTTCTCTCTCTTCCTCCCTCCTTCCTTCCCTCTTTCTGTCTCTTTGGAAAATTCATCTGCCAGAGTTTACCTGTTGTATTCATGGAGTAAAAGCACAACAGATGAGGAAATTGTAAATAGATTTGGGAGTCTGAGAGACTGGAGCTATTCCTTTATTAAAGTGGATATGGGTGCATAATTTGGGTGTTGAGATTGAAGAGACACTGTCTTATCTTCCACAGATGGAATTTGAAGAGAGCCCAGAGGCTTGAAATAGGATTGTATTCCAGGGCCATAACCTTAGCAAGGTTTACTTACTCAACTATTGTCATCCCAAAGTCCAAAGAAGCAAAGAAGCCATCAACCCTTCTTCAACCCACACTAGAGAGGTGGTGTTCTACTGATTGTTTATTATGGAAAAGGTAAAATATTAGAATGAGTAGAAGGATCTCAAATCTTATCAAGACATATCTCATGATGCAGAAAGGATTACTAGAGAATATCAGAAAAATACTATCTTAGACTCCAATTAAAGTCTTCCTCTGGTAGGGAAATCACCTCATCCAAAGGGAGACCAAAACATTTTGGACAATATCTTTGCAAATGAGAATGTTCCTTGATACATGGATTTGAGGACTTGGAGTGATCAAGGCATGAGCTCAAACTTGATGTGACATTAAGCAAGCCTTTCAAGAGCTCTGAAACTCAGAGTCCTTCTTTAGAATAGGAATAATAATAACTGGCTTACTGAATTCAAAGGATTGTTGTATCTCAAAATTAAAATAATGGATGTGGATCATTTTGGTTTCTTAAAGCAGCAAATTAATTAGGGTAGCTATGACTATTATTATTCATTCCATTGGCCCTAATTCTGTCCTCTGAAAAACAAGAGTAATCTCCATGGGCCTAGACAGTCAAGTATTTGAACAGTGATACACCCCCACTCCCCATTCTCTTTTCTCTTGTTCTTATCATTTTCAATTTTTGTTTCAATTGCTCACCTGTAGCATTTTAATGGGAAGCTTCTCAAAATTTTTCTCTATTTCTGACATTGTTACTTTCATGTTGTAGATCTGTCGGGTCTTTTTTGCCTTGCTCTCCTCAAACTTTGCCAAATTGTCCATTCCTTGCTGGTCCAATTTTTGCAGATGGAGCTGTTTTTGCTCCGATAAGAGCTGGTGCTTTTTCTCAAATTCTGACTTAATTGACTGTTCCATAACCTGCCCCTCCTACCACGGTCATGTAAATTAAGATAAAGGAAGAAATGAAGAGTCAATAAATGTCAGAAGCAACATCAAACACACATGCTAGCTATTCATTCCCATTGCCCATCTAAGCAGATTCATAGACTAAGATTTTAAGTTAATCATTTGTATCTGCATTCCCTAAGATTTCTACAAAAAAGGTCATTCAGGTATATTGTCTCTTGAAAGTCATTTTCCTGAGGAGTACTCAATGACGGAAAGCAGAGAGGAATAGTTCTTTTAAAGGAAAAGTCCACAAATGTCTAGGACAGACAGTTTCTCGCTAAACCTGTCCAAAGATCACCAGAAAACTGATTCTTCTTGTCCATATTTTAGCATATAAATTTAAAAACAAAGTTCTTCTACAGCTATTTAGGTATTAAAATGTGAGCCCACAACAGCAACAATATATTGTTACCTTTGTTCATTAATACAAGTCTCTTCTAGTAAATAATTGAACTTTGTCTACTCTGTCTGTCATTGATTATTGTTTCTATGAAGGGTCTTCCAGAAACAGCATATTTACCAGTGTATTACTAAGAAAAGACAGAGACACTGATTTCACATTGTACTTTTGTATCTCACACTTTCCAATTTTATTTGAATATCTTTCTTTTTGTTCTCCTTAAAGTAATCCCCAAAATAACTTACTAAAACATCTATTTTAAGTCAAAGTGATCTGTAGTGTTTTAGAAAGTTGTCAACCTTCCCAAGCCTTTTCCCTGGCCATTTCACTCCTTGAATGAGATGTCTCTTCCATTCTTCCTCAGTGAGGTGTTCTCTTTGTTCAAGACCTTGTTTATTTCCATCCTCTCCTTCATCTTTTCCCAGTCCTCACCTTCTGTGGTCTTAGTTTCCATATTAACTCTTTCTTATTCTTTTTTTATTCCTTCTGTATTTACTTATAAATATCCTTTGTCCCCTTTAGGATTAAAGGAAATCCTCTTGGGGTGAGAGGATTGTTTAATTCCTCTGATTTTTATTACCAGGGACCAGCAAAATACCTGACACTTTGCAGGTCTTTGTGAATGTTGAATTGGTTTTCTGATTTTTTTTCTTTTTCTTTTTTGCTTAGTACACAGTATCATGCTTTGCTCTGAGGAATCATGGACCAAAACTGGAGACTGAGGATGCTCAAGTATGATCACATGGAGCACACCTAGGGAAGAACATAGTCCCCTGAGGTTTTCATGGCTCATCCTTTGATGATTTGTGTTCTGTGTATTTTCTGGCTACACTAGATCCCCACAAAACCCTGCTCAGAAAAGAACAAATGCATTTGGGAGCATCCAATGACCAACATAGAACTGGCCCTTCCAGCTGCATTCTGGAGGTGATAGTGAAGGTACCTCCTACTGCTTATGTCTGAAGCACTGTTCTGTGTTTAGGTCTAATACTCACCTTGAGCATTACCACAGGCTGCTGCTCTGGGTTCATTGACAGATAAAGCTTCTCTTGGGACTGGCTATCCTTGCTCTTCTCAGCTGTCAAATTGTCTCCTGCTTCCTTGTCTAGGCTTTGCAATTGCAGCTCTTCTTCCTCCAAAATGAACTGGTGCATTTTGTCATACTCAGATAAAACTAAGTATTTGAAAGTCTGGCCCTCCACCTATCACACAAGGAGTTGGAATAAACGAAGGAAAGCCAAGTCTATGAGCATCAGGTTTAATGTCAGTATTAAACATTTGTGCTGGTCATTACTTGCCTTTGTTGATCTGAGCAGGCTAATGGACTATATTGACAGACACAGCTTTACTCTCTGTCTTCCTCATTTTTATTTCCCCTTCTAAGCACAGTAAGGTAAAGTCTTTAAGACTCTTTAATAAGAATAGTTTATTATAGAAAGGCCAAAGATAGTCTTTTGTACATAGGAATAAGTGGTCCTTAAATGTATCCTTATCACTGATTCTTTCCAAAACTGTCCAAACACAAGTAGAATATTTATTTCTTCTTATATGTGCTTGTAGATTATATTTTTAAAAAGGTGTACTCATATTTGGAGATCAAAATGCTCACCAATAGCAGTGTAGACATCTTTCGTCCATAATCTGAGTCTGTTATTTTATAGAAATTACTTCTTTTTCCCTTTATATAAGTTACAATTCCAGTTGAAAAGGGTTTTCAGAAGACAAAGCACATAACACTTTTATCATTAAAAAAAGTGCCAGATCCTTACCTTCCACTGTGCCTCTCTCATTTTCTCCCATTCCAATTTCAATTGAAATTTCTCCTTTGTTATCTTTAAAATATTCCATGCTGCCTGGAGATTCTCCTGCAAGAAAAAAAAATCACATCTTAGTCCAATCTGTTTTATACCAAGAATCTCCCCAATTAAGCAAAAAGAAAGTAGAATGAACAGATGCTCTATCTTTTCTTAGATTGAAAGTGAATAGATCCTCTTACCATGCATTGACCAACAGCCTTTTCCAGTGGAAGGACTCTGTGTTCCTTGTGATCTCCAGTTAAAAAGCAAGTTCCACACAAGGGTCTGTGTACCTCCTCACAGAAGAAGGTCTCTTCTTTCCCATGCTTGTCACAGGTGGTCAGGTCCTTGATGCTCTGCAGTAAGAGAGGTCTAAGCATCTTGCCAATGATAGCCAGATCCTGAAGCTTCCTATCATAGGAAAAATCTCCAAATTTAATGATTGCCTTGCAAGTTGGGCAGCTTATTGGTTTGTGGTATTCCTTCCAGCAGCTGAGAAGACACTCTTTGCAGAAAGTATGGCCACATTTCACAATCACTGGGTCAGTTAAATAGCCCAAACACATGAAACACGTGACATCCATTTTGAGACTTTCAATAAAGCTTTTTGCATCCATGTTCTTAGGCCTGGAGACAACAAGTCATTGAAAATTTTGATGAGGTCATTAATAGGCTGTAAAACAAACCTAAGAATTATAGGATAGAATGATTGAGAGGAATTGAGAAGTGGTGGATGGCCTGAATCAGAAGTGAGCCATGTCCTCCCTACATCCTAAGCAGATGGATCAGAGATCCCAAGTCTCTAGTCAGCTTCCCAATAGAACTATGGGAATGAGAGTCCTGGATTCAGAGATTACGTTATGATTCTGCCTTGTGGCTATGCCTCATCTCTAGTCATTTTTTTATAATAAATTTTCTCTTTCTATTTCTGAGTTGGTGGTTTTTCCAACTAGTTCAGCTTAGCATATTAGTTAGATAAGGGATAACGGATGTCATTGCAACGGGTCAGTACACTTACAATTTTCATTGTATGTGATAGGAATAGGACAGGCAAACCCTCAAATCATGTCTTTGCCCCAAACTGTCTACTCATTAATTAAATTTATACATATTTTGCCACCTTCCATGACTCCAGTTCATTTACTGAACAGAGATATTTTCATCTTTCTTAATGTATAGTGAAGAAAAATCTCCCCAAGAGAAGCTTACCTTCTAGTCCTTTCTTCAAAGTCAGTCAACTCAGGAATGGTAAAGTAACTGTGACCCTTTCCTCTGAGCTCTGGCAGCAAAGAAGATTAGAGGAAAGAATTTTTGTGTTCTTTTATGAGCCTCCCTTCTTTAGCCCCTCCACTTATTCAACTACCAGAGTGTGAACTCCTGTGGCCTGGTAGTGCTTCTGGTCTCTGCTTTGGGTGGAGTTCTTACCTATTTGAGTCCTCACCTTTGTATTTCAGCCTAGTAATGTGGTTAAGCATTTCACAATAGTGTTCACACCTGGGCAATTTTGACTGGAATTATCTTCTGCAGATACATTTTGGCCAAAGAAAGAAGCCAAGACTACTGGTGATTTAGTCCAAATGATCTCAGATTTTGTATTTGTTATTGACACTAGGGGTTTGCACAACTTGTCAGAAAGAATTCCCAGGTGGACTCTCATGCTAGCACTGGTCACATGATCTCTTGCTGTTAGACATTTCCATTGTTCATACCCAGTTTTCAGTTAAAATTCCATATGGGAAATTTGTGCTTGAAGGTTCACAGTTTGACCCAAGCACCCCTCACCAAAATTCTTGGGTGGAAGGGAGCAGAAAGTCTTTGGGCTGCCAGGAGGCAGTCACCCCTCATAGATAAGGATGAGAGTGTATACAAGGAGTTACCAATTTCTAATGTAGAACACTATTCTTGAAAAAGAAATCTATAATTTTATTTTCCAAAATGTTTAAAGAATTAATTTTAAAATATCAATAACTATAACAAAATCATGGGGAAAGTGTTGCTCAATTGTTTATGTCAATTTCAGAAAAAAACAAAAAAAACCAAACCAAAACAAAAGTTTTAGAAGAGAAATTATGACATATACTAATTGTATGACAATGGGTGGGTCATTGAACCTTTGAACCTCAAAGCTTTCTGGTTAAGGGCTGTCCATTACAGAAAATACAACGGAATTATTTTTTTTAACTGTGAACTGGCTATATCAAATGAAATTGTAATATTAGAATGAAGAAAAAGAATATTGAGGATTTTTTTTCTTTTCATAAGTAACATGAGAGTATTTCAGGGAAAAAAAATCCTGGGAAGAAAAACCTGAGAAGAATTCTGAAAACCTATGCAAATTGAAGTGTCCAGAAGCAGAAGAATATTGTATACAGTAACAGCAATATTGTAATGATGATCCAATGTGAAATTAGCTGCTCTAATAAAGAAAATGACTCCCAACAATTTCAAAGTACTCATGAAGAAAACTCTATCACAAAACTGATGAGCTTTGAGTGCTTTTTGAAGAATACCTTGACACTTTATTTTTTCTTGTTGTGGGGGGTTGTGTGTGTGTTTTCTTTTGCAGCATCAGTAATATGGAATTATGCTCTGCATAATTTCACATGGATTACTGATACCATAGTACTTGCCTTCTCAAGAGGTAAAATATAGAGGGAGAAAGGAAATCTAGCACTGAATTTTTTTTAAAAGTCTTATTTTAAATAAATATATTTGTAGCAACTATACTGTGGAAAAGCCAGGAATTACACTGAGCTATCCCTCAAAAAAAATCCTCTCAAAAGAACTTTAAATGATATCTCAAAACAAAATCTGGAGTAACAGAAGGCACAAAATGTTGGTGGGGAAAACGTTTTTCAACACAAGATACATTAGAAGGTTGGCAGGAAAAGGTCTGTTGCAGCAAGTTGAGAGTGGAGTTCAGTCCAGCATGCTGAAAAGGAGTATCCCTTGGAGGTGACCAAATCCATTTAAGTAGTGGTGGTTTCTGGACCTCTCTGCCCACAAACCTAAGTGGATCAGACAACTGGAGAGAAGGAATTTACATGGATCCCTTTGCTGACACTGGCAGTAGTACTCTGCTGTATTGCCCATATTTGGTTTTGGGTTGTAGTCCCAGGGTGAGGAGAAGAACTACCATACCAGAGCTTGTGACTGCAGGGGAGGTGGGACACTTTCAGTTACAAGGTGAAAAGTAGTGTATGTGGTCACTTACATACCAGAACACAGCACAGAAGATTAATAAACACACCTCTCCCTACATCTTGAGACCTTTTCAAAAACCAAAACCCTACAGGTTTGTAAAATTATCTCTGAAACAACTGTACAAAAACCTGAAGCTTGGGACAAACCCCACTACGTGTCATAAGGAGAGCCCCTCTTTGGTGTAGAATTAAAAGTTAAGAAATAGACTGGAAAAGGGGGAAAATAATTGAACATCCTGACTATAGAAAGATACTGTGATGATGGACAATATCAAAACACAAACTAAACAGAAGACAACAAAATCAAAACTCCTATTTTTGAAGTCTCAAAGGAAAAAAAGTCACAAGCCATGAAAGAGCTCAAAAAGACTTTAAAATCAAGTAATAGATGAAGAAGAAACAATTAGGAGGAGAAATTAGAATAATAAAATTTCATTAATAAAGGAAACATATTTGTAAAAGAAGGATAAAACAAATAAAGAAGCTAATACTTTGAGAAACAGAATAGGCTAAATGTTAAAAAGAGGTAAAAAATTCCAGTGAAGAGAAAAATGGTTTAAAAAGCAGAATTGGGTAAGTTAAAAAAAAAAGATATACATAAATTCCCTAACGAGAAAAAAAAACTTCTTAAAAAGTAGAATTTGCCAAGTGGAAAAAGAGTTACAAAAGCTCACTGAGAAAAATAATTCCTTAAATATTAGAATTTGTACAACTTGTGTCTCTGATAAAGGAGGCTTTTCTAAACTATATAGAGAACTGAATCAGATTGATAAGAATACAAGTCATTCCCAAATGGTTGAAGGATATGAACAGGCAGTTTTCAGATGAAGAAATTAAAGTTACCTATAGTCATATAAAATTCTCTAAATTATTATCAATTAGAAAAATGCAAATAAAATAAATCATAGGTAACAACTACACCTATCACATTGGCTGACATGACAAAACAGGAAAATGATAAATGCTGGAGAAGATGTGAGAAAATTGGAACACTAATTCATAGCTGGTGGAGTTGTGAATTGATGCAATCATTCTGGAGAGCTATTTGGAACTATGCCTGATAGGCTATAAAAAGGTGCATAGCCTTTGACCCAGCAATATCACTTCTATGACTTGTATCCCAAAGAGATAGTAAAAATTGATAAAGGACCCATATGTACAAAAATATTTATAACATTTCTTTTTTGTGGCAGCAAAGTATTTGAAACTGAGAGGATTCGCCCAAATTGGGTAATGGCTGAACAAGTTGGGTATATGAAAATAATGAAATAATATTGTGTTATAAGAAATGATGAGCAGGCAGATTTCAGAAAAACCTGGAAAGACATATATTAACTGATGCTAAGTGAAGTAAGCAGAATCAGGAGAACCCTGGACATAAAAACAGCCACATCTTGTGGTGACTTAACTTTGATAGACTTAGGTCTTCTCAGCAATACGAGGATCTAAGACAACTCTAAAGGTTCATGATGAGATCCATATCCACAGAAAGACCTGTGGAATCTGAATTCAAATCGAACCATAATATTTGCTCTCTGTCTCTCTGTCTCCTCTTTCTCTGTCTCTGTCTCTCTGTATGTGTGTCTCTCTCTGTCTTTGTCTCTTTGTCTCTGTCTCTCTGTCTCTCCCTCTCTCAGTTTTGTTTTGTTTCTTCTTTCTTGTGGTTCCTTGCATTGCTTTTTTTACAACATGAGTAACATGAAAATATGTTTAATATGAATGAATATGTCTAGACTGTGTCAGATTGCATGCCAACTTAGGAGGGGCTAGGAGAAGGAGGTGAAGAGAATTTCAAACTCAAGAGCTTATGGAGGTAAATGTTTGAAGATAAAAGTAAAGAACTTAATTTAAAAATAGAAACTGGTGAATGGAAGCTAATTACATCAAGAAACAGTAAAACAAAATTAAAAAAATCACAAAATCAAAGAAAATATAAAATATCTCCTTGGAAAAAAAACTGACCTGGAATATACACTCAGGAGAGGTTATGTAAGAATTATTTGGCTACCTGAATGCCATGATAAGCAAGTGAGCCTAGCTGCTCATCTTCTAATAAATTATCAAGGAAGTTTGTCCTGATATTCTAAAACAGGAGGTTTTACCCTTTAATTTAGAAATTAAAAATAATCCACCAATTACATCCTGAAAGAAATCCCAATTCCCATGAAAATTATATCAACATATCAGAGTTCCCAGGTCTAGTGGAAAATATTGCATGCAAACAAAGAGAAAAAAAATCATATGTCTTGGAGCCATAGTCATAATAATATGAGATTTAGCTGCTTCTACATTAAAGAATTATAGGGCTTGGAATATGATATTCTGGTAGGCAAAACAGCTAGAATTACAACAAAGAATCACCTACTCTACAAAAGTGAGTATAATCTTTCAGGGGGGAAGGTGATATTCAATGAAACAGAGGACATTCGTTCTAACATTTTTGAAGAGACCAGAACTGAAAAGTAAATTTGTCTTTTAAATATCAGTCCAAAGAGAAACAAAAAAAGATGATCAGGAAAGAGAAATGATAAGGGATTCAATAAGGTTAAACAGTTTATGTTCCTACATGGGAAAATGACACTTGGATCTCCTAAACAACCTTTCTCATGAAGGTACTTGGGTGGAGTATACATAGATAGAGGGTATAGGTATGAGTTGAACATAATAGAATGATTATCTGAAACAAAATTAAGAGAGAAAAGAATGAACTGGGAGAAGAATAAATGGAGACACATAATTGGGGTAAATTATCTGACATAAAAGAGGAACAAGAGAGCTTTTAAGCTGGAGGGAAAAATGTGTGAGGAGATGGGGTAGTGCCTGAACCTAATTACCATCAGAATTGGGTCAAATAGGTAATAATATACATACTGAGTTGGGTATTAATATCTATCTTACCATACAGAAAAGTAAGAAAGAAAGGGAATAACAGAAGGGGGCAGGGGCTGATAGAAAGAAGGGTGGATTGGGGTAGGTAAAAGTCAGAAGCAAAACACTTTTGAGAATGCACAGGGTGAAAAAAGAGAGAGGGTAAGACACATGAGAGGAGATAGGGTGGAGGAAAATACATAGCAAATATGACCATGAAAAAATACATATCAAATTTATCTTATAAGGATGTCATTTCTCAAATATATAAAGAACAGAGTTAAATTTATAGAAATAATACACTTTCTTCATTTGATAAATGGTCAAATATATAAACAGGCAGTTTTCAAACAAAATAATCAAAGTTCCCTACGGTTTTATGGAAAAAATATTTGAAAATATGAAAACAATATTTTACATCACTATTGATTATAAAAATGCAAATTAAAGCAATTCTAAGCTACCAACACACACCTCTGAGAATGGATAATATAGCAAAAGAAAATGACAAATGTTGGAGGATGTGGGATAATTGAGACACCAACATACCATTGATAAATTAGTATATTTATTAAACCATTTTGTAGAGCAATTGTGAACTATGCCCAAAGGACTACAAAAACATGAATAAACATCATTTGACCAAGAAATACCACTACTAGGTTTATATCCCAGAGTTTTGCTTTGTTTTGTTTTTAAGGAAAAATACAAATATGTTGAAGAAAATATTTATAGTATTTCTTTTAGTGGAGGCAAACAAATTGGAAATTGAGGAGATGCCCATCAACTAGACAAGAGCTGATCAAATCATGGTACACACTTGTGATGAAATACTATTGTGTTTTTAGAAATGATGAGCAGTATGCTCTCAGAAAAAAAAAATCTTGGAAAGCCTTACATAAATTGACACAAAGTGAAATAAGAAGAATCAAGAGGACATTGTTACAGTAACAGCAATATTGTATGATGAACAACTATGAATGACTCAGTTTTTTCAGCAATGCAATGAATTCTGGAAGACTTAAAGATTAAAAATATTATCCATCTCCAGAGAGAGAACTGAGAGTGTCTGAATGCAGGTCAAAGCATACATTTTATTTACATTCTTTATTATTATTTTTTTTGCCTTTAGTTCTGCATTTTCTTTCACAACATGACTAACAAGGAAATAAGTTTTGCGTGTGTGTGTGTGTGTGTGTGTGTGTGTCTGCCTGTCTGTCTGTTTTACCCTATGTATAATCTATATCAAATTGCTTGTCTCCTCAATTGGAGAGAAGAAAGAGAAGCAAAGAATTTGAAAACAAAAAATTGAAAAAATGTCAAAAATTGCTTTACACATAATTGAAGGAAAAGTAATTATATATATATAATCATACACATATACACACATATGCATATATACACATATACATATATATGTATATATACACATATACATATATGTATGTATGTATGTATGTATGTATATACCATCTAAAAATAAAATTCAGGCTCAATATCAAAGGAAAATAAGAATGCTTATTAATATAGTGATTTGGAAGGTTAAACAGAAAACAAACAAACAAAAATTATTAGAAAATAAATCTTCCTCTGATACTTCATCATGGCCAGGATGTGACACAAGGTTATTTTCCCAATAAAATAAAAGGTCAAACTGGTACCATATCATTATAAAAATGGGCAATGAAATACTTTCTGCTTTTCAGGGACTAGCCCCAATAAATACATATAGTGGTCATGCATAGAAGGGTTGTGATCTAAATATTTGTAAGGAATGCTTATTCTAGAGAAAAAGCAAATGAATACATGTAAAAAACTTTGTTGGACTGAGTTTTTCAAGCAATAAAATACCAGAATATTCAGATCAGTTTGGTACAAAGCAGGGCCCTAATCCCATTGGGGACTGGGAAATTTGACTCTCAGAAAGGTATGCATGAATGTACAATATTTTGTGTGACTCAGATGTGTAATTCTATTTTATAGTGTTCATTAATCATTTATGTACACGTGCAAATGTATGTACATATGGTGATACACAAATGTAAATTTGTACTTGGAATGTGTATGTATATCAATCAATCAAGAGTTATTATGTATCTTCTTTGATCCAGGAACTATGCTAAGTGATGAAAGAGAAGAGTGCCTAGGACTCAAGGTTTTAGACTTTCAATAGTGACTATGCTCTATGGGAATTGAACTAAGCTATAAACCCAAGCCTGTTTCTCTCCCTATGGCCTGAGCTAATAGAAAGGAGGTAAGACTTAATGTCACCCACACAGAACCAGGAATAAATATGGATATTTTTGTTATGACTTTTCAAATAAATATTCCTTTGGAAAAGGTCCAGAGTTACATACACATATAAATACTTAGGTAAGTGTAGGAAAATATATTCATATATGGGGGTGTGTGTGGGTGTGTACACACCCCCACACATCCATATAGGTATACATACTGATAGATGGATATACACATCAAATTTTGTCTTTATATCTCGTGAAGATCAAGTATATATAAGTCATATCCAATAACTTGGACTATAGCAAAATGATTTCACAGTTGCAGTTTTCCTAGTCTGAATAGCACCAATTATCTCTGTGAGGTGTTGAACCCTTAGTGCTGATACAAAATGAGGCACACTAATTTTGATACCCAAAATAAACAAGATAAAAATTATTTTTATTGTTTATGATCATACATAATATTGATATATTCAACACGAATTCTAATGAATGAAGTCATTCTGGGGATTGGTTTTTATTTGCTTGAATGTGAAAAATCTAATTTTTAATAATATAATTAGTTTCAGCATTTTTCTAGTTATTCCTTGGGCCACTATGTAGAGTTCCAGAAATGTTTTTTTGCTTTTGGAAAACAAGGAGAGAAGCAAGGTTGAAGAGGTCCTTGACAAGCATCATTTGGGGGACTGTAGATTAGAGTTCCATCTGTAGCATTACAAAATGCAATATGATCATTTTCATAATCAAGGAAAATACCCACCCTATGAATAATTGGCTTGCACAAACAGAAAGATATGAATAATGGAGGCAAAATTCATTTGCATATTCAAAGGCTACAAGGATAAATGTATCTCCAGGTAACTTGTGGATATTACCCTTCCTTCTGATTGATTCTTTGCAGATGCCCACTTCCTGTTCCATTTTATTCCCACTTCTGCTTCTCAGAAGTGTCTCCCTGAGGTGAATCTCTGACTACATAAGACACAAAGAGCAAAGTCAAATCTTAAGTTGTCAGGCACATCCTGAGGAACAGAAACATATTCCACACCCTTGACATCACCTGAAAGAATGAGATGAGAGTTGGATGTTTCAGGATCCAGAGATATCTCCCCTGTAGGAAAAAAGAAGAGACATCACTCATTCAACTTGGGTTCCAGAGCCTGGAGTTTAATAATTAAGAGAAGGATACCCTAATCCCCAGAATCTCCCATTGCAATTCCAGTCACAATGTTCACCCACTGGAAATATACCATGACTCTCTAAGTAATCCTATTTCTGACACTCACTTAGGTGAGTGGCTCTTTATTACCTTCATATTAGACTTTATATTTTAAGACCCACATTGAATATTTAGCAACCTTTGATTAAGCAATTATGCCCAAGCAGTGTGCTAAGCACCGAAAGATATAGAGATATAGTCATGTAGGTTTGTATCTGAAAGAAGTGATAATATTGGTGTCACTATTTTTGTCAATACATATTTAAAAAGGAAGGGATGTTAAGCATTTGATCTTTGGATTGAATGATTGTGTGTTTTTTAATCCACTTTTGGAAAAGCTTATTCACAGAGGACTTCATTTTTTTCTATTCTTCCACACAATAGAAAGTGTCTTCACGGAGTTTGTAATAATTTCTAAGGCAACTTGGGACATGCTCAACTTGATAAAAAATATGCAGTGCCAATAAAGAGTACATTTCAAAGAGGAGAGCTCCTGAAAATTCTGAAGTGTCAATATAGGTCACCATATGTAACTTACTATGGAAATTCAGCAGCATTTCTGTCATGCCTGGGATGGGATGCATGGTCCTTCTGGATGAAGCAGCATCAGGGTTTTGAAGAAATAGCTCCTCATTACTACAAACAAAACACACTCAATGAAAAAAGGTTGTATTCATATCTCAATTAAACAACAACAACAAAAACAATAACAACAACAACAAAATTCAGTGGGCTCCAGTACTGTGGATCCCAATGAGCCCCTTCATCCAGTTCAATTCCTTCAGAGACTGTATATGTCTGACTCAGTTTCACATAAAATGGAAACCTACCTTTCCAATGTGACTTTTGCATCCTAGAGAAAAGAAAAAAAAGGATAGAGATTTGGTCTTCTACTCCTTACTTAATTCCCATGACATTGTTTGTTTGTTTGTTTTTTCCAGAGAGAACATATTCACTTCCCCACAATCTCTTTTCTCCCTGACAAATATTTTCCAGGAAAACTATAATTATTTTAAAAAAGGAAACTATATACTTCTTAAGAACCATAGGCCACTCTTTAAGGCCATTTTTTCATTAGCTTGAAGCCATCTGACCCTCTTGCAAAATAAGGAAATCATTCAGTTTTAAAGAAGTGATAGTTTTACCCATCTCTCCTCTCCCTCTGTACAGAAAATCCATCTGACAGAGTCCAGCTATTGTTTTCATGGAGTGAGAGGACAATAGATGAGGACATTGGGAAAAGGTTGGGAGTCTGGGAGACTGGAACCAATCCTTTGTTAGAGTGTATATGGGTGGGTAATACGTGTGTTGAGATTAAAGAGACTTTGTCTTATCTTTGGCAGATGAAATTTGAATATAGTCCAGAACCTTGAAATAAGGTTGCATGCTAGGGTTATAATCTTAGTAAAGTTCTACTTAATCAACTACTATCATCCCAAAGTCCAAAGAAGCAAAGAAGCCATCTGTCTTTCTTCGTCCCACACTAGAGTAGTGCAGTTGTACTGATTGTTTGTTGTGGAAAAAGTAAAATATTAGAATGAGTAGGGATCTAAAATCTTACCTAGGCCTACCCACAGTGCATGAAGGATGTCTACAGAATTTTAGAAAAATAGTCTCTCAGACTCCATTTGAAGTCTTCCTGTTGTAGAGAAATCACTACATACAGAGGGAGACCAAAACATTTTGGAGAAAAATCTCTGCACAGCGAGAGCATCTCTTGGCACATAGATGAGGAGACTTGGAAGGATCAAGACATGAAATCAAATAGTATGTGACACTAAGTTAGTCTTTCAAGAGCTCTGAAATTCAGGTCCCTCCTTCTCTAGAATAGGGATAATAATAATTGTCTCACCAAATTCACAGGATTGTGTCTCAAAATTAAGATAATGGATGTGGATCAGTTTGGAATTTTAAACCTTCAGACTAATTTGAGAAACTTATTTCATTATTCATGCCATTGGTCCTAGTTCTGTCCTCTGAAAAACAAGAGTAATTTCCATGGACTTAGACAGACAAGACCTTGGAAAAGATATCATGCCCCTTCCCCCACCCTCTCTTCTCTTGTTTTCACCATTGTCAGTTTTTGTTTCAATAATTCACCAGGAGCATTTCAATAGAAAGCTTCTAAAATTCTTCCTCTATCTCTGACATGACTATTAAAAAAATTAGTTTATTTACTTTTAGTTTACAACATTCAGTTCCACAGTCCCTTGAGTTAGAGATTTTCTCCCTTTCCCTCTCCCCTACTTCCAATCATGGTGGCATGCATGTGTATAAAGGATCTACAAACATCTTCCCATTAATCATTAGTCAGGTTGTAAAGAAGGATTGTAACTGATGGAATGATCACTGGGAAAGAGGAAACAAAACGAAACAAGAAAAAGAAATAGAACAAGTAGTTTTTTTTTTTTCAATCTGCACTCAGATGCCACATCTTCTCTGGAGGTGGAGATCTCCTGCAATCATGAATCTTTTGGAGTTGTCCTATAACCTTGTATTGCTGAGAGGAGCCCAGTCTATTTAAGTTAGTTGCCACACATATATTGTGTCTGTGATTATGAACAAATTTCTCCTGATTCTGCTCTTCTCGCTCAGCATCAGTTAATATAAATCTCTCCAGGCTATTATGAAGTCTGTCTGCTCCTCAATTATTATGGCACAGTAGTATTCCATTACTTTCATATACCCCAACTTGTTCAGCCATTCCCCAATTGGTAGGCATCCACTTGTTTTCCAATTTTTTGCCACCACAAAAAGAGCCACTATAAATATTTTTGTACATACAGGTCCTCTTCCCACTTCTCTGATCTCTTCGGGATATAACACTAGAAGTGGTACTGCTGGGTCAAAGGGTATGTACTTATTTTATAGCCCTTTGGGCATAGTTCCAGATTGCTCTCCAGAATGACTGGATCAGGTCACAGCTCTACCAACAATGCATTAGTGTTCCAATTTTTCCACATCCTCTCTAGCATTTATCATTTTGCTATTTTTTCATCTTAGCGAGTCTGGCAGGTGAGATGTGGTACCTCAGAGTTGTTTTGATTTGCATTTCTCTAATCACTTGTGATTTGGAAGATTTTCATATGCTTATAAACGTCTTTAATTTCATCTTCTGAAAACTGCCTGTTCACATCCTTTGACCATTTATCAATTGGGTAGTGGCTTGTATTCTCATAAATTTGACTAAATTCTTTGTATATTTTAGAAATGAGGCCTTTATCAGAGACACTGGTTGTAAAAATTTCCAATTTTCCACTTTCCTTTTAATCATGGTAACATTGGCTTTGTTTGTACAGAACTCTGACATGCCTATTTGCAAATTATATATCTATTGGGTCATTTTTGCCTTACTCTCCTCAAACTTTGCCAAGTTTTCCTTTACTTGCTGGTCAAATCTTTACAGATGGAACCATTTTTGCTCTGACAAGAACTGATGCTTTTTTCCCCTTCAAATTCAAACTTAACAGACTGTTTCATAGCCTGGCCTTCCCCTGTAATCAAAGACATTAGGACAAAGGCAAGAAATATGAAATTGGCCCTTCCTGCAGCTTTCTCGAGGTGATATTGCAGGTACCTCCTCCTGCTCATGTCTGAAGTAGTGATCTGTTTTGAGATTCAATCAATACTCACCTTGAGCATTTCCACAAGCTGTTGCTTTGAGACTATTGGCAGACAGAGGTTGTCTTGGCACCGGCCCTCCTTGCTGTCCTAAGCTGCCAAATTGTCTCCTGCTTCCTTGTCCAAGCTTTGCAACTGTAACTCTTCTTCCTCAAAAAAAAAAGTCAGTACATTTTCTCATATTCAAATATGACCAAGTTTTGAGAGTCAGGTCCTCCACCTATCCCCCAAGGAATTAGAATATAAGAAGGAAAACAGTCAAATGGGGTCAGGGTCCAGGTCAGTGTCAAACATTTGTGCTGGTTATTAGTAGCCTTTGTCTGTTTAAACAGAATCATGGGCCATGTTGAAAGAAACAACTTTTTTTCTCTTCGATCTGAAATGTTTTTCACTTGCGGTTACAGTAGGGTAGAATATCTCTTGAATAAACTTTTCCAAAGGAGGAGCCAATAATAAAAAGGCCAGAGATAGACTTTTGAACAAAGGAATAAATGAAGAGTCACCAAATGTATCCTCAACATTGACCCTTTCTAAAGTCAAGTGAGGTCTGAGCATCTTGCCAATGATATCCAGATCCTGTAGTTTCCTATTATTAAGAGTCTCCCAATTTAATCATTACTTTGCAACTTGTGCAGGTTGTTGCTGTGTGGTCTTACTTCCAACAGCTGAGAAGAAACACTTTTCAGAAAGTATGGCCACAACTGACAGACATTTGATCAGTGAAATATCCCAACCACATGAAACAGGTGAGATCCACATTGAGGCTTTCAAGCAAGTTTTTGGCATCCATGTTCCTAGGCCTGGAGAAAAAAAAAGTCAGTGAAAAATTTTGTTGAAGACATTCATAGGCTAGAAAACAAACCCAAAAATTATGGGAGAAACTGATTGGTAGAGATAGAGAAGCAGCTGATGGCCTGAAACAGAAGTGAGCCATAGCCTCTCTACATTCTAAGCAGAGGACGAGAAATCTCAAGTCTCTAGTCACCCTCCAAATAAGGAAATGAGAGTCCCGGGACTCAGAGATCATGGGCTAAGGTATGATTCTACTTTATGACTGTGTTTCATTTACAGTATTTTTTATTTTATTTTATTTTATTTATTTTTTGAAAATGAATTTTCTTTCCCTATTTTTCACTTGATGATTGGCTTTTCTAGGTTCAGCTCAATCCCTATGCTTGACCATGCTTTCATGACTGTGGTTTTTAACAATGAAGTCACACAAGCTAAATTCTGATTCAGGACACAACTCTGCCCCTCTACCCAAAAAAGAGGATCACTTAGGAGGCCCAGAGTCTGTCCTGTCTCCCCATCTCTACTTATATTGAAGAAGATAAAAATATATTATCATGTATTCATACATTTTGTCTCAGGGGACTGTGGAACCTGATAACCCTACAGCCAAACTGAGCTCTCATGCAAGGACTCTGGATGATGGGGTTTTCAACTTCTTTTCTTTATTCCTCTCCCAACCTCTTACTCTTAGTCCCCAAATCAGAGTCATCATTTTCAAAGAAAAATTTTGAAAAAAATTACTCTTTACTTTCTCCCAAGTCCTACTATAGATTACTACTTTGGCTTAGCTTCTTGGCTAGTCTCTGAACATTTCATTTAATTTCTAAGGATCAACACAGTTAAATTTTTAAATATATGAGATGGTAATAGGATAGATAAATTGCCAAATCATCATATCTTTTCCCCAAACTGCCAACTCATTAATTGAACTGGGATCTATTTTTGTCATTTCCCATGATTATGATCCATTATATGAACAGAGATATCTTCATCTTTCTAAATGTATAGAGGAGAAAATAACCTTCCCAAGAGAAGCATATCTTGTAATACTTTCTTCAAGGATTATCAGTTCTTTCCTCTGGGTTCTGGCAGCAAACAAGTTTACAGGACAGAATTTCTGGGTTCTTCCATAGGGACTCCCTTCTTTGGGCCCTTGCTTGATTCTATCACTAAAGTATGAACTCCTGACAGTGTTTCTGCTTTGATGGTGTTTCCACCTTTTTAGTTACACCAGGTAGTGGCCTAAGTTTCCACAATGGTATTCACACCTGAGCAATTGAGGCCAGAATTGACTTCTAGAGATGTGGTTTGGTTGCAGAAAGAGAATTGGGCCAGTGGTGGTTGGGTCCAAATGATCTGAGTTTTCTTGTATTCATTATTGACACTAGGCAATGGGAAAAATGATCAGAAAGGGATTACAGTGGGACTCAAATACTATCACTGGTCACAGGACCTAATGCTATTTGGTAACTCTATTGTTTACAGTTGCCAGTAAGTTACATGTAGAACAGAAGCACTTAGTGTGCCCAGGCTTGAGCCTAGAACCATTAGGTTCCTGGGTAGGAGAAACAGCTAGTAAAGAGTGAAGACCAGGAATTACAAAATTAGAAGGTATAATGGGAATCTTCAGCACAAAAAATGTACATTTTTCTTTCAAAAAAAGAATATTAAATATAAACATTAATTTTAAATATCAATGAAGGTTACAAAAATTAGAGAAGGAATGAGAAACACATAATCTACTCCTTACTCAATTCCCATGACATTGTCTTTCTCAGAGAATACGTACATACTTTCTGACAGCCCCTTCCTTCACTGACAATTATTTTCTAGGGAAAGCACACTTATTGAAAAAAAGCATTTTTGGCAACCACATGTTTAGACCTGGAGTGAAAAATTCAGTGAAACTTTGACTAGGCCAATCATGTGTTAGGGAACCCATCTCAGAATTGTGAGACAGACTTATTTGCAGGGATTAAGAGCAGTGGATGGTCAGGACCAGAAATCAGTCATATCCTCCCCACATCCTAAACAGATAGATCAGAGATCCCTTGTCTCAAGCCACTCTCCCAATATAATCAGAGAATGAAAGTCTTCGGACTCAGAGATGAAGTGCTGAGGCATGATTCTACATCATGGATGTGCTTCATCTTTAGTTTTTCTTTTAATTTTAACAATAAATTTTCTATTTCTTCGTTGATGGTTGGTTCTTCCAGATTTGGCTCCATTCCAACTGTGGTTCCCTCTCTGACCCCCACCCAAAAAAACATCCATGGGACACAGACTAAATCCTGATTAAGGGAACACCACTGATTCCCTACATCCATCCCATAGGATCACTGAAGGGGCCCAGAATCTGCCCTGCCTTGTCATCTCTTGTCACCTTGAAGAAGATTAAAAAGCTCTTGTCATATATTCCTGCATTTTGGCCTACAAGACCATGATAACTATAGAGCTGAACCTAAGCTCTTTCATACAAGGACCTCGGATGATGGGGACTCTTATTTATTTCTATTTCCTTTTTGTTTCAGTTGTGTTGTTGGAATTTATTTTAAGTAACTTACAGTTGATTGAAAGGGAATTCATAGGAAAAATGGAAGATTCTTGAAAAATTATGAGGGAAATAGTCTTTTCACATACTATACTTGATGACAAACTTATGATTATAGCAAAAAAACTTCACATTAAAATTCTGCTTTTCATATTTCTTTATCTTATACACAATTATAAAAGAAATAATTAAAAGGTCTACAATCTTGATTATTTTTTTATTTTTTTTGTACCACACTCCATTTCCCAGAAATTTATTGATGTGTGGAACTTTTTACAGATTAGACTCTTTCAAGTAAAAACAAAAAAAGAGAGATGGGTATTTTAGCAGTGTGCAGGATATGCTCAAAACAAAGAAAAATGAGAAAATGGTTTCAGTCACTGATTATTTCTTTATTGTCAAACTCACTCATGCCTCACTGCTCCCATTTTCAACCTACACCATCTTTAACATGAAGAAAAAAGAATTTAAATATTTTATAATAACTAAAATTAATACAATTCAGATTTTAAAAGGAACACTGAGGTAAAAAAGCATCTTCCCACAATGCTTCGCTGTAAACAGATGACCGACATGAAATACGGCTGATGTCAGAACTTCTTCAAGCTAAATGAAATTTCATCCCTGTGACAATATCGAGAGCTCTAAGAGGTGGGCTAGGCTGTTGTTGTTTTTTTATACCCATTTTGAAATTCTTGTAATGGGAGGGGAGAAACAGGAAGAGGAAGGTTAGAAGTTCATTGTATATTAAAATATAGAAGTTTTATGTGTCTTCCTCCCACTTCTATGATCTCTTTGGGTTACAAATCCAGAAGTGGTATTACTTGGCCAAAGGTTATGCAATTATTTATAGCCCTTTGGGCATAGTTCCAGATTGCTCTCCATAATGGTTGTATCTGTTCACAGCTCCACCAACAATGCATTAGTGTTCCAATTTTTCATCATCCTCTCCTTCATAACTTCTCTTGCTGGGAACTCAAGAATAAATCAAACCACAAATAAATTCTTATCCTGGTCATGCTTCTTCAGTTCTCCAGCAGTTGACTGACCCTAGGACCCAGAAGAAATCTCAGCCTTCCAGGCAGTCTTCTTGGCAGCAACTTCAGCCTTCTCCAGTTCTGGTCTCATATGAAACTCCAACTCAGTTCTCTGCCCAGCAAGTAGTAGTAGCCCAGCTTCCAGATGCTGTGTAAATTCTGCTCCCTCCACCAGGAGCCATTAGGAAAAAAATTCTTGATTCTGGTTCTGCCTCTCTCTTGGTTTCTTCTTATACACACACACACACACACACACACACACACACACACACACACACACACACACACACACACACTTTTGCTTCCTATCTTAACCACCCCTTCCTGTTATGTCAGCAACAGAAGACAGAGTACATCTTCTGTTTTTTTCACATAGAGTTACTTGGCCAAAGGCTAAGTAATGCTTACTTGACATAACAAAGAAAGAGAAGAAAGAGGTCTTCAAATTTAGTTACCATTACACTAGTAAATCCTTCTGGCCCTGGAGATTTTTTCCTAGGGAGTTTACTGATGGCTTGTTCAATTTCTTTTTTTCTGAGATGGGGTTAGTTAAGTAATTTACTTCCTCTTCAGTTAATCTGGGCAATTTACAGTTTTGAAAATATTTTTCTTTTTCACTAAGATTGTCAAATTTATGTGCATAGAATTGGGAAAAATAATTTCTAATTGTTGTTTTAATTTGCTCTTTATTGGAGTTAGATTCACCCTTTCATTTTTGATACTTGAAATTTGGTTTTCTTCTTTCTTTTATCTATCATATTGACTAAAGGTCTATAAATTTTATCGTTTTTTTTTCATAAAACCAGATCTTAGTTTTATGAATTTGTTAAATAATTTTCTTAATTTCAATGTTATTAATCTCTCCTTTGGTTTTCATTATTTCTAATTTAATATTTAATTGGGGATTTTCAATTTGTTCTTTTCTAGCTTTTTCAATTGCATGCTCAATTCATTGACCTCCATTTTCTCTAATTTATTCATATATGCATTCAGGGATATAAAACTTCCCCTAAGTACTGCCTCCATTGCATCACACAAGTTTTGGTATGATGTCTCATTATTGTCATTTTCTTCAATGAAGTTACTGGTTATTTCTATAATTTCTTGTTTGGTCCACCCATTCTTTAGAATTAAATTGTTTAGTTTCCATTTAGTTTTTTGTCCATCTTTCCATGGACCTTTATTGCATTTGATTTTTATTGCATTGTGATCTGAGAATGATGAAATTAATATTTCTGCCTTTCTGTACTGAATTGTGAGGTTTTTATGCCGTGGTTGATTTTTGAGCATGTGCCACATACTGCTGAGAAGAAGGTATATTCTTTTTTTGTCACCATTCAGTTTTCTCCAGAGATCTATCATATCTAGCCTCTTTAAAATTCTATTTGCCTGCTTAACTTCATTCTTGTTTATTTTGAGGTTAGATTTATCAAGTTCAGAGAGGGGGAGATTGAGGTCCCCTAGTAGTAGAGTTTTGCTATCTACTTCTTCCTCTAATTCCCTTCACTTTTTCTCTAGGAATATGGATTTTATACTGCTTGCTACATATATGTTAAGTAATGATGTTTCATTCCCAATGGTGCCTTTTAGCAGGATATAGTTACCTTCCTTATCTCTTTTAATTAGATTTATTTTTGCTTTTGCTTTATCTGAGATAAGGATGTTGATTGTTTATGCTTCCTTCACCAGTTGATGTCCTCCTCCCTACTCTATACACCCCAAGCACAAAGGCAAGTAGGAAAAACTCAGTTTCTTACTATTCCTCAAACCTGTCTCCTTCCCTAAAAAGTTTCCCTGTAAAAACATTAAAATTCACAGTTTTTATTGACCATGCAGATGGCCCAGGCAAACTTGTCTCTGGGTTTTGTTATAGATTTTCTCAAGTGTAATACCCCCCTTCTTACACAAAGCAGTTGAGATACTTGGATCTAAATAGCTGAGTTTGAAGGTCCAAGCCAATTTGTTTGTTTTCCTCTGCCTGTTGTCTGGGACTCCAGTGTCATCAACTCTTCTTCCAACTTCTTCAGAGTTTTTCTTAGCCTCTACCAATCTTTTAGATTTGATGTCCTTTCAGACTTTGGCCAGGATTTTTGGCACTTTTCAGATCTCTTTAGACTTTATCAAGCTGCTCCTTCTTGACATCAATCTTAGCCTGCAGGTTCTGCATTGACTTCTCAAAAGTTAATGAAAGTATCTACTGATAGGTACACAGAATTACAACAGCTCTATTGTCATGATTATAAGAAAGTATGTTTGCTGGGATATTTTCATCAGGCTCAATTAGCTTTTTAAATACTGCTGCAGTGTGAGGAAGGCATTGCATGTATGGAAGATTTTGGCTGTCAAGCCCTCCATGACATCTTGAAGGTATTTACTGAGGATGCTGATATTCAGTCTGTCAAAAAGGTCATCCTCGGGCTGCTATTGTCTACAAATAGCTTAAGGTTCTTAAAAAACCCTTTTCTCAACAAGGAGCTTGTTATAGTATCATGTGGAATCCTTCCCTAAGAAATCAACCTCAACTATATATTCTTGGCCATCCATCTTTGGATGTAAATTAATGTGTTGTACTCTGAGAGAACAGAAGCCTACAGTAATAACTGTCACCCCATCTTGTCGTTGTCAGCTATCAGAGCAAGTTTGTCAATGAAGTATAATGCTGGACTTTCATTACTTTGGACTGCTAGTCTTATGGGCTTTGGTTTTGGATCTTTTCTAAGCACTTCTTCAATCCTTGGGCCGCCTCATACTTCTGCCAATCATTTTCCTCCTTGATTCATGAGCTGGGACTCAGAGTGCTTGAATGATCCTTGGATTTTCTTAGTCTAGAGCACCCACTAGGTAACATTGGTATCATGTTGAATGTCTTTCCATTTGTCTTCAGGTGGAGGAGAAGGAACTTTGGAGCCTTTGCTACACTAGATAATTCTATCTTCAGGCATAATCCATGTTTTCAACATTCCCATTTTGGGATGGTTTCTATGGCCCCCCAAAAGACCTGGCGGCTCATTTCTGAAATTGATAATTCTCTGTGACTGTCCATCACACAAAAGCTGTACTCTTTCAATAATTTTTCATTTTCCTCTCAGATTTTCAGTCTCTCTTCTCTGCTCATTTCCTTCCTTGCTTCTGATTGGGCTGAAATACTGGTTCATGTGGCTGAAGTCCTACTCGCTGAGACTGCTGATACTATTTTTCTCTTCATTTTTCATTTCCTTTCTCCAGTCGTTGAAGTTTTTCCTAAAGATCTCCTTGGAGGCACATCTTCTGGACCCCAGAGAGCCCTCAGAGCAGCCCCACCGCCGCAGCAGGCCCCAGTCACTATCACCGCAACAGTGAGCAGCTAGGCCGAGACCCAGCAGTCGCCCGCCGACCCCCCTGCTGCCCCTGCCCTCAGTACCGCCGGTACAAAGCCCAGCATCACCTGCAGCGGCAGAGGGAGCGGCGGTCCCGCGGCCTCACATGATGGGCCAGCGGGGGAGGACAAGAGGGTCATCGCAAAGAAGTTTTGGGGAGCAGTAAAATGGTTCAATGTAAGAAACGGCTATGGTTTCATCAACAGGCACGACACCAAGGAAGATGTATTTGTACACCAGACTGCCATAAAGAAAAATAACCCCAGGAAGTACCTTCGCAGTGCAGGAGACGGAGAAACTATGGAGTCTGATGTCGTTGAAGGAGTAAAGGGTGCGGAGACAGCTAACGTTACGGGCCCTGGTGGTGTCCGGTTCAAGGCAGTAAATATGCATCTGACTGTAACCTGGCCAGACGTTATCTACTTCGGAGGGGTCCTCCACGGAACTACCAGCAGAACTCCCAGAATAGTGAGAGTGGGGAAAAGGAGGGATCAGAGAGTGCGCCAGAAGGCCAGCCCCAACAGCGCCGTCCCTACCGGAGGCGGCGGTTCCCACCTTACTACTTGCGGAGACCCGATGGACGTCGACAACAGTATTCCAACACTCCTGTGCAGGGAGAAGTAATGGAGGGTGCTGACAACCAGGGTGCAGGAGAACAAGGTAGACCAGTGAGACAGAATATGTATTGGGGCTATAAACCACGATTCCGCAGGGGCCCTCCTCGTCAAAGACAGCCTAGAGAGGAAGGTAATGAAGAAGACAAAGACAACCAAGGGGATGAGACCCAGGGTCAGCAGCCACCTCAACGTCGTCGGTACCGCCGTAACTTCAATTAGCGACGCAGACGCCCAGAGAACACTAAATCACAAGGTGGAAGAGACAAAAAACAACCGAACCACCAGCTGAGAATATGTCTGCTCCCGAGTCTGAGCAGGGCGGGGCTGAGTAAATGCAGACTTATCATCTCTACCATCATTCGGCTTTGTCATCATGGAAGAAGAAAGAATATGAAATTCCAGCAATAATAATAAATGAACAAAAGATTTGTAATGGAAGACCTAAGTGCTTGCTTTTTGCTGTTGACCAGATAACTAGAACTCTCTGCATTATCTATGCATGTTTTTTTTAATTTTTAATTATATTTACCTAAAGAAGTCTCTTTTGGGGAATAACAAATATATATATATATATTTGCCTGGTTTTCTCAATACACCTTTAAAGGTTTTTAAATTGTTTCATATCTGGTCAAGTTGAGATTTTTAAGAACCTCATTTTTAATTTGTATAAAAGTACACCTGATTTTTTCAAAAATCCACAAACTGCAAGCACCTGTTAATAAAAGTCTTTAAATTAAAAAAATATCCTGATAGCTTCTTTAGACAAAGAAAAGCAGCCCTCACCATCTGGAGCATCTTTAATAGTGTGTGGACTATAGGAAGCATTTTCTTTCTCCTTTGTTTTCACATCTTTATATGGTCTTCCTTGTTCTTCTTTCATTTCTCCTCCTCTCTATTTTTGTGTTTGTCTTTGCAGGTCTCTGAGCTGGCATCTTTGTGTTTGGTTTTCACCTTTTCTCTGTGTTTCTTATTTGAGGAATCTTTGTGCTCACTATTACTGTACTTGAAATTTTCCTGGTCTTTTCCCTTGTTCTTGTGTGTTTTGTATCGGTTTTTCTCGATTTTTGTCTTTATCCTTATGTTTGAAATGATCATCCACTTGGAAATCAGCATGGGTCTTGAAGTAGTATAGGGCAGGTGTTCCATGCTCATGTTGGCCATAGCTGCTCCTGCTGCTGCTCATCTCCTTACCTAATGCTGTGGTCTGAAAGCACTGAGCCTCCTTTCTCCTGCTGTGGAGGAATACCTGTATCTGTAGCAGCAGTGACAAGGTATACACTAGGAAGGAAATGAAATTATGCAGAGTTGAATAACAGACTGAAGCTTGCATTTCTCTCCACTCATAATCTTTTCTCCTTCTTTCTTTTCATCTTATCCCCCAATTCATAGTCAACATGTTCTGGGGGTAAAAATCTAGTTTTTCCTAAGTCCTGTGAAATGTCAGAGTTTAGCTTCTCTTATTGATTAGTTTAGGAATGACTGGCATCTCATTTCTAAGGTCAGGAAGTTACTTATTTTAATTAAATGAGATAGTAAGGGGTAAAACACTAGATAATTTTGTCTTTCCTCCAAGCTTCCTATTCATTAATTAAATTCAGATACATATTTTGTCACCTCTCACAGTTAAAATCCATTTACCGAACTGAGATATCTTCATCTTTCTAAACATAGAGAGGAGAAAAATCTGCCCAAGAGAAGCTTGCTATCTAGTCCTTTCTTCAAGGATGGTCAACTCAGGAATGCTAATTGTAGCTCTTTCCTTGGAGATGAGCAGCAAACAAGACTACAGGATTGAGATTGGATTCTTTGATAGGGAATCCCTTGTTTAACCTTTGCCATCTATTCTATCATGAAAGTGTGAACTCCAATGGCCTCAGTGTTTCTGGTATCTTCTTGGAGGGAAGCATATCATTTATATGAGTTCTCACCTTTGTAGTAAAACTAGTAATGGGTTTAAGGGCTTATAATAGTATTCTCACCCTGGCAGTTCAGGCCAGAATTTTTTTTTCCCCTCCTTTTTATTTTTGCATTACATTAATGTGTATTTATGAAACAAAACATGTTCTATATTATGGTACAATAAAAAGGTTATTTTACATGACACAGCAAATCAGAATGCACAACTTGCTTTTCCTTTCAATTACACAACCAAATTATGGTATAAATCTCTCTGTCCTTTTTTGTCTATTTCCTCCTCCACCCTGCCCTAGAGATGACTCTTATTTGACATGGAACATATGTGTGTATGTATGCATATATGCAAAATTATCATACATATGCTTCTATTTTTTCATTTCTTTCTCTGGATATAGATAGCATATTTCTTCATATGACCATTATAGATAATTTGGACATTTATGATACTTAAAATAATTTCATCCAATGTTGTTCTTAATACAATATTACTATTATTGGATACAATTGTGTACAGTGTTCTCTTGGTTCTGCTCATTTCACTCTTCTTTATTCATGTAAGTCTTTCCATGTCTTTTTAAGTTAATTGAGCACAACATTTTACGGGACCATAGTATTTGATCTAAATCACACAGTGCAACTTTTCCATCTGTTCTCCAGTTGAGGGGTATCCCTGAAAATGTCCGTTTCTTTGTCACAACAATGTGATCTGCTATAAACCTTTTGGCACATATCTGTTCTTTTTTTCTTAAGTGTCTTTGGAATTTGACTTAGTACTAGTATGGATGAATCAAAGGCTAGTTAGGTACTTAATGAATCCTTGGGCTTAATTCCAGAATTTTCTTCTACACGAAGATTGTGGACAATGAAAGAGGCCCAGGCTACTGCTGATTGGGTCCAAATGATCTCAGTTGTCTTGAATTCATTACTGACAGTAGGAGATTAGACGACTGGTCAAAAAGAGATAACAGGAATCCCATATGCTAGCACTAGTAACAGAAGCTAGTGATGTTTCGTGTCCCCATTTTTGACATCCAGTTCCCAGTTAAAGTTTCAAGTGAGAAATAAGCTCTTTAGCTACCAGGGTTTGACCTAAGGACTCAGGGTCAAAGTTCTAGGACAGAGAAGAAGAACTAGTACATGTGGCTACTGGAAAGTAGGACTCATTGGAGGAATGGAAGAGAGTAGATACCAGGAATTATGAATT
This sequence comes from Pseudocheirus occidentalis, assembly GCA_028646575.1. Classification (NCBI taxonomy): domain Eukaryota; kingdom Metazoa; phylum Chordata; class Mammalia; order Diprotodontia; family Pseudocheiridae; genus Pseudocheirus; species Pseudocheirus occidentalis. Next base: position 10,310,693 of record CM053601.1, read on the forward strand.
CCGAATGTGTAAATAATTCTTGAATAAAAATGTACTTTTTTCTTTAAAAAAAAAGGTAAAAATAAATAATAAAAATTTAAGAGGAAAATAAATGAGAAAAATATGGTGAAATTGGTAATGAAGTGCTCAGGACAGTTTCAGGGAAAACCTTTTAAAAGGGGGAAGGAGTGACAGTCACTACCTGTATGACCCTGGATGAGTCACTGAAACTCTCTAAGCTACAAGTGTCCCCAAATATGAAAAAAAAATCCTCCATTGTTCTTGCTATACTGGAACAATTTGCTGCTGAATTTCCCAGGTGTGAATGCCATTGAGAACCCTTAAACCCATTACTAGGTTTAAATGCAAAGGTGAGAACTCATATAGGTGAGAATTCCCCAATGCAGAGACCAGAATCACTCTCAGGCCATAAGAATTCACTCTTTAGTAATAGAATGAGGGGAGGGGCTAAACAAAGGAAGTCCTATAAAAGAACCCAACAATTCAGTCCTGTAATCTTGGTTTCTGCTGGACCTCCAAAGAAAGAGCTACAGTTAGCCTTCCTGAATGGCCTATCCTTGAAGAAAGGACAAGAAGGTAAGCTTCTCTTGGGAAGATTTTTCTCCTCTCTACATTTAGAAAGATGAAGACTTATCAGTTCTGTAAATGGATTTTCACCATGGGAGATGATTTTATATATAAATTTAATAAATGAGTAGGAAGCTTTGACTGAAGACATAATGATTTGGAGCTTTACCTGCCCTATTACTACCTCATATAATTAAAAGTGTAACTGTGCTGACCCCAGGAAATGAGTTCATTTGTCCTAAACCTATTCAATGACTTTAACTAAACTAGCAACCTTTGGAAGGACTTAGAAGAAACTCAAAAGGTTCATTTTTGAGAATATGATGATTCTGAATTGAGAGATAAGAGAAAGAGAAGGTAAGAGTAAGAAACAGCAGCAGATAGCAACACTCCTTGTAATTGAGAGCTCAGGCTCAGTTATCTAGTTATAAAATTACATGTCATTCTGTGCCAAAATGAAAGAAAACATGACCACAATATTTTATCTTTTTCAAAGTGAGTAGAGATGGAGAGTCAGGACAGACCCGGGGTCTCCTCCATTATTTTCTATGCTAGATGGAAGGGTAGACTGTTTTACCCTGAAGGGGAAAAACCAGTGGCACTTGGTGACTTCTTAATTAAAAGTCATGATCTTTATAGCCTGTCCTGTGTGTGTGTGTGTGTGTGTGTGTGTGTGTGTGTGTGTTTGTGTGTGTGCTGTCTTTTGTGGGGAGGGATCAACCTGAATCTAGAAAAAACAACCATCAACCCAGAAATATGCATATGTGCATGCACACACACACACACACACACACACTCAAAAAAGTAGAGATTACTCACATCTATAAGATAGAAACATACCTCAGTCTATGGTTTCTGAGCCCCAGGATGCTCATTTATCTCATTACTTTGGGAGAGTGGCTTGAGACTTGGTATCTCTGGTCCACATACTTAGGATGGTGGGAGGATATGGTCATTTCTGGTCGTTGTCATTCACTACTGCTCAATTCCTTCAAATATGTCTGTCCCATATGTCTGAGGTATGTTTTATAGAACACAAATGTCCTTATCAAAATTTTCACTGACTTTTTCTCACCAGGCCTAGGAACATGGATGCCAAAAATCTGATTGAAAACTTCAAAATGGATCTCACCTGTTCCATATGCTCGGGCTATTTCACTGACCCAGTGATTGTGAAATGTGGCCATACCTTCTGCAAAGAGTATCTTCTCAGCTTCTGGAAGTAAGACCAGAATCCAATAAGCTGCCCAACTTGCAAGGCAATCATTACATTTGGAGACTTTTCTTATGATAAGAAGCTGCAGGATCTGGCTGTCGTTGGCAAGATGCTTAGACCTCTCTTACTGCAGAGCACCAGGGACCTGGTCACCTGTGAGGAACATGGGAAAGAAGAGACCGTCTTCTGTGTGGAGGACCAGAGACCTTTGTGTGGGCCTTGCTTTTTATTTGGAGAGCACAAGGAACACACAGTCCTTCCCTTGGAACAGGCTGTTGCTCAGTGCATGGTAAGAGGATCATTTCCTTTCAATCCTGGCATAGTGTCTTCTCATTTAAATGTTTCCATGAGCAGTTGGGAACTTTCTTGCTATAAAATAATGACTGGATTAAGACTTGCTTTGTTCTTGCAGAAGAAGCTCCAGGCAACATGGAATATTCTAAAGAGTAGGAAAGAGGAATGTCAATCAGAATTGGAAGGGGATAAAAGGAAAGCAGCATTGTGGAAGGTGAGTATGTGGCTTTTTTTGTGTGATAAAAGTGGGAGGTGCCCTACCCCTTGAAAGTTCTTTTCAGCCAAAATTGTAACTGATAAAAAGATGCAGAAGAAGTATGTTCTATAAATGAACAGGCTCAGATGAAGAACTGGACACTTTTACTCATGAGCATTGTTATCCTCAAATCACAGTAAATTTTTACTAAATGAAATCTACAAGCACATGAGTAAGAAGAAAAACAATATCCTGGGTTTAGTCAGTTTCGGAAAAAAAATCAATGTTTAATATAGATTTGAGCACTCCCCATTTATTCCTTTGTACAAAGCACTCTGTCATCTTCCCATCATGAGCTACTCCTTAAAAAAGTAATCTTCAAGAGAGATTCAAACTTACTGTGGCTGCAAGTGAAAATATTGCAGAAAGCAGAGAGTAAACCTGTGTCTGTCAGTATGGCTAATGAATCTGCTCAGATGGACGAAAGCCAGTAATAACCAGGAAAAATGTTTGATGCTTTCCTGGAACCTGACACTCATTGACTTTTCTTTCCTTCTTTTATTCCAACTCCTTGGGTAATAGTTGAATGGCCAGTCTTTCAAAGACATGGCTGTATTTGAGTATGAGAAAATGCACCAGTTCTTTCTGGATCAAGAAGAGGTACAATTGCAAAGGCTGGACAAGGAAGCAGGAGACAAGTTGGCAGCTGAGGAGAGCAAAGATGGGCACTTCCAGGAGAACATCAATCTACCAATGAACCCAGAGCAGCAGCCTGTGGAAATGCTTAAGGTGAGTGTTGGATCAAAACATAGAAGAGTGCCTCAAAAAGCAACAGAAATATCTCCACTTTCAACTCTGGAAGGCTGCAGGAACGTCTTGTTTCTTATTGGTCACTGGACTTGCCAAAATTTATTTGTTCTTCTCTGAGCAGGGCTTGGTGGACATCTAGAGTAGGGGACAAGAAGTAGAGTAGGGATCTTCAAAGGGAGAGCCATGCAAACCTGAGGGGCCTATGACTTTTCCTCCATGTCGTTCAGAACTTGCACTCTGGTCATGTTTGACCATACTCAATCTCCAGCAGTGGGCCACAATTTCAGAACAATGCATAATAATATGTGTTTAGCAAAATAGAAAAAGAAAAAAAAACATATCACCTAACCAATTAAACATTCATAAAGGACTTGCTATATGTCAGGTACTTTGCTAATTCCTAGGAATAAAAGTAAAAAAGATTAAAAAATCACCTCAGTCTAGGGACTTTTCCTTTAATCTTAAAGATGACAAAGGATGTTTCTAAGTAAAAATGAATGGAACAAAAAAGAATCAATAAAAGTTGATATGGAAGCTAAGACAACAGAACTTGAGGATTGGGAAAAGAGGAAGGAGCAGATGGAATTAAATAAGGTCCTAAAAAAAAAAACAAACACTGAGAAAGAACTGAGGGGACACTGTATTCCAGGTATGGGGAATGGCCAGGGAAAAGGCTCAGGAAGTTTACCAGCTGTCTAAAAAATTTTGGAAGGGTGTCACTTGATTTAAAATAGAGGTTTTAGTAAGATTTGCTTTTGACATTACTTTAAAAGGAAAAAGAGTGATTTTCAAATAGAATTGCAGTATATGGGATATAAAAGTGCAATGTAAAGTCAGTGTCTCCATCTTTTCTTAGTGATAAAGTTGTATGTTGTTTCTTGAAGACCCTGCATAGGAGGAATTGTCAATGATGGACAGGGAAGACAAAGTCCAATTATTTACTAAAAGAGACTTGTATTAAGGAACAAGGGTAGTGGCACGTTATGGATTAATATCTTTATACCTAAATGGCTGTAGAAAGATTTTGTTTAAAATTAATCTTCTAAAGTATGCACAAGTAGAATCAGTTTTCTGATGAGCTTTGGACATTTTGGAGAGAAACTTCCTCTACTGAATATTTGAAGACCCTCATTAAAAGACAATTCTTCCTGTCTGCTTTCAATCATTGACTACTCCACAGGAAAGGGGCCTTGAAGAGACAATGTCCTTGAATGACCTTCTAAGTGGAAATTTGGGGAGTGCAGTTAGAAATGCTGTGCCTGGCAATCTAGCCCATCAATCTGATTAGATGCACAATGGGAACGAACAGCTAGCACAATGGTTTGATGCTTTTCCTAACATTCATTGACTCTTCATTTCTTGCCTTTATCTGAATTTCTTTGATTACAGTTGGAAGTCCAGGCCATGAAACAGTCTATTAAGTCTGAATTTCAGAAAAAACAACAGTTTTTGTCAGAGAAAGAACGGCTCCATGTGCAACGACTGGACCAGCAAATAAAAGACAATTTGTCTAAGTTTGAGGAGAACAAGGCAAAACTGTCCCTACAGATCCACAATCTGCAAATGGCCATGTCAGAACTAGAGAAAGAATTTGAGAAGCTTCCCATTGAAATGCTCTTGGTGAGTGATTGAAACAAAAACTGAGAATGAAGAGAACAAGAGAAGAGAAGGTGGGGTGAGGGATCATAATATCATTTTCCAAGTACTTGACTGTCTATGCCTGTAGAGATTAGACTTGCTTTTTAGAGGACAGAATTAGGAACAATGGAATGAATAACAAGAGTCATAGTTTTTCTAATCTAAGATTGATGCTTTCAAAATCCAAACTGATGCAATCCATTATCTTAATTTTGAGAAATAACAATTCTTTGAGATTCTTAAGCCAATGATTGAGAAGTTTGTTTAGTGCCCCCTAGCTCTTGCCTTGATGCCTCCAAGTACCCTAATTTATTTGCCAAGGGATGCTTTCATTTAGCAGACATGTTGTCTAAAATGATTTGGTCTCCCTCTGGAGGTGCTGATTTCCCTACTAGAGAAAGGCTTCAAAAGTGGTCTGAGAGACTATCATTCTGCAATTCTATAGACATCATTCATTCATCATGGTTAGAAATAATCTTTGAGATCACTACTTTTATATTCTCTTTTTTTCCCCAATAAACAATCAATAAAATGCCACATCTTTACCATAGGTTCAGTAAGTATAGATGTTTTCTTTGTTCCTTTGGGCTTTGAGATGAGTGTAGTTGAGTAAGTAGAATTTTGCCACCATTAAGACCCTGGTGTCCCACCTTACTTTAAGATTCTGAGATGTGGACATGAGGATAATGGCTCTTTAATCTCAACACCCATATTACCCACCCTTACCCACTTTAACAAAGGATTTGTTCCAGTCTCCTAGCCTCCCCAACTTTTTTTTCCAAATTTCCTCCTCTGTCCTCTTACAGCAATAGGTAGACTCTGTCAGAGAAATTTTCCATATAAACACAGGAATAGGGGAAGTGCATAAGAATGGCACTTTTCCCAGTGACTTGACTTCCTCATTTTTCAAGAGGGCCACATGACATCAAAGCAATGAAAAGTGGCCATGGGGTAGCCTTTTACAATTCTAGAGTTCCTCTTCCAATAATTATAGTTTTCCTGAAAAATGGGTGTTGGAGGATAAAGGAGACTGAGGGAACTGTGTATATACTCTCTGAAAAAGAAAATATCATGGGAATTAACATTGAGTAGAAGATTAAATCTTTAATTTTTCTTCTTTCCACTAGGATGCGAAAGGCACATTGGAAAGGTAGGTTTTCATTCTATGGTAAAGTGAGTCAGGCATTCACAGTCTGTGACAGAGTCGGGCTGGTGGAAGGTGCTCATTGGAATCCATATTACTGGGACCCACTGAGATTTTTTTTTTAAATCAAGATAGGTCCTTAAGATCTTTATGCAGCCTTTGTCATTGAGTGTGTTTTGCTTGCAGGAATGAGAAACTAGTTCTTCAAAATGTTGCTCTTGCTTCTCCCACATTTATCAAGAACCCCATCCCTGGAAGAACAGAAATGCTGCTGACCTTCCACAGTAAGTCACCCATAGTCACCTCGGTTGACACTTGAGTATTCCCAAGAACTCCCACATTCTTTGCCATGTGTTCTGTATTTGCTCTCATTTCTTACTGATCTGAGTATGTCTCAAGATGCCTATGACAGATTTTAAACTCCTTGAAGACAGCATTATCTGGAAGAACAGAAAAGACTGAATTCATCTATAGGTCAGGCATTTAAAAAAATGTGTTTAAACATTCAAGTGTTGGAATGTGTACCACACCTGCCTTTTTTCATTTTTAATTATTCCTGTATTTTTAGGTTACAACATGCAATTCCACAGTCTCTGCTTTTTTACTTATATATTGTAAAGTAATTAGGTCATTGCCATCACGTCTGTCAGGTACATACTACCTACATGACTATTTCTCTATACCTTTCTCTGCCTGGCACGGTGTTTGGCCACAGTTGGTGCTTAATCACAGATTACTAAATATTCACTGAATGCCTTAAAATATAAATAGTATGAAACTAATACTGAAAGGATGCTAAATATAACCCAAGCCTATCATCCTAAATTTTAAGAAAAGCGAGTTATTAAGTAAGTGACTTATGCAAGTAAATGTCAGAAATGAGACAGCATAGAGAGTTATGATATAATCTTCAGTGGGTGAAGATTGTGACTGGAATCTTACAATGTGAGGTTTTCCCAGGATTAGGGAATCCTTCTCTGAGTTATTAAACTCCAGATTCTGGAACCAAAGGTGAATGATTCCTTTTTTTTTTCTACAGGGAAGATAACTCTGGATCCTGAAACAGCCAATCCTCATCTCATCCTGTCTGATGATTTGAAAAGTGTGGAATATGTTTCTGTCCCACAGGATGTTCCTGACAACCCAAAAAAGATTTGATGTTGCTCTGTATATCTTGGCTACTCAGAGCTTCACTTCAGGGAAACACTACTGGGAAGTAGAAGTAGGGAATAAATCAAGGTGGGAGGTGGGCATCTGTACAGAATCAATTAGGAGGAAAGGCAATGTCCCCAACTTACCTAAGGACAGATGCACCCTTGTAGTCTGGAAATTTGGAAATGAAATTTCCTTCTGCAATTCACATTACATTATTTTTGTGGCCTGACTTATTTATAGGGTGGGCATTTTTCTTGACTATGAAAGAGGGCATATAGCATTTTACAATGCTACAGATGAACTAATCTACAGTCCCCCAAATGTTCTTTTTGAAGGACCTCTTTACCCTTTCTTCTCTCCTTGCTTAATACAAGGGCAAAGCCCTTCTGAACCTCTTCATATCTGCCCCAGAAGTAACTAGGAGAATAATGAAAAAAGATGATAATGACAAAAATGAGATTTTCAAATACAACCAACTAGAAACAATCCCCAAAATGACTTTCCACCCATTAGAACCCCTGCCGAGTATATCAAATTATGTACACATCCAAACCAATAAAAATAAATTTATCTTATTCAATGTATGTAAACTAGTGTGACTCATTTTCTGTCAATACCTAGTTTCTGTCACCTTGCAGGTAACTTACAGAAGGAACTGAAGATGGCCATAACAGGCAAACTACACATGCAAAATTACTTTCTTATAGCCCAAAAAACTGGATGTCACATACACTTCATCTTTCCCAGATAGAAACGCATAATTTTGCATGTATATTTAAACATATAAGTATATCTATATCTATCTATCTATCTATCTGTCTATCTATCTATCTGTCTGTCTGTCTGTCTATCTATCTATCCATCCATCCATCCATCCATCCATCCATCCATCCATCCATCCATCTAAACATATTTATATTTATATAACCATGTATACATATGTATATGTAACTCTGGAAGTTTTCCAAGGAATATTTATTTGAGAAGTTACAAAAGATATCAAATCTACTACTCGCAACCCACAGGGACAGTTTTAACATCTTTCCACTAGTTTGGGCCCTTGGGAGGGAAAGAGACTGAGGTTCATAGCTAAGTTCATTTTCCACAGAGCTGCAGTTCCAATGGCAAGTCTAAAACCTCGCTCCAATTTTAGTCTCAGCATCAATCTATCTCAGAATTTACAGTTCCCTGAACAAAGTTCATGTTAAATATTGCTTGATTGAGATACATTCAAATAAATATATACTTATTTATATTCATGTGTGACAGTATCCATATATATTTATAGACATACATATGCTCTCTATGATTCCCTTAAAATAGAATTGCATAGGTCAATGGCAAAAATCATTGCTTACTCATGAAAATCTTTCCAACAATATTGGGTACTTCCTAGTCACTAATGGTATTAGGGCACTGCTTTGCCCCAATTGATTTGAATACAATGACATTTCATTTCTTAAAGAACTCAACACAATATAGTTCTTTACATTTGTTATTTTATATTTCAATGGAGCAAGCTTTTCCTACAACTATTTAAATCAAAACCCATCTAGACATGAACATTCTACCTATTTATTGAGGCTGGGCCCTGAAAAGAAGATTGATTGGCAGAGATTGAAAAGCAGTGCATGACATGGACCAGTAGTGAGCCATATCTTCCTTACATCCTAAGCAGATGAATCAGAGATCCCAAGACTCTAATTCCTCTCCCCATAGGCAAATGAGAGGCCTGGGATGCAGAGATCATGGGCTGTGGTATCATTCTACCTTATGACTATTTTTTCATCTACAATCTTCATTTATTTTGAGAATGAATTTTATTTCCCTGTTTCTCATGTGATAATTGATTTTTGTAGGTTCAGCTCAATCCCCATCCCTTGACTGTGCTCTCTAGATTGTGGCTTTGAACCATGAAGCCACGCAGGCTAAGTTCTGATTCAGTATGTAACTCTGCCCCTCCACCCAGCAAAGAGGATCATTCAGGTGGCCCAGAGTCTATCCTGTCCCCCGTCTCTATTTTTATTGAAAAAAAAAATAAAAAGCTCTTGTCATGTATTCCTGCATTTTGGCCCAAAGGACCATGTGACCTGATAACTACAGAACTGAACCTAAGCTCTTCCATACAAGGACCCTGGATGATGGGGACTCTCATTTATTCCTTTTTCCTTTTTGTTTCAGTTGTGTTGTTGGAATTTATTTTAAATAACTAACAGTTGATTAAAAGGGAATTCATAATAAAAATGGAAGTTTTTGAAGAATGATGTGGTAAATAGCCTTTGCCCACACTATAAAGCATGTCAAATTCATGATTATAGCAAAAAAAAGACCCTTTATGTTTAAATTCTGCTTTTCACATTTCTTTATTTTTTATACAACTACAACAAAATAATTAAAAGGTATACAATCTTGATTATTTTTATATTTCAGATCAAATATTCCATTTCCCAGAAATTTATTGATGTGTGGAACTTTTTCAACAATAGACTCTTTCAAGTAAAAATAAATAAAAAAGAGAGATGGACATTTTAGAAGTGTGCAGAATATGCTCAGAACAAAGAATAATGAGATCATTTCAGCCACTGATTATTTCTTTATTATCAAACCCACATATGCCTTACCACTCTCATCTCCAACCTACAAAAACTTTAAGATCAAGAAAAAATTTAAATGTTTTAAAATAAATAAAAGAAATATAATTCAGATTTAAAAAGAAATATTCAAGACAAAAAGCATATTGTCATCACTCTTGGCTGTAAACACATGACTGAAATGAAATTCTGCTGATGTCAGAATTTCTTCAAGCAAAATGAAAATTGACTCCCAGGTCAATAGTGAGAGTTCTAAGACATGGGCTGGGTTTTAGTTTTATCCCATTTTAAATTATTGAAATGGGAGGGAACAAACAGGAAGGGGTAGGGTTAGGAGTTGATTTCCTATTAAAAAATAGAAGTTGTTGCAAAATCCTTGTGTATATACACCAGTATAATTGCATTTCAGTTGCAGTAGCTAAAAAAGCCCAAACTCTTCCATGAAATAGTGAATTTGCCTGGTGGAAGATTCACAAATTCCCATCCACTCACCTTCTTACAAAAAAAAGAAAAACAAATCATAGTTAGAATTTGGGTATTTGAAATATCTCTAAATAAGCTGTACACAGGACAGCTGATTCAGCTTTATTTCAGAATTTTTCAAGGTATTTCTCTTCTCAAAGAAGTTGGGTTGCTTATACTTCCTTGGACACTTGATGCCCTTCTCCCTCCACTACACCACCAAAGTACAAGGGCAAATAAGACTTACAGTATCTTAGTATTCTTCAAACCTGTCTCCTTGACTAAAAAGTCACCTTATAAAAGCAGGCAAAATTCACAGTCTTTCTTGGCCTTGTCAAAGGCCCAAGGAAACTTCTCTTTCTGGGTTTTGTTGCAGATTTTCTCAATTGGGATTCCCCACTTCTTAAACCAAGCAATTGAGCTTCTTGTATCTAAATAGTTGATTTTGGAGGTTCCCAAGCCAATCTGTTTGTTCTCCTGTGCTGGTGACCTGGGACTTCAGTTTCATCAACTGTTCTTCCAGATTCTTCACAGTTTTCTTCTGAGACTCTGCCAACCTTTTAGACTTGGTGTCCATTTATTTGGCCTGGGGTTGGCACTTATCAGATCTCTTCAGACTTCAGGCAGTTGCTTCTTTTTGACATCAATCTTAGACTGCAGGTTCAGCATGGACTTCTCAAAACTTTTTGGAGCTGTTCTCTGATGGTTACACAAAATCACAAGGGCTCTATTTCCATGATTATAAGAAAGTATCTTTGCGGGGATGATGGGTACTCTCATCTTGGCGGAACCAATATGGTGGCATAGAAGCAGCAAAGTTTCACAGCTCCCACACAGACACGCTAAAAACCCATAAAATTCAACTCTAAACAAATTTTAGGGCTCCCAAACTCACAAAAATACAGAAAACACATCTCTCACTGAAGGCAGCTCAGCAGGAGGGGCTCATTGTGGCAGGCTGGGAGCCAAGACCAGCCCGGCTAGAAACCAAAACTGTTGCCAGGTACCAGGGTAGTCGGGAGGAGCCGATCCACAGCTTGAGTCTACCAGAGAGCAGATCTGCAGCACCTGGAGCAATCTCCACATCAATCAAGCTAGGAAAAGTAAGGATTAGAGAAAGATCAGTGAAAGTCAAGATTTCGAGATAAATTTGGGGGAGGAAAATCAGTTTGGCTGATCTGTTCCCAGGGAAAGGGAAGGGGGAGAGGGGGGAATGGCAGTATATGCTGCAGCCAGCAACTGCCTCCACTGGATTGCTTCAGAGCTCCTGGACTGCCAATTGCAGGGGGACTGAGTCAATTGATCAGGGCCAAGGGTTCTTGCATTGAATGGCCTGGATCCAGATTGTGGTATTGGGTGGTGGTCCTGGGGTGCACTTTTAGCAAGCCAAAGCTGTTGGGGGCTGCAGAACCCCCTAATAACTCTGGCAGCTGTGAAAACCCCAGCAATTTGGGATAAAGCTTTCCACCCTAGAAGTAGAGTTCTACAGATCTAAAAAAAAATCAAGCAATTAATTGACTGGCCAACCTGAGGAAAAAGAAGCAAAATAAGAACAGCAATAAAACTCTAGAATCCTTTTTTTGTGGACAAAAAGGATCAAAGCACGGAATGGGAGGAAGACAACACAGTCAGAACTCCCAGACCAAATGCTTCCAAGACATTTGAAGAATGCCTAGTAGCTATAGATAATCTAAAAAAGGACTTTGAAAAACAAATAAGAGAAGTGGAAGAAAATGTGGGAAGAGAAATGAGAATGATGCAAGAAAACCATGAAAAGAGAGTCAACCACCCGACTGGAGAAAACAACACTTTAAAAAAATAGATTAAATCAAATGGCAAAAGAGGTCCAGAAAGCCAGTGAGGAGAAGAATGCCTTAAAAAGTCGAATTTGCCAGATGGAAAAAGAATCTCAAAAACATTCTGAAGAGAATAATTCCTTCAGAATTAGAGTGGAGCAAGTGGAAGCTAATGACTTTATGAGAAACCAAGATACTATTAAACAGTTACAAACAAATGAAAAAATAGAAAGCAATGTGAAATATCTCCTTGAAAAATCCACTGACCTGGAAAATAGATCCAGGAGAGAAAATCAGAAAATTATTGGTCTACCAGAAACCCATGATCAAAAAAAAGAACGTGGAAAGCATCCTTCAAGAAATTCTCATGTAAAATGGCCCCAATATTTTAGATTCAGAGGGCAAAAATACAACTTGAAAGAATTCACCAATCACTTCTTGAAAAAGATCCCCCAAAGAAAACTCCTAGAAATGTTATCACCAGGTTCCAGAAGTCCCAGGTAAAGGAGAAAATATTATACCCTGCCAAGAGAAAACAATTTGAATACTGTGGAAACACAATTAGGAAAACCCAGGATCCGGCAGCTTCTCCACTGAGGGAATCGAAGGGCCTAGAATATGGCATTTTGAAGATCAAGGGAGATGGGATTAAAACCAAGAATTACCTACACAGCAAAATTGAGTATAATGTTCCAGGGGAAAATATAGTCATTCAATGAGGTGGAGGACTTTCAAGCATTCTTGCTGAAAAAAACAGAACTGAACAGAAAATTTGACAATCAAACACAAGAAGCATGAGAAGATAATCATGGGAAAGAAATCATAAGGAACTTATCAAAGTTGAACTATTTTCATGTCAATATGGAAAAACAATAATAGTAACTTATGAAACTTTTCTTAGTATGAGGATAGGTGAAGGAAATACAAATATACATATATGTATACTTACATATATGTCTATATAGGAGGCTATATATGAGTATGAATACATATCTGAGTATGTGTGTGTATGTGTACATAGAGGGTATAGGAATAATTGAATATGAAGGGGTGATACTTTAAAAAGTGAAATTCTGAGGTAGGAGAGGACTAGAATGACAGACAGAGAGAGACAGAATGGGGTTAACTATCCCATATAGAAGAGGCAAGGGATAACTGTTATAACTTTACTTTCCTTTACTCTCATTGCTTTTGGCTTAGGGAAGGAATGACATAAACTCTAAACTGGGTATCATACCACACAGGAGAGTCGGGGGCATGGGGATAAGAGGTGGGAAGATGGAGGGGAGGGCAGGGTCTGGGGGAGGGTTGCTGGAAGCACACACTTCAGTAAAGGGACTGGGACAGGGTAGAGAACAGAATAAGGGGTGGCAGGATAGGAAGGAGGCACATATGATCAGACTGTCACAATATGTCCACTGTGAAGATGGCCTGTGCAATTACACATGCACAGCCTGTATTGAATTGCTTATCCTTCCAGTGGGGGTGGGTGACAAGGTAGGAACCAAAAGAATAAAGAATTTAAAGCTATGCAATACATGCAACTAGGAATTAAGATATACAGGGGCTGGGGTAGGGAGACCCTCCCTGCCCTACCAGAAAGTTAGAGGGGTGTCAGAGGAGGGTACAAAACAGAGCAGACTGGAGAGGGGCTTTCAGTGGGATCGCTGTTTTGGGGTTTTGTAGGGGAAAGACGGGGAGAAAATTTGTAACTCAAAAATATCATGGAAATGAATGATGCAAACAAGAAAACAAATAAAATTTTTATTAAAAAAAGAAAGTATCTTTTCTTCTTTATTTTCATCTAGATCAGTTAGCTCCTTGAGGTAATGCTGTAGTGTGATGGAGGCATTGTATGCACAGAAGACTTTGATTGTCAAGCTCTCCATGAGATCCTGAATGTGTTTATTGTGGATGCTGGAATTCAGTCTGTCAAAAAAGGTCATACTCAGGCTGCTTGTTTACTATGAATAGCTTAAGATTCTTAAAAAAACCTTTTTTCTCATCAAGGAACTTGTTATAGTATGGTATGGAATCCTTCCCTAAGAAATCACCCTCAAGTGTATGTTCTTGGCCATCTATCTCTACATGAAAATTAATGTGCTGTACTCTAAGAGAACAGCAGCCCACAGTAGCAGCTGTCTCTCCCATCTTCCTTATCATTGTTAGCTCTCAGAGCAAGTTTGTTAGTGAAGTATAATGCTACAGCCCTCTGTCAGACTTTCATTTTCTTGAACTGCCAGTCTTACGGGCATTGATTCTGGATCTTGTCTATGTATTTCTTCAGTCCTTGGGCTGTCTCACACTTCTGCCAATTATTTTACTCCTTGATTCACGAGCTGGGCTTCAGCATAACATACTTGATGGATCCTTGGATGTTCTCAGTCCAGGACACCAGTTAGGTAACCTTGTTATCACATTGAACATCTTTACATTTGTGTCCAGGGGGAGGAGATGGAACTTTGGAGCCTTTGCTACACTTGATAATTATATCTTCAGTCATAATGAATCATTTCAACATTCCCATCTTGAAGTTGGCAATTCTCTCTCAATCACATAGTCATCACATAGAAACCAGAATCTACAGTTAACCTTTCTGAATGGCCTATCCTTGAAGAAGGTAAACTTCTCTTATGAAGATTTTTCTCCTTGGTACATTTAGAAAGATAAGGACATCTCAGTTCAGTAAATGGATTTTGACCATGGGAGATGATTATACACATACATACATACATACATACATATATATGTATGTGTATATATATATATATATGTATATATATATATATATATATGAATTCAATTAATGAGTAGGAAGCTGAGAGGAAAGACAAAACAATTGGGGCCTTACCTACCTTATTACTACCTCATTTAATTGAAACTGTAACTATGCCGACCTTTGGAAATGAGATCAGTTATCATACACCTATTCAACAAACTAAACTACACTATCTATCTTTGGAAGGATTTAGGAGAAACTCAAAACGTTTATTTTTCAGATTATGATGATTCCAACTTGGGAGATAAGAGGAAGAGAAGGTAAGAGTAAGAAATAGCAGCAGATGGGTAATAGTTCTTTTAATTGAGAATGAAGGTTCAGCTCTCTAGTTATACAGTTACATGTCACTCTGGGCCATAATGAAAGAATACATGACCACAATATTTTATTTTTTATAAGACAACAAGAGATGGGGAGTCAGAACAGACCCTGGGTCTCCTCAGTTGTGCTTTATGCTATATGGAAGGGCAAAATGTTTTTCCCTGAATCAGAATTTGGCCTGTGGCACATGCTGACTTCATAATCAAAAGTCATGATCCTGTTAGCCTGGCTTGTGTATGTGTGTGTGTGTGTGTGTGTGTGTGTGTGTGTGTGTGTGTGTGTGTGTGTGTGTCAGGGGAGTGGCTGAAGCTAAATCTAGAAAAAAAAACAACTACCAATCCAGAAATATGCACATGTTAATGTGCACACACAGACACACACACACACACACATCGAGATTACTCACACCAATAAGGTAGAATCATACCTCAGCCTGTGATCTCTGAGTCCCAGGATGCTCATTTATCTTATTACTTTGGGAGAGTGGCTTGAGATTTGGTATCTCTGATCCACATGCTTAGGATGGTGGGAGGATACGGTCATTTCTGGTTCTAGTCATTCACTACTGCTCAGTTCCTTCAAATAAGTCTGTCTGAGTTATGTTTTATAGAACACAAATGTCCTTTTCAAAATTTTCACTGACTTTTTCTCACCAGGCCTAGGAACATGGATGCCAAAAACTTGATTGAAAACTTCAAAGTGGATCTCACCTGTTCCATATTCTTGGGCTACTTCACTGACCCAGTGACTGTGAAATGTGGCCATATCTTCTGCAAAGAGTATCTTCTCAGATTCTGGAAGGAAGACCAGAATCCAATAAGCTGCACAACTTGCAAGGCAATCATTGCATTTGAAGACCTTTCTTATGATAAGAAGCTGCAGGATCTGGCTATCCTTGGCAAGATACTTAGACCCCTCTTACTGCAGAGCACAAGGGACCTGACTACCTATGAGGAACATGGGAAAGAAGAGACCCTCTTCTGTGTGGAGGACTAGAGACCTTTGTGTGGGCCTTGCTTTTTAGTCATAGAGCACAAGGAACACACAGTCCTTACAGGCTGTTGTTCAGTGCATGGTCAGAGGATCATTTCCTTTCAATCCTGGCATAGTGTCTTCTCATTTAAATGTCTCCATGAACAGTTGGGAACTTTCTTGCTATAAAATAATGATTGGATTAAGACTTGTTTTGTTCTTATAGGAGAAGCTGCAGGCAACATAGAATGTTTTAAAAAGTAAGGAGGAATGTCAATCAAAATTGGAGTAGGACAAAGTGAAAGAACCATTGTGGAAGGTGACTATCTGGCTTTTTTGTGATAAAAGTGGAAGGCATCCTACCCCCTGAAAACTCTTTTCAGCCAGAATTGTAACTGATAAAAAAGATGCAGAAGAAGTGATTTCTAAAAAGGAACAGACTCAGATTAAGAATAAAAGATCTTTTTTATGTAATAAATTTTATTTGTTTCTTGTTTACATCATTCATTTTGATGAGATTTTTGAATTACAAATTTTCTCCCCGTCTTTCTCCTACCCCAACCCCAAAACAGCAATCCCACTGTAGAGCCCCTCCCCTGGTCTGCT
>CM053601.1:10327739-10441570 GCA_028646575.1 Pseudocheirus occidentalis
ATAAGTTACTATTATTGTTTTCCATATTAGCATGTAAATAATTCAAATTGGATAAGTTCCTTATGATTTCTTTCCTATGTTTACCTTCTCCTGCTTCTTGTGTTTGATTGTCAAATTTTCTGTTCAGTTCTGTTTTTTTTTTCAGCAAGAATGCTTAAAAGTCCTCCACCTCATTGAATGACCATATTTTCCCCTGGAATAATATGCTCAAATTTGCTGGGTAGTTGATTCTTGGTTTTAATCCCAGCTCCCTTAATCTTTGAAATATCATATTCCAGGCCCTTCTGCAAGATCTTGGGTTATCCTGAAAGTGCTTCTGCAGTATTCAAATGGTTTTCTCTTGGAAGCCTATAATATTTTCTCCTTTAACTGAGTATTCTGGAACCTGGCAATAACATTTGTAGGAGTTTTCTTTTGGGTATCTTTTTGAAGCTGTTATTTGTGAATTCTTTCAAGTTCTATTTTGCCGTCTAAATCTAAAACATCGGGGCAATTTTCTTTGAGGATGCTTTCCAAGTTCGTTTTCTGGTCATGGGTTTCAGGTAGACCAAAAGATTTGATTTTGCTTTCTGTGTCCTGGCTACTCAGAGCTTCAGCTCAGGGAAACACTACTGGGAAGTAGAAGTAGGGAATAAATCAGGGTGGTAGGTGGGCTTCTGTAAAGAATCAATCAGAAGGAAGGGCAATGTCTGCAACTTATCTAAGGAGAGATGTACCTTTGTAGTCTGGAATTTTGAAAATGAAATTTTCTTCTCTTATTCATATTATATTGCTCTTGTGGTCCCACATATTCATTGGGTGGGCATTTTCCAAGATTATGAAAGAGGGCATATGGCATTTTACAATGCTACAGATGGACTTTTAATCTACAGTCCTCAAATGATGCTTTTGAGGGGCTTCTTTGCCCTTTATTCTCTCCTTGCTTTAGATGTGGACAAAGCCCTTCTGAACTTCTCTGTATCTGTCCCAGAAGAAACTAGGAGAATACTGAAAATGGTGAAAATGACAAAAATGAGATTTACAAATACAAGAAACTAAAACAAGTCCCCAAAATCATTTTCTACCCATTAGAAACCCTGTGGAGTATAACAAAGTTATGTATCATTATCTAAACCAGTCCAACATAAATTCTATCTTATTATGTGTATGTAAATTAGTATTCCTCATTTTATATGAATACCTGGTTTCTGACAATTTGCTGATAACTCACAGAAAGAATTGATGATGCTCACAATAGGCTAACTACATATGCAAAATGACTTTCTTATAATCCAAGAAACTGAATGTCACATAAACTTGATCTTTATCAGATAGAAACACAAAATTTTACATGTATAATAAAACATATCTGTGTATCCTTCTATGTATCTACATATCTATCTATGTATGTATCTATGTATGTATCTATCTCTGTATCTCTGTATCTATCTATCTAATGTGTTTATGGTATATATTTGTCTGCATATGTATGTACACATATAAACATATTTACATACATGTAACCATGCATGCTTATGTATATGCAACTCTCTAACTTTTCCAAGCAATATTTCTTGGAAAAGTTATAACAGATATCAAATCTACTACTTGCAACCCACAAGGACAGTTTTAACCTCTTCCTTTCTACTAGCTCAGGCTTTAGGGAGGGAAAGGGGTTGAGGTTCATTGTTTTTTTTTTCATTTTCCACAGAGCCACAGTCATGATGGCAAGTCTAAAACCTCCCTCTAGCTTTAATCTCAGCACCAATCTGTCTCAGGATTTACAGTTCCTTGAACAAAGTAAGTGTATGATAAAAGCTGATTAATTGAGATACATCCATATACTCCTGTGTATATTTATATTTGTGTGTGACTATATCCACATATATTCATAGACATATAAGTGTATGTTTTTTACTTGTTTTATTAATCATTTAACAAATATTAAGTTCCTACTATATGTCAGTCACTGCACTAGGTATTTGCAATATAAAGGAAAAAAATGAAACGGCCTCTTTTATCAAAGAGCTTCCATTTAATTGTTGGCAATACCTATATATATGTAGATAAAGAAGAAATGCTAAACTAAAATTTCATCATCTGGCCCCCAGATCCTTTTCTAGTCTTATACCTTACACCTTATCACTACTCATCACTCCAGTGATTCTGGCCACTTTCCCATTCCTTGAATAAGATGTTCCATCTTCCAAACCCAGGCAATAATCCTTGTTGTTCCTCATGCATGGAAATCTGTCCCTTCTATTCACTCCTTTATCTTTTTTTCTTTCTTTTTCTCTCAAGGCACTGGGCATTAAGTGACTTTCCTAAGGTCACACAGTTGATAAGTATCAATTGTCTAAGGCCAGATTTGAACTCAGGTCTTTATTACTGGGGAAGGTTCTCTATTCACTGCACAACCTAGATACCCCTTAGTCACTGCTTCTAAAACTCACTTGCTTCCTTTAAGCCCCAGTGAAAATGCCACCTCTCCAGAAATCTTTTCTGATCTCTTTTAGTTCTAGTGTTTTGCCATTCTTTATTATTCCCAATTTATTCTCTGTATAGTTTGTACATAGTTGTCTCCTCCAGTGTTGTCTCTTCCAATTGATTGTGAGGTACTTGACATCTTGAACTTGTCTTTTACCTTTATTTGTATCCCCTGGGCTTAGCACAGCACCTCGTTCCTTGTAGGTGCTTAAAGCTTGCTTATTGACTAACATTTTAAGGTTAAGAATTGATTTACAAATATTATCTCATTTCCCAATCAGAACATCATGGGAGTCAAGTGCTATTATTATTCCTATTTTACATATGAGTCAACTGTGGCAGTCAGGTAAAATGGTCTGCCTAGGGTCACATAGGTAACAAATGTCTGAGGCTCAATTTGAATTCACAACCTCCTGATTACAGGACTAGGACTATCTACTGAAGGGAAAAAACATAATGAACCTGAAGAGACAGGTTGGTCCCAGCCTATGAAAGACTTTAATTATCCAACAGAGGAGATTGTGGTTTATCTTGGTTGCTAGAGGGAGCCAAAGGAATTTCTTAGGCTGTTTGGTCACATGGCCAGGAAATTCACTTTGGCAACTATATGACTGATATGTTGGAGAGATTTGGAACAGTAGCCATTTAGAAGGTCATCGCAATCTCTCTAGCTGAATAAGGTGATGTCCCAAGTAAATATGATGGGTGTGCAAGTAGTGAAAAGGGACAAATGCAAAACATGTGAAGGTCAAATTGGTAAAAGTTGGCAACTGATTGACTATATTTAATGAACAAAGGTGAGTTCAGTATTACTCTTAGGTGTAAACTGAATTGATATGCTATAATGTTGTTACCTAACTAGGCACTAAGACATCTTAGTGAACTTTGGGCTTTCTCCTCTACTCATCCCCTTCCACAGTCACTCATGCTATCAAAGTCATGGTGGGAGAAGAGTGGTAAGAAAAGAATGACCCAGTTTCTGTGTCTTTCTACATATCTAGTTTAGAGGAGTGACTGAGAATGTGGTGAGAAAAACCCAGTCTATGATGTGAGGAATTTTTCTTTTTTTTCTTTTTGTTTATTTTTAGTTTACATCATTCATTTCCACGAGATTTTGAGTTACAATTTTTCTCCCCATCTTTCCTCTACCCACCATCCTAAAAGAGTGATCCCACTGCTCTATACCCCCTCCCCCAATCTGCTGTCTTCTATATCCTCCCCCATCACCCCTCTGACTTTCTGGTAGGACAAGATGGATCTCTCTATCCCAGTGCCTGGATATCTTATTTCCCAGTTGCATGTAAATAATAACAATTATATATACATTTAACCTTTGATTTTACAACTTTATATTCTAGATTTTTTCCCTTCCTCCCTCATCATCCACCCCTATTGGAAAGACAAGCAATTCACTACAGGCCATATATGTGTAGTTACACAGAACATCTCCACAATGGACATACTGTGAAAGACTGAATATGTTTTCCTCCTTCCTATCCTTCCCTCCACTTGTTCTATTCCCTGCTTTATCCCTGCCCCTTTACAGAAATGTGTGCTTCTAACAACCCTCCCCCAACAACCTGCCATCCCCTCCATCATCCCCCTTTCATCTCCTTCCCCCCTACTCTCCTGTAGGGCAAGATCCCCAATTTAGAGTGTATATAATTCCCTCCCCAAGCCAAATTCAAGGAGAGCAAGGATAACCCTTTCCCTTTTGCCTTCCCGTTCTTCCCCTCCATTGTTAACAGTTATCCCTTGCCTCTTCTATATGGGATGCTTAACCCCATTCTGTCTCTCCCTGTCTCCTCTCATTCTATGCCTCCCCCACCTCTCAATTTCACCTTTTAAAATACCATCTCTTCCTATTCAATTAATCCTGTGCCCTATGAGGGATTTTTAAATTCCTGCAACAAGTGTGACTTATAGAAATAAAACCTATGAGACTATCCAGAAGTCCAAGAAGCAAAATATGATGAATTTAATGGGAAACAACATCAACAACAAACTAGTGCACTTGGCTCAAATGAAATTCCCTTTCCTCCCCAAACTGGACATTTGCACCAAAATTTTTCATATGTCTTGCACTTATTACATAAAGACAAAAATATTTGCCTTACTTTAATTATGCCAATATTGTTCTAACCAAGGAACCTGGATTAGATATAACTGTAGGAGGTTCAGTACACATGTTTGTAGGTACTATGGAGATCAAATTTCCACCAAAATTAGTAGAATTAAAAGACAAGACTCCCATGAAATACTTGGTTCACATGGTGTTGAAGGATTAACTAGGATTGATGGGAAAAACTCAGTTTGGACTCAGACTCCAATTACGATCTTCTCAATGGTGCCATTTCATTCTTGGCCTTTGGAAGAATCATCTGATAAATGAGTCATTCACATGAAATATGCCTGAAGAGGAGAAAGAACACTTGTTTTGATAAAATGTTCATGTAACATTACTATGCCTCTTACTGGATCTTATGATTATCCAGTATGATAGTGAAACACTAGAGCAGATGATAATTATTGGATACATAGCAAGTGACCCCTTGCTTCCTCACTCTCCTTTTAGAACACAAGCTATTATTCTGTTCTTTGTACAATCATATAACTGATATGCCACATTGTGATTAATGGAGAACTTGTCTTTCTTCTCTGATTCATGCCAAAGACAGACATTTCCTGGTAGATTTTTGAGTTATTTGTTCTTTACCCTTCATTCTCTTCTTTGAACACCTGATTTATAGTTTCTAACCAGAAGAGTTTTTCCCCCTTCTTTTATTGCTTTTTGATCTTGAAAATTAGGAGATGGTCAACCTTTGAATTTTGAAAGCACTTATTAAAGGGGTTAGAATGATAGATATAGTTGGGTGTATACAAAAACAATAAGTATGCCAAAGACTTTGGCACTATTTAGGGTCACTATTTGAATTTATCATGCAATTCCAGTCCTAGGTGCAGTTCTACTGCCCCTCTAGATGATTTTCCCTCCTTTCTTTTTTCTTGGGTCATAGAACTTTTCACACCAATTCTGTTATATTATACTGTCCCAATACCCTTATTGTATTCCTCCTGGATTTTTGCAAATCAGCTTATATTTGAAAATTATGTTCCTCTTGCCTTTCATATTCTTCATGGCAGAGAAACATCCCTGTCACCAGATCCATTGTGATGAGTGCACCAGGAGCCAGGCAAGTGAAACTCTGAAATAAACACAAGATTTTTTCTAGAAAGAAATAGAGAGACATATTTAATGGAAACCATGTAGTATACAGGACAATTCCTAAGTTAATATAACTCTATCACAATGACTTCCATATAATTACAATGAAATTTTTAACAATAATGCTTAAAACATAAAATTGAATCATTTCTGGAAAATCAAAATATATTACCAACTATTACCTATCCTAGGCTCAACTGTTCTCTCCGTAAAGCTACCAAAGGGTAGAGGAAGCATCAAAACAAGTCTTCTCTTTCACTCATTGCAAAGTGGAGAGAGGAAATTGAAAGTGAAAAGGGTGTACCACAGTGGCTCCTGAATTACTGTATCTTTAATGACAGCATCCTAGTTCTAAGTAAATCAGGTCATAAGTCTCTAGTTATGTTTCATTCCAAACTCTGCCAGATTCTGACAACAATAGAGATTTCTCCTCTCTTTTTCCCAAAGATAGAGTCAATATTCAATTGAGTGACATGCTTATTAATTTTACCAAGTTGTTTGTTTTAATCCCATTATCATGACATTAAGTACCACATATGCTGAGGTTAAAGAGCTTTAACCCAATAAATAAACAGAAAGTTGCACCCTCCCCTCCCAAATATTCTATATGGAATATTGAATAGCATATTTTCCCTGAGTTCTATTGTTCTGGATAAAGTGAAAGAAAAGTAATAGTTGTTAACTGACCTCTTAGCCCACTCCAAATGACTAGAAGGTAAAGACATGTCAGACAGTCATTACAATATTCCATGAAGATGGTTGAACAAGAAAGCTCCTAGCAAGGAGAGCTTCACAAAAATTGGATTGCTTTGCTTCTCCTTGGTGTTCAGGTGACCTTGAGATCTCGAAAAGATTTATTAAATGATAAAAACTTTAAATATGATCCCAGATTCTCTTCAGAAAAGTCATTGAGTGCATCAGTTTTAGTATTGACACTACATCTGTACCCTCACAGCCTCTGCCCCTCTGGTAGGACTGGAGAGTATAGAAAAAAAACAAAACAAACAAATGAAACACAGCACAACAAAAAACCCTGCCTTTCTGTAGCCTCCATTCTCAGAAATCCAACTAACATATCATTTCTCACCTGCTATACTCCTTGGATTAAACTTGGCTATCATCATACTCCTAATCCTGGGTAGCCTCTTCTGCCCTTTCCCACCCTATCTCCAGCTTCCATTTGTGTATTGTCTTCTCTCTTTAGATTATAAACTTCTTAAGGGTAGAGGCTTTCCTTCTCTTATTTGTAATAATACCAGTTAACTATACTGTAAGCTCTTTTAGAGTGAGGCCTTTTTCAGCGTTAGTGCTTTGCAGGGTGCCTGACACTCATGCGACAAAAATTTGTCCTGTATTATGCTGGGATATGTCATTATATTCCTCCTATACTGAGAGAGCATCAAAGTACTTAAGTAAAGAGAGGTTAATTATCAGCATCTGTTGTCTCCTAGGTAATGAATTTGATGATTACATTACTATATTAAAAATAATAATAATAGCATGGAAGATCCATGATTAGATACATAATACAGTATAAAGTGAAGGAGAACTGGCTTCAGATTCTCATTCTAATGCTCACTGGCTGGGTCACCCTGGGTAAGTCACTTCATCTCTAAAAGATCCTGAAAAATCTCTAAGATGGTACATTGCAGAAAACACATGAATCTGCATTGACAGATAATGAGGTTTTCCTCAGTTGGAATTTCTTAATTCAATGAAATAACATGTCTTGAAGAAATGAGCCATAACAACTGTCAAGATATTAGAAGACACTTTGCTTTCCAGAGCTAAGGTCCAGCAAGCAGACTGTGCCCTGAGTGTGGCATAACAGCAATACTTTGTGTTCATCCTCTGGATTATCTCACCCTCTGGCACAGAATTATTGTATTGCTTGGACCACTACCAGGTGTTCTATGAGCTCAGTTAAGTTCTGCTCACCAAGTCCTGCCATCAATAAAACTTTTCAAATTATTGCTGTTACCCCACGTTGTCAGGGCTACAGTTCACTGTGTAACCATTGGCATAAGTATTGAGATTTGGACCCACTAAATCTGGTCCCCAAACTGGGTGGGGGGGCAGGAGCATAGCACACATGTCATTTGACTCACTTTGAAATTAGACTTCTATTTGATTCCTGACTTTCTGTCTCCAGCTTGCTCTTTTTAGCTCTGGCCATCCACAGGTTAGAGGCTGGTTTGGTCCAGCTGACACAACAAAAAATAGAGAAAGAAAAGTGGATGAGCAGTCCTAAAAAGGGCTCAGCAAACCCATATAAGAGAGGTGCTAGTCCTCCTTTAACACCTCATACACTCTACTCAGAGGGGAAAAAGACAATTACAAGCTTGTAAAAGAGGCACCAAAATACTGAAGAAAATAACATGTTAAGAAAGATAATTAGTCAAGTGGAAAAAGTGGTACAAAAGCTCATTGAGAAAAATAATTCTTTAAAAATTTGAATTGGACAATTGAAAACTAATGACTTCACATGCCATCAAAAAGCAATAAAACAAAGTAAAGAGAAAAAAATGTGAAATATATCATTGGAAAAAAACAACTGATTTACAAAATAGATTAAGGAGAGATAACTTAAGAAATACTGTACTACCTGAAAGCTATGATCATGAAGGCTTAGACATCATATTTCATGAATTTATAGAAGAATACTGCCTCAATATCCTAGAACCAGAGAGTAAAATACAAATGGGAAGAATCTCCTAATCACCTCCTGAAACTGTTCTCAAAAGGAAAACTCTCAGGAATATTGTTGCCAAATTCCAGAGTGCCCAGGTTAAAGAAAAAGTACTTCAAGCATCAAGAAAGAAAGGAATCACAGATCATGGAACCACAGTCAGGATCACACAAGATATAGTGGTCACCATGTTAAAGGAGTGGAGGGCTTGGTATATAATATTGAGGAAGGCAAAGGAGCCAGAATTATAACCAAGAATATCGCACCCAGAAAAGCTGAGTATAATCCTTCAGAGGTGGAAATGGATATTTAAAGAAATAGAGGACATTCAAATATTTCTAATGAGAATGCCAGAACTGAACAGAAAATTTAACTTTCAAACATGAAGACTCAAGAAAAGCATAAACAGATGAAGATGCAAGAGAAAATCAAAGGAACTTAGTAGGGCTTAATAGTTTATATTTCTGTATGGAAAGCTTATACATGAATTTCCTAAGAATGTCATTATTATTAGGGTAGTTAAAAGAACTCATCTTAGGGGGCAGAAGAGTCAGTCAACCATGTTGAGATAAGTAAAAAAAATAGTTGGAAAAGAAAGATGAACACACTGGGAAAAGGAGGAAAGAGAGGAAGAATGGAGAAAACTAATAAAAAAAGAGACATCAAGGAATAGCTTTTAGAGAGAAGGGGAAGTGGTGGAAAGGAGGGATATGCTTGGTATTATAATAGTTGCTAATTATGCTTTCATCCCTCTTTAAGATTCTGCTTCCTTATGTTGAAAGTCTGAAAAGTCTGAAAGACTGAGTTTATTTTCCTAAATAAATAAGATTAAATGATGCCTATTATAGGGACATAGTTTAAATAAACGTATTACTTGGCCAAGTACAAATTCAGTCTCCTAAGTTCAATAATATAATCTTATTATTGAAGGAAAAACAATTTATTAAGTGCTTACTATATGCCTAGAGATGTGTTAAACGTTAGGGAAACAAATACAAAAGAAAGTCTGTACTTACAACCAGTTTAGATTCTAATGGAAATACATATATGGAACTGTTTCATTGGGAATAGTAAAATACCAAGGTTGGTGAGTAGAACTAAAGAGTCAATAATTTTTATTCAGTTTTAAGGACATGATTGTACATATTTTTAAAATATTCTTTTCTTTTAAATTTTTGAGTTCCAAATACTATCTTTCTCACTCCTTCCCTACCCACTGAGAAGGCCAACAATATGATATAAATTATGGGTGAAATCACACAAAGCATATCTCCATATTAGTCGTATTTCTAAAAAAAATAAGAAAAATAAAGTGAGAAAATTATACTTCAGTTTTCTCTCAGAGTTCATCAGTTCCCTTTCTGGAGGTTGATTTCACCTTTTCATGATGAGTCCTTCAGAACTTTCTTGAACATTGTATTAATCAGAGTAGCCAGGTCTTTCACAACTCATCACCATCATGATGTTGCTGGTACAGTGTGCAGTGATCTCCCAGTTCTAATTCCAATTTGCAACACTTCATATAGGTTATGCATATTTTTCTAAAACCCCTCCCATCACAGTATTTTTTAAAAGCAAAATAGAATGCCATCACAATCGCATGTCACAACTTGTTCAGCCATTCCCTAAATGAGGAGTATCAACTTGATTTCAACTCTTTGTCACCATATAAAGGATTGCTATAAGTATTTTTTGTATGTATACATCCTTTTCCTTTTTTCTTTAATCTCTTCAGGATATGGAGTTAGTAGTGATATTGCTTGGTCAAAGTGTATGGATAGTTTTATTGCCTTTTGTGCATAGTTCCAAATTATTCTCCAGAATGGTTGGAGTAGTTCACTATTCCACCAACAATCAATAGGTTATTCTTGGTTGTAATTCTAGCTTCTTTGCCCTCCTGAATATGATATTCCCAGTCCCAAATTCCGTTAATGTAGAAGACATTAAATCTTCTGTGAGCCTGACTGTGGCTGCACAATAATTTAATTGTTTCTTTCTAACTCCTGGAAGTATTTTCTTTTTGACCTAGGAGCTCTGGAGATTAACTATAATATTTCTTGAAGTTTTCATTTTGAGATATCTTTCAGGAGATCATCAGGGGATTCTTTCACTTTTTAAGGTATTGGGTAATTTTTTTGATAATTTATTAAAATATGATTTCTAGGTTTGCTCTTTGGTCATTGCTCTTAGATAATCAGATAATTGTCAAATTATCTTTCTTTAATATATTTTCCATGTTAGTCATTTATCCAGTGAAATATATTTCACATTTGCTTCTATTTTTTCATTCTTTTCTTCCATGAGATTGTGTGCCTTTTTTAAAATTTGGTGAGTTCTGTTTTTAAAAAGTAATTTTTGGGGAGGTGGAGCCAAGATGGCAGAGTAGAAACAGGACTTCGGTGCATCTCTGGCTTCTACCTCCTCCAAAACATGTAAAAATGACTCTAAACAAGCTTTAGAGCTATATAACCCAGAAAGCTACAGAGAGAAACAAATCTGCTGCTGAAGGAAGATCGGCAGGCAAGCAGGAAGGGTCCATCACACATATTGGGAGCTGAAAGCAGTCCCACCTGAGCAGAGGTTTTAGCTCCAGGGTGACCTTATCCAGCGGTGTCTGGAGCAGATTTCACAGAACAAATCACCAGAAGCTGTACTAGTTTCCAGATTTTTCAATCAACAAATGCCAAAAACAAAGTAAATGGTCAGTGTGGAACTTTGTTCAAATGGGGGGGGTGAGGTCCAGATATTGCCCCCAGGGAGAGAAGCAGAGGAGTGGGGGCTGTGCCCTATGGCTGCCTCAGGAGCTCTGGCTTGCAGATTGTAGGGGGACCAAAAGGACCATTTAAAGGCTAAACACTCTTGTTTTGACCTGCTTGGATCCAGATCATGGCTATTGGTGGTGGTCCTGGGGTGTGTGACCAGTGAGCCAGAACATGTGGGGGCTGTACATAGGGTACCCATCTAATAGTTCAGGAAGCTGCAAAACCCCCCGTGATTTGGGATATAACTCCCTCCATTTTGGAAGCAGAGCTCTAATGTGGCAAAGAACTCAAAAGTCAAGTAATTGGCTACCAATATGAGCAAGCGCAGGAAGCATAAACAGATTATAGAATCATTTGGGGGGACAAAAAAGGATGAAGGCATGGAGGAGGAGGAAGACAGTAAAGTCAGAACTCCTGCATCAAAAGCATCTAAGAAAAATATGAATTTGTTACAAGCTATGGAGGAGCTCAAGAAAGATTTTGAAAATCAAGTAAGAAAAGTGGAGGGAAAAATGGGAAGAGAAATAAGAATGATACAAGAATATCATGAAGAGAGAGTCAACAGCCTGTCAAAGGAGACACAAAAAAACCCCGAAGAAAACAACACCTTAAAAATAGACTGACTCAAATGGCAAAAGTGACCCAAAAAGCCAATGGATGCTTTAAAAAGCTGAATTGCCAGATGGAAAAAGAATTTCAAAAACTCACTGAAGAGAACAACTCCTTCAAAATTAGATTGGAGCAATTGGAAGCTAATGACATTATGAAAAATCAAGATACTGTAAAACAAATCCAAACAAATAAAAAAAAATAGAAGGCAATGTTTTCACATTTTTCTCCAGTGAATTTTTGTGCTTTTTTTTTTTTACCATTAGACTAATTCTGCTTTTTAAGGTATTATTTTCTTCAACATTTTTTGTACCTCTTTTACAAGCTGTTATTTCTCTTTTCATAATCATGTTGTATCACTCATTTTCTTGACAGGCATTCTCCCAAGCTTCAGGCTTTTTAGTGCTGCTGTTTTCAGAACTCATTCTGGGGTTCTCAAAGTTTTTGGCACCTCCAAAATTGTGTAATTATGGGAGAGGTATGGTCACTGGTCTCCTTATCTGCACTCTGGTCTTTACACAGAAAGACCCTCTCCTTCCCTGTAACTTCACTTTCTATTGCTTCTCTCTGCTTTGGTACAATGAGCAGGGTCCCTACTCCCTTGTGACTGACCACCAATACACCTTTCCACCTGGAATTACAATTCCAAACTCTGTATGGGTAATAGAAGAGCCAATCAGTGGCAACTATACCCATTGTCAGTTCAGGATCCCATGTAAGCTCTTTTTGACCAGTTATCTGACTTCCTCATCTTCTCTGGGTTAAGGTTACTGAAAATGTTGCTTTTTCCACCACTACACATGTGTGGGCTCCTAACAGACCTTCACTAGATCTCCAACCTGGTGTTACAGGCTTCTCCTGCCTACCTCTTAAATTTTCTTAGACCATAAAAATGTCTCATCACAAATCCAACTTTTTGTTGGCTCTGCTGCTCCAAAATTTTGTTTGAGACTATTTTAAAGTCATTTGGAAGGAAATGTTGAGAGTTCAGTTGGGTGGCTGCCCCTAATCTGTCATGTTGGTTTCACAATGTTAGTCTTGGTTTTGTCAATGTTCATTCAGTAAAAGATGGAAAGTAAAGATGGGAGGGAAAAGTGAGAAAAAACATCCTTAGTGGAATGACAGGAGGATGGTAGTCAGAGGGTTGGGACATTACACAGGGAGTCTTCACTAATCAGCAGAGAACAAAGCTGGTGCTGCTCATTAGTAAGACAAAAGTTTTTACATGTTTTGAATGTATATATGAGAAATAAATATCATCTATATCTCTCATTGCATGGAATATTATTCCTCCTTTATACTTAGCTTGTGATGTTTCCCAACTACCCTTAATTTCACTTCAATTTACATATATACTAGTTGCAAATAACTTGTAATCAGAGCTCACTCAGTTTTCAGAGGAAACTCAGAAGAGGAAATTCAGAAGAATTGCTTCTGTTTTCAATCTTCCCTTCTTCTCCTTTTTCCTTATCCTTCACACCTAGTGATGCATGGACTCCTAAGATTTGGTTACTGGGAGTCCTTATCACTTTCATATTATTAAGACAGGTGTCAATCCAGTCCAAATTTCTACAAAGAATCAATTCCAGAACTAACCAAAAAGAGGTTTCTAGGGATCTTTTCCTCAGTTGCTGATGTACTTTTTTTTTCTCTATCTGGTTCTGGACTATGCTTATATTTCTTGGATCTTTATCTTGCCTCACTATAGATATTGTCCCTCTCCAAGTGACTGAGAAGAATCCTCATCTGCCACCTCTTCAGGGATTCAATGACTATTATTGGCATGGGGAAGTCAGAATCTACAAACTCAGACTATGTATTGCAAACCTTTGAGATGACCTATACAAGTGATCCTAGTCATATAGAAGTGGAGATATTGTGTAGAATTTTAAATTAAATTTTCTGGTATTATTTAATGATATTTTAAAACTCCTCATATGTTTTTCTCTTTTCATATTGTGTGTTCTGCTTTTGATGTTTAACTGGTGTATAATTTATCTTTCTTAGTTTTAAGATTTCCTAAAATTTGAAAAAAAGTAACTACTCTACCACCTTGTTTATCAAATACTTTTAGTTTAATTTATTCATCAATTCCATATTTTCCTTCATTTTTCATCTTTTTGGATTTTTTCAACTCAACAAAGTCTTTAAATTTTTCTTATTGTTATTGTGTTTGCATTGTCTTATTGAAATTTGCCTACCTTTTCTTGTATGTAATTATCTACCATTCCATATAGTACACATATATTTAATACTTTTAAAAATTCTATAGACACTCTTTAAACAGAACATAGTTACTTTGTCTGCTCTCCATGGCATTATCATTTTTTTAAAAATTGTTGACTTATTTGAGACCATAGTCAAAATGTCTGCTTTTTATAGAATTGCCTGGAGCATAAAATACTTTTCTTCCTCCCTTGTTTTTAATGTTTGGGGATATATGCCTTAAATCATTTTTATATAAAGAAAATTACTGGGCTTCTTTTCTTTTTTCTTTCTTTTTTTTGGATTGTAGGATGGAATTTAGCTCATTAACTTTTGGAATATAATTTTTAAGTATATGTCATCTTTTATTTACTACTTCAATGACTAGAGAAAATCACAGAGATATGTAGAGATTGACTTACCCTTGATTAACACTCAATCTCTATCATTTATTCTGCTTTTATTATCTAAAGTACACCTTTCCCCTTTTGCCCAATCCATAGTTTATTGAACTTTTATTTTTCCTAGTTCAAATGAGTTCACTGATCCTCATTGTCCCCCCTTCCTGAATAATTTTTCCTATTTTAATGACATTATTTTGCCTTTCCTTTTCCAAGCAATGTTGGTTTTCCTCCAGTTCCTTTCTTATTTATTATGCTTTATTGTATTATCTAGAATCTGCTCCTCACAATACAAAATTTTGGTGAGGGCAATGAGATACAGTAGGAAATGTTCTGGAACTCTAGTCCAGACATACCGCTTGGTACAAGATATACCATAGATAGCATACTTTGTCTTTTCACTTATTGCTTTTGATATCACAGTGAACTTGCATTGAACCTATGAACCCCCATTCTACCATTCATGACCCAGAACTTCTTATATACGTGACCACTTATATACCTGACCTAATAAGAGTTAACAAGAAGCATGGAAAAGACATTAAATCTCATCTTCTTCACCATCTACTCTCTGTGATCTTGCCCAAAGAGTGTTCATTTCAAGACCCTTGTATGAGCCTCCTGCCTCCACGGGCTTGGCTTCACTCTGACTCTCATCTGCCAAACATAATGAGCTTTTACTCCTTTCTATTTTTTTCCTCAAAGTTCTATACCTACTCTGCACCACCCCAAAGATAGGAAGACAAACTGGAAACATCTTGATTTTGGATCCTATAGTCTTTCCTTTGAAGTCCTGAAAAATAGTTAGATATACCTCTCTTTTTCACCTCATTTTTCCACCTAAAAGGCATTCCCCTTCATTATCCTACCAATTAAAACAAACATTTATTAATGAGTGGTTGATATTTTATCTCAGTAATGTTAATTAACTTTTCCACTCCCCCCCCCTTTCAACTACTATTGAAAAAAACAAACACACAAATCTTCTACTCCTGGGATTATTTTTTTTTAGCCTATTGATGCTGTATTTCCCTTCTTGTTGTTACTCTGATAAAATGTAGAATTTTTTTTCAAGAAAATGGCCCCACCACAGAAACCCACATATTCATGTTCTGTTTGTCTCTATCTAAACTGTTTGTTTCTGTGGCATCTTCCTCTGACTCATGGAGACTTCCTGTCTGTGCTGTGTCACCTCTGCGCCATCTCCTTTACTCATGTTCTTCTCTTGCCCTAATCACTTGAAAAAAAAATTGCATTTCTTAGTCTTGTATTACTATCTGAAAGCATTTAACTTTAATTTTATAGTTAGTTTTCAAATAGAATATCCTGCTAATCTCTGGGTTCTTTTTCATAAATGATTCACATTTCCTCCTTTTTCCTTAATATCCAGTTATCAGCTTTGAACTTTAGACTTAGTTTTATAGGCTCTGTAACCTGGGGACACCAGTCAATGTCCTCTGATATTTTAGTCTAATTTGGTGCTCCAATGCTTTTTCTATCATCCCTTATTTCTTCGATATTACTTCTCAAACATTGTGGAGAGTCAAAATTGTTCTGTTGTTTTTTTCATGATTTAGAACCTATCATCTCCCTTTTAAAAATTAAGACAATATTCATCTTTCTCCAGTCCTACATTGTGGCTCCAATTGTCCACATTCTTTTAATATCACTGACTGACTTAGGAGTCAGTCTTTCAATATCTGAGATTGAGGTTCATCTAGTCCAGAAGACATAAATTTGTTTTTTTCTTGATCCCCTCCTCATGATTGCACATTCATTTTGTATATATTTGCTATTTATTTCTCTCCTAACTCTTGCTGATTGACATTAACTCTTAGTAATTTGACAGGCACATTGGATTCTTTTCCTTAGTGTAAAGAAAAATTCCAAAAATATGTCTTATCTCTTCTCCTGTCTCACACCAAATTCACCAATTTGACTAGTTTGATAATCATTCATCATTTGTTTATCCCCTCTGGGATACCCTTCTCCCCCACCTAATTAGTACAGGTTTGTAGGTTGAGTTTCTAAGGGGGTAACATATTGATTTCAACTTTGTGTGACTATCTGTCTGTCTGTACTAGTAACAGTACTGTCCAAGCCCATCCCTGTCTCCTATTAACAGTAAACCAATAGACACCATTAGCTTTTAACAGAGATATTCACTCAGATGGCATAGCAAGAATGAAAACACCAAAATATTCTTTATGTAAACCTTAAGTACACTCTTCCATAAATCCATGCACCATCCATAGGATGAGTGGGCACAAACTTAGATAAAATATAAGTGGATTACCCATATGTGACAAAGCAACTCACCACTCCTAGTTCATTAAGGCCTGGAAGTCTTCTCTAGCTTTGGAGAGTCCTTATACTGGATTCCAAGTGGCTACTCTTCTCCACACTCTTACTCTTGATTTCCAAAGGCCACACATCTTTGCTCCCTCCCTTGGGTGACTG
The DNA here is from genome assembly GCA_028646575.1 of Pseudocheirus occidentalis. Lineage (NCBI taxonomy): Eukaryota > Metazoa > Chordata > Mammalia > Diprotodontia > Pseudocheiridae > Pseudocheirus > Pseudocheirus occidentalis. The sequence continues at coordinate 10,344,558 of CM053601.1, forward strand.
CCTCTTTATATGTCCCCTTCTAAAGTGTTTTTTTTTTCTGTGATACCAATCTCTGACTCAGGGAGACTTTTTCTCTGTAGGTGGTATTACCTTGGTGCCATCACTTCTCTATACTAGATGTCAAGTTGCCTAGTAGTCCTAGGCTCCAATTGGATGATATTTTGAACTACCAGATAAAATATCATCCGCCCTCATGTTTGATGTCATGAACAATGGGCAATAGGTTATGGAAGAAAGAGAAGTCTCCTTTTCTTCAGGGGTTTTATCCCATCCCAGCTTCAAGCTATAATTGTACCAAGTTTCTTAGGGTTTGAATATTTATAACACCCAAGATAAGTGACTATTAAAAAAATATAAGAATCAAAGGCATTATATCCTTCCGTTTATTCAGGGAATGGTTTGCACTTCATAAATGGACCAGGGTATAGATAAACCTTGCAAATGTTAAATAGGAGGAAATAAATTATTAAATCATGCCAATTCTTTTAGTTTGCTTTCATTACTGAAATGCTTCTTCCTCACCATCTATTCTTCACCTTAAACTCTTTTTTTTCCTGGTCCCTATTCTTTGATCTACCTTTTTCTTCTTTATTTTCCTGAAGTCAGGAGTAGAATCTGGACCTGAATATTTCTCTTCAATTATTACTCAATTTCCCTGAATAATCTCCAGCCCGATTTGAACCACTGGTCTCCTTTACAAATCCAAACCCCTGCAAATGAATACTTTCCTTCTTTCTTTTTTTTAAATCTCCTCTCCTACTCCTCTACCTCAAGACTTATTCCTCCAAGAGTTTATGCTCTCTTACAAAAGTTTATGATTTAACATGCATTCTTCAATGTAAGAATCTCAAAATGATGAGTAGTTAGTTTAGTTTCCAATAAACACCCATGAGCAAAGATAAACATCTGAGCCTTATACAAACCATTTGCACTTCATTGGGGTAAAACAAAATATTGGATGGGAGGGGGAAAAAAAGTACAGTGATAAGCTTCCAGCTGAGACTTCCAGGTTTTTTTTTATTGACAAATTAACAGTATAAAAATAATTCCAAGTAAATTCTGTCATTTTTATTTCTCAACACATCATGATTGTCCATATCATAAAAATGGAAATCTATCTTGAAATATCCAACAACTTTAAACATATCATAGCTCAGAATACCATCTTCAGTCTCTTTAGCACTTTACTTCTATGAATCTGGAATACAAATCTGTCCTTTGCGGATAAGCACAAGTGTTAGCCTTAGCCTTTGTAAACCATTCCTTATTCTCTCTGGCCACAGCATGCTTTTGGGCAAATGACTTAAACTTTCCTTTCACAGAGAACATGGGGTTTGAAAATTTTAGAGTGGCAATCCTTCAAGAGAGCTAGTTGTAGAGGTGAAAAAATCAGCCTTTCTTCTCTTTAAAGAGGTTTTTCTTGCATTTTTTATTCAGCTTCTTTTGAAATGACTGATCATTTGTAACACACTCAACTTCTTTTCTCTCTATGAGAAGTTTTCTTGCCTTAGGAAGTAGGTTTATTTCCAATTGTAACCTCACTTTGCCTTGAAGTTGGAGTTATTTCCTTTTGATGCATGCATGTATGCATGTGTGCGTGTGTGTGTATATGTGTGTGTGTGTGTGTGTTTCATGATGTATCTTCCTGTCTCACCCAGGTTGGAAGTACAGTGACCACCCACAGACGTAGGCCTACTTTGATTTGTATGGGAGATTTGACTTGTTCCATTTCTATCCTGGGATATTTCACCCCTCCTTAAGCAATCCAATTGCCTCCTGGGTCCCAGGAGCCCACAATAATGCTGCTAGTCTTACCATAAATACATGATTGACTTAGCCTGTTCAAGCCCAGAACTCTTGATTCCAAACATGGATTACAAGAGTGCACAACTATACCTGGAGCTGGTTATTTTTTAAGCTATGTTTGGATTATCTACATCTATGAATCTCAGTGATATAAAAAAAAAGCCTTGAAAAGAAACATGGTATAGTGAATGGAAAGTCAACCATGCAGTTGCATTTTCAAATCTGCCTTTAACAGTAACTGTGAGACCATGAGCAAGTCCCAATATGTCTCAGTGTCACAAACAACTAAATCTTGAAATTAGAGTTATTATCTCAAGGTTGCTTTAATCAGCATTTCTTTAATTAATAATGATTTAGAGCATCTAGGGTGGTGGAAAGGGGAGGGAATAAAAAAAGGAAGAAAGAAATTTATATGATCACTAATATTTAAAAGGGAATAGAAAGTTGCACATAATAGATTTGCAATTTCTTGTGTGATCATATTTTTATTATATTATGTCATGGAAACGTTTGTTGTATTCCATAAATTAAACATAAAATAAATAATTAAATGTGGGAGAAAAATAAATTATGGCTAAGTTACTTATTCATGCAAGGAAATCTTGGGTGAGGAAATTTCCTCTGCAAATGCAGATCAGTAACTTCTCTGTAATTTAGAACTTTCAAGAGTCATCTAAAATATTGAAAGTGATTTGCCCCCAGCCACACATTCAATATATGTCTGTTATGAGATTTGGACTTAGATTTATAATTTCTAGTCCAAGTATTTGTTCAGTTTGCCACCTTGACTTTTAGCTGCTACATCTAACCCTGGCAAGGCCTTGTGCTCTGCAAAAGTTTTTTCCCACAAATTGAACTAGAGATGATGATTCCTTTACCTTTCCCTCCTTCCATCTTGTATAAAATTCTTTAAAAATATTCCATAGCCCACTCTGGCCCCTTGGTCAGGTAATAATGTCAATTTGTTTACCAGTTTTTCAGTTTTATTCAATATTTATTCAGCTGCCTGTCTGTGTGTTCTTCCACTGTTAATTCTTGTCTGCTTTGGACTGTTTGCATGCTTTTGAGAAGAGAGGCCCCCTTATACATAGGTCTAGCTTTAAGTATTTTTTTTATGAAATCATTTCACATTTCCCAAACAATTTTTTGCACAATAAGTCTGAATTTATATGTGTCCCCATGTGCCTATGTGCATTTGAACTACATTGACCCTTGGTATCCTTTCCTATGCTAAGATTCCATGTTTCTACTTCAATTAGATTAGAGGTGAACCTAAAGTAACACCAGGAGAATTAAGGGAATTGAAGAAGTCATAATTTTAAGCTTTTGAATTGGCTTGTATACCAGTTGCATTCTCCTTATTATTATATTATGATAAAATTCTAGGTTTCGCTTTCTGAAAAAAAAGCAAAGCATAAGAAGGAATCACTGACAAGCACGGTAGCTCTGAAAGTTACATGTTTAATTTCTTGTAGATTTATGAAGGTGACAGAATACTGTTGTACTATAGGAAATAATGAAGACAATGGTTTCAGAAAAACCTGGGGAAGAACATTGTATGAACTGATGTAAAGTGAAGTAAACAGAATCAGCAGAATAATTTATGCAGCAACAGCAATATTATAAAGATAATTAAGTTTGAAAAATTTACTGATTTAAATGAACACTATGACCAACCACAGTTCCTAAGGACACATGATGAAACATGATATCCACCTCTACACAGAGAACTAATAGACACTGTATATTGAACTAGTTATGTTCTTGCTTTTTCTTGCATTTTTTTCCTGGAATGTAGCTAATGTATTAATGTGTTTTGTATAAGTGGAGTCAGAAGGGCTCATCTTCCTGAGTTCAGATATAATCTTAGATTTACTAAGTACAAATCTGGCTTTAGGCACTAGCTGTGTGAGTCCAGACAGATCACATAATCATATTTGCCTCAGTTTCTTCATCTATACAAAGAGTTGGAGAAGGAAATAACAAAATCCAACAAGTATCTTTGCCAAGAAACCCTCAAAATGATATCACGCATAGTTGAACAAGACTGAAACAATGGAACAACAATAATTTGTCTATTTTACATACAGATAATGGAGGGTTTGAATAACTTACCTAGAGTTACACAGCAAGTACTTGGGGAATCCAAACTCAGATCTTTTGACTTAAGCTATCAGTGGACACTCCATGTCCTGTCTCCGAAATGCCATTAAATCTGTGATCTAACTGATGTAGTCACTCCCTCTAAATAAGACAAAGATATAGACACTTCATTTATAGTTATCTGTCGAGGGCATTGTCCATGCCCTCCCATCATTCCATCGCAAAGTTTTAAATTCATATTATGTAACCCAATATGAATCCAAAGTAGAGCTATGAGAAGTCACCTTCCCCACTCCACCCCTTTCCCAACATACCTCTGCCCTCTCTTCTGTTGTAGAAGTAAGGAATCATGTCTGTAGTATACTGAATGTGGCAAAGGATTTGGGACAAGTTAAGTAAGTTTTAAGGAATTTATTCTTTTTCTTCCTTTAATGATAATTTATTATGAAAAATTTCTGAAATGATATAAGAGGAGCATACAGTGGCAAATACAAGTGATATGAAAATGAAAGATGGCACTAAAATTATTTTTAAAATAGCACGTTGTAAACCAAAATACATTATATATGTAATATATGTAATATCAGTTATATATTATAACACGTATAGCATAAGTATATAAAGTAAGTATTACACACACAGCCACACTCTTAGTTATCCAAGTACATAGCATATTATTATATTTTCAATCCTAACTGTTGAAGGAGAAGACTTGAATACATTTTAGTAGCTTTTTTGCCTGAAAATAAAGTTTAGAAAACAGAATACCTGGAATGCAAATATTCTAACTACAATTGTAGCTTCCCAGCAGGAGTAGCTTGGGATAAGAACAAGACATAATAAAATTCCACTTGCAACTAGGTCCCAAGCAATAATTCCACAAGGCCCCATACAGTATGGTGAAAATGAATGAATGAAAATAATTCTCCTTGGAAGCCATCGAGTTTAATGAGCTCTTTATATGCTCTATAATAATTGGCAGCATTCAAATTGTTGACAGCTTCTCTTTCTGGCTTCTTTCTTCCTTCCCTGCCTTTCTCTGGAGCTTCTTTCAAAAGAAGATCAAAGTCTCCATAGCTGAATGAATGCTAATGGTGCATGCATTTGTTTGAAAAGCTGGAAGTCCCTCGAAATTGGTAAAGAGAATTTATTTTTCCACCAGAATCTGTCAGCTTGTAAATGTATTTGACACTATTAGTGGGGCTATCTCTGCATTTTTCTCTTCTTTAAAAAAAGAGAAAAAGCAGACACACTCACTCTAACATGGATGGAGTCACTATTGAATCATAGGTTACTTAACCTTGGTGACCCCCCACAAAATTGGGACTTGGAACCTCAGCTTGGCCATGGAGTTAATGAGTCTCTTCCTCATGCATATGCACTCACTTTCACATTCTTCAGGGGCTGAGTTGGAGCCTGGGACTCCCACCACCCAAGATTGGGAAAATGATGAAAACTATTTGGTGGGGTGGAGATAGTCCTGACAGGTGGGAGGTATTCACCATTACAACTTAGAAAGGAAGAATGGGATATGTTCCAGTGAACAAAGACTTTGCGTATATTCTTCATGAAGAAAACGTGTTCTATATTGTATTGTAAAAAGTGAAGAAAAAGTTGGTTTGAGAACATTTCCAAAGCCATTTTAGAATAGGTTCACAGAAAAGAAGTGCAGAAGTCTTCTAAATGATGGAATTGTCCTTAGATTAGTTATTAATACAAAAAGGAACTGAATTTTACTCTGTTTTCTCTACATATTTGGTGAGCGTGCATTAATAATAGGATTCCTTTGGATACAGCACTGGCCCTAGAGTCAGGAGAACCTGAGTTCAAATCAGATCTCACTTTCTAGCTGTGTAACTGTGGGCAAGTCATTTAACCACATTTTCCTCCATTTTCTTATCTGTAAAATGAGGTGAAGAAGGAAATGACAAATTACTCCAGTACCCTTGCCAAGAGAATCCCAAATGAGTTCATGGGGAGTGAGACATGACTGAAACAACTCAACAAGAACAACCTGCTTAATGTGATTCTATAAACTATTATTGCAATGCCTGATGCAGTGCCTGTACTGCCTAGTACACACAACAGCATTTGTTATTTTCATTATGTCGTTTTTTCCCCACTTAGTAGTATTTTTTCCAATTACGTGTAAAGATCGTTTCCAACATTTGCTTTTATGAGATTTCGGGTCCTAATTTTTTCTCCTCTCCCCTTTTCCCTCCCCAAGATGGCATGCAATCTGATATAGGTGATATATTTACAATTCTATTAGACATATTTCCACATTAGTCAAGAATCAGAATAAAAGGGGGAAAATCGCATGGGAAAGAAGAGAGAATATATTCTGCTTTCCTTTGTAATCAAACTCCATAGTTCTTTCTCTGGATGTGGATAGCATTTTCCCATCATGAGTCTTTTGGGATTGTCTTAGGAAATCGCATTACTGAGAAGAACTAAGTCTACTAAAGTCGACCATCACACAATATTGCTGTTTACTGTGTACAGTGTTTTCTTGGTTCTGCTCACTTCATTCAGCATCAGTTCATGTAAATCTTTCCAGGTTTTATTTTTTTTCCTGCAATTCACTTGCTCATCATTTCTTATAGAATAATAACATTCCATTACATTCATATTTGTTCAGTCATTCCCTTATTGATGGTCATCCTTTAATTTCAAATGTTTTACCATTACAAAAAGAGCTATTACAAATATTTTTGTATATGTGGATCCTTTTCCATTTTCTATTTCCTCTTTGTGATATAGACCCAGTAGTGGTATTGCTGGATTAGAGGGCCTGCACAATTTTGTAGCCCTTTGAGCACAGTACCAAATTGCTTTCTAGAATGGTTGGATCAGTTCCCAACTCCACCAACAATGCATAAGTCTTCCAATTTTCCCACATCTTCAACATTTATCATTTTACTTTTTTGTCATATTAGTCATTCTGATCTATGTGAAGTGGTACCTCAGAGTTGTTTTATTTTCCATTTCTCTAAGCAATAGTGACTTAGAGCATTTTATGTGACTATAGCATTTTCATCATATTGTTAAAGATGGACTTATGAGCTAGGGACTGGGTGGGATACATATCATCTTTATCAAGTTTTCAGATGACATAAATATATATATATATGTGTGTGTGTGTACATATACATATATATACATATATATGTACATAATATTGAAGGGAGAATACTATTATGATTTTTTTTCTTTTCTTTAACACTTATGGCCTAAAAGGAGTTCATATGATCACAATACATAGAAGCATTACTTCTCTGTCACTTTGACATAATTTCATCTATAAGAAAGCCTGCTAGAATCATCATAATTATCCAGGTTTTCTCTGAGGTCTGAACACACCTTGAGAATAATAACAAAAACGTGTTATTATTTTGCCTCTATAATCTCTACTCAATATATTTTGGCAGCAGTGAGCTACTATATGAAATCAGAGAAGATCCTATAACAAAAGCAAATGAGATGCTGACCAGCATTAAAAGAAGTATTGCTTCCAAAAATAAAGTGGGGGCAGTCCCATTGTACTCTGCCTCAATCAGAACTCTGTTTGATTCTAAGCACCACTTTTTAGAAAAGGAATCTAGATTTATGAAGCAAGAATTTTTTAAGAGGAGGAGAAAAATTGTGAAGGGCCTTGAGACCACATCAAATGAGGATCAGTGATGGAACCAGGGATGCAATTGCAGATATGGTTTGGAGAAAAAAAAGACTAAGGGGGAATACAATAGCTCCTTTAGGGTTTGAAAAGTTGTAATATGGAAAGGAAATTAAATTTGTTCCATTTGACACCAGAGCAGAGAAGTAAAATTATTTAGTAGAAGTTATGAAGAGCTCTATTAGATACAGCTTAATGACAGGGGGAAATCCCACTTATTTATAAGAGTGATGAATGTCTAAGTGTATCCTGCCTTAGAAGATAGTGAGTTTCCCCTTGTTGTAAGGCTTCAAGAAAAAGCTGGAAATACATGTTTATGTTAAGTTTTGAAAAAGCTATTTGGTCATGGGTTGGCCCAGATGGCCCCTGAGGACTCTTCTATCCTTTTGGTTCTGTAGTCTATAGTATCTCTAGCATTCCAGGGCAAGTTACTGCTTTGGTAGACTAAATGAAATCCTGATTAGTTGTGCTATATAAATATGAGAATACCCATACTTTAAAATATCCTACATATTTGTGCATGTGTATGTGTGTTTATGTATATGCCAGGTAAATTTACATTTTTAAAGCTTAAATTACACTGAGACCTTTGGGATACATGATAGGTATGTGTTCATATGCATATATGTTTACAAGTTTTATTAATTCATTCATTCATTCATATATTCATTCATGCATTCATTCATCTATTCATTCATTCATTTATTTGTTTACTTATTTATTTATCTATTAATTTATTTAATTGTTTATTGATCTATCTATTTACTTATTTGTCTATTTATCTATTCATTCATTCATTCATTTGTTTGTTTACCTGTTTACTTATTTACTTATTTATTTATCTATTTCTCTATTTATTTATTTATTTGTTCATTCATCCATCCATTTATTTATTTATCCACTTATCCATCTATCCATTTATTTATTTATTTATTTATTCATTCATTTATTTATTTATTTGTTCATTCATTCATTCATTTGTTTGTTTGTTTATTCATTCATTCATTTACTTATTCATTCATTCATATATTTATTTGTTTATTTATTCATCTATCTATCTATCTATCTATCTATCTATCTATCTATCTATCTATCTGTTTGTTTGTTTGTTGCAACTCCATAATGTTGGTAACATGAATGTATTATTAGTATAGAATATTATTGTAATGGTAATTAATGTAAATTTGAAGACCCCTTTTTGTAACGTCAAGTAAGTAGGTACTTAGCCCTTAGTAACTAATCTAACCTTTGTGGCTATGAGGAAGAGGGTGTGAAATCTGTCTCTTGTTGCTGACATAACAGGAAGGGTTTGGCTGAGACAGGAAGCCAATGCTTTGTGTGTATATAAGAAGAGCCCCAGAGAGAGGCAAAATCAGAATTAGAATTTTAGTGATTTGTGATTAATTATACTTAGTTATTGATTGCTAGATAAGTGACTGAGTAAGTTAACCTATGATTGCCCCATGAGTGGAAGACTGACTTGTATTGTGTAATGACTGAATGATTAAGGAAGGAGTACCAGATGATTGCTCTTTTGTTCTTTGTTCTAAATACTGTGACCACTTTGGTGAAAACTATATGGCCATTTTAATGTTAAGCTGTTGTAAATACTATATTGTGATTTTCTGTGATAAGATGTAATGCCATAAATAATTTGTGATTTGTTGTGTTTGCTGTGATTTGTTATGGAATAAATGGAGTGTTCACTATACTGTGTAATCAGAACCTTAAAAGCTGTCCACAGTAGCATTCTTTTGGGAAGCTGCTCATGCATGACCTTACAATTATATGCTGTAGAGTATAAAAAACTTGCCATAAAACAAGGAAATAATCGTTTGTCAGTTACCAATTATTAACTGTCTATTATACCATTGGCTACCATGTCAACATTTTAGAAAGTTTCCTGACTCTTATCCATTCTCTTCTAATAGCAATGTAAGGCTATGTTCAATGAAAATGATTATATTTACAATATAAAACCTTCTTGAACAATATATCAAATTTAACTGTCATTGGTAGTTGTAGGATAGGATTCCATCCATCTGTTCAATTCTCTTTGTGTCTTTGTTTCAAAATACTTCTGTAAAGACAAGCACAAGCACCTTTCCAAAGGACTGATGCTGTGAACAACTTTAAAGGTTCTTATTACACAGTATAGTGAACTCTCTATTCAGTAACAAATGAGAGAAAATCATTCACAGAAAATCAAAATACAGCATTCACCATGTCACATCTTATGATTAAAATGGCCACATAGTTTTCATCAACATGGTCACATGATTTTAAACAAAGTACATTTGTTTAGTAACTCAATCACTTAATACCTCCTTAATTCAATCACAAAGTAGAAAGATCCAAGTCCTCCACCCACAGGGTGCCATCAAGTTACAATTTCATCAGTCACTCCTCAGTACTCTCTTAAGGGATGGTGGAAAGTACAAAGGTCATCCGTCCCTAGGTCACAAGTAATTTACAATTTCATCAGTCAGCATTAAATACCCAAGGAGAGGTCTTTTCATCTTGACTTGAGGCAGGCTCTCAGCTTCCATGGTTCCTCTTCCATGGTCCCAGCTCCTACCTGAATCTACCAAACTGTCACCTGGGTTCAAAAGAAGACAGCTCTCAGTTCCTTGTTCAGCTGTCCATGCACTGCCTGTTACATATTGAAACTCACAGTTATCAAGTCCACCTCAAGTCCTTCACAGTTTCTGTGTAGACAGGGTAATGAAACTATAGACAGACAAAGTACCAACACCATAATCATGCTAGAGGTGGTTTTCAGAAGCTTGGTTGGCATTCAGAAGAAGCTCCATCACTATAAGTTCTGTTTTCAAAATCAAAATAACTTTCTCCAGCTCCATTCTCAAAATCAAAATCACTTTCTCCAGCCTGGGCCTCTCCTCCCCAGCCTCCAGATGTTTTCTCCAAGAAATTCTGACTCAGTTCTCAGTTCTCATTTCTTTTCTAAGTTCTTCTCAATTATCAGCTCAGTTTTCAGTCTAGCAGTAGCAGTCCAGCCTCCAGATACTCATTGAGAGAAATGCCGTGTCTCTAAGCTATGGCTTTTCCTTGTATATGATATTAGCTCCTCCCTGTTCAGCCACTTCCTGTTATGTCAGCAACCGGGGTTTATACCTTCTGTTTCTTAACAGAGGATTGATATAATTAACTTGAAACTAAGTGCTAACTACGTGTTTACTTGCCAATCAAGGAAGATCTTCAAATTTCAACACTATTACAACTTCATAGACAAAATTCTCCCAGTTACAGCTTATGTGTAGTTACATCTGCCCCACAATTGAGTTAATGTTTATTCTGGTTTGGAATAATAAAGAGCAACAGATTAATGTAAGACAAGGGAATATGTTTGGGGCCACATGATACAAGTCATTTTGGGAATGATCTTTTACTTTAGAACATACTTTCACCTGTGTCCATGGAGCCTGAATTAAGTCACAGAATCTCAGAGGCAGACATGAAGCAAACTGGAATTTTCTCTAAAGCATACCCATCAAGCCACCATCTAGTCTGTACTTGAAGAGCTTCGGTAAGGGAGAGCTTAATATCTCCCAGGGTAGTCATTTTTTGTTTTGTTTTGTTTTTTTTGGCAGAGGGGAATTTATTGCTTACAAGCATCCCAAAATATTTATCTTCATAATTTCTATCCATCACTACTAATTCTGACCACTGGGTTTAAGCAAACTCACTAGGTGATTCTGAATTGTGGAACAGTTGAAGGACCACTAACATAGGTGTTAAGAGGCTATACATCTAAATTCATCTTCTGATGAATATTATATATCTGAAATTTAATTCAGTGACTTGATCTATTGGGGTCTTGGTTTTCTCAGGTGTAAAATTGATAAATTGAACTGGGCAACTTCTGTAGTACCTTCTAGATTGTTTGTCCTTATTGTTTAAAGATTCTTTTTTTAAAAAAAAATTTGTCTTTATTTAATAAACTGTTTTTGTGCTTTTTGGAGGGCAATTGGGGTTAAGTGACTTGCCCAAGGTCACATGGTTAGTTTTTGTGTTAAGTATCTGAGGCTGGATTTGAACTCAGGTCCTCCTTATTCCAAGGCCAGTTTTCTGTTCAATGCACCACCTAGCTGCCCCTGTTTAAAGATTCTTTACTGCATTTTTCTCTTTGAATATAATAGTCATTGAGTCATCATCATCAATATTTATGTAAATCTATGCTCTAACTGGTTCAAGCACTTGATCCATCAATGCACATTCCAAACTATGCAACTTTGCAATGAACTATGATGAATAAAAAAAACATTTTAAGCACTAATTATGGACTAGGTGTAGAACTAAGTGCTAGGGATACAAATACAAGGCATAAAAACAATTCCTGAACCCAAGAAGCCCATAAATTTCAATGGGGTAAGAAAAGAGATAACAGGGAGCTAGAAAGAAGGGGCTAAGTACATAATGGCATGGAGTGCAGATTGCCAGGAAAAGATGGAGGCAAGAACAGAAGAGTGTTCACTCTCAGAGCCAGATCACCAGAGTGATCCTAGGATCAGAGGCCAAAATTGTTGTGGGAGGAGGATGAAGAGGTTGAGGATTATGGCTAGAGCATAGGCAGTATGGGGTTTGGAAATGGTCTGGCACATTGGGAACCGCAGCATCCCTGCCTATGTCTTTGCCTAATTTCTCTATTTAGGATCTATCTAGTAAGCTGCAGAACTTTCTTTGGCTCCATTAACATTTCATGGATGCCAGCTTTGTTCTTAGGCTATCTATTTGTTATTGTTCAGACATAGAAGAGATTCCAGCTGGAAGGACCAGCAGAAGCAGTCATAGAAGGAAGCCTTTCTCCCTCAATATACTGTGTTTTTATATAAAGAAAAAAAGTGTTTTTTTATTTTGTGGAAAACAACAGCAGAAACTGAGACTATAGATTAAAAAACACCTGAAGATGTCATTTTGCTGAAAATCCTATATATGTCTGTACCACACTTTCCATTTCCCTCCCCTTTTGCTTCCTTTCGTCCCCTCCCAAAGAGACCTTTTCTAGGGATTTTCCTCTTTTCCCCATGTTACCTCCCCAACTCTTACTAACGTCTGATTTTCTTCTTCCTTTTTCCTCTATTGTTTCCTATTCTACTTTCGTCAAAAACCATTTTTCCTTTCTTTTTTGGTGACCATTTGTTTCTTTTTGTCTCCTGAGACAAAGGACCTGTCCTCCTCCCCTATTCCCTTCTCCCCAGAATGAAGAAAACAAACATATTCTCTATCCTTTCTCCCTGGAACTCAGTAACCATTTCCTCCTAATATACTCTCCCAAGAAGTTTCCTCTGCTCTATACCCATAAGAAAAAAAAGATATAGCTTTGCTAATATTCCTGACAAATTGCCACCCACCAAACTCCAGCTGAGTTGATAAAGTCTTCTCCATAACTTTCTCATGCTATAATAAAACCATCTTCTCCCATATCCCCTTTTTGCCACTTTTATCTTATGCCAGCCTCAAAGGTTAATCTAACTTTTTCCAGAAAAGAGTTTTATCTCTCTCCCCTGGACTCTTTTACTCTAGAATACAGCACCTTTTCTTCCTTCATTATCCCAAGAAAAGACTTGATAACTTCCTGAGCAAGCTCTAATCCAGGGAACTGGCAGCCTTGAGGCCACATAGGGCCCTTTAGGTTCTCAGGTGTGACCTTTTGACTGAATCCAAGCTTCACAGAAAAAAAATGATCTAACCCATTCTTATTCCCCAAGAAAGACCTGAGCAACTGATCATTTGTAACTCTTCTGCCTTTAACCTCCGGATGTGTCAACTCTGTTGGAAAAAGAAAAGTCCCTTTCCCTCATGAACTTCTTCCCCATCTGGGAAGAGAGTCTCCGTCACCAACCCCTTTCTACTAGCAACCTCTTCATTTCAATGTACAGCATCCTCTCCAGGTAGTGGAAGTGGACATGGAGTTCTGACACACTGGCATCAAGGATATTCTCTGCTGTTGTCCTGTACTTCTTAAGGGGTATTGAATGGTAAGTTTACAGGCAAAGTACACACCCCAATAAAGGACCATAGTTGAGTTGAGCCTCAAGTACAAGTTGAGGTGGTCAAATAGGATATACTTCTGCATGAAGTTTTTACCACAAATACTACAGGAGTGTGACTTGACACGCTGGTTGATGTTCATGTGATGGTTGAGGTTGCTGTTATGTTTGGAACTGTTTCCCGCATTGAGTATAAATGAAGATGAAAATTCTGGGTTCACATGTAGAACACAATCCTTTCTTTATTCTGAAACACTTATGGGAACTTGGTACGCCTGGTGTCCTTTAACGAGTTTCCTCCTGGGGAATTCCTTGGTACAGGGCTTCTGACATCCCCATAACTCCCACTAACTCTATTGCTCCAGAACATAGTGGTTCATGCTAGAACTTCATCTCCCAGCCTGTGGGTGATGTCCTCTCCTACTTTATCTTCAGGAAACAGCAAGAGACCCTCCTCTTCTGGGCCTTCTTTCAGGCTGTAAAAGTCCTTCACCATGTTCTAAAGGTGCTATGCTATCATCAGTGTCATGAATATTTTTTCTGACTTCATCTATGAGGGTTCCACTATTCATTCCAAGTCCAAGTCTCCCTCTAAGACCAAGTTTCCACCCAATGACTCCAAGAGTGTATGTCTCTATGCCACCCCTGATGCTGATTCTACCTTGGTAGTCCGAATATCTGACAAATCCTCTTGTTCCTCTTTACCTTTAGCTCAAGGTCCTCATCTAAAGGAAATCCTAGCTTCACTGGCCAGAGAAGAGTAGGTGAAAGAGATGGTGGGAGAGTGTTGGGAGCTAGCTTTAGGGTTCAAGCATGTGGGACGAGTGACTTGGTGGAGTTGAACCAGCCAATCCAATCTCTTCACGAACTTCATCTTCTTTCAGGCCAGTCTTGGACTCAATGAATTGACTTGGGGAATTTCTATATTCCTCTACCACATGCTATGTTTGGAGGTGGGAGACAGTAGTCATGTAGTCGACAATGCCATGGACAGCAAACTCCAGAGCCCCAATATAGTAGGAAAGGTGGAGGTCTGCTGTGATTCTGGCACTGTGCAGGAGTGAGACATGTAGCTCTAAACTGAGACTGAGGAGAAACTGGTCATGAATAAATGGGAAGCAAGCTGCCAAAATTATGTTGTGGCCCCAGGACTTGAGACTCCCAGCCATGATGATGACATCACAGAAGTACTTTCTCTTCCCAGAGTTGGTTCATGTTTCACAGGGTGGCAGCTTCATGCCCTGGGAAGAAGAACCACAAAATTTCTACTCCAGATGCCATCATGCTGGGTGTGCTTTGGGAAATTTCCTGGCTCAGTTCCCTGTAATATTCTTGTGGTTATTAACATTCTACCTCTATGTTAGTCTCTCATTTCCACCCTTGCTAGAAAGAAATCAGGGTCTCCCTTGCCCTATAACTCTAAGACTCATTTCACTTTCCCAATAGTGGTAGAATGGGCCCTCTATTCTCATAATTCATCCTTTGATGAATAGATAAGGCATTTCACAGAACCTGAATAAACAGGGAGCCTCCAATTTAAATCCTTTAAATAAAAAAGAAGATCATCAGATCTTCTCACCTGGTCTCTCATTGTGCAGTAAGGTCCACTAGACCTTCGAATAAACCTTGTAACTATACTCTCCAAACCCCCAGATATTGTTGTCTGATTTACTAATTTACTCTGAGAATCCCAGGACATTGTCATCCACCCAGCAGTTGCATCCTTAGGACTACCGGGTATTTCCATCCTCTCTGCCGCATAAGCTCCCTTAAATGTGCTCCATTCCCAGTTAGAATGTGAACTCTTTAAGATCAAGAACTATCTCACTTTTCTAATTATGCCCTCAATGCTCAGTATAGTGCTTGATGCATACTTAGTAATCAATAAATGTTTTCTCATTCATCCTTCACTCATGCTATTCAACAGCTTACAACTTATTCTTTTTACATATGCCATGCATTATGCCTTGTGATGATGTTCAAGGAGACAAAAATGACCTTGTGTCCTTTAGTCTCTTTGTTCTGCTGTTCAGTTTTAGTGAAAGGATGTCAAGAAAACACACAATTGTAGAAGTAGATACCCCCATTCTGTGCATGCCACCTAAGCTTAGGAATACTGAGTATTCTCAAGTCCACGATAGAGAAAATTATCTGTTGAGGGCAAACACATGAGCTGGGCAGAGTGCAACTCAATTTCTCTCCTGTACATTATCACCCACTCATACCTCTTCATCACTGCAAGGCACCAGGTTCCTGAAATTCTAATATGTGTGGAACACAGTCCACAGTTTCAAGACTAGGGGGAATATGCGAGAGCAGATAAAGCTGCTTCAGTACATGTAGAGACTTCTAGTTGTACTTCCTTAAAAGAAACTTAGTTCAGTCAACCAAGGCCAAATATGCATTATTGTTACAGACCATGGGTATCCTTGGAAGCCAGGAGCTAGACAAGTACTTTCCCTTTAAAAGGAATATTCTTGGGGATGGGGGTAGGGAGGTAGAAGGAACATCAGAATACAGATTAGGATTCTTTTACTTTAAAGGATATTAATTACAAAAAAAAATGAAGTCTGGCTAAGGAGTGGATTTTTCTCTTTGAGAAATCCCTGTTGAAACACTTGAGAAAAAAATCATCTGCAGAAGATGTAACAGCATAAATAACAACGACATCATGGGGACCCTGTATTATCCTCATGTATCGGCAAACCACATTTAACAGAACAAATATTTTTGCCTGGAGAGAGGTAGGCTCTCCAAACAGAGATTAATCCTCTTAATGGATTTTCCTTACCTCAGTGAAAAATGCATTATGGGCTCTTAGGTCACACTCAACACACTGTTCAATTTTTATATGATGTGAGGTTGGCACCAAGATGGTTTTTCTTTCACACTGTGGGTAAAAAAACAATGAGCTGGGAGGTTTGGAGCCAGACTCTTTAATCACTTGCTCAAGACTCGGCTCTCCAAAAGAGCTACATTTGTCTAGGCTGCCTTTTTTCCTTTCTTTTTCTTTCTTTTTCTCTTTCTTTTCTTTTTCCTTTCTTTTCTTTTTTGGTAGCAGTTATATAGAATTTGCTATGAGGAAAAATCAACATACTTCAGCTGTGTGCAAAATGTTTGTGTGATCCATAAGGCTTCCCTTGTCAACCAGTTCATTAGTGGGATTCGTTCTCTGAGTGCTTGTTTCAACAACCTTTTCCTGGCAAAATGGGGGAAAGCTCTTGTCACCCCTTCTCCTTCCTCCCACCCAAACACCCAAGGCAGAAAGGAGTGCATTGTGTCCTGATTGACAGAGCCCATGACTGGAAACTTTCTTACTTAGAAAGAAGGCTGTAGCTACATTACCTCTGTGGAACTGACTGCCACATCCCAGGCTGGCCATTATCTGATCCCAGTTAATTACATGCACTGGAGTCTTTGTCCATCTTTGCCTTTGAGGATTCCTCTTCAATGGGCATGCCACATATCCAATGGACAGTTATTTAGCCGTGAAAGACTTCAATCCCAAAGTTGGTCCTTTCTTGTAGCTCACTTTTCCCAGCCATACTTGCATGAAAATGGGAAAAAAGGTGCTCCTGTTCCCATGCCCCATGGAGGAGTGGGTAAAAGACCAAGCCAGCCTGAAAAGGGACCCTGCTAACTATTTTCAGAGAACAAATGTAGTCAACCAGTAGGAAAGAACTCAGGTGTAAGCATGCTGGATAGATCTTCCTGGAGTTATGATTTTTTTCTCTTTGGTCTTTGGAATATGAAGCTAGATTAAAGATATTAACTTTAAATATGTATGTTTTTAATGTATACATATAGACATATCAATATGTGTATATTTCTCTTGAAGAAAAGTAATCAAATAACCCTCAAATGGTTCAGATATATGAATAAAAATAAAAACTGAAATAATATGCTGGAAAGAGTCAATCTTTCCTATGATAGCTGTGTTCTAAGATGAGAATAGAGTTTTGAATAGGTGAAGAGGTCCTTTTTCTCCATTCCCTCCTGACTCAACATTGGCCTTCTCTAGCTTTTCGTTTAGTCTATGTGTTTTAAGGATGCTATGTTGTTACTTCATAATTGATCCTCTGAATGTACATACTGATTTAATTGTTGGTACTTTCTCCTGATTCTCTTTCAATGTTAACTTGTTAAAAGGAACTGGAAGCACTGGTCACTGGCCCCTTAACAAATTTTAAAGAATAAATTTGGTAGGGGCTTATGGCATCGCTAGAGAAAAAGCACCAAACTACTAGTGGTACGTTGGAATCCTGAAGGGATAGTTGTATTGGGTCTGACCTGGAAAGAATGGGTCCATAATATATACATAAAAAATGAGCTCACTGAAAATTGTGACCAGTTGAAAAACCTGATGCCATATTTCATTATTAAAAATAGGTCCGGGAAACATAGGAGATGCCCATCAATTTGGGAATGGCTAAACAACTTATGGTATATGAATGTAATAGAATACTATTGTGTTATAAGAAATGGGAAGGAGATGGACTTCATAATTACCTCTAGAGGCTTGTATGAATTGATGCTAAGTGAGAAGAGCAGAAAAAGGAAAAATTTGTACACAATCACAGATATATCATATGTGTGATGACCAACCCTGACAAACTGGACTCTTCTCAGCAATGCACATTTAACAGACAGCTCTACAAGTCTCAGAATGGAAGGAGATATCTACACTCAGACAAAGATCTAGAAAGATCTTTAAATGGAGACTGAAGCAACACATGCTATTGTTCTTTTCCACATTTGGTTTTATTTCTTTTCTTTTTTTTCCTATTGTTCACTCCATTGCTTACAACACTTTTATACAACCAGACTATTGTATAACATGAAAGTGTTTGCAGATCCTTTATGTGATTGTATACTACTGTGGCGGGGGGGGGGGAGAAGGGAGGGCAGAAAAACTGAAACTCAAGTGATTCTGGAACTGAATATTGTAAACTAAAAATAAACAAACAAGTCAATAAATTAAAAAAAAAGAAAGATAAAAAATAGGTCCAGGATTATTAGAGCAAGAGCACAGAGCAAAAATAGACTGCCAGTTCAGTAATCTTCTGAGATTTTTCAGAAACTGAAAACACCCATTAATATAAGGCCCAAATCTAGCATTTTCCAGTCAAAGGAAAAGCAAAACAATACTTCAAGCAACCAAAAGGAAAGAGTTCAAGTAATAGTGATCCACAGTCAGGATCACCCAAGACTATATAGCAACTATGTAAAAGGAAAAAAATATATACACACATGCTCATATATAACTACATATATGTATGTTCACATACATACATACATACACACATATAAATGTGCATTCATATATCTATGTATATACATATACATGTATATATAAGTATGTGTGTATGTATATATATACACATACATACATGCATATATATGTATATGTGTGTGTGTGTGTGTGCACAAAAATAAAATAAAAGCTGAACCCCTCCTCACATCAGCAAATGGAACAAAACCATATAGGGACAAAAATGGACCCTATACTGAATACGGAATTTTTAAGCATTTGTGGAAGATGAAGAAGGTGAAGAAGGTGAAGAAGAAGAAGAAGTAGAAGAAGAAGAAGAAGAAGAAGAAGAAGAAGAAGAAAAGAGGAGGAGGAGGAGGGGGAGGAGGGGGAGGAGGAGGAGGACGAGGAGGAAGAGGAGAAGGAGGAGGAGGAGGACAGAGAGGAAAATGAGACTAGACCAGTGCAACCAGGATTAGGGGAAAACGGAACGGCCAAAATGACTGGATAAGACTGGTACCAGTGATATGTGTATGTATACACACATACACACACATATAAACATATATACATAAACACATAAATACATAAACATATATATCTATACATATATAAACATATACACACACAAACATATATTCTAGGATAGGTGGGCAATTCACAAACTTCATTCCTTTGTGGACCAGGAAAAAAAATTATTGAACATATACACCCCCAATGCAACACACACACACACATACACACTCATGCACCCTATCCAAAAACAATTTAATGTAAAAATACACTAAAAGGAACAGGGGGGGGTAGATTAGGACATGGAGAAGAAAGGGGACTGATTATTAAAGGGGTAGAATTGTAAGAGAAAGGAGATTTCACCCATGGATGCTAGATTACAAAGGTATTCAGATTTGGAAATGGTAAGACCCAGAAATTTAAGTCCAAAGTGAATTAAAAAAAAGAGAAAAGGAGTAGAATCCTATTATTCCAATTGTACATTACTGTTTATTAAAATAATTTTGTTTTATCACCTTTATTTCCTGTGGCCCAGGAGATGCATGGGGAACAAAGAAAGAAAACAGAATATGATAGGATGGAAGGAAAAAAAAAACACGTAGTCAACCCTGGAATTTTACTTCTCTATAAAAGTGGTGAAGGTGGCAGAATGGATTAGAAAGTAGGACCCACCATCAGGAGAAAGTGGATTTGCAAATAAATATTACCAAACATTCATGGAACTATGAACTTCTATACTACATAAACTGTGCAAAAATAGACCAAAAATCATACAAAATTGGTTTTATGAAACAAATATGTGTTTGAAACCTAGACTAGGAAGGGGGAGATAAAGTAGAGACAGAAAATAATAAAATATGTCTAACTAATATTGATGTAAAATATTGAACAAAATTAACAACAATGATAAAGGTATCATTTATATATCACTATATGGTTAAGTGCGTACCCTGGGAAGTAAATGCTAATATTATCCTCATTTACAAATGAAAAAATTGAGATAGATAAGAGTAGCAAAATGATTTGTCCAGTATCACAAGGCTAATAAATTCCTGAAGGTCAAATTCACTCAACTTTTCATCATACTAGGCCCAGTACTCTATTTTTTGTATCACTTAGCTTCTTTCATTAAATCTATATTAAATATGCATTTAATTTATTATTATTTAATATCATTAAAGAAGTTATAGAAATATAATTTTCATTATATTATATATTATATTATATATAATATATTATTATATAATATTATTATATAATATATTATATTATAATATTATATATTATATATTATTATTATATATATTATATATTATATATAGATTATTCATTGTGATCAGGTTAAATTTGCATTAAATTTACATCTGCATTTATATTTTTTATTTATATTTATATCAAGAAAGCAGAACTAATCTTTCAATTTTGTTTATCTTTCCAATTACTTGTCATTGTGTAATGACAATGTAAAAACATTGTCATGTTTTTATGTTTGGTTTTGCTTGATTAATTCTGAATCATTTCATACAATTCTTCCCAGTTTTCTCTGAAACATTTTTCTTTGTATCTTATGGTGTAACTGAATTCTATTACGGTCATACCATAATTTGTTCAAACATTCCCCAATTGATAAGCACTCTCTTAGCTTCCTGCTCTTTGGCACTACAAAAGGAGCTACAACATATTATTTTTGGGGGAGGGAGGTATATGTAGGTCCTTTCATTCTTTCTTTCTATGATTGCTTTGGAACATAAGCCTGGTAGTACTATTACTTTGGCAAAGGACATGTGCAGTTTTGTAACTTTTCAGATATAATTCCAAATTACTTTCTAGAATGGCTAGATTTGTTTTTCCTTCAATCCTAAACATAAACATAGGAATTATTTCTTGGAAAATTCTAAAATTGTATCATGTATGTATATGCATACATATTTAGACAGATAATTTATTAGTTAATATTCTACCTATGTATAAATCCTCTATCCTTTAATATATGTTCTTCCTTATCCTTTTGTTCTTCTAATTATTCAGCCTTATATTTTAATCAAAATCAAAATGTTTTCTCTGAATGATGGATGCTCAGAATTTTATTCCCTCCTGGAGGACTGTACTATACTTTCCTTTTGTGAGGTACAGAGAAGAACCTACATCACAGAAGACTATTGTTGTGGAATAGTGATGGTGGCCTCAACCCAATAAAAAAGTGAAATTATTTAATATGTTTGGGATATAAATATGCCAAAGGCACATACTTAAAGAAATAATAAAGAAATAATTAGCCCAATAAAACTAAAACCTTCAGAAAGCCCCAAAACCTGAGAGAGAGACAGAGAGACAGAGAGAGAGGGAGGGAGAGGGAGGGAGAATGAGGGAGAGAGAGAGAGAGATAGGGAGATGGAGGGAGGGAGATTCTAAAGATTCCTTGATGGCACATTTATTCTTTCTTCTTTTTTTAATGTAAATTTTTTATTTGTTTTCTTGTTTACATCATTCATTTCCATGAGATTTTTGAGTTACAAATTTTCTCCCTTTCTTTCTCCTACCCCCCCTCCCCAAACCCAAAACAGTGATCCCACTGTAAAGCCTTTACCCTGATCTGCTCTCTTTTGTGCCCTACTCCAACATCCCTCCAACTTTCTGGTAGGGCAGGGAGGGTCTCCCTATCACAGTCCCTGTATATTTTAATTCCTAGTTGCATGTATTGCAGGGCTTTAAATTCTATATTCTTTTGGTTCCTCCCTTGTCACCCACCCCCCACTTGAAGGAAAAGCAATTCAATACAGACTGTGCATGTGTAATTACACAGGACATCTTCACAGTGGACATATTGTGACAGTCTGATCATATGTCCTTCCTATCCTGCCCCACCTTGTTCTGTTCTATACTCTGTCTCTGTCCTTTTACTGAAGCGTATGCTTCCAGCAACCCTCCCCAAGACCATAACCTCCCCTCCTTCTTCCTGCCTCTCATCACCATGCCCTCTACTCTCCTGTGTGGCATGATACCAAGTTTAGAGTTTATGTCATTCCTTCCCTAAGCCAAATTCAATGAGAGTAAATGAAAATAAAATTGTAACAGTTATTCCTTGCCTCTTCTGTATAGGATAATTGACCTCATTTTGTCTCTCCCTGTCTCTTCTTGTTCTAGTCTCCTCCCACCTCAGAATTTGACCTTTGAAAGTACCATCCCTTCATATTCAATTGATCCTATATCCTCTATGTACACATATAAAAACACACATAAAAACATATATATATATACACACATACATGCATACATACATACATACACACACATTTGTATTCCATTCACCAAGGCTCATGAGTTTTTGTGGTGGTTGTTGCTATTATTTTCCAGTAGCAAACATGATCAGATGAATAATTTTAGTTTCAATAGTTAGGTGGTGTTGAATGGGGCACTGGGGCAATTTTGATTATAACCTTGACAATCCAAAACTGTTGACTTTGTTAAAAATTCTGAAAAAGGATTTGTTGGCTTAACCTTTGATATGGTTTGAGTTCTTTCAATCTTCTTGAATGTGTCCTTCTTCTCATTGACACATTATCACTGTGAATTAATTTAGCAGGTACTTAGCTTTCAGTAACTAAGGGCTAAGTACCTCTGTAAGAGACACAGGAGGTGTGAACTCTCTCTCCTGTTGCCAGTGTGTGTGTGTGTGTGTGTGTGTGTGTGCGCGCGCACGTGCGCACGTGAGTGCAAGTGTGTGTTTAAAACGAACCAGAGAAGAGACTGTCAGAAACAAGAATTTTTATTCCTGGTGGAGGAAGCAGAATTGTTCCAGAAAGTGGGAGCTGAGCTGCTACTGGACTGAGAACTGCATTGAAGTTTTATATGAAACCAGAATCTGGTGAAGGCCAAAGTGGTTGCTGCCTCCTGGAAGGCCAAAATGGCTACTGCCTCCTGGAAGGACAAAGTGGCTGCTGCTCCCTGGAAGTCTGAAGTTTCTTCTGTGTCCTAGGGCCAGCTGAAATGCTGGAGGACTGAAGAAGCGTGACCAGGATGAGACGTTGTTTGTGTGTGGCTTGATTGATCCTTGAGTTCCTGGCAACAGTTGTGAAGTTTTTGAGATGTGCTGGACCCTGTGAACTTCAGTGTTTAATAAGAACTAGCCAGAGTACTGCACAAGAATGTGGGAGATGTGTGCCTCTGAATCCAGGTGACTGTTTGGTGGATTCAGGTAAGAGCTGGGACCATTGAAGGGGATCCAGGGAATCTGAGCAACCACCCTGAGTCAAGATGAAGAAAAGTCCTCTCCTTGGATATTGAAAGCAGTGATGAAATTGAAGTTCATTAGAGACAAAGGGGTAGAGGGTTTGTGTAATTTTCTAATGATTATATTTAGTGATTAGCAATACTTAGTGACTGATTGCTAGAGTTGTGACTGAGTAAGTTAACCTATGATTGCCCCATGAGTGGAAGACTGATGTGTTTTTTGAAACAATTGAATGATTGAGTGAGGAGACAAATCTCCTTAGGGATACCAGATGATTATTCTTTTGTTCTTTGTTCTAAATACTGTGACCACTTTGGTGAAAACTATGTGGCCATTCTAATGTTAAGCTGTTGTGAACACTATATTTTCATTTTCTGTGATAAGATGTAATGTTGTGAATTTTATATTGTGATTTGTTGTGAATTTTTGGCTTGATTTTTAATGGAATAAATGCACTGTTCACTATACTGTGTAATCAGAACCTTAAAAGCTCTTCACAGTAGCATTCTTCTAGGAAGTTGCTTGTACATGGCATTACACAGCTTATCATCTGTTTTTCTGCTAAACAATTTAAAGAGGCTAAAGCTTGTTAGAATAAAGGGAAGTAAAAACTCATATACTATACAACCCTGAAGAGATTCATGTGAATCTTCAGGAGGAAAACAGAACTGAAATTTACTAACTCTGATCCCAAGGGAAATACACTGCTAATTTCAATGTTTAATGGAGATTTTATCTATTGTATTCATGTGTTTCTGAGTAACTGTTTTTATAGAAAGTGTAGAAAATGATGTTATGAACATGTTTAAACGACCCAAACTATGCTTCCCAAAGAGAACTCCTTGGTTATTTTCCTATTTGTCAGGACACATCATCTTATATAGGGAATGATTCTTCTACATTGCCTTCTTGTAATGGAACATTTATGAGAAGTTGAATAATTCATTTTACTTTATCAAATTATAACTTAAAGGACTATGGTCACCATAAAAAAAAGGCGGCTTCTGGATTTAGTGTAATATTTTTGTAGTGAGTGAGCAGTCTATGAGTGAAATCTTTGTGAGTACATATCAAATGTTCAACTGATACAATCTCCAACTAGACTTCGGAGCTTTCATAGACAGATATTACCTTAATTGGTTCTGCTCTGCTAATCACATGTAGAAAAGTAGTCTCTTTGACTAACTGCATAGTTGGAATTGGCAGTAATATTCAAAATAAATCAGTTGTTTAGAGCTTGTATGAACTGGTGGGTGACAACTAGTTTGGTATGGGCCTAGGTTCACAAGCTAAGACTTAACTGACACTGATATCAGTCATTGGGACTGGAATCAGGAGCGTCTGAATTAAAATCTTCATCGTCGTCGTCGCCTTCTTCTTCTTCTTCTTCTTCTTCTTCTTCTTCTTCTTCTTCTTCTTCTCCCCCCTCCTCCTCTTCTTATTCCTTCTCCTCCTTCTCCTCCTCCTCCTCCTTCTTCTTCCACAAAATTCTTAGATGCAAATTACAATTGCTAAGCATAAAACTTTAGAAAATAATATATAGTGATAAACTAAAGTGGAGATTTGAAAAACTGCTAGTATAAATGCCTGGTCTTAAAAACAGCATTCATGGATATTTCTATAGCTGGTTGTGCTCTGCTCACCACTTAGGGAAAAGTAGTCTCTTTGATCAACTGCACAGTAAATATTATTATTTTCTCCAAAACCAATAGAATCAATATATTGAATTATTAGTTCTTTTGTCTAAACTATATATAATAACAAATAAATCTTCAGGTTTTTTAACTTTTCCTGACTCCTTGAGCAACATAGTCTGCCCTGGATTTCTTAAACACAACTTGTCTTAAATGGTATAGATAGTTACATATTCTGAATCAATCATATTCATTTGATTACCTTAAGGGGGCACATTCTATTTTCAATTAAAATATACACACATACACATCATACGCATATTTGTTTGTGATTCAATTATCATACAAATTTATTCAATTTATCATATGGAAAAAGCATGAACTATCCACCCATGCATCTAAGTACACTGGTCCAGGTTTCTATGAAGAATATTTTTGCCACTTTTGTTTTTAGCACTCTTCCTCTAATAGTCAGTTGTTGCAGTCTACTTGATATTAACTCATTCAAGCCTAGTCTGAATCAACATTTTCCTCATTACTGTATTAAATGGAGAGTAGACCACACCTGATATGGAAGTCATTAATTATGGACTTTGTCAAAACATAAGTGTTCTTAGGTTCAGTGAGCCTACCATTTGCTAGATCATAAATTTGAAAGTGGTCATTCCGTAAATAACATCACTGTCAACTGAGCTATTGAATCCTTGATAGAAACCATAAATTCCATTAAACTTTGTGATTTTCACTAGGCAGTCTCCAGGGCCTTTGATTCATAATCAGTGTCAGAATTTTCAGCATCAACAGCCTGGGGATGGAGCCAAGATGGTGGAGTACAGACTGGAACAAAAAGAATTCTCTCAACATTCCCCTCCAAGCAAATTTAAAATAACACCTGAAATTAAATTTTGGTGCAACAGAGCAAACAAAAATGCCAGAAGGAGGCATTTATACAGTCTAAGACAACTTAGGAGGAGTATAGGAGATATCTGTGACATCTGGGTAGGAGCCAGCCTAGAAGCAACACCACTGGTGGGCCTTAGTGGTAACCACAAGAGAAGCAGCAGCAGCATATTGAGGAGTTCTTCAAGAGCCCAAAGACTGTAAGGTATCATATATCTGGTCAGAGATTAGAGGGGCCCCTTTTCTGGCACTGAGTGCAGTTGGCACTGATTTGCAACTCCGTTGTTCATAAGTAGTTTTCAGTCACAGTTCCATGATGGAGAGGAGTGCTTGTGATAAGTTACAGGGGAGCAGAAGCCCTGATCACAGTTCCAGGGCCAAGAGGATCACTAGGAGAACTTGTGACTAGCAGGGTCGCTTCTTGGGTAAAGAACAGAGGACAGACCAGGAGAGCAGTGACCACACCTCCTATGATAACACTATCTCAAAAACACAGAAAACTAACAGAGAACCAGAACTAGCTTTGGAAATAGCAGAAGGAAAAATCCTGAAGTCTGACACAGTGTCTCCCTATTTTCCTGTTAACAGAGCCCTATTTTAACATAAAGTACAAAATAGAGAAATAGGTTGGGGAAATGAGCAAACAAAAAAAATAACTTGGCTACAAAAAGCTACTACAGTAATAGGGAAATCCAAGACATAAACAGAAGACAATAATGTTAAAGAAGGTAAAAGAAAAGACTTGAAGAAAAACACTAATTGGATGCAAGGTCATAAGGAATTCCTGGAAGAGATAATGAGAGAGATAATGAGAGAGATAAAAGTGATGCAAGAAAATTTTGAAAAACAATAATGAACAACTTTGCAAAAGAGACAAAAAATACTAAAAATTCCAAATACACCTTAAATTAGTCTAATGGAAAAGAGGTTCAAAAGTTCCCTGAAGAAAATAATAATTTAAAATTTTGAATTGATTGACTAGAAGGTGAAAACTCTATGAGATTTCAAGTAACAATTAAATTAAGGCAAAATAATGAAAAAATATAACATGAAATATCTCACTGGAAAAGAAATAACTCATCTGGAAAATAGATCGAGGAGAGATCATTTAAGAATTATTAGAGTACCAGAAAGTCATGAATAATTTTTTTAAAAGAGCCTAGACATAATACTTCAAGAAATTGCAAGGGAAAACTGCCCCAATATCTTAGATCAAGTTTTCTGGATCCCACCACCCGTAAAGCTTCACCATTGCTAACCCCATCTCAGCACCAGGTATGCTGCCAGTCCCCTATGGGCTCTATCTGCCAACATCTGAGGCCCTGGACCTCAGAATGAGAAGCTTGGTTCAGTTCTACAGCAGAAGGGCTTGACTTTAAAAGCCAGGAAATAGCTTAACATCATGAGCAAAAAAATAAATGGACAATGGCCATAGATTTTTACTATGTGGATAGAGAAGATCAAAACAAATTCAGAAGAGGACAGCATTGCCAATATGCTCACATATGAAACATCAAAGGGGAATATGAAATAATCTCAAGACCCAAAAGTCTTTTAGGAAGAGCTCAACAAGAACTTTAAAAGTCAAATAAGAAAGGTAGAAGAAAAAAAATTGGAAAAAAATGAGAGGCATACGAGAGGGTCAATAACTTAGAAAAGAAAGGGCAAAAAAATGACTGTAGAAAATGTTATTAAAAATACAATTGGCCAACTGGGGGAAAATGCAATAAAGGATAAAACTCCTTAAAAAGTAAAATTGACCAAACGGAAAAGGAGACACAAAAATTCACTAAAGAGAACTCTTTATTAAGTATAATGGACTAAAAGGGAAAGGAGGCACAAAAGGTAACTGAAGAAAACAATGTTTTAAAAATTAGAACTTGGAAAGTAAAAGCTAATTACTTGATGAGACTTCAAGAATCAGTCAAACAAAACCAAAAGTGTGTAAAAATAGAAGAAAACATAAAATACCTAATTAGGAAAACAAAAACAATTGGCCTGAAAAATAGATACAGGAGAGATAATTTTTAAAAGTATTGGTCTATCTGAAAGCCATGATGAAAAAAGAGCCTTAACAGCATCTTTCAAGAAATCATCAATAAAAACTGCCCTGAGGTCATAGAACCAGAGTGTAAAACAATCACCAAAAAATAAAACTAAAAAATCCACTAATCATCTCCTGAAAGAGGTCCCAAATTGAAATCATCAAGGAATATTGCAGCCAAACCTGCGAATTATCAAAAAAGGATTAAATACTGCAAGCAGCCACAAAGAAACAAATAAAATATGGTAGAACCACAGTTAGGATTACGCAGGACATTGGGGCTTCTACATTAAAAGATCAGAGGGCTTGGAATATTATATTGCATACAGCAAAGATAGTGTAATTACAAGCAAGGATCAACTTCCCAGTGAAATTGAGCATAATCTTTCAGGGTAGGAGACAAACATTCAATGAAATAGGCGACTTCCAAATGTTCCTGAGGAAAAGACCAGTGCTCAAAGAAAATTTGATCTTTAAATAAAGACACAAGAGAGGCATAAAAAGGTAAACAGGAAAGAAAAAAAACACAACATGCTATTCAATTAGGGAAAAAGGTTTACATCCTGATAAGGGAAGATGATGCTTGCCACTCTTGAGAACTATATCTTTATTGCACAGTCAGGAGTACACATAGACAAAGGGTGTGGATATAAACTGACTTTGAAGTGAAGATAAAAAATCTAATTAAATGGTAAAAAGGGATTGTATTTGAAGAAGAGGAAACAAGGTGGAAGAAAAGGGAAAATTACATTATGTGAAGAGGCAAGAAGACCTATTACAAAAGAGGGAAAGAAGGGAGGGTGACAAGCATTGTTTGAAGTTTACTTTCATTATATTTGGCTCAAAGAGGGAATGGCATACTCAATTAGGTATAGAAATCGAACTTACCCTATCGGAAGTAGGAGGGGAAGGAAGAAAGAAAAGGGGTAGGCAGATAGAAGGGAGGGAGGAAAAAGTAAGGGAAAAGGGGAAGAAAGGGGAAGGGATTGATAAAAGGGAGGAAAGACTGAGAGAGGCAGTCATAAAAAGCAAAAGTCTACTGAGGATGGAAAGGGAAAAGGGGGAGAGAAAAGTATAAAGTAGGGAAGCTGAAAAAGATGGAAAGACAGAGATAGCAATCATAACTGTGAATGTGAATGTGAATAGAACTCTCCCATAAAATGGAAAAGGATAGCAGAGTGGATTAAAACACCATCATTTTACAATATGCTGTTTACAAGAAATACATTTGAAGAAGAAGAATACACACAGAGTAGAGGTAAAAAGCTGGAACAGAATATATTATGCTTCAGCTGAAGTTAAAAAAAGAGCAGGGGTAGTAACCCTGATTGCAATGTGAAAGCAAAAATAGAACTAATTAAAAGAGATAAAGAAGAAAATAACATTCTGCTAAAAGATACGATAGAGTAGTACCATTGTTAAACATATATGCACCAAATGGAATAGCATCCAAATTCTTAGAGAAGTTAAAAGAGTTACAGGAAAAAAAAAACACAACAAAACTATACTAGTGGAGCATCTCAATTTCTCCTTCTCATATCTAGATAAATATAACCATGAAAGAAATGAAAGAGAAGTTAAGGAGGTTTTTAGAAAAGTTAGACATGATAGGACCTCTGGAGAAAATTGAATAGGGATAGAAAGGAATATGCCTTTTTTTGGTGGTATATGTAACCTACAGACAAAGTGACAGTGTACTAGGGCCTAAAATCCTCACAATCCAATGCAGAAAGGCAGAAATATTGAATATGTCCTTTTCAGGTAATGATGCAATAAAAATTGCATGTAATAAAGAATCATGTAAAGATAGACAAAAAATAATTGGAAACTAAATAATCTAATTGTAAAGAATGAGTGGGTAAAACAATAAATCATAGAAACAATAACTTTACCCAAGAGAATGACAGCAATGAGACAACATAACAAAACTCATGGTATGCAGTAAAAGTGGTTCTAAGGGGATGTTTTATATCTCTAAATGGTTATGTGAATAAAATAGAAAAAGAGGAGATCGATGAATTGGCATGCAACAACAACAACAAAACTAAAAACATAAGAAATTAAAAATCCTTAATTAAAGGCTCAATTACAAATTCTGAAAAGCAAAGGAGAGATTAATAAAATTGAAATTAATAAAGCTAAGCTATAAATAAAACTAACAGTTGGTTTTGTGAAAAAGAAAACAATAAAATAGATAAACCTTTGGTTAAATGGATTTGAAAAAAGAGAAAGAAGAAAACCAAATTACTTGTATTGGAAATGAAAATTATGAAGTCACCACCAAAGAAGAGGAAATAAAAAAAATAATTAGGAACTATTTTGCCCAACTCTATGCCAATAAATTTAGCAATCTTAGTGAAATGGATGAATATTATATATACTGACCAGATTGATAGAAAAGGATATAAAATATTTAATTAACCCCATTTCAGTAAAAGAAATTGAACTACCATCAATGAATTACCTAAGAAAAAAAATCTCCAGGCTCTAATGGATTTACAAGGTAATTCTATCAAACATTTAAAGAACAATTAATTCCAATCCTGCATAAACCACTTTGGAAAATAGGTGAAGAAGGAGTCTTACCAAATTCTTTTTTTATGATATAAATATGGAGCTAATACCTAAACCCAGAATAGCCAAAACAGAAAAAAATTATTAACCTATTTCCCTAATGAATATAGATGCAAAAAAATAAATAAAATATTAGCAAAGAGATTAAGCAACTTATCCCTATGATAATACACTATGACCAGGTAGAATTTACACCAGGAATGCAGGACTGGTTCAATATTAACATCATAATTTACCATGAAATGGAATATGAAGAAGATCTTCGCCATCCCTTAATAGGTGTATGTGACCACATATGTTCAATCATGAATGTCTTACTGCTTTCACAGCTGTGATAAATCCTGAGTCATAGAGACCATTGGGGGAGTAACTTGCCTAAGGAGGAGCTTGCTTAGGGGAGGCTTGTTTGTGGGAAGTCTTCCACACCTTTTGGTGCTAAGATAATTAGGTATGAGTCATTAGGGTTTTGATGCCTTCTGGCTCTATATCTATTAGCCAAAAGTGTATATATATTTTGAGATGAGATTTTACTTTGGGGGTTTCACTTATGAGAAGGACCTTTTGATTACCTGGATGGGACTCTGAGCAGTTATTTGTTAAGAACCCCCCACCCCCACCCCAACTACTTAGAAATTTGTGCTTTCCTGCCTAGTGGTGTGTGTAGGCAATTGTATTACTTTGTTCAGACATTAGGAGCCCTACCTGTTGAATCTCTGTGCTAATTTTTCTGCTTGTATTTTCTTTATATCTGTCTGTTACATAAAATAAGATTGTTAACCCCCTTTGAAGCTGTCTCTCCTTTAAAAAATCAGATTGGAGAACCTGTGTTAGTTTCCCACCCTATATGCTAATGTGGTTTCTACTACAATCAACAACAAAACTAACAGAAATCATATTATTATATTAATACATGCATAAAAACCCATTTGATAAGATACAACACCCTTTACTATTAAAAACTTGAGAGAGCATAGGAATAAATGGAATCATCCTTAAAATGATAAGTAGCATATATCTAAAACCACCAGCAAGAATTATATGTAATGGAAATAAGCTAGAGGCACTTCCAATAAGAGCAGGGGTGAAAGAAGAATGTCCAGTATTACCACTGTAATTCAATATTGTACTCAAAATGTTAACTTTAGCAATAAGAGAAGAAAAGATGAAGAATTAAAATAAGCAAAGAAGAAACAAGCTATCGCTCTTTGCAGATGATGTGATCTATATTTAGAGAATCCTAGAGAATCAAGTAAAAATACTTGAAATAATAAACAACTATAGCAAAGTTGCAGGATATAAAATAAACCCACATAAATCATCAGCAATATTACTAGCAACACCCAACAGCAAGAGATAGAAAGCTAAATTCCATTTCAAGTTACTATAGACATTATAAAATATTTAGGAGTTTATTTGCCAAAACAAACCCAGAAACTATACGAACACACTTACAAAACTTCACAGAAAGTCAGATCTAAAAAAGAAAAGAAAAGAAAAGAAAAACATCAGTTTCTCATGGGTAGGCTAAACTAATCTAATAAAAATGACAATTCTGCCTAAATTAATTCATGTAGTCAGTGCCATCCCATTCAAACTAGCAAAAATTATTTTATACAGACAGAAAAAATAATGACAAAATTCACCTGGAAGAACAAAACATCCAGAATATCCAGGGAATTAATGAAAAGAAATGCAAGGGAAAGAGGCCTAGCCAAACCAGGTATTAAATTCTATTATAAAGCAATAATCATCAAAACTACTTGATATTGGCTAAGAAATAGAGTGGCAGGTTATTGAAATATGTTAGGTATGCAAGACATGATAGTCAACTACTATAGTCATCTACTATTTGATAAATCTAAAGACTCCAGCTTCTGGGATAAGAACTCACTTTGTAACAAAATCTGCTGGGAACAGTGGAAAATAGTTTGGCAGAAATTAGGCATAGACCAACATTTACATCATACATAAAGATTAAGTCAAAATGTGTATGTGATTTAGATATAAAGGGTGATGCTACAAGTAAACCAGAAAAGCAAGGAATAGTTTACCTGTCAGATTTATGGAGAAGGTAACAATTTATAAATAAACAAGAGATAAAGAATATTATGGAATGCAAATGGATGATTTTGATTACATTAAATTTAAAAGTTTTTTTGCACAAACAGAGCCAATGGAATCAAGACTAGAAGGAAAGCAGGAAGCTGGGAAACAATTTTTACAGCCAGTGTCCCTGATAAAGGTCTTATTTCTAAAATATATAGAGAACAGAATCAAACTTATAAGAATACAGGACATTCCCCAAATAATCAAAGGATAGGAACAGGTAGTTTTCAAAAGAAGAAATCAAAATTGTCTATAATTATGTGAAAAAAATGTTCTAAATTGCTTTTGATTAGAGAAAGGCAAATGAAAATAACTCCACAGTATCACCTCACATGTATCAGAAGTGATAATTGTTGAAAAGGATGAAAGAAAATAAGCATATTAATGAACTATGGGAGGATTAATGAACAGATTCAACCATTCTGGAGAACACTCTGGAACTTTGCCCAAAGTGCTATAAAACTGTGTGTAGTTTTCGTACAATAATATCACAGCTAGATCTGTACTTAAGAGAAATCAAAAGTAAATAAAAGGAATTAAATGTACAAAATATTTATAGCAACTCTTTTTTTTTAAGTGGCAAAGAATTGGAAATTGAATCAAAGCCATCAATTGGGAAATTGCTGAACAAGTTGTACCATATGGTGTGGTGGAATACTATTTTTATGGAAGAAATGATAAGAGAGTGATTTCAGAAAAATATGGGAAGAACTTTAAGAGTTGATAAAAAGTGAACAGAACCAGGACATCATTATAGTAACTAAAAGTGATCTTGTAATGATGATGAATTGTAAAAGACTTAGCTACTCTGATCTGACAATAATCTGAAATAATTCTGAAAGACTAACAAGGAAAAATGCTATCCACCTCTAGAGAGAGAACTGCTGAACTCTCAGTGTAAATTGAAATATCATTTTCTCACTTTATTTTTCTTTATTTTTTTTGCAATATGGCTAATATTGGAAATATTTAAATGATTTCTCATGTCTAATTGAGACTATTTTGCTCACCTTCTCAGTAGTTGGATGAAGGGCTGGAGGGAAGAAAACATTTTGCAACTATTTTTTTTTATGTTAAAAAATAAATAAATAATGAAATTTTAAAAAAACACCACCTGTTTATACTTTTCCTTAAAGACTAAGTTAAAGGGCCAAGTACAAAGATGTCTTGTGATATTTTGTAAGTTGCTTTTCCAGAATAAAAGAAACCTTAGTTCCTTTGAAATTTGTTGTACACAATCCATTCAGCTTCTGTATTGCTTATTAGTCACAGTATATTTACCTTTATCCATCAGTAATAGTAATTTGACACTTTCAATGGATTCCAATTTGATCTTGGAGGTGTTACCAGTAGACAGGAAAGACTTGGTGAATAAGATGGCCTGTTCAATCATGGTTTCAGAGTGAGCTAAAGGTTGAACTGGAGGAAAAGAACCAAATATGAATGAATGTATGAATGAATGAATGAATGAAGGAATGAATGAAAGAAAGAAAGAAAAGTGAATGAGGATACTTTTTGCTCTAAGCTAATCAGTAGGGACCTAGATAGGAAAACGAATACAGCCTCTGCTTTCAAGGAGCTCACATTCCATTGGGCAAGGATGGATCAGCTTCCATTTATATGCAAATGTCCCATGATCCTTAGAGACATACCAGTTGTAATGCTCTTTCTTTAATGTGATTTCCACTAATAATGGAATCATATTCCTTTCTGATGATGAGCTAGTTTACAGGGGC
The DNA here is from genome assembly GCA_028646575.1 of Pseudocheirus occidentalis. Classification (NCBI taxonomy): domain Eukaryota; kingdom Metazoa; phylum Chordata; class Mammalia; order Diprotodontia; family Pseudocheiridae; genus Pseudocheirus; species Pseudocheirus occidentalis. The sequence goes on from CM053601.1 coordinate 10,379,143, forward strand.
AAGAGAAGTTGGTAATAACTTTCTTTTCTGGTTCTGCAGGAATTGTGGTTTCTGAGAACTCAGGGGCTATAGCAATTGCAATGGCAGTGTCCTAGTTACATTTCCATAAAGGGTGCTTCCTGGGATTCTGACTGTGGCAGATGAGGTAAAAGGACTAGTGGTCTTTGACTGGGGAAATGTCAAAGGATATGAACAGGAAGTTTTCAGATAAAGACATCAAAAGATGTCTATAGGCATATGAAGGAATGCTCTAAATCACTTGTGATTAGAGAAATGCATATAAAAACAGCTCTGAGATACTACTTTAGACAAAAGGAAAATGATAAGGAGAGAATGTGGGAAATTTGGAACATTGATACACTTTTGGTGTCCATAGTGAAACCAAACTGTGCATACCTTTTAATCCATCAATAAGACTACTAGGTCTGTATCCCAAAGAGATCATAAAGAAGGGAAAGCACCTACATGTGCAAAAATATTTATAGCAGCCCTTTTTGTGGTGGCAAAATATTGGAAACAGAGGGGATGATCATCTGTTGGGGAATAGCTGAACAAGTTGCAGTATATGAAAATAATGAAATGTTATTGGGCAATAAGAAATGATGAACAGGTAGATTTCAGAAAACCTTGGAAAGATTTGGATGAACTTATGCAAAATGAAATGAGTAGAACCGGTATAACATTGTATACAGTATCAGCAGCATGTGTGGTGATCAACTATAAATGACTCAGCTCTTCTCAACAACACAATCATCCAAGGACTCAAGAAGGAAAATGCTACCTATATCAGATGAAGAGCTGATGGACTCTGAAGGCGTATCAAAGCATTTTTTTTCACTATTTTATTCTTCCTCATTTTTTCTGCTTTTTCTTTCACAATTGTGACTAATATGAAAATGTGTTTTTATATGTTAGCATATGTATAATTGATATCAAACTGCACACCATTTTCAGGAGAGGGGAAAAAATTTGAAACTCAAAATTCTACAGAAATGAATGCTAGCCTTCTTGGGGGCAGGAGGGGGAGTAAAGAAGGAAAAAAAGAACTAAGTAAAAAGTGCACAGCAGAGAACAAAAGAAAACTTAGAAGAAAGCAAAGATGAACAAATCTGAAAATGATGAATGCTATTTATTACATAGACTTTCTTGAACTGGAAATTTATTGTTGTATATTTTTAAACTTCTCTTAAACATGACAATTATTTTTTCTTTTCTTATTTTTATATTTAAAGCTTAATAAACATAACTGTTTCTTTTCCTTTTCTTCATTTTTAAGTTTTTAAAAGTGTATTAGTTTTTGAATTTTAAGTTTAAAATAAATTAATTAAAATGAATAGTAAGAATTCTCTTGACATAAATGGGAAACATAAAAGACAATTAAAAATAAAATGGAGTTCATAATACTAGCACTATGGACATCAGAGATTTGTTCTGAAAAAAGACTTTTGAAAATCTTGAAGCCTTGATTAAATGTGTGCTATTGTATATGGAGTCAATTTATTCTCATAATTCCCATCATTTATGCTTAAGCAACTAATTCCTCATTGTTGAACAGAATCACTTCCCTTGCATGCTTCCAACACCATTTGTAGGAAGAAATTTTCACCATCAAGCCAAACATTTATTCTCTCCTGCTCTTGGCACAGAGAGAGAAAACTACAACAGATGTCTATATAATTAAAACACCTCATCCCTAGCATTTTATGTTTCTATTCCAAGCTTGTCATCTGCTTCTCAAACTCCTCATCTATTTTCTCCTGTGGCATGGTGGTCATTAGCCTATCCCTTCTAAAATAGCACTTCTCTCTTTTTTTTTCTAATACTCTTCACCCAAAAGCTCTCAATCAAATCTCCCCTTTCTAGCTCCTGAATTCCTTGTCTATAACTCCCTAATATATTGCCCACACACCTCCCTTAATCTGTCCAGATTCTTTTCTTAATCATGTTTTTCTATGTAGCACTAATTTCAGTCAAGGTTTTCATCTCAACACGTAGCAGTGACTAAAAGGAGGTCAGATTCACACACATGCCTTTTTTTAGGACCTGTAGTTCACTTTTTTGTTATCTATACTTGAGGTTTTATGAATAAGTATGTGAGGCTATGGTTTATTAAATTCCTGTCTTCCATCCTGCCTTTTTGTCTTTTATGAATGATTGGACCACTTTAGTGCTATTGTTCTTTTTGTGCTATTGCTGCTAACATTCCATAAAAGCTGGTCTTGTAAAAATGTATACATAACTGTCTTTTATTATTTTCCATCTCTTTTCCATGTGAAGGAAATTTGATTTTATTTGTGATATTCTAGGAAAATAAATGTATACAAATCCTCAATAGGTGCATTCCATCCTTGTCCAAGATGCCATCTTTTTATACATTAAAGTCATGGTCAGTTACATCACGTCCTTTTCTAAGAAGGCCTACTCTCTTTTTTAAAAGTTTATTTTATTTTTAATTTATGGAATAAAACAAGGAATGTTTTCCCCATAACATAGTATAATAAATAAATAACACAGTATAATAAAAATATGACTGCATGTACAATTCTAAATCTATTATTTACAACTTGCTATCCTTTTAAAATATATTAAAAATTATTATGGAAATTTCTTTTTTTCCTCCCTCTCCCACCACCCCCTAGAGATGGCCACCATTAGACACAAATGTGTGTGTGCATGTGCATGAGTGTGGGTGTATAAAATAATACTATATATAAGAAATCCTACTCTTAGTGAATTGTAAACTCACCCTTTCTACTTTTTTTTTCCTAAAAGGCAACATGGGGGAAATGGATAGACAGCCATTCATGAGTTTTCAGAACTCAGAACACCTTGAGTTCAAAATCTGTCTCTGTACCACACCCATAAATTACTGAGGTATATATTTATTTTTTAATATTTATTTATTTTTAGTTTTCTACATTCACTTTTATGAGATTTTGAGTTATAAATTTTCCCCCTTTCTCTTCCCAAAGATACAGGCTATACATCTACAATCATATTAAACATATTTCCATATTAGTCATGTTGTGAAGAAGAATCAGAACCAAAAGGAATAACCCTTAGAAAGAAAAAGAAAACAAATGAGAGACAGACAGAGAGGCACAGAGGGAGAGATAGTATGCTTTGATTTGCATTCAGACTCCATAGTTCTTTCTCTGGATTAGACAGCATTTTCCATCATTAGACTTTTGAAATTTTCTTTGACTGCTATATTGCCTTGAGCAATTAATTTAAGCACTGTGTTCTAGGAAATTGTCGAGACTTTATGTTTCAGACTAGATGCCAGTCTGTGCTGGTAGATGGAGTCCCCTCATCTGAGAGTTTAACAAACCAGTGAATTCACAGGTTCAGTGACTATCCTTCCCTTAAATAAGTAGCAGTGATGGAAATAATGTCTATGCTTCCTAGGTCTTCTATCACTTGCCCAATGCTGTGTAATCCTTAGTAATGCTCATCATTTGTATCCACGCAATTAACCAGAAGTGGAAGGAAGAAAGGAAGGGAGGAAGGGAGGAATGAAGGGAAGGAGGAAGGAAGGCACATTTATTACCTATCTACTTTAGTGTGTTTTGCACTGGGTTGGCAAATATTTCATTTAATCTTCATCTTGATAGGTCAGTGCTATTATTATCTTTATTTTAAGTTGAGAACACTAAGGCAGGCAAGGATTAAGTGACTTGCTCAGGCTTCCACAGTTAGTAGATGTTTGAATTCAAATTTGAACTTAGTTTTTCTTGATGCTAGGTCTCACACACACATTCATATGTATATAGATGAATTCTCATATAAATGTATGTAAAATATATTTTTCTTGTTGTTCATCCTTTCTTCTGGAAGATGACCAATGACGTCAGGAGGGTGATGTCTTGACTTGCAAGTGAACTGAATTTAAGTGAGGCAGGCCTGTACAAAGTCATCAGCCTCCCTCTCTCCTCCAGAGTCATCAGAGTCCAGTGGGAATACATGAGGCACAAGATGGCCCCAGATGCAATGGGAGACCTTGGCCCTTTTAAGGTAAGGTCCTTCTCAGGTCTCAGTTTGTCTGGGGCAAAAACCATTCAGTGTGATTTAAGACTAGGTAAGAAATGAGGTAAAAGATGGCATAGTATGCCTACTCAAAGAAAAAAAAATCACTCTGGGAGGAGAAAATTCTCAAAGTTTCTAGCCAGAACAGAAACAATTACTATTTACACTTGTTCTGAACCATCAAAACTCAAATAATGACCAAGTGAGGCTTGATATTGGACCTATTATTGGCTAACCAATGAAAGCCAGAGTGATTTGTGTTTAAGTCATAGTCAGGTAGCACTATTGAAATCCCAATAGGCTTTGTCAAAGGCTGGTTTTCTAGAGCTCTACTTATATAAATCATAGATGAAACTACATGGGACAAAAGAGTTAATTGTCCCAGTTTAAAAATAAAAAGATTGAATAAATAAGTGGGGACAAGAAAAAATAAACTACCCCTCCCAATCCCAACATACCTTTTGAGGTTTAAGTGATCAAAATGCATATTCCTTTGGACATAGCACCATGTGTAAAAGGTATGATTCTCCATGTGGACAGAGGCAGAGGGAGGGAGGGAGGGGGAAGGAAAGGAGAAGGGAAGGAGATAATGAAGGAAGAAATATATATGTATATGTGCCATATATACATATATATTCATGATTGTGCTTTCACATGTTCATATACATACTTCAAAGGTGTTCCTAATCTACCATTCTTCTGTTATGCTTGATATTTGTCAATAACAATTGGATAAAATTATTTGTTTAAGTAATTAGGTAAAATTGTTAATATATTTTCTCTAGGCTCACTACAATTTTATTTGGGAAAAGTCTAGTAGCAGATAGGTTGACAGTATGGTCTGTATTTTCCTCATGTTCCCACATAGTTTTTATGTCTTCCACTGGGTCTCTATAGTTTGATAGATGTTCCTTCCATGTAGGTTGAAAGTTATAATTATCCAATACTACAATATCTAATCTATATAATGCATTGCTCTTAAATGTTTATAGGCCACAAGATTCTGGGTCGGTCACATGACAAACAAGTTGGGGAACTAGAAATTCTCTCAAAAATTAATTATCTACAAGACCTAGGACAGTTAGAGTTGTTTCCATAGTATAAAAGAAAAACCAGGAAATCTAACAAGGTAAGAGTCTTATGAATTAACAGTGGAGAAGGCTAAATATCAAGATGTTCAATGTACTTCTACTTCTAGCTCCTGTGTTCAGGTCGGTTAGACAAATCAACCCCTTGGTTTATGTTTGGGTCTCACTCACTGATTTCTCTCCTGTTGTAACCTTTGTAGGCATATTCCACATGATTTCTATATAAGCAAAATATGTTGATTTAGAAGTTAGGACATGTAAGAGCAACTTAAGTATCACAGACTTTTCAGAAGAACATCAATCAAGACTTGTTTTAATTTGCATTTCTCTAAGCAGTAGTGATTTAGAGCATTTTTCATACAACTGTAGATAGCTTCAGTTTTCCAGTTTCCTCATCAAAAAATGAGGAGACTGGATTTGATACCCTTAAGATCTCTTCTACCTCTAAACATATGAGGATAGGATCTGTCCTTCTAAAGAATTTTGTCGGCTTTTGTTCATTCATTTATTTGTTTTTACAAGTACAGTGAGTTTTTCATCTGTTTGGGAAAATTCTTTCATGGATTTCATTTTTCCGTCATGTCTGACTCTTTGTGACCCCATTAGGGGTTTTCTTGGCAAAGGTACTGGAGTGGTTTGCTATTTCCTTCCCCAGCTCATTTTATAGATGAGGACACTGAGGCAAACAGAATGAAATGATTTGCTCAGAGTCATATGAGTAGGAAGTGTCTGAGGTTGGATTTGAACTCAGGAAGATGAGTCTTCTAATTTAAAGACCAAGATCTATCCACACACAACACAACTACCCTTTTATTGGGACATACAACTAAACTACTCCGAAGAACACCAATATAACAATAACAGTCTCATTGTACTACAACCACTTGGCTGTACAGCAGCAGTGAAGGGACGAAGGAAGAATATTCAAGGAGTGATCCCTAGGCAGAATAAAATGGGATGAACACTTGAGAGTGGTGAGGGCTGATTTCAATACTGGGGCATAGCTATAAAGTGAAGAAATGACAAGAGTTGCCAGATGAGCTTACCTCAGAGTGATGAGGCATATAATATCTTTATGAGAGATAAGGTTTCAGGTTGCCTCCGAGTACAGATCCCAATGCTGAGGTTCAGGATCACCCCAAAAGGCACATAAGTTGAGGAGTAAGGTATATGTGTGCCAGGGCCACCTTGAAAGAATTCACTCAGACTGTCTCCAAAACAGGTAAAGACATTTATTCCAGAAAAGACACCAAGCAGGCTCCTACTTAAGGGACAGCAGCTCAAGGGAGAACCCAGATAAATGGGGGAGGGGGACCATGAGGAGCAGCTTCTTAAGAGACAGCACCCTCAAGGGAGACACCCACTAACCAGGAGAAGCTAGGGATTCTTATAGGCAGGAGGCCACATAGGCAAGGAGGTAGGTATACTTCAGACTTTCAAGGATATCCAGGAAAATCATTATTTCATTGTTTAGCCATTTGGTGAGGGGCAGATTTAGTTGTGATGTAAATTTAGGTATTTCATTGACCAGAGGACTTGCATCTAATTTTATCCTAAAGTGGCTTTAAGTTGTACTTGAGATTTGGTTTGGTACTTTGTTTCTCATGGACCAGTCTATTTGAATGTCTTCAACAGCAGAAGAGAGCCATGTTAGAAATGTCTTGTTGGACCTCACAAATAAAAATTTACACCACCACCTCCAAATCAAAGCGAAAAGCTGTCTCTATCAATGTCTATACAGCATAATTTCCTGGCATTCCAATTCACCGATCATAATTATTTTTAATCAAATCTATAGGAAGCTTCCCCCCAGCCTTCCTAATCCAGTGCCTTCCTTCTGTTAAATATTTCCTATTTATGGTTCATATACCTTGGGTTTCCTGGCATAGTTCTGGTAGAACGTGCGGGTTTCAAAGGCATACAACAATGAGATCAGCACAGTGTCTAGTAGACATTCAGTTTGGTAAGATGTCTAATATCTCTTCTCTTCCCTGCTTTCCTTCAGGGCCTCCAATGTATCTGTCAACGTCATCATCTACGTAGATATGGAAAGTATACTGCCAAGGTAAGTGAACTTGTCCTTAGTATTCAATATTTTTCCACTTACTGTAATGGGTGCTTCTACATATAGATGGTGTGGTGTTGGCTGGTAGAGACCCTCTGTTTTACTTGGTGTTAATTGTTAGGCCAAAATTGGCACAAGTGAGAGAGAAAGCATTGATCCATTCTCTGTTGCATCTCAGTCTCATTGAATGATGCATAATATATGCAGTCGTTTATGAACAAAATATCATGCAAGAACTCTCCTTCCAGTTTCATCTTGACTTTCAGCTTTTCAAGTTAAATCATATACCATCAATGTGATAGCTGACCATGATGCTGTTTTTGTCCTCATTAAAGGTGTCTGACAACATTTCTGAAAACACGTGCTAAAAATTTGCCATGGGAGCAAGCACACAGCACTGCCTCATTCCACTGGTGACTGGGAAAGCTTACTTTGTATACATTTGGTTGCATGTGTTCTCTCCCATGTGATTTGAAGTTCCGTGAGAGCAGAGACAGTCTTTTGCCTCTTTTGTGTATTCCTAGCAATTAGCACATTTCTGGAATATAGTAGGTGTTTAATAAATATTTATTGATTGGTTGATTGAATTTCAATAACAGAAAGAGTATTTTGTATTCCTGAAAGCTCAAAAACAAAAGCTTTAAAAGGCATTGTGAATTTGTTGAAATCTCTGGCTTCTTGCATTTAAAAGCAGCCTCAGGCTCAGCCAATACTTTCTTAGGTAGGCATTTTCATTTACTGTTCCAGGAAGCTGGTAACTATTCATGACAACAGGCACATAGACTGTAGAATACTAATTCCAGGGTTTTCCAGTTGCTGAAAATGCTGTTGCTTGGTCCTTTTCTATTTCATAACATATAGGCTCTAACAAGTTGGATTTGAGGTAATAATAGAGTGAATCACATCATCTTTGACACTTATGAATCTGATTATCAAAGTTTCTTTATTTGTTTGCTTCTGATGTAAATTACAGAGATAAAGAACACATGATGACCAAGGGCCATTTACCAACTAAAGATTCTGTAACTAACATCTTCTCTTGGAGAGGTCTGAGGTGAGAGATTAAGTGACTCATCCAAGATCATACAACAAATCTGTGCGAGACTTGATTCCAAGTCTTGTTGATTCTAGGGCAGCTAAGAAGGTAATGGATAGAGCACCAGACCTGGAATGAAGAAGACCCTACATTCAAATCCAGCTTCAGACACTTTCTAGCTTTGTAACCCTAGGCAAGTCACTTAATCCCATTTGCCCCAGTTTCCTCATCTGTAAAATGAGCTGGAGAAGGGAATGTCAAAATACTTAGTATTTTTGCCAAGAAAGTATAAAATGGGGTCATAGACAATCAGATATGACTGAGAACACTGAACAACAACAACAATATAGATTACCGATAACTCTTACTTCCTTTTTGGGTTCAAATATTCCCCCCTATGAATCAGAGGTGTAATACAGGTAATAAAGAGACTAAAAGCAATATAGACAGCAGAAAACTGTACCTTGTATACAATTTAATTCACTTTACAGACACCGTAAATGAAAAGAGGCATATATGTTTCCAGGTATTTGTGAGGCTCCTAAGGTTAATATATTTAATGTGCCATGGTAATGGTAGCCATTAAGATCATTGGAGAGAAAATGTCATAATTCAGATACAATTTCCTGACTTGGAGTCAGAAAAACATGTTTAGAAGCTCTGCCTCTGACACATGGTATGTGTCATATGATCTGGGCAGATCACTACCTCTCAAGGTTCTGGCAATAATGATAAAATAACGATAAAATAACGATATAAGCTAGCATTCATATAGCTCTTTAATGTTCCCTATATGCTTTATACATATTGTACCTCATTTGATTCTCACAGCAATCCTGTGAAGGAGGTATTATTACTATCCCCATTTAACAGATAGGGAAATAAAAAGAAATTAAGTGACGTCCCTTCCCTTCCTTCCTCCCGTAAGTATCTGAGGGAGGATTGGATTCAGGTCTTTCAGACTTCTAGTCTAACCCCTCATTAGCTACTTACCAAAGTCATTCCTCCTGGACCGTAAGCTGCAGAATAGTTAACTTCTGCACAAATCAATCCATCAACGGTCTGTGACCTGAGCTGAAGCCTGTGCCGAAGAAATAGTGGATCCACAGAGATATCAAAACAAAGACATAATAACTGATAATGCCAAGTTCACTGAAATAAAACTGAGTTCAGTGAGAACTAAACACCAGTGGGATTTGGTGCAGTTCTGCCAGAGTAACCAGATACATCGTAGTTGGAAAGATAAAAATGTCAAGAAAAGCATGAGTCACTTGGCTATCTTTTATTTTTTTCTTTCAGAGTTTTGAATGTCTCTTTTCCACAGAAAACAGCCCCAGAGGTCTCCCATGACAAACACCAAGGGACATAGCAAAGTAAACAAGAAACTGAAAACATTGAAATCAAAAGGCAATGACCAATCATTCAATCAGTTATCAAACATTCATTAAACACCTACAATGTACCATAAACCTACTATATGCTCTCCTCATCTCTGCTTACTGGCTTCCCTGGACTCCTTCAAATTCTATTTGCTTCCTGCCTTCCCTGGGAAGCCTTCCCTAATTCTTCTTACTTCTAGTGTCTTCCCTTAGTTGATTATTTCCCATTTGTCCTGTATGTTAGCTTGGTTATGGATCATTGTTTGTGTCTGTCTTCATTATTATACTGTGAGTTCATTGAAAACAGGGGAGACATTTTGCTTCCTTGTATCCCCAGTGATTAGCACAGCATCTGGCACATTTGTTGTTGTTGCTCAGTCATATTTCAGTCATGTTCAACTCTTTGGGACTCCATTTGGAAGTTTTCTTGCCAAATTTACTACAGTGGTTTGCCATTTCCTTCTCCAGCTCATTTTTGCAGATGAGGAAATTGAGGCAAACAGGAATAAGTGACTTGCCCAAGGTCACATAGCTAGCATGTGTCTGAAGCTGGATTTGAAATCAGGTTATCCTGACTCCAGGCCCAGCCCTCTATCCACTTAACTCCTAGCTAGTACATAGTAGGCGTTTAATAAATGTTTGCTTGATTAACCAATTGACTATATAAATGAATTACTGCAACATGAAGCAGCAGGAGAATCCACAAACTCTTCTCTTACCCTTTAATATTTTGATATTACTGTTTTTTAATAATCCCAGGCACTTTATTTTATGTATTTAACAAAACTTTTCCAAAAGAGGGTACATTAGCATCATTGGCAAATGGGCCCATGACATAAAAAATAAAGAATCCTTCAATTAAGGAACATATACAATGATCTATGTGGGAATTTCTCCTCTGAAGTCTAACTTGACCTTACAAGATAACTAATAGGAAGCTGGGTAAGGCAAAGATGGTCTAAATGCTTGCCCAGAGTCACATAGCTAGTATGTGTCTGGGGCAGTATTGAATGGTAGTCTTCCTCACTCCAGTCTGAGTCCTGTGTTCATTAATTTAAGCTGCCTCTAAATGTGAAACTTGCACACCAGATTATTCTCAAGCCTTCTCATTGGCAAATTCTTAGTCTGAAAATATATTTCTCTTCTCCCTCCACTAGGTCCCATTTTCCCATAGGATCTTAGAGTCTTCCAAATTCAGTGCCACCCAATGGTTCCAACTCTGCTAGCAAGGGAAATGAGCCTTAGGTTGCTAAACAGATAACTCTCCTAAATCCTATGGAATCCCACCAATTTCAGTGAGATATTCCGACATTTGGCTTTATGGTACCACTCAAAGTGCTTGGGATTGAACTATTCAAACTTTTGGAAAATCTGAAAATGAATAAAGTCATATGTACTCTCTGTGAGATGAATCTTGGGAGCACAGACCGACCTAGTGTTTCACACACTCTGTATGTATGTATCGTGGTCAAAGAAAGTTCCCATCCAGTGCCCTCAAATGAGGTAACAGTATTGAAAGTAGTAGAAGGAAGATGAATTCACAATATATAAAATTTTATCCGAGAGGGTAGATTCAAAACACAAAGAAAATGTAAGTCAGCCTCCAAAATTCACTATCTACAAAGTCTGGAAGCAAAAGGGGTTGTTTCAAGGGCTTACCCTAGAAAACTTTATTATTCTGTGTTTATTATTCCTTTGCCTGGAAGACAAGGAGCATTTTTCCTGTGCAATGGTGGATCATGATCCACTTCAGTTTCTTGATGACATTTCTGCCAAACTTGCCTGAGGTTCTCTATTCATTTTCCATTCATTTTAAGCCTTTTTTTCAGGGGTTCCTTGGCTTGCCATCTTGCCATCACATTACTCCTGTTATTCCCTCCCACGCCCTTGCATTTTTTGATATCTACATGTGCTTCCCTCACCAAGATGGAAGGAAAGAGATTCATACAAGCCCAGACTGAAGCTGAGTCTGCTGAGGTCTGTGCTGCAGTAACCACATTTTTCGTCTGACTGGTAATTTACCCAGATTTGTTCTTGGCCACAGAGTAAAATGACAACAAACAACAGCAACAACCACCACAAGGCTCTGGCCAATGACAGGTTGGACAATGGACACATGAAGGATGAGGTGGCTGATAAGTCTTCTCTGGAAGGCAGGAACATTGTCCCAATTAGCGTCTGTACCACATGGCCGTATGGCTTCAATTTGCAACCAGGAACTCAGTGACACTGCCAAAGAACTGAATACATTGTCAGATATTTTACTGGGGCTTAAAATCACACACAGATTAAGATCCCCCTCATCTGCCAGAATGGAGCCATGTCTGCACTCTATCCTTTGTTTTTCGTTATGGGATTGGGAATTTGGACAAATTGAATTTCAAAATAATCAGACTGGGAAAGGAGCCTCCAGAGATCATCTGGCCTTGTCCTCTGTCTTTAAGCAAAAAAAATGTGTAAATCATCCAGGAAACACGGTTGACTTTCGCAAAGATCTTCAGACTTGGAAGCCCTACCATTTCTTTTAGTAGCCGTTCCAGTGAGGCTCTAGTGTGTTTACCATGAAGACATGATCCTAGGGGGATATTCCAGACCAATTATGTATTTAACATGAACCATGTGCAAGATACCATGTGAGATGCAAAGATGAAAAAGATATGATCTCTGCCCTCATGGAATTGGCAGTCTATTAAGGGAGATACAACCATAACAGGAGTAACTACTGTATAAGATATTCCATGATTAATGTCATAAGAAACCAAGAAAAGACAGTGATAGAAGAGAATGCTTATAGCATGGAGGGCGAAATCACTTTTGGATTTAGAAGCAGTATTTTATATTATCAAAAATCTCTTAAAGAAATGAACATTAAATTAAAATTTAAAAAAGAAGTAAATTTTAAAAGTCCTTAACCTGAAGGAATGTAGAGTCTACTGGGTAGATGGGCAGTTGGAACAATATAGAAATCATTACAAAATGTAATGATATTAACTTGGCCTATGATTTTATTGTTATAGGGAACTTCCAAATGAAGAAACTCCCTTTAACCAATGCAGTTGAGCATGTGCCCAGCAACAAAAAGCATGCAAATTGTATCTAGAAATTTGAGATGTTGTGTCTTGCCCTGTGTCACAAAAGCAGGATGTCTCAGACACATAAACAGAATTTACTTGTTCCTGGTTTCAGAGACGTATCTCATACTAACTATATACAGAGTAAATATAGTTTACTTACAAGGTAATTTTGAGGTGTGAGAAAAAAGTATTAATAGTAGAGAGAATTAAGAAAGATCTCTTACAAGAGGAGGGATGCAGAGTATTAATACTAGAGAGAATGGGGGTGGATGGGAGATATATTAGAACTTCATTTTCTACCCAGCTCAGAATATTCCCAAGTAGATGTAAGGAGGTAAAGGAGAAGATGGAATACACACATACACACACAAATACACACATGGAATAGTATATTGTCCAGTTTCACTGGGAGGGATATGGAGGGATAATGTGAAAAAGTTTGCAATGATAGTTCAGAACTATAATATAAAGTCTTTGAATATTACAATGAGGATTTTGTATTCTTTAAATTTAAGCCACCCCAACATACCTGAAAAGTTGACTTGAGAAATACCATACTTGAGAAATATGCATATTTGATATCTGAGTATGAATGAGATTGTTGACAACATTTCCATTTGGGTTTGCATCATAGGATTATAGGGCAGTTATTTGCTGCGATGGAGAGAGTACTGGCCTGGAGTCAGGAAGACCTGATTTTAAACCCAGTCTCAGATACTTCCTAGCTATATAATCCTGAGCAAGTCACTTAAGCCAGTTTGCCTCAGTTTCCACATCTGCAAAGTGGGCTAGAGAAAGAAATGATAAAGTGCTCCAGCAGCTTTGCCAAGAAAACCCCAAATGGGATCACAAGTCAGACATGACTGAAAAAGACTGAATGCCACCAACCAACAATTATAGGTCTGAACTGGAATGAACCTTAAAGATCGTCAAGTCAACCCCATCATTCTTAGGGTGAAAAATTTGATCTCTTAAGCAAAAAAAATAATAGGAGGGGGAAGCTTAGGCAGCATACTTGGGGGATTTTTTTTTAAAGAAAATTGCCCAAGTGTCTTAGAATCTAAGAGCAAAGTGGAAATAGAGAGAATCTACCAGGTGCCTCCTGAAAGAAAATGCAAAATAAAATATATCAGCCAAAAAGCTAGAGCTTCCAGGTCCAAAAACAAATAAACAAAAAAACTACCGCAAGCAGCCAGAAAGAAAGAATTCAAGTACCACGGAGACACAGGCAGGATCATATAACATTTAGCAGCACCCCCTCTGAACGATTGGAGAGCTTCAAATACAATATTCTAGAAGGAAAAACATATAGCCAAGAATAATTTACCCATCAAAACTGAATATAATATTTGTGAAATGTATTTTATTTCCCCAATTAATGTTAAAACAATTTAACAATTTTTTTTGTTTTGAGTTCCAGATTCTATCTCTCCCTTCCCCTTCCCCCTCACTGAAACACTAAGAAAGTAGGATATAGGGAAAACTGAATATTTTCTTAAAGGGGAAAAATAGAGCTTTAATAAATTAGAAGACTTCTAAGTATTCCTAATGTGTTCATGATCACACAAGTAATATGTAGAAGAGCTGATTTTGAAGTCAGTTTTCCTGGCTCTGATTTCAGTGTATGTTCCAATCATTGCACTATACCCCTATCTTCAATTTTACATTCTACCTTCAATGTCACCTTCCAATGACTGGTTATGAGGTGGAGGTGACTATGGATTCTCAGAGGTTTAATGGTAAAGTACAAGTTCTGCAAAAAGGAAAAAAAAAGTCTCATCTCTCTTTCACAGATTTCTTTCTCCTCCCTACTGTCAATTATTGTCATAACTACCTCAAGGAAACAATCGTCCTCTTCTCTGATCCTCTTCTTTCTTCCAAAATAGCTAAAACAAAACTCTCTTCTTTTTGCTGTTGGTGTCCACTTCTCTCAATAGCTTTAGGTCATTCTAAGGTTTAGCACTCTTGAGCCTAAATAGGTCTTTTTGTAATCTCTAATCATCACCCCCTAGTTATTCCTTCTGAAGCTAAACAGAACAATTCTAATTGGTTTTCCAAGTGAGTGCTCTTCAAATATTTGAAAAGTCATCATGTCATTCCTTCTTGTTGTTCTACCATGTCATACCCATCACCCCAAGCTAAACAACCACCACTCCTAGCCAAACATCCCCAGTTTCTTCAAACAATCTTTCTATAGAATGATTTTATGACCCTTCACAGACATTTTAGTAACCTACCTTTGCCCATTCCTTAACCACAACGCGGCATCCAGAATTAGATTTCATAGTCCATATTTGGTCTGATCAGCAGAGTGGGGCCATGTCTTCCACATCAAGGGTGTTGAATACCATTCTTCACTGTAATGATTTGTGATTATGTAATTTCAGAAGGGCTGAGGACAAGGGATAGTTTCATGGATTAATTGGAACTTAAAATCAATGACAAGCCTGGACTAAACAATCTTTTCATTTTCTTTAGTTCCCTTTACTACACTTTACTTCTGCTGGCTATTATCCTCACTGGAAATGAACTGGTAAAAGACATTTGACATTTTGGATCAATATGGCATATGACCTTGACTATGTCACCAGAGGCAAAATCAACAGAGCCAAACATTGTGTCCCATGAATTACTTTTGAATAATTGGAGAGTTTCCCTTCCCACCTGTCATCTGCACTTTCTCATTATATTTTTAAATAAGAGTTAAATAACTCTACTTGATGGTCATTTTGATATAACATTGTGGTAATGGGAAAAAATTTTGTCTGAAGTAAGAGAATCTTGGTTGAAATCTAGTTTCTGTCCCTTACTTCCTAATTGACCTTTCCTCATTGACTGGGCAGTCAATGAATCTGTTATCTGTTGCTCAGTTTCCTCATTTATTAAATAAGATGATTGGACTCAATGCTCTCAAATATTCCTTCAGCTGTAAGTCTATGAACCTATGATGGTGCAGTCAATACAAGTAGCCACCCACTGGGAAACCCATCCCCAACAATTAAATACATATCTGGATCTTTTCTGGTGTTACAGTTTTATGTACATATTTGAATTCTTTATATTATTATTAATTATAATAATTATTTAATAGGCATGTTATGTTTAATAATGTGTGGTTCTTTAATAGGTTTGCCTGTAATAGGTAGACAGAGCAATGAGATCATCCACTTACTGATATATCAATTATAAGTGAAAGCAGGAATAAACACAGGAAAAAAAAAAACAATTGAGTGACTAGGCAGTTTGAGGATTTATATGACATTTAAATTATATGATAAAGGATTGGAAATTTTTTTATTTGTCAAATCTTTATTGTTTAAGTGGGGGGGAGGGTTAGCAGGTTCCAGTTTAGTCCTTCTTGGCAGCAGCCTTCCTCATGGCAGCTAGGACATTGCTGAGCTTCTCTCTCTTCCTCTTGGCTCAGATGTGAGTTCCCACCCTTTTTTGATGAATTTAAGGGCTTGCTTATCCTTGGAGACTTTTAACAATTCTATGGTCTGCCTCTCATAAGGGGCAAATCCACACATCTCCCAGATCATATCTCTCACAAACTTTGTGTCTTTGGTCAATCACCCATGGCGGCGGCAGCGTTGCAGCTTCAAAACATTTTTGGTAACTTTATGGCCCTTGTAGAGGCCCACAGCAATGGGGTACCAGATAGCCATGGCTGTGGCTCTTCTGTAGCCCCAATGGCAACCACAGCAGAACAGAGGGGAGGGCATTGAATTCTAGGATTGAAAATTTTATTGCAATTCATCCTTCTAATATTCTGGTTATTTAAGGCACCAGAATTCATTAGCACAAATTGTTAAAAGAAAGTATTGTTCCAATGAGTTTCATAATTCACCACCAAACTGTGATCTATATATCCTTTGCAACTGAAATTTAAGACAGGGGCATTGTGGGGTAGTGCAAAGGGATTTGGATATGGAGTCCCAAAGTGGAGATTTAAGTCATAGCTCTGCACTATAGCACCTGTACAATTTGGAGTAGGTGATTTCCCCTCAATTTCCTCAATTGTATGATGGCAGGGTTGGATAGAATGATCTCCAAAATCCCTTCTAGTTCTGTGTCCCATGTTCTTCATACAATAGCACTCCATGTGACCAGATGCTTCTATTGTATAGTCTACATAAGTGGGACAGCATGAAATCAGACTATCTCAGCTCATCCAATATAACAAATCTTGTTGTTCTTCTTGTTTTCTTGAACCTCTCATGTGAATTTTCATCAAGGGCTTGATTTATCTAACAACTACTTTCAGAATGCTTCTGACAAACTCCCCCATCCATTGAGATGAAGCAAAATTTTCTCCAAATGAGATAATGCTTACATTATCTTATAAGTGTAATTACATTACACTTACAAGTGCTTACCACAGTGCCTGGCATGTAGTAGGTGCTTAATAAATGCTTCTTCCATCCACTTGAGAAATGAATAGACAGTACGAGGAATTGACAGTCCATTCCGTAGTAGTGCAGGGGTGCAATGAGAAGGTGGAAACAATTTGCATGTGTGAGGAAGGATAACACTTATCTGTGACACATTTTTTTTGGGAGGAGGCAATGGGGGAGTGTGATGAAAACTTTGATTCCATCCGTGTAGAGATTTCATAGGATCATAGATTTATAGCTATGATTTGGGCCTTACAAATCATTGAGTCCAGACCACTTATTGTATAAATGAGAAAACTGAAGCAGAGAGAAATTGAAGTGATTTCATTAACTTGATAGGGTCAGATTGCTAAAAAGTGTCTGAGGCAGGATCTCAATTCAGGTCTTCCTAATTCCAAGTCCTTCCCTTTATCCCCTTTAACACACTGCATGGCTATAATTTTCTGTTGTGGAAACTTTTTCCACCAATGCAGGTTCATTATTTACCTGCAACCTAAGTCTTAGAGACTATTATGGAATTATAAGGATTAAGTGACTTGCTTATAAAATATCTGCTGAGGTCTTATTTTCCATCTTCCTGATCCCAAGGAAATCCATCTCTCCACTATGTGATGATGATTATGATGATGATGATGGTGATAAAGATTGTGATGATGATGATGATGACGACGACGATGATGATGATGATGGTAACACTGATGATGGTAACTCAAATTTCTATAGGTCTTTAAAGTTTGCAAGGTACTTTACATATACAGGGTGTACCAAAAGTTTTAGGGTAATTTTAAGCTTTTAAAGCTGTAACTGCATTAAGACTATTGTGTTACCTTATAGAACACATTTTGCTCCTCAAAAAAGCCTTTTGATGGAGTGCTATTATAAATCCATTTTGCAGATAAGGAAACTGAGGCAAAGGGCAGTTAAGTGACTTGCCCAAGGTCACATGGCTAGTGAGTGTGTGAAGTGGGATTTGAATCCTGAGATCTTTCCATGTTGAAATCTATGCTAATGCCTTGTTGCTGTCTAGGAACTTTTATCTATAGATCCCTTTTTTTTTTTGCTTTTTTTTTTTTGGAGGGCAGTTGGGGTTAAGTGACTTGCCTAAGGTCACACGGCTAGTTTTTTGTGTTAAGTGTCTGAGGCTGGATTTGAACTCAGGTACTCCTGACTCCAGGGCCGGTACTCTATTCACTGCACCACCTAGCCGCCCCTATAGATCCCTTTTAAAATTTACAAAGTTTGTGAGTCTCAACCACTCTGCGTGGTAGGTGGAACATTAGTTATCATCTCCATTTTATTAATGAGGAACTAGAAGTGAAGAGAAGTAAATGAAACAAGTATTTTCCCTGCTCAGGTCTTGTGGCATGAGTAGGATCCCATAGCTAATCAATGCTTGAGACTGGATTTTACTTAGCCAGCAGGGTGCTGGTACATGTTTAATTTTGGGGTGAAGGAGGAGGGAGAGAATGAGTGATACTTTTATCTCTTCATTGAGTTGATTTTGTTTAATCTGCTTGAACACTTCCTTCCATTACTTTCTTAAATGTAGAAATCCATGAAACATTAAATCAAGCTCTGATTTGTAGCATTGCATGGTTTTTGAGGCATAAATATTCATACTGAAAATTTAACAATTAACTTTTCTAAGCCAGTATAAAATGGCTCCAGGACATTTTTGGATTCTTAGGCAGCTCCCATACAAATAATATTTTTTTATTATACCATGTAGCATCAGAGGGTATTATGACCAATCATTTCTTCCAGGGCTTTTAAAAATCTATGAAGCCTGCTACCCATATTGACAATAGTCCCATTCGTTTAAAAACTGCCCTCAAACACACATGTTTTCTGAGCTAGGCTTGGTTGCACTCATTGATTGACTGAACTCCATTCTTCTGTGTCCATCCAGGCCTTCACATCACATGGTTCTTACTTGTTCTTTTTGCCTCTGACATGACTGATGACAAATGGTTTTCTTAGTCGAAGGAGAGAATTGTCAAGCTGGGCTGGGAGCAGACCAGAAAGAAAGTCCTTGGTCTTTTTACTAAAATCTGCCCAATTAACCAAGAAAATTGTGACTCTTGAGCCCCAAGAAGGAGCCTCTGGGGATATAAAGATCACATGTTGGCACCAGGTACCTTTTCCTAACTCGAACACAATCTGATTTATCAGTTTGCTTTTAGGTCTGTTCTTAATCATGGATATGAAATCCTGTAGAATCCTGGGATGCTATGGAGCTACTTGAGAAGAATGTTTTCTCTTCTTTCTTTTTGATTTGAGCTATACAAAGCCATCAACTTTATTCCCATATTTTGAGCATAAGTGCACAATGCTCAGATTCATAAGGAAATATTGAAACATGTTGGCTCATTATAGGCGATGAAAAAAGAGACAATTAAGTTAGTGCCTTACAAATGTTCAGACTCAAAGCCACATGAAAGAATACTGTTGACTTAGAATAAACCCAAACTATGTATCATCTGGAATGGAAGAAGGGGGAACAAAATAAACTGATAATCTCAGAATTTTTAATTGACAAAATACAAGCTCCAATGTGTTTTGTGTTAATTTCAAAAGACTTTGTTCACTCAAGCTTTTGCGTATTATGAAAAATTACTCTTGGCTGTGCTAAAATCAACATTTGAGGATAATATTCCACTCAAACTTGCAGGTCCCTGGCAGATGCTTAATTACATCAAGTCCTGAAGATAATTTGTATACATTTTAGGATTACAAAGGCAATACCTCCAATGTGGATGGACAGTATACTGGGCCATTAATCTCTGGTAACTGGTTCCCTTATTTTGTGACAACTTCAAAAAAGAAACCTAATATAGGCAAAAGAATATGTGATTTTCCTTTGGGTACTGGAGAAGGATAAGAGGAGATTAAAAGCTAATAACCGGGAGCTATAAAGCACCTTAAGTTTTGCAACACGCTTTACAAACATTATCTTATTTCTCCTTACAACAAACCAGGGGGATTGGTGTTGTTATTATTCCTGTTTTAAGGGTGAGGAAACCAAAAAAGACAAAATTGAGTAAATTGTCTAGCTTCTCTCAGCTAGCAAATATCTGAGTCTACATTTGAACTGAGGTCTTCCTAACTCCAGACTCAGTATTCTATCCATTGCGTCAATTAGATGACTTCAGATTGGCCCATAACTTAAAAGGAAGGAGTATATAGTAGAGTTTTCTATGAGGTTTCTTCAATTCATGAGATTTAGCATTAGACAGGACCATAGAGATCAATCTACCTCAGGCAGATGAGGAAGCCAAAGGTCAAAGAGAGAAAGGAATTTGATGAAAGCCACAGCATCAGACAATAGATTTAGAGCTGGAAAGAAACTTAAGAGACCATCTGCTTTAACTCTCTTTTTATAGAAAAGGAAAGTGAGGTGTAGAGAGATAAGAATCATGACTTGCCCAAGGTCACACAGCAAGGAAGTGGAAGAGGCAACATTGAACACTGATCCAACCCTCTTTCCAGCACAGTACACTGTGAAGTCTAAAAGAACATGAGGATAATATTGGGACCAAGAATTGAACCCAGCACTTCGACTCCTGAACCAAAGTTGGCTTCTCTATACCATGTATCCTCTTCATCATCCCCAAAGCATTTCAGGCTAATTCCTACTGAAAGACCAGAAAAGGATTTTTTATTTTCTTTCAGGACCATGAAGCATTACCATTTCTACATTTCCTTTATGGTCAGAATTCTAGCACACAACAAAAACACTCCAGAAGGAAAACTCCCAAAAAGAAGCCAAGTTGCTTCTGTCATACATTATATCACTCAAGTCTACTCCATTTTGTGGAGAACTCCATGGGCATTGTGCTTTTAAGTTGGTTTCTGGGATACCAACAGGAAAGTCATTTCTCTTCCTGCAGTAGTCTTGATTGGTATCATCTAAAAGCATTTCATGAGTGTTTGTTTAGGCTCTTAGGATTTAGAACTGATAAGGACTGAGTCATCATATCATCCAACCTCATAATTTTGTGGACAAGGACATTGAGGTGGGGTGTATGTGTAAGGGGGTAAGGATTTACCCAAGCTCTCTTAGACTCAAACCCAGATCCTCCAACCCAAATCTCATTCTGTTAAACTAAATGACATTGTCAGACTTTCATTCAGCTGTAGACACACCTTCAACTTCTGCAAAAGAGCAAAAACTTAATATTCCAATACCCCAACAGACCTATCATCTCACCAGAGTGGCCATTAGCTCCAACAATGAGGACTACAATCCACATATGGCTGGGAATTCTGTATCCCCTAAATGCATACACATATATCATGTACTTAGTGTGAAAATAAAGTGAGAAATGCCTTTAAGAAAGTATTTTAAATAAATATTTAATTCTATTATTGGCATTTACAAGTAGAAAGCATACAGTATGTTACAATTATCAAATGTGAAAAATATGAATGTTACATAAGTAACAAATGTGGAAAAAGTACTTTTCTTACCTTCCTGAAAGTAAGAAAACTATTCAGCGTACGAAAATATCAATATCAAAACACCACTTAAGTGTAAAAAAAACAAAACAGTTTTTTACACAGTACAAAGGATTTCCAAATGGACAGGAAAAAAAACAACAATAGCTTTTTAAAAAATTTTGTCGGATTTCTACTTTGATAAATTCTACAAACACAGGGTATTTGAAAATGCGAGTCCACTAGGAGGCTCCCTTTATAGCAATTCTTTGAAATAAAGTCAAGAATGCAGCACTTTTTGCTCTTTTTTTTACAATAAATAATCTTTGAAAAAATGATCATCTGAAAATGCTGTACTGTTGAGAACAGTGCTCCCCAGTCATGGAGATAGATGGCAGTACTCAAAGGTGACTTCTACCCAAGTTCTTCTGGGTAGAAGACGTCTCAGGGAAAGTAGGGATGGAATAAGTACCCACAACAGTTAGCAACAGAACTTGGAAGTCTTGAGACAATTTCCTCCCCAAATCCTAAAGTGCTGACCAGAAAGAATGAGTTGCTTCTAGCACCACTTCCATGGAGAAGTTCCATGACCCTACTGCATGCAAACCATCCAACATATTGCTCTTTAACTATGCAAACATGAGTTACAGAAATGGGACTCTTAAAAGGGGATTAACACTACTTATTCCTTCATTCAGGCATCGGAGAACTCTTTCTCATGTTTCAAAGAGGAAATCAAATCCCCCATGCTGTGGTGATGCAAAAAAAAAAAAATGAAGTTATTAAAATGGAAAGAACACAAACATTCCACTGTTGAAACACAAATTCATTACCAGAACAGGATTAATTTTAAAATCACCAACCTAACAGTGGTCAATACCAATGAAACCCTCTTCAAATTCTGCATGCTGAATGTCTAGTTCTAAAATGCAATACATGCAGGAGAAACCAATTCATCATTCAATTAAAACAAATTAAATCTGTTTCAGCAGCATAATGGTTATTTATTTATTTTTAAGATCTCCCTTAACCAAAAGTTGACCATGACCTGTTGTTGAAACATGGGCCATCTGTAAGCGCAGAATGGTTTGATTGTATCTGGTGTAGCATTTTTTCCGTCCTGCCAGTACATAAAGTCTACACATACTGCTCTGCTTCCCCATCTTTGGAGGCAGGCTTACTGGTCCGACCAGTGCCTTCTTCACTGGCTGTTGTTTTTTCTGGAAGAGATGCCAAGTCTTTAAAAACATCTACATAATGCCCAAAACCAGGGCCCCAGTTTAACAGGTTGTCCCAGTTGAAATTGCCCGCTTGCTGCCCAAGTTTCAGAGGCAATGTGCTCTCAGCCACATTGGCTGCTGCTGCTGTCTGTGTGCTCATGGCCCCTCCCTCTGCCCGGCGGCCCGGGTACCTTCTAGCCTTCAATCTAGCCCCATAATTATCTTCATCATCTGCATCAGACTCATTAACTTGGGATAATTTGGGCATCCGGGAGGTATAGACCATGGGTTTTTCTCTGTCATATTCCATCTCAGAGCAAGTGAAGGACTCATGAGAGTCACTATCAGATGAGGATTCTGGAGCTGGAATGCCATCAGCTGGGTTCCTTGTTCTGGACAGGGGTCTCCTACAATCCTCCTCTGAAGAAGACCTGCCATGGTCTGCACTGCAGATGCTTGGATTTCTAGGGCGAGGAGTGTTTAGTCTTTCAACCTCCTCAATTGAGAGGCCCACTGGAGGTGTAGATTCCAGAGGCATCTGTCCAATTGGCTGCTTTAGGCGGCTTCCCGGCCTTGAGCCATGGGTTGCCATGGTCTGTGGACTTTTGCTTCTCCTCCCTAGCCTGGTAGCATAGTTGAAAATACCAGGCTGGCACACATCCCCATGCATCTCCAAGGGGCCTCCTTCCCTTATGGAAAGGTGCAATTCCCTGGCAGGACTGTTTCTGTAGAATGTTGAAGATTTAGAAAAGGGAGCTGGGCTGTGACGAGAAAGGGGGTTGGGAGTGGGGCAAGCAGAGTGGCTCAAGGAACTGGTTCTTAGACCCTGGCTATAAGAAGGTTGGTAAGTCAAACTGCTTGCACCCAAGGGCATGGGAGATTGCCTTGCAAAGCCCAGTGGGCTGTGTCTCTGGATGGAGAACTTGGGCGTGTGGCTGCGGAACTGCTTGTAATGCTGAATGATGTCAGCATCTGAAGGGGCAATGCTGCTGGCATTGTCAATGTCGTAATGTTCGATCTCCTGCTCTGGGGAAGCCAAGGGAGCACTGGGGATGGTTTCAGTGTTGGGAGGAAGGTCTGTCTCATCATAGATCAGGTAGGGGTTTTCCCTTTCAATGATGTCAGGTTTGGGGTTTCCTTCTGGTTGCTTCCTGACTGTCATATCATCCCCATAAGGAGGGATGTTGTCAGGATCATCAAAAGCCACATTCTCACTTCCTTTTTTCTTCTTCTCCTTAATCTTCTTCTCTTCCTTTGGTGCTTTGGCTTTCTTGCCTCTACACTGATTGCACAAAATGAGGCTTAACACCAGTAGAACCAGAATTGTGGCACAGCTGCCCACAATGGCTGGGACAGCCCACAGTGGCAGGGAGATCTCCTCTGGGACCTTGGTCAAGATACAGACATGGCCTCCAGCACTGCCAGCCTTGCATATGCTTCCTTGGGGACACTGGATACCAAGGCAGGCTACCACTGTCTCACAAGTCCGGCCAGTGTGTGACTCTGGGCAGTTACAGGTGAATCCAGAGTATAAGACTGGCTCACAACTGCCACCATTTTGGCAAGGTTGGGAAGCACAGTCTCCAGGAGGAACACACTTGTAGGCAAACCATTGGTTGATGCACAGTAGATCCCCCCAACAGGGATTGCTGGCACAGATGTTGGGGCCCCGGCAGCCCAACTTCACAGAAGGATCTGTCTTGGATATAGTTGCCAAGCTGTGCTTCCCACCAAAAGGAAGGCTGTCACTGCCATAAATCACAGAGGCTATGCAGCCATCGAAACCTGCTGAGGGGAAAAAAGCAGTCTGTCAGTCAGTGGAAGTCTCTGGCCAGAAGCACCAGGGGCCTGGAGTCTCAAGACTTGAGGCACCTTCTAGTTCACTGTCATGGAAGAAGAGAAAATGGGGGTGGGTGGGGAGGAGCTACCCTCTCAGAAGTCACAAAGTCAGAGGGAGCAAACCCAGGCTCCTTTGATCATGGCATGCAGCAAATAATAAAGACCCATAGGAGCTGACTGAGCCTGGAATCATGATTCCTGCATGTGTCACATTAGCAGAGCAGCAGCCAAATACAAAGTGGGGACTTTACTTCTTGAGGGCATATGGGGGGGAGTGAAATCAATGAAAAATGGCAAAATGCAGGTTATCAAGCTATGTTCTGGTGATTTAACACACCAAATGATCAGGGCTAATCTTGCATCTATCACAGTTCTTGAATGAAGGATCCAACAATATTGATAACAACCAGATAAACTTGTGATCTCTCTTACAGACAGAAGACTGGAGATAAAGATTGGAGGTCCTCCAAGGCAATGGCTAAATCTTTGTAAGGGAATGTGATTGCAAAGAAAGGGAGTCAGTGTGGAAAGACTCTTGAGAGGATCAATGTATACTGAATTGCTTCCTAAGAGAGTCCAGAACTGATAAATATTTGGTGTAACAGCTGAATAAATCCTAGTCAGACAGGAATTTTTGAGTACATTATGTGATATTTCTCCTTTGGGGTATTTTTTCCCATTACACTTTGTTCACTGCTTTCTTTATGCCTGGGCTTGCCCTGTTCCCTTTATCATCCCATTTTCAATTTCCTAAAACTTCACAAACCAATGAGAAGGCAAAGAAATAAATTCATTTGTGGGTCATATACAAGAGCGATGGGAGGGGGAGGGTAGACATAACTATGCCTCATTCAACATTTCATTATTTTATCTTAAGTCTCTTTGAGCTCTAGAAATAAACTTTTATAGCTTTCCTTTTCTATAGTTCTGTATATGCTGCCTTTAAATAAGAAATCCTCAAGTTCATAAAATCTCCAATTTTTTTTTATCATTTAAGATAATTGACAGACTACTTTACCAATGGTGTGTTAAATTTAAAATTCTGAGGAAATGAGAAGTGGACTGAGTAACAAAGGACAATGTAAAGGAACTTCTAGTGGAACAATGCTTCTACATATTGTAAGATAAAATAAAACAAAAGAAAAGACGAAAAGAATGAAAGTCCTCTTGAACTGAAGCAAATACAGTTGTAGCATGTGGGTAAATTGTAACCTATCCAAACAAAGTCTGTCTGAATTTAGTCAAGGGGAAAGTTTATGCTTCCAAATTAGGCAAAGGAACATTAGTTAATGGGAATAAAAACATTAATGGTCTTATAATTTATAATTAGTATATTCTGTATTATCATTAACAATCTGTATTCTTAGAAGTTACATACATAAAGAAATTTTAAAAAGAGTAAGGTCCCTTCTATGCCATATTGAGTTTCAGAATTCACTTTTGGTTAGAACTTCTTGACCTGAAATCTGTGAACCTAAAAAAAAAAGACTTTGATAACCGTGTTCCAATATTTTTGGTTTCCTTTGCATTTCTATGTTGTTGTTGTATTTCAACCTTTAAAAACATAATTCTGGAGAGGGGTCCATGGGTTTCACCAGACTTCTGCCACATGGGTCCATGATAGAAAAACAAATCATACCCAATATTTTAGATTCAATCTTTCCTTATGACTTTTATATTACTAATAAAAACTTCATGTGGGTACACTTGTCATATGTGATGAAACTTCCTAAATTACCTGAGAAAAGTAGCTGAATTATTTATAAGGTAATAGTCAAGTCAATCAGATGTCTTAACTACAAATTACATCACTTAAAGATGTGCAATAGCCCACCAAAAGACTTTTTTCTGAGGGAACACCTGATTTTCTATCTGTATCACAAAGGATTCTCTAACATAGGGTGAATTGAGGAAAGATTATGTTTACCATCCACTTCATTTTGGCTTTCCACAAACAGGATTCATTTCATGAATCAGTGACTGGTTTAAATATTTTCTGGCAAAGTTCTACAGGGACATGGATCCTGCCATTAGAGTTTTCTCTAGGAAAGAAGCCACAGCTGAGCGCAAGGGCCTCCAAAGATGTCTAAATATTTAAACTGGGTTGCCATTGATAAATGAAAACCATCTTTCTTTGTTATATGGTAAATATTAAAACATCACTTCAGGAAAATTTATATGTGTAATATTTTTAGAATGTTACAGAATGTTGGAGTTGGAAGGTCTTTTGAGATCATTTACTTCAGTGGTTCCCAGACTTTCTGAGAATGGAAGCCCTTTTTTTATGTTAAAAACTTTCTTGGAACCCATCATGTGATATTTTTTTGTGCTGTGTCTGCTGACTGAGAAAACTGCATAATTATAAAAAGCTCCCATGAATTTAGTAAGAATTATTCTCATATTACTACTACTACTACGACTCCTACTTCATTTTGCCATTCTCCACCAGTACTACTACTACTACTACCACTACCACTACCACTACCACTACCACTACCACTACCACTACCACTACCACTACCACTACTACTACTACTACCACTATTTGCTAGCATTTAGGTGGCAGCTTATTTTTGCCATGCATTGTGCTAAGCGTTTTGCATATATTACTTTATTTGATCCTTACAACCACATGCAGAGGTTGGTACTGTTTACAGTGGAGGAAACTGAGGAAAATAGAAATTAAGTTCTTTTGCCAAAGTCACACAGCTTGTTGTGTCTGAAGCTGGATTTGAACTCACATTTTTCTGACTCCAAGTCAAGCCCTCTCTCTATTGATCCATCTAGGTGCCTTACTAGTTATAATAACACCTATTGAAAAATAGAGGAATAGACCTGTGATTTCAATGACATAGTGGACTTTTCTCTCTGAATCCATGGCAACATCTTGTCTGAAATTTAGAATTTTCTAGCATATTGGGGGTGGTGATGGAGGAAGGATCCTTGCGAATCTATGGGGAGATTGCCAGGGATCTGTGAGTTGGGATGGGGAAAAAAGCCAATCCTATGAAATTTTTACTGTACTTTGGGTTCCTTTGTATTAGCATATATTTTATTTTATGCACATAAAAATTTCCTGAGGATGGCAATGCCCAGAGCCTTCACCAGATTGCCAAAAAGGTCTACGACACACAAATAGCCAAAGATACATGTCTTAGAGAAGTTTCTACAGGACTAAGTAGTTAAGTGACCTGCCTAGGGACACATGGCCCATGTGTATCAGAAGTAGGATTTGAAACCAGATTTTTCCAGTTTCAGGGACAGCAAGTAAGGGTATTCTAGTACAACAAACATGAGGTAGATATAGTGTTATCTTTCCCTCTAAACCCACCGTTCATCCTGACCTCTCTACTTCTGTTGAGAGCACCACCATCCTTCTATTAAACTCAGATATTCCATCTCACAATCATCTTAATGCTTAATTCCCCTCATGCTCTCATAGCCAATCAGTGGCCAAGTTCTACTAACTCTTCCCCCACATCTCCCATGTTTATCATCCCCTCACTCCCCATTCCATTCTTCATGCTCTCATTGTCTCCCACAGAAGAAAAACACTGGGTTTAAAGTTAGATCTGAGTTCTAAAGGCAGTTGACGTGTTTGTTTTTTTTCCTAATTTCTCTTTTAACCTTAATGGACACAATTTGCCTAGGCAAAGTGACCTTCTCTCTATTTCCCATACATTATATTTTGTCTCCTCTCTCCATCTTTTTATATAGATGATTCCATATACCTGTAATGCCCCTGCTCCTCAGTTCTCCTTCATGGAGTCCCACTCTTCCTTTACTTCAATCAAATGGCATCTTATATATGGAGGCTTTGTAGAATGCCCCTCCTTCAAATCCTTCCTCGCAAGCTATAATTCACATTTATTTAATTTTTGTTTTAAATATATATATATTCATGAAAGGAATAGAGGGAAGAAAGGAGGGAGAGAGGGGAGTGAAAGAAAGAGAAAGAGAGAGAGAGAGAGAGAGAGAGAGAGAGAGAGAGAGAGAGACAGAGAGAGAGACAGAGACAGAGAGAGACAGAAAAACCGACCGACCGACAGACAGAGGCACAGGGACAGAGACAGAGAGAAACAGAGAGGAGAGACACAGAGAGACACAGAGAGATACACATACAGGGACAGACAGAGAGGAGAGAGACAGAGAGACAGAGATAGAGAAAGACAGAAATAGAGAGACAGAGAGACAGAGATAGAGAGAGACAGAAATAGAGAGACAGAGAGAGACACAGAGAGAGAAAGACAGAGAGAGGCTGGCAGCTGGAGTGCAGGATCTGGACTCAAGAACAAGTGAGATAAAATCTAGCCTTAGATATTTATGAGCCGTGTGACCCTGGACAAATTATTTACACTCTCTCTCTGCTTCAGTTTCCTCAGATATAGAATTGATGAAAACTCTGCCTTCAGGGGTTGGTGTGAGAACCAAATGAGACGATCTTTGTAAAGTTCTTTGCAAACCTTAATGCTACATAAGTCATAATCCTTATTATTGAACTGGATACTTATTTGGTCTTTAAAAGGGCCCTGCTGGCTTATTTATCAAGTCCCAAACCACTTACAGTAACTTTGCATGTTGTTTTCTCCATTAGTTTATGAGCTTCTTGAGGGCAGGATGTGTCTCTCTTTGCACCCTTGGGCTTAGTACAGTGCCTGGCCCATAGCAGGCTATTAATGAATGTTTATTGACTGATGGCAGCCATAATTGTAAGGAACTGTTGAGTTAGCCCATTCTCTTCATTTTATGGATGAGACATTAAGACTATTAGTGCAATGACATATTCATCTAGCTAGTGGAAATTGGGAGTAGAAGCTAGATCTCACTTCCAGCCCAGGCTTTTTTTTTTTTTTTTTTGCCATTCTCCACCAGGGTTAGAAACATTTCTTTTTCTTATGATTCCTCCAGTATAGACACTCAAAGTGGTGTATAATAGGTTTCAGATCTCTGCTATAAATGCTACACTGAATAATGTAAGACAATTCTCAAAATTCTGCAAAAAGAATCCAGGATTTAGGATTATGCATTTTGATTGTAGTTCATTTTCATATTCCTTTTTTTATAGGAAATAGAGTATAAATTTTATTGGAAGTAATTTTCTCCTTTCTATTTCTTTGCCTGTTCCTGTTTATTGTAAATGTGTTTCTTTAAAAAAAAATACATGTTGCTTTCATACATAATTGAGTCAGTATGTTGTATAATTCTGAAACACTTTGTTTTTGGTGTGTGTTTAAGTATTTCTTTTGTGAGTGTTTAAGTATTAAGATAAGTATTTTAATGCTTTAATCTGGTATTATGGTAAAGACAAAAATCAGATTTTGCGTGTGAGCATGAAACAGACATTGATCCTCTTCCCCAAGATGGTTGTTGAGGTGAGATGCAATGGGATATAGTAGAAACAATACTGACTCTGGAATCAGAAAATTTAAGTTGGAATCCTGGCATTTGTACGTGTTACTGATGTGACCTTGGGGGTCACAATTTATCTGGGACTCAGTTTTTTCACCCGTAATATGCGGGGGTTGGACTAAAGACATCTTTAGTGATCTTGGACTGAACCACAAAGGAACAGGTAATAGCAGATGACTTTCTCAAGGTCTTCATGCAGCCCACAGTCCTGACAAGGGCTTGTTTCCTAAAATTAGGTCATTTGATTCCCTAATGAACCACAGGTTAGAGAAATTTGTGTGCTGATGGTGAGAGAGTTGAATAACGTCTAGGGGGAGATGTGGGTCTGAATAGCAGTTATCACTGCTATATACTATCAGATGACTTGTTTCATGGTTCAACAAAACAAATAAGCTTGTATGAAACTTAAAGGCAAGGCTTTAGAGTCATCAAGGGAATAAGGAGCTAGGATTGGAAGAGACTTGAAAGAATGTCTAGTCTGATCCCTTTATTTTACAGATGAGAAGACTAGGACTGAAGGAGTTTGTTACACTCCCAGTTACACAATTAGTAAGTATCTGAGGGAAAATTAGAACCCATGATTTCTGATGTCTAGTACATCAACTACTACACAAGGTTCTTTCTAACTAGACACACTGGTGCTCAGGGAAAGCAGCACAAATAATGTCCTCAAATTTTCCAGTGATGAGGTGGTGGTAGAGCAAGCTGGGGGGACCACATGGGGGTAAAGTCATCAGGGGTAGGAAGTTTCTTGTTTTAGCTAATGCTTCTTCCTGATTATGTACTAATTTACTTATATCTATGGTCTTGAATGGATGCACCTACTCAGTTCTGGTGCTGTGGAGTAAGCCTCTGTCCTTCTACCTAGTTACATCTCTGAATAGAAGCCAATATATATTTTGAGAAAAAAAGAGACATATTATTTGTCTAATCTGTTTAAAAAGACATGTGTTCATCATTTTTTTCTAAGGGGCTACATGGATTCTATCTTGGGGCTTGAGATGTCATGTCACTTTCATTATTATTATTATTTTAAAATTTCTTTTTCGTTATGTTTCTTTCTATCATAGAAAGAATCACTTCAGCTATAAACACATGGCTGTCCCATTGTCATGCTTTTTCATTTCACCTAGATAATGTGATACTTTTTAATAATAATGTTCTATGCTACAAAATTATTTGCAGGCATTCTCAACGAAACATGAGAGCATCATGGATTCTTGAAAGCCTTCGCATACTGAATTAATATTAAATCCTCAAGGATATAATATTGCAGATTCATATGTTTTGGTTTTGTTCATTTAAAGTTGGTTCATAATGAACTATTGGAATATTGAAAAAAACAATAGATTAATAGACTCATCCATCATAGTTCATCTACCATAGCTCAGTGAAACAAGTCAAGAAGAGGAAGCCATGTTAACTGCTAAAGGTCAATTTGTCCACTCATATCCATTACAGATGAGTATACTAAAACCACAGTCAAATGACTTGCCCAAAGTCACATATAGAATAACTTTTAGAGACCCAAAGCAAGATCCCTGGCTCCCCAGGTTCCTAATTCAGTAGTACTCTACCATTATACCACCATCTCTTGGTTAGGTAGAGTGATAGGTGGAGTAAATGGAGCACTAGAATGGACTTAGAAAGATCTGTGTTCAATTCCTTCTTTACTTGGCACCCTCTCACAAGTCCAGTTTCCTCCTCTGTAAACAGGGGACCATAACTTTTATCTCACAGTGGTGTTTTGAGCATTGAATAAGTTAATATTTGTATACTAATGTACAAAATTGTGTGTATATAATTATATTCTATAAATATATACATATTCAGGATGTTCCATGAGTCTTAGTGTATTTTTAAATTATTAAAGCTAACACTTTGTGGACATCCTGTATATGAAGATATATGACTTGTGGTTTAAGTATTATATGATTATAATGCATAATCATATATGTTTGTTATTTAAGTGTGTAATTATTTGAATAGCAATTTGTGGAAACATAAAAATAAACAATATATTTCTATACATATATATGTATATAGATATATGCATAGATGCACACATGTGCATATATACAGAGATGTATATACATCTATATACATATAAAGACAAACACATATATGCGTACATATCTACACATATAGTTTTACAAATCATGATGCACTATATATGTGTTTATATGTGTGTATGTATAAGTATATATAGAGACATCATTATATAATTCCTACAAACATCCTGATATTTTACAAGAAGCTAAATATTTAAGGAAGAAATGTTAGCCCATGGCTAGCCATGACCCTTTTGTCTTGATTCATCCACCTCTAACCTGAAGTTGCTATCAGAAACTTGAAAGAAATGCTTCAAGAATTAGTCAGTAACTGTAAGAAATGATTGTAAATCAATCCATCTAATCTGTCCGAAGGATTATTTTTTTTAGACTTTGCTAAAAGTAAGATTCACTATTGCCAGGATCCCTGATTTTGTCAAAGTGAACATTCATTCCAACGATACAGATCAAAGCCCCTTCCTTTCTTTGGGAGGTTGTCTTCATGAATTGTTGTGTCCAAAAGTAAACCTTCTGGTGAAAAGGGCATACACTTCACTAGAGATGTGCTCAAAAGATGGACCTAAATAGGTCAACACAGGCTCTTTCTAACTTGCCAGACCTTACAGGAGATTTATTGACATAGTTTCAAAGAAGAAGATGGTTTGTGTCCTGTGGTTTTTTTTTCTGATTCATTTTTTTATTTTAAAAATGACACATTTATTCATTTTATTACTCAGCTTTATGTTCTGATGACATATTTGGTGCAGGGCTGATGTTCTCAGAGAAGATAAAGCTACGGTTGTATAGAAGATATAATTTTTATGAAAAGATCTGTTTCACGATGTCTTTTCCATTTTAATTTAGCTAGTTATATTCATTGATAACTTATTATCAATTTTTTTCTATGTTAAGAATTCCTTCTTTTCTGAGGGGAGGAGGAGAACATAGATTTATGTTTGGAGAGTACATTAGCTTCATCAAGCCTAACACCATTTTACAAATAGGGAAATTGAGGGAGATAATGTGACCTATCCAAAGTCACTACTAGTCAGCGACAGTCTTCTCTGGGTCTCAATCCAGCATCATTTTCTACTATGTGCTGTGAATCATCAGTTTTGTTAACTAGATGTTTTTACCTGCATCAGTGTTCCGAGGAGCATGATTGGGTGGGATTCCACCAAGAGATATGGTAAGCACATCAATTCCACCGAAATCCTGAGTGGGGTGCAAAATATCCCGACTATATATTCTGTCTATAGACAAAATGGTGGAAGATCCATTTTTTCCCATCAGGAGAGAATGCCAGTGGCCATCAGCAACGTAAACCTCAGGGATATGCCTCTCAACTTTCCCAGAAACTCCAGCATCAGATGTAAAATGGATTTTGCCACTCTTTATCTGTAAAACACATTAGGCACTGGGTGAGCTAAGCATTAAAAACAGTAGCTATCTTTAACAAACACACAGAAACAGACAAAGAAAAAGTCCTATAAACCACTAAAGTATTTCAGAGTTTTGACAAGTTTATAATTCATGGAAGAGCTGGCAGACTTTCTTACTAAACCATACACCTTCTGATATGTTCATGTAATATCATCTTCTTAGTGAGTAGCCAAGTAGACAGTGGATCTCAATGTGGCCTTATTTAAAAGATGAGACATTGGCTACCTGTGTTTTCTTAGGGAAAAATCCTAATATCCTTAGGTCACAATTTCCTCATCTATAACAATCAGAGTGGCCGCTGAGGTCCCTTCTATAGCTGAAGATCTATGAACCTTTGACTAGTCCAAGAATATAGGGATAGATATAAGTACTTTGATTTACTTGGTATATGGAACTCCTGATGAGAATACTCCTGTACCAAGTTGTCTAGAATAACATGAACTTAAGAGACTTGCTTAAAATGTGTCAAAGTTAGGACTTGAATCCAGATCTTGTTGGCTTTGGGGTGAGCTTTTTGTTCACTTTTGTTTCTCATCTTCAGAAGTGCATAACTGTATCTTTGTTGATATTGATTTGTTGTTGCTATTCAGTCATTTTTAATCATGTCTAACTCTTTGTTACCCAACTTGGGGTTTTCTTGCAAAGATATTGGAATGATTTCCCTCTCCAGTTCATTTTGCAGATGAGAAAAGACAGGCAAATAGGATCATATGACTTGCTCAGGGTCACAGAAATCTCAAAGACTGCAAAATACAGAGGAGTTGGTGACCTGTATTGGTAGAGCTTTCTTTTCCATCCATCCATCCATCCATCCATCCATCCATCCATCCATCCATCCATCCATCCATCCATCCATCCATCCATGCATCCATGCATCCATCTACCTATCTATCCTTCTATCTATCTATCTATCTATCTATCTATCTATCTATCTATCTATCTATCTATCTATCATCTCTCTATCATCTCTCTGAAAATATGTATATACAGAATAAATGTAAAGGGAGATCACTAGCAGTTGGGGGGATCAGTAAAGGCTTCATATGAAAGCTTCATATGAGCTTCCATCTTGAAGAAAAGAAGGGAGTCTGTGATATGAATTGTAATCAAGGCATAGGGCTTAGCCAGTGACAGTCATGGAAAATGTCATGTGTGAGTAACAGAGAGAAAAGGATATATTTGCTAGATCAAAGACTGTGGGAATTGGAGTAATATCCAAAGACAGTGGAAAGATGGGTTAGGGTTAGGTTGTTAGGGGTTCTAAAATCTAAACAGACAATTATAGATTTGATCATTGAGAAAATTGGGAGTCTCTGGAGGTTACTGAGTAAGAGAGAGGACATGGTCACTCTGTGCTTAAAGAAAATCATTCTGGTAGCATTTTGGAAGACAGCCTGAGCACACAAAAAAGATCACCACAAAGCACCACTCAACATGTGGCTATTCAGGCCCTACTTGAAAAATGAAGCTCAAAAAGGCCATTATCCAATTCTAGGCACAGCCAGCAATGGGTGGCCCCAAGACTCAAACTCCAGTATTTTGACCCCAAATCCTAGTCTTCTTCCCTTATATCATGCTGTTTCTCTACTTGGGGATTTCAGACAGACTGAAGCATGCGGTTTATTTATATACTTTGCTGAAATGTGGAAAATTTGATATGTAAATGGTGAATTTTTAATAACAAGTCTGGAAAAGCATTAAGCTGGCTTGAGTTTTCCAAGTTCTTGAAGCACTCTGTGGAACTGGTCACACTTTGCCTTTTGGAGGCCTGGGTTGCAGGATGGTCCTGCTCCAGTTTCTAGGGCCAGCTCAGGGCTCTGGGAAGGATACAGGAGGAAGGGCAGAGTTCCAAGAATGTAATTCCATCATGCCTGCCAGACAGTGTTGATGTCTTGGCATGAAGGTAGAACTAAGGGAATGGCTACTCATATGACAGGAATGGAAAGATAGAGCCATAGATTTGGCCACTCAGACCTGTCATTTTTTTCATGCAACTTAATCATGTGTTAGAATTAAAATGCAATTAATATGTATTTTTGGGGAATACTCTCCAACACACTATGGAATCATTAAAGAAAAACAAAAACAAATGTCCTTCATTTCTACACTGTAGAGAACATCAGATTTACACAATCTTCATATTGTGCCAATAGCTTTCGATATGCATGGCCTTGTAACCAAGACAGTGGCTAAGATTGTGTGGTCTATCCTACTCCATTGCTAAATGAGAAGTCAGTGGAATAGATATGGCACTGGGTTTAGAAACAGGATGATCTGGATTCAAATCCTACCCAAGATACTTTCTAGGTATGTGATCCTGGGCAAGTAATTTTATGCTTTTACGCCTCAGTTTCATCATCTGTAACTTGAAGGAAGAGGTCAGATTCAAAGGACTTTAAGGTGGTTTCCAGTTCAAAATTTATGGTTAAGATCTAGAATGGACCCCAGATCATCAAGTTAAGTGCCCTAGTTTTACAGATAAGGAAACTGAGTTTCTAAGAGATTGAGTGTATGGAGGACATGGGATTTGAACCCAAATGCTCTCATTTCTCTCTCTTCTTCACTGTAAAAAAGATTTCTCCTCCCTGAAGAGAGACTGTATTAGGAAGCTGGGCTTATCATTGGGATTGACTTGGTCTGGAGTGGATCTGCTCTGGCTTTTGGAGGGTGAGTAAATCCTCTGTCACCTCTGTTCTCTCTCTCAAGGCAGCTCTCAATCATGTTCATCTTATCCAGTCATCCACAGGGGCATAGGGCCTGGTCAAAGTGGGCACCTGACCCTATGCCCTGCTACTATTGAGTATGAAAAAGTCCCCTTGTTTTTTTCTCCTCTACTCCCTTTCTACCTCTTACTCAGAGAAATAATAAAATTAATATTACCATTCCTACTGGAAAAACTATGACAATCTATTACTCTATGGCTCCTTTCACAATGGTATGAACCATTGGAACCAGACATCTTGGGCTCCAGTTTTGGTCTTAACACTTCTACTGACAAGGTCAGTCTCTTCATCTATAAAATTGGAGTCTTGAACAAGATGACTTCTCAGGTCTCTTCCTATGTTCAATATTTGATTTCCTGGTTATTTTAAGCTCCTTGGTGGCAGGGCCTGTCACACTTTTGTCTTGGAATTCCTAATTCTTGACACATAGCTTTTGTTCTTTAGTTTCTGACTTCATGACCCCATTTGGGGGTTTGGTTTACTGGTTTGCTAGAGTGGTTTACTATTTACTTCTCCAGACCATTTCTACAAATGAGGAAACTGAAGCAAGGAGGGTTAATTGACTTGCCCAGGGTAACACAGCTAATAAGTATCAAACGATTTGAAGTCAGATCTTCCTGACTCAAGGTGAAGTACTCTATCCATTGTACCACCTAGCTGCACCTCCTGGTACATAGTAGGTGCTTTGTAAGTATTTGTTGATCCATAGACTCTGGAATTATGCCCTCCTATTCATTCTCTTAATCCCTCATAGCTTTTTTGTGTCCATCTTCTTAAAGTATCTCTGAATCATCTGGAGATTTGAGACCCTTGATATTCAATAGTAAGTCAGGAAAAGTTAGGAAGCCAGGACATTACTCATAGGCACATTTTATGAATGTTTCTCTTATGTCTTCCTTTCCTCCCCATTATTCATCAAAGTCCCCAATCAAATTACTTCTTTTTTCCCTCACTTATAAGGAATTAAAGCTAAGGGCCAGCATACTTCTAAAGTCCATTCTAAATATATTCATATCGTCTTGTTCAGAATATCATAAGTATATATTTACTATCATTTCTTCTGTCTACATACCTGTGCAGCTTTCCTTATCAGCTAACTGGTATAGTGGATAGATCTCATCTTCACAAATTTGAATAATTCTTCAGACATTTACTAGCTGTGTGATCCTGGCCAAGTCACAAAACCTTGCTTGCCTCAGTTTCCTCATTTGTAAAATATGCCAAAGAATGAAATGTCAAACACTTCAGTATCTTAGCCAATGAAACCCCAAAGTGGAGTCACAAAGAGTTGAACATGATTGAGTAACAACAACTCCTTTCCTCTCACCCTCTCTCTAATTATTTTTCCACCTGTTGCATCTCTTCTTCCCACACTGCCAAAATTTGGAACCTAGACATCTGTACCCTTGGATTCCATTACTTGGTGTTTATTTCTTACTAATCTGCTCATTGCTTACCTATGATTTTACATGTGAGGGGACTTTCTGATTCAGAAGTTTCCTCTACTAATGAAGACAGATAACTGGGGCACCAGGGAAAGTTAAGTCATTTGTCCAGGGTCACAAGGTAAGCATATGCCAGAAGCCAGACCATGACCAAGGTTTTCCTGTTAAAACACCCCTGGAATAAATATCAAGTGACATTTTTTCTAGTGAAAAAGATGGATCCAGGCATTGCAAGTCTCTCATGAGGAAGGAAGATGTCACCTTGGATTTCTTTAACCACACTGAATTACACCTTTAAATATTTGGCTTATACAGATTATAATACTGGATATGTCAGTGAATGAGGATGGCGAATGGGAAATAAATGAATGGAAACTGCACAAACTGAAGAGGAAAAAGACAAATTCAACCAATAACAGTAAATAAAAAATATCTCCAGCCACAAAACAGCTGAATGTTCTCTTCAAATTTGTTTAGAAAATATTCTCTTTTTTCCTTATTCCTTACATTTTATTCTATCTAAAATTTCAAGAAAATTTCTCGAAATGTAATGTTTTATTTTCCTTCTTTTTCCTTTTCTATTACCCAATGATTTGTAGTGTCGGCATGGTGAAATGAAACAAATGTTGGATGTTTTGGCTTCAGGAGAAAATTAGGTTCAAAATCTTCTCTGACATTAAGATTCTATATGATGTTACTTATCTGGTTCTTAATTTCCTCATCCATAAAATGCAGATGAAAATAATAACTACTTCACCAAGTTGTTCTGAGGATGAAATGAAATAATGTATGTAGTAATACTAGTACTTCTAGAATATTTTAATTCTTCAAGCATGTTACATATGTCAGTGACACTGTGAGGGAAGAGTTATTATTATAATTCCAAGTTTACAGCAGAGGAAAACTGAGGGTGAAAGAAGTGAATTGACTTGTAACACAACTAATAAGTGTCTGAGGCAAGATTTGAACTCAGGTCTTCATCACTCCATATTCAACATTAGAGACACAAATTGATCTCATACATTTAGATGATTCTTTCAATGATTCAAATACCTGCCATTAATGTCCACCTATCCTGTGTGACTCATTTTTATGTCCCTTTGTAAGGTTGTGCACTGACCTACCTGAGGGCCTTCTTTATTTTCTCTGGACACTATAAAGATACCAGTGGGTCACTCTAGTTGTCCACCTCCTAACCATCATTAGACAAATGTGACCTATTTTTAACTGAATATTTTTAATGGCATCCTCTACTCCTGTTCTTTGATGTTCCTTATTTACTCACCCCTACCACTTGCCTCTCCTATGCTCTCTCTGTTATGTTGTTGACAAAAGAAAATTTTCATCCATTTTGTTTTTCCTATTTAGATAGTCAGACTATTTGGAGTAGTAAAGCATCTTTTTCAGGAGACTGTAATATTCTGGTGTTTGGCAAAACTAATCTGCAAAATGTCAGGCTATGGAATCACACGTAAACCACTATGAAATTTTACTTTATTTTATTTTTTGGGGTTTGCACATGTGATATCATAGTTTTAGAGAATTTTTTCTACTAATATATCTAAACAACCTTCTGTAATTTATGGTCTTAGAGGATTTCCCAGTGTATTAGAATGCTAAATAACTTCCCAAAGGGCACAGAGGTAGTCTGTCAAGGGCAGGCCTTCACCCTGGACTTTCTGACCTGCCAACTAGACTTCTATTTTGTATCTCACTCTCTTTCCCTATATAAGTGTTAGTTATTCATTATTTTCACTCAAAAATTGAAACTTGGGGACAAAACACACAGGATCAAAGCAATGGGGCTAATTTTTTAAAAAAAAACTATAATAGGAAGTATCTTTCCAAATTCTGCACTTTTTGAAATGAGGCTTAGAGAGATAAATTAAAGTGTGTGTGATTGAAGAGATAGGGATGGAGGGAAGAACCTGGGAAGCCAGGCCTCCTGGCTCCCACCTTAGCTGTTCCCTCTTCTTCCAAGAATGGTAGTTCTCTCTAGCAGATATCCTTTTGCATAGAATCAGGTGAATAGCACTTTGGGGGTCATCAATGCTTTGCTTTGTTTTTAAATAGCTTTGATTTTTTTTTTGCTCTGTCTCATAGATTTATAATCTTCCTCATTT
Source organism: Pseudocheirus occidentalis (assembly GCA_028646575.1). Lineage (NCBI taxonomy): Eukaryota > Metazoa > Chordata > Mammalia > Diprotodontia > Pseudocheiridae > Pseudocheirus > Pseudocheirus occidentalis. The sequence goes on from CM053601.1 coordinate 10,418,895, forward strand.
TATGTTTCACGCTTCTAAATCATTATAAAATGCCTGAAAAGATAGTTTCTCATTTCCCTCCTAGTATTTCCTAGAACTGATACAGGAGAAAGAAACCTAGGACATTGTAGAAGTTATGATTTTGTAGAATTTTGATGGAATTTTTAGAATTTTATGTAGGTCTGCTCCTGCATCCCAAATCACATCTGCAATATTACATACTCTTCTGTTCCCCCCCCCTACACACATACTCTTTACTCATGAATCTCTCAGTGACCTAGAACTCATTTTGTTCAAAGGAGAAGAAGAACTCAAAAGATCTGGGTTTCTTCTCAGAATTTACCAGGATACATGGCCTATAAAACACATTGGAAATATGTTTTCTGTATAAAGTTACATATGTGGAAGCCAGACTGGAGTAGCTGAGCAAAGAAGTTAATTGTCTTGCAGACAAAAGTATTAATTTCAGGTGACTTTTAAACAAGTTTCTTGAAATGAAAGAAATTGACAGCAAAACAAAGCTTTGCCAAATTAAGTGCTTCCTCCAGTGATATGATGAAGACAAAAGACATCACTACAACCACTGGATTCTTTTGTGAAAGGTAACTTCTAATGAGGATTCTCATTAGAAATCTCTTGGCCAACTTTTCAGAAAACTTGATTTAAGTATAAATTTAAAAAAATCATAGTCACCTTTATCCCTGAATTCAATGAAATCGTTAAATTTTGCTCTATAGAACAAAAAAAGAGAACAAATAAATAATATGTTTGCCTATTTTCTATCTACTGAGTAATAAGCATACAGTTTGTTTTGAAAGAAGTAAAGAGAGAAGCATCTCCCCTTTATTTTCTCTCCCCATCCCATTCATAGATGTTCATTCTGTGGAGTTTAACTTTTTTCTAATACGTGTGTTTATCTGTGTGTCTGTGTGTGTATCTGTGTCTTTGCATAATCAAAGAAGGAGGAATATAAACTTATTTTATAAAATAGGAAAGAAAAAAAGCAGTTATGGCAGCCTAACAGTAGTCATTTTTCTTAATTTCAAATAACATACTGAGAAACTCTGTCTTTCAGACCTTTATTACTCTTTGTTACTGAAATACATGCCTGGAGAATAGAGAAGACAGTTGAAATTGGACAAGTGCCCAACCTTCATCTAAGATTTAATGGTCTGTAAAGAAAAGGGGCAGAAATGATAGGTAACGAGATTTAAATCATGACATTGTAGGCAGTTGCGTCGAATTAAGTCAGCATTAGCTCTTTACTCTTACCTTCACAGTAGTATAATTGCTGCTCTCCTGGATATGAATTAAAATCCCATTTTCACTTCTCGTTCTGAACTTCACTTCGAGGCTGTTGACCCCAAAAGGCTCCATTACATCCCCTCGAATGCTCTGTCTTAACAAATAATCCCACTTTTGACTCTGGCTCATGTGGTAGTCCAGTCGTCCTTTGCCCTCTAGAGACAATGCTGTGTCAGGAGTCATTGCTGAAGGCCGAAGAGAGGAAATTGAACTAAATTTTTCTTATAAATTAAAAATCATATGAGAGGTCAATGAGTCCAAACTCTTCCTCTTATAGTTAAGCAATCTGCTGAATTGATAGATTTTGAAAATGAACAAAGGAATAACAGAACTTTCCATTGAATGACAATGGAACAAAAATCTCTCTACAAAACCCAAGCAACTTTTTTTTCCACCTGTAGTTTTGCATTGATTCAAATTCCTGAATTAGTTTCTGTGTTTTGCAATGAAAAGCACTTTACAAGAGTCATCATTCATTGGTGAGATAGTCATTAAAATAATTCCAGGGATAAATCACTGACATTTGGAGAGGTAGCCACCTGTTGGAAATCAGTAGTGATTAAACTGGCCTGCCCCAGGATTTATGAATATTTTTTAATGTCCCGGCTTGACATGTGGTTTCATACTTCATATACTTTGGGAGCTCTTGATAGATTCCCATCTGTTGAAAGTATGCACAGAGAGGTATCACAGCAAATACTTTCATTCTACCCACCACCTTTATCAGCAGGGTTATTCCAGAGATGCACATTATGTAGTATCAAAATATCTACATACTTCTGGAACAAGGGGATCCAAGGAAATAATGAGCCATGTTCCTGGCATCAGTCAGGACATAAATTGGAAAGTGAAAATTATACTCTGTAGGTCTTGCATAAAGAGTGCACTCAAAAAGTGCTTAGGGAATAGATGAATGATTTTTTTTTTCAATAGCTCATCTCCCTTTCCAAGATAGATGTTGAGTTGTTTGGGTTTTTTTTTCAGTCTTGTCTGATTTTTTGTGACCCCTTTGGGGTCTTGGCAAAGATACTAGAGGAGTCTGAAATTTTCTTCTCTGGTTCATTTTATAGATGGGGAAACTGAGGCAAACAAGATTAAGTGACTTGCCCAGGGGCACACTTAGTAAGTGTCTAAGACCAGACTTGAATTCAGAAAGATCAGTCTTCCTGTCCATATTCTATCAACTGCACTATCTAGCTCCATGATACAGTAATATGGAAAAGGCTGGGTTCCTAAATGCTCATTAACTTTTCACAAAGTACTGGGCAACATACACTCTCTATTGAGATGTTCTGTCCTAAATAATTAAGCCTAATCACACCTGTTATAACTCAAGATACTTAATTACACCTCACTCTTGATTTTATCAAGGGATTTCTCTTTGTTTCTTTCATGAGTTGGCAAATCCCCCTCCTCCCAAATTCTGATGGAATAACTGTGCTGATTTAAGCACTAGACATTAGCCACATAGCTGTAACATTAGTCATCTGTTATAACCACATCCTCTCTCCCAACCCTAGTTAGTATTGATGGATGAGGATTGGGGTTTGAGGATGCAAAGAAATTATCTTCAATTTAACGAAATGGTTTTGAAGGAATTATCATAAAATCTCAGATCTGAAAAAAATAGGTACACTGCCAAATTACTGAAAAGGCACTTTTTAAAACCATTATCACACAATTTACAAATTAGTAATCCATACCCTTCTGGTGATAATATGAGTTAAATGCTCAGTGCTCTCATTTGTAGAATTTCCCACAAGACCTGAAATGTAAGCTAAATACTCAACTTCCATTTGGAACTCTGAGCTTGGGAACTCCTTCCACCAAAGTATAGGACAACTCACCTAGAACTTACTAAATTCATGCTGAAGTGATGTCTGAGGCTCTGGGAGGGTGCAGGATTTGCTCTGGGTCAGAGTTATAGGTGCCAGAGTCAGAATTTCCACTTAGGCTTTCCTGGCTCCAACCGGAATGCTTAATATCCATTATACTGCTTCTTATCAGTTTATCCATTAGACATAAAAACATTATCATTTTGCTTGCCAATTTAATATATACCTTATTAAGCTAATTATTATCTTATAGGGAAAAAAGGTTATTTATTGAATTTGACTCCATAATTAAGTGCTTAACCAAAAGAAGAGTCTTGATTAATTCTCCATCTGGTTGGATGCAACTAATCAAAAGTCTAGGAATGTATGCCAAGACATTTCCATACATACACTTCTCACAATATTTCCCTGTCAATCCTTCTTTGCACTGGCACTGTTGCCATGACCAGTGGTCTGTGCATATGCCTCCATGTTGGCACAGGCTGTTGGCACAAGCTCCTTCCAGTCTAGGGCACCTAAAATAAAGTGAAAACAAATGCTCAGGACCAAGAAATCAGCTTTGTTCCATCTATCTGACAAAGAGGCAGGTCTGCAAGTAAAATTTCTCCTCAGACTTTATTCACTAGATTGTGAAGTCCCTGGGGCAGGGGACTTTGTTTAATTCTTCCTTAGGTCTCCTGCCATTTTTAGCATGGTTCCACAGAGCAGAAAGTAATATTTATTAATCCAGATGGTATTTTAAAACGACATTAAGAAACATTGGGATTGATTTCAAGTGAATTATAACCATAAGAAATTCTGTTAATGCTGTTGTTGAGTTGTGTCAGTCATGTCTGACTCTTCATGACCCTATTTGAGGTTTTCTTGGCAGAGATACTAGAAGTGGTTTGCCATTTCTTTATTCAGCTCATTTTCATTTGAGTAAACTGAAGCAGACAGGGTTAAGTGACTTGTCCAGGATCACATAGCTATTAACTGTCTCTTGCTGTATTTGACTCATGAGGGTGAGTCTTTCTAACTCCAGATCTGGCACTGTGCCCCCATCTGCCCTGATCATAAGAAATGTGAGTCCCTAAATGTTCTGCCTGCCAGGGATCCTATTATTTTAAATTTATATCCCTACCCTGCCCATTCTTAAAAAAATATAGCTCTTTTCACTTTTCTCATGAATCTTTTCTCAATTTCTCTAAATTTTTTCTTATGTTTTTCTTCAAGAAAACTTATTGTCAGGGCCTTCCAATTCAGCACCATGATTAAATTCAGTCATGTACCAATATGCTTATGCAATTTTGTATTATACTTCTCTTCTCCCTTGGAACCTCAAAAAAACTAGGATATTACTTTCCCCAAAGAACCTTACACGATTTCAGGTACATTGATTTCATGATTAAAGGGATCATTGAGTTTAATTCCTCCATTTTACACATAAAGAAACTGAGTCACAAAGATGTTAAATGATTTGCCCAAGGTAACACAGTCAATATGTGCCTGAGACTGGATTCATATTCAAATCTTGCTGATTTCCATCACACTATCTAGCTACCTGTACATAAATACAGGGTGTCTCCAAAGTTTTATTGTAGTTTTAAACTTCACTCTAATGAATGTACTCCTGAATGAATGAAAGGACTTTTAAACTGCACTAAGACTTTTGGGATTCTTGTATAAAAGTACATAATTCACAAGTTCTGAATCCATAGAATCATGGAAATTTAGTGCTTAAAGGGACATTAGAAATAATCCAATTGAACAACCGCATTTTACAAATGCAAAAGCTGAGGCTCAGAGTCACAGGGAAAGTTAAGGTAGAACTGGAGTTCAAAATTCATTCTACCTTCATCCTCCAAAACTTCTTAATGGAATAAATGGAAGCATAAACATTCTGAGTATTTCAGTATGGTGGATAACATGTGTAAGTAAAAAGGATTACTTAACCCCTTATTTTTTTCTAGCAAGTAGAACATTCTCAAATAACAGATTAAAATCTTAACTGAATAAAACAATATTTCAGCACCTCATGGAATGTGGAGTCTCGAGATATCTCCAGGCAAGAAAATCTAAGGACTAATGAATGGGAATTGTGGTTTCATGCTTACTAATCCTAGGTATTATAGGAGAGGGTGACAGTAAGTTGTGCAATTGTCAAAAGGCACAACTGGTCTGTATCCCAAAGAGATTATAAAAAAGAAGTAGCCACACCACACATACAAAAAATATTTAGAGCAGTTCTTTTTGTAGTGGCAAAGAATTGAAAATTGAGGAAATATCCATCAATTGGGGAATGGCTGAACACGTTGTGGTATATGAATGTAATGGAGTATTATTGTGCTATAAGAAAGGATGAGCAGGCAGACTTCAGAAAATCCTGGAAAGACTTACATGAACTGATGCTGAGTGAAGTGAGCAGAACCAGGAGAACATTGTACATGGCAACAACAACTTTGTGTGATAATCAACTGTGATAGACTTAATTCTTCTCAACAAAACAATAATCCAAAACAGTTCCAAAAGACTCATAATGAAAAATGCTACCTGCAGCCAGACAAAGATCTATGGATTCTGAATGCAGATTGAAGCATACTCTTTATTTTTTTCTTTCTCTTATTTTTTTTCCATTTTGCTCTGATTCTTTTCTCACAACATGAGTAATGCTAAAATATGTTTAACATGACTATCCAAGTACAGCCTACATCAGATTGCTCACTGTCTTGAGGAAGGGAGAGGGGAAAGAAGGAGAAAGAAAAATTCAGAACTCAAAATCTTATAAAAGTGAATGTTGAAAACTATCTTTACATACAACTGGAAAATGCTATTAAGGGGGGGAGGGGAAAGAGTAAGCCATCTACTTACAATAAATCAAAAATAACATTTAAAACTATAACTGAATAAATGCACCTAAACATATAAATATAGTATTTCTTTTTGCTGTTGACATGGCACATAATTGAGAGGAATTATAATTTCTCTAAGTAGCACTAGAAACACAGCCGGCATACCGATCAAGGATCCCATGAGCTGCCAATGCTTGACTCGGTTCCAGAGGGCGTCCATTAATGGCAAACTCCATTATGCAACCAACAAAATCATAGCTTTCCACTTGTCCTCTCCTTTGAAGCACTGGCTCTAGAGACCTGATGCCACCAACTGTAACTCTGTTTGGCTGCACATCAAGAGTCCTGAATAATGGAAGGAAAACACAATGTATTCTAAGTGCTCACTCAGTCACTGGAGACAGAATAAGCAGCTTATGGAGGAGCATGTGTATAGATTTTTTTCTGTATTGTTTCATTATATTTTATAGTCACTCTGGGTCCAAGCATGCACCATTCTGACAAAAAAGGATTCATTAAAGAGTGCTACAGTTTGCCAATGTTTTCTAATTGTGGTTGATGCTTAAATAATAACACAATCCTGTGATGATAATAATAGCTACCATTTAAATTGCACTTTAGGGTTTGCAAAGCTCTTAACATGATCTCATTTGGTCAGTTGGCCAGTGAGTCAATAAGTATTTATTAAACACCTTCTAAGTGCTAGGCACCCCACTGAGTTCTGTGGATACAAAAAGAGGCAAGAGATAGTCACTGCCCTCAGGAAACTCACAATCTAATGGAAGAAATTATAAACAAACAAATATATACAAGAGAGTCATTCACTTACTGGCTGTGTGACCCTGGGCAGGTCACTTACTCTCCAAATTCCCTCAATTGACTCTCTATGTTTACAACAAATTGTCCATGTCAAGGATTCCACTCTGGGATATTCTTTTACAGATGAAATGCCAGGTACATCTACACCCTACATTCCCACCAAAAATTAAAGGCCCAATATTTAATAAGACCTTTATTCAAGACACTGCAACCCTTAAGAAAACCACCTTTATTTTTTCTCAACAGTAAATGTTGCTTAAATGAAATAATAATTATAGAGCACACAGTACAGTTCCTGGTCTCCAGTAAGTGTTATATAGAAGTCATTATTATCATTATGAACAATACTAATAATGTATCAAATTCAATAGCACTGACTTCTACTTTCCCAGAAGGACCTGGGTTTTCCTTTGATTTCACAGATGATATAGAAGAGCCTACTTTTATTAAAGTCATCTATAGTGATCCAATTTTACTTAGTGATGGTGCTTGTGGTTTTTAATAGAACATCCATTCTAAGTATCTTTGTAGTTAGGGAAACAATATGAAATTTCATTGACCAGATGAAAAAATCCCCTCTGTCACCATAGATTGATACCTTCTCTACAACTTGTAGTGAGAGTTGCCTAGAGAACTTAGAAGTTCAATGATTTGTTCAGGGTCATAAAGGCATTTATGCGTCATAGCCAGGACATGAACCTAGGACTTCCAAGTTCTGAGGCCAATTGTCCAGCCACTGTACTCCAGCTGTAATCAGCAAATACAAGATTACTGATTTTGAGCTGGAAGGAAGCCTCAGAGGTCATCTCTTATAACCCCTTCATTTTTAGATAAGGAAATTGAAGTCCAAGGAGGTCAGGGAGTGTCAAAAGGAGAATTTGAGATAAGATCATCTGACATCAAAGTCAGTTGGTCAACAAGCATTTATTAAGCTGGATTCTGGGGATATAGACAACAGTAAAAAGACCATCTAACAAAGAGTTCCTATTCCAATGGGGAAGACAACATGCAAACAACTATATAAAAACTATATAAAAACAATATATAGTTTTTTATTGTATCACACTGCCCAGTACTAAATTTAACCATTAAAAACAAACTTGTTTTATAGATAGATATTGTGGAAATCTTAAATCATCCTTCAAGACAGTTCAAGTTCTAACTGCTTCACAGACCTTTTCCCAATGACCATTCCATCTATCTAGCTCTTCTTTAGCTTCTCATATAGTTTTTTTTTTAATCTTGGTTGTACAATGTACACATGCTGCCTTTTTTGCTGATATTTTAAATATGTCCATGAGGTTCGTGTTCACAGGGCTCACATGTTCCACCATTTCTACTTTCTACAATGCCTACTCTGGTCTAGGCATGGAGTAGGACTATAAATATATTTGCTGAGTGGCTTTTGATGCTAATTCAGGCAATAATTTGTTTGAAATTTGTATAAACACAATGTAATGAACACAATTTGTATGAAAATTGTAAATTTCCTTTTAAAAACATGAAAAATAAGACAAGGACAATTTTAAAAATCACCTCACCAGTCATCTGAAACAGCCATGGTACTGACAGTGCAGTAGCCTGGTTCTTGGTCTTCAGAGCAGGAATCCACAGTTAGGGAAGCTGCCTAAAAAGCAATGGGAGGAAAGAATTAATTATTTGACTACTTGCATGTCAAGGGGACAATTTAGATAGCACAGGGATTTGTTCCATGTAGAGATAACTGATGTAGCTATAACTGTCTCTACATGAAATAGATATAACTATGTAGCTATAATGAGGTGTGGCCAAACAGAGATGTGCTGATCCTTAATGACATGACTTCAAATATAAAGGCACATAGCTCTGCATCTTCTTGAATGATGCGTACAGAAATGGAGAGTCAGTAGATTTTTCATCTGCTCTTCCATGACAATGGAGTTGCCCTCTCTTTAAAAATTATTTGAAACAGCAAGGCAATGTCATTGTAATGCCTTACAAAACTTGTGAAAATTTTACTATATTTAGACAGAATAGATAAAAGCCCTTTATTTGACTACTTTGAATCTGTTATTCATTTTTCCCTAAGACAAAGAAGGCAATGTTGCACATAAAGTTATATTGTAACATGATCTGTATGTAGATACACTTAGTTTAATGATATTCCATTATTTTTGTAAATCACACTAATATTTAATCCAATTTGATAAATGATTAGTAACTGTTTTGTATGTGTAATAAATAGTGAGTTACTGAAAATAGGAAGACAATGTGAAAAACAGTAGATGAATTTAAGTTTTTGTTCCATTAGGGATATTCTGTATTTATATACCTACCACTTAGCACAGTAGGTCTTTTTAAAAATGAATACTTGCTGAATTTAAGTTATTAAATACTTGTTAAATTGGACTGAATTGGTGGAAAATTAAGGGGTTAGATATTTCAGTCTCAGGCTCCAAATGGTTGAGCTACCATGAGTCTAAGGGATTGTATTTCCCATTGTGGTTAGTTAATGTTTCTGATTTTTCAAACTCTCTTCATATCTATGATCATCTTTAATTCTCTCAGATCTGTAGAATAGGCATGTTTCTTTTGAAATGACCTGACTACTCAAGAGCATGGCACAAGTTGAGGGTGAAAGTAGAACCTAGGTCTTCTGGCTCTTCCACTGTGGTAGGAGAAAACACTGATATTGGAGGAAAAGCATCTGTTTCCAAATCCCTTTCCCTCCTAATGTGTGATCCAGGGAAAGTCCAAATTTTCATTTCTTAGAAGTGTAAAATAACGAAGATAGATTCAATGATAACTAAGGTTTCTTCCAGTCCTAAAGGTTATGATTCACATTTATGGGTATGCCTATTGGAAATAATCCTTTTCTTTTTTCATTTTTAGGTGTTTTCCAACTACTTGAGTTTGTGAACTCTTCTAGGGCAGGGAATATGCTTTGTCATTTGTACATCCCCAATGCTTAACACAGTGCCAGGCACATTAAACACCAGCACGTGCTTAATAAATATGTGTTGACTATAATTAGAAAGAGGAGAATTGCAAATGTATTCTCTAACAGAAAATACACAATTCCCCAGACTCCATAAATATCAAATCAATTCATGGTGGGCATCCCACTTCACTAGCTGAAAGAGATCTTTATATTTCTAGTCTATGGGTTTGTTTTTCAAGATTTATGAAAAAGTAAACTCTCATTAAGCCCATGTAATGCATCAGATAGATTTTTTATGTGTCTACTTCTTAATAACACACTCTATATGGTAACATTTGGGGTAAATATTCAGACTTTTATTTCCATGACAAATCACCAGGATCTCATCTACAAGTTCTTTTGATATACTGTACCCTCGTGATTTTCTAAATGGTGCCTTAGTGCTCTGAAAGACTTAATGTACTTCCCAAACATGAGTGGCATTTTGTTCTCAATAGAGGGATTAGTATAGGATGATTCATTCCTGAAAATTCTTAAACTGACTCTACGCCATGATTGATGAAGCACTTCTTTTGAATTTGTTTTCAAAATGTAAGGCTTAAATCACATCTCTCCTTTTGAAACAAAGGTCATATCTCTTCTGGGAAAAATCACCATGTTTCCTAAGAACATCACCCTCTAGAGCCTACAGAACACAGTCATGTAGTCACTGTATAAGGATGTATTAAACCACATTTGTCAGGAGAAACAAAAGATAAAGACTATAAAAGAAAATGGCATTTTAAGATTAAAAAGGAAGGAAAGAAGGAAAAAAGGAAAAAAAAGGAAAGAAGGAAAGAAGGATGGAAGGAAGGAAGGAAGGAAGGAATAGAAAGAAAAAACATTTTAGAATTCACAGAAGTAAATTTAGAAGGAAGCAGAAAAGCCTGTTGACTTTGAAATGAATGGTTGAATTTCCCATATTGTTTAAGAAAGCTATATATAAGGGAGATAGAGAATTTCATAGTTAATCTCTTCTTCTGCTATTCTTTGTATATTAAAGTATTCCTACTTAATGATCTTTCTTAAGTTGAGAATAACAAAAAAAGAGTGTTTTCACAAAGCAGGAATCATAACACACAGAAAACCTGGAAAACTGCCATTTTTATTTTAGGTCTTCCAGTAATCATAATTTTTCCCAAATTTAATCTTCATTTTCTACATTCTAAAAGCAAGCACAATGGGTGCACTTCCATCAAATGCAATGGGCATTTGGGATCATGTTCTATTTGGATCAGAGTCCTTTTAATTTAATTTCTACAGTCAAATATTCCTTCTTCCTAGAGTAACATTTCTCTACAATTACTTCTTTGAGATGAGATGTTTCTATTATGTTGCTGCAATATTTCAAAACTGAAAAGTTAATGACTTTACCATTTTCCAACCAAATCCCTTTACACAGTAAGACATGACAGATGCAAAATTCAGTGGGGGCTTTATTTTCTATGTCTTTTGACAAAAAGGGGGAAAAATCATAGTCCAGAAGTACAGAAAAATAGGATGAATTTTTATACATTTTGCACTGCCAAACTGCAGTTGGCACAAGATGACAAAGAAAAGGGAAGGGTGAGCCTTCCTACGAAGGTATTTTGATTTTCTCTTCTCTCCCTTCCCTTCTTCCATACATATACACACACACACACACACACACACACACACACACATTTTGTAGAATCTTGGAAGCTGAGAGATGAAAGAGACCATAGACTCATCCAGTCTATACTTTTACTTAATGAATTGACTTCATCTACAATATCTCTGACACATGGCCTCTGCCTGAACACTTCCAGTGGCATGGAACACTCAACTCAGAGGCAGCCTGAATCATTTCTAATTAAGTCTAATTTTTAGAAACTATAAGGATCAGAGAATCATGGATTCAAAGCTTGAATGGACCCCAGAGACCATTGGGTACCACCATTACATTTTGCAGATGAGGAAATGGAGTCATGTGGAAGTTAAATGACTTTCCTCAGATCACACTTAATTATCTAAGGCATGATCTGATCCCAGGTCTCCCTGGTTCTAGATCTAGTGCCTTATCTACTATGCCATACTTCTCAGATCATTGTTTTAGATGGACCTAAAATCAATTAGCATGTGATATCAACTCAATGTTTCTAATCCAGATTTATAAAGTGATATTGAATAAATTGATTCCCTCTACTAGATGAGAGATTCTACAATACCTGATGCTGGCTGTCATACCCTTTCACTGTGATCTCCAGGCTAAACATTGACCATTTCTTCAGCCTTTCCTCATATGGTATGGCTCTCCTTCTACATTGGTGATCCTTTTTCTGCACATGCTTTACTTTAGCCATGCCCTACTTAAAATATGGTCTCCTGAGCTAAATCCAGTTGAACCATCAGAAGGACTCTTAATCCCATTGATCTGGTACTTAAATTCTATTTCTACTTTTTCAATTGGCATGAGCTTTTATAGTAGCTACATCCCATTGTTGGCTCATGTTCACCTTGGGACCAGCTTATATGCCAGGTCTTCATCATTCCAAATACCTTAAAGACAAATGAGACATCTCCCCTCCTGGATTTTCGATTCACACCATTAGCCTTACTTTTCTTTAGCAAGATTTGCAAAGTACTTCCCACATAATGAATCTGTGGGTTGTTCCTGGCAAAGTCAATGAGAAAGGTTACATCTGAGTCTCTCTCCCTTAAGAAATTTCCCAGAAAAGATTAAAAGGGGTCCCAGATGAATCAAGTATCAATAAAAAAGAAAGAGAAATATGAGTATTCCTCTTAATCTAGTCTAGAACTGGGCAAGGTAAGGTAGAGTAAGACGTATTTCTTAAACGTTTACTGAATGAAGGCACCTGAAACCAGCACTATTTCCAAAATTCTGGGGCCATAAGAAAGGACCAAGGAGGTACAGACAAGGCAGCTAGCAATATTCAGCCCAAAGTAAGGAAGACTCCTCTTTTCAGGGCATACATCTCTCTTTAAGGATTTGAAAGGTCATTCTCTGGGAATGGGATTTGACCCTTTTGCTTGACTCCAGAGTGTAGAACAATGAGTGAAGGGTTTGGAGAGACAGATTTCAGAAAGATGTATCGAAAAAATGTCCTAACAAAGCAAGCTGTCTAAATGTGGAATGCATTGCCTCTCAAGATAGTGAAAGACTCGATAACCATTTGTTAGAGATAGTACTAAAGGGAAATTTGTTCAGGTATGGTTCAAAGTATGTGCCCTTTGAGATTTCATTTATATATGAGATTGCTATTTTTGCTACCTTTAAGGAAAATATTTCTTTTAAAGTCACAGGCTATAATTTCCCCAAATTGACAGCATATTAAACGCACCCAATTTTACTCAATTTAAAGTCTAATTCAGGCTAATCTTTCAGGCCGCACAGATTTGCAAGGCAATACCTTTACTTATTATGTACCAATATCTTCACTGGAAAAGACCCTGATGCCAGGTAACATTAAAATAAAATAAAAAGGTGATGGCAGAGGATGAGATGGATAGTTATAATGTCATGGAAGTAACAAACATCAACTTGGGCAGACTTTGGGAGACAGTGGAGAACAGAAGGGCCTAGTGGCTGTGATCCATGGGCTCACAAAGAGATGGAATAATGGAACAGCTGAACACCACACTTCTGCCTTACCATGCCAGCTCTTCGGGCGATCACAGTATGGAAATGTCCATCAGACACCTTTTTCATCGTGGTCAGTTTATATGTACCGCTGCCAATGTTATAGGAGAACCTCAGTCGCTCTTCTGCTATTTCCAGGGCCAAGAACTCAGCCCGTTCTCCCGTCTGGTTGTCATAGTTATATAATAGCAAGGCATGGCTTTTGATGGTTGCAAACTTGACATATATATAATTGTTGTTGGGGTCCAAGCTGGGAAATTCCATGTATGACAATTCCTCAAATCCATAACTATTCAATTCACAGTGTTTTCCAAAGACTCCTAGAGTTGAGAAAACACATATATAATCAAAGAGACAATTTGAACACACCAACCTGAGTCTGAGGAAGCTTTTTTTTTTAATGAGGTTAGATGTAAGGATACTTTTATGCAGAGCTGTGATGGAGCCAGTTCATGAGAGCTGATTGTTAAGTTGTTGGCATGAACATTTACACCTCAAAAATCAGCAAATTATATAAATCAGGGCTGGCTTTATTACTTTCTTGATTATATAGACTTAAAGTAATGGTGACAATATTAATAATGAAGATTAAACTTAAAAGAATATCACGGCTATATTTATTTTTCTGCATTTTTTTCTAGAGAGCTGGTTGTTAAACTTTTGTGAGTGTGTCTCTTCATTCATATGGCTAAGTAAATACCTGTGATTGAAGATATCAATCAACACATATTTGCTAAGTGATCCTACTGTGCATCAAGTGTATAGTGACACTGAAGAAGTCTCTGTCCTCAATGAGCTTTTATTTTAATGAGGAAAATAATGTGGACCCTAGTAAAGTACTCATGTAGAATGATAAAGGAATGAAGAATTCTTATTTGATGATCTCTTTGGGGTTGTTCTGAATACAGAAGGCATTCATTAAACACTCATTTCTATACTTCCCAACTTAGGCCACTAGGTGGCACAGTGTAAAGAGTAGTGGAAATGGAGTGAAAAAGTGGAACTCAGTTCCTGTGACCCTAGGCAAGTCATTTAACTTCTGTAGGGCTCAGTTTTCTTGTCTGTAAAATAGGATCAATAAGAGCACCTACCTCTCAGAGTTGTTATGAGGATAAAATGAGATTATTTGTATGTTTGTAAAGAACTTTGCAAGAAGCACTATTATAGAAACATATATACTGTTTATATTATATATATATTTAATATTCCATATTATATAACAAATGTAGCATAAAATACATTTCAGTAAAATATAAATTATGTATTATAATTACATATTTAATATTGTATTTAATCTAAGTATAATAGAAAATATAAGTATCATATATAATAATCACATAATTGTTACATATTATATAAACATTATATAAGAATATAATGTTGATTATTATTGACATAGATTACTGTTATTGTTATTTCAGTGTTTGAATTTTGTTTGATGTGATTTACCTCTCCCAGTCCCTTAACTGCAATCCCTCTATTCCCTTAGAGATCAGATGCATGAGCTACTACATTTGAAGCCTTTGTTCCCATGGGACCAATATAGCCCTTAGCATCTTTGAACTCAGCCAGTCTTGGATTTACCAGATTGATAGACATTCCAAGATGGGAAATCTTTCCAGCTTCCTAGGATTTAGAGGAGGGGGGAATGGGCTCTTATGATATAGTTTTCTGTAACCCAGAGTCATCTCAAAGCCATGATGAAGCATGGAATCAGTACAGATAGCTGATGTCCCATACAGATTTCACAATCTTCAGTACCCTAGTGATATTTTTATTCATGCTGCTATCACTGCATGCATTTCAGACTCTGTCAACAACTCCAGAGTCATCTCTAACACTAATACTATTTGGTGGGGGGGCAGCCAGGAGCAGTCTTGAAAACTGAAAAGACAAGCCGTACTCACCAAATGGACAATGACAGTAGTAGGATTCCACTCCACTCTGGCAGGACCCCCCATTAAAGCAAGGATTGCATTCACAATAATTGACAGAAGATTCACACGTTTTCCCTACAAAGTGGCAAAGAAAAGACAATTTTAGAAAGCTAAGTATAGAACTCTTTCTTAAGTAATTATACTATGATCACTTAGAACACATCTTTCCCGCTTAAACTAGAGAAAACTTATCTTTGTACATGCTGTTCTAAAAGTCTTCATACAGTTTCAAACTGTATTGCAAGATGCCCTAAGACTCTGAGAATGTCCCATATTAGTAAAACCAAGAGAAATTATTTTGCAGGATTCATTTTACTTACTATTTTAAAATAAGATTTATTTACACATTTCTCTATTTGTTTATGCATTTGTTTATTTGAGTGAGAAATTTCTAGTATATTTTAAGAAGAGATTGGTGACTAAAACTCATTACATTTTCAGACTATTTATTTATGCATTTGTTTGTTTATTTGAGTGAAACATTTCTCATGTATTTTTTGGAAGAGAATGTTGACTAAAACTTATTAGATTTTCAGTGAAACTGAGAAGTAAAGGTGTGGTGCTTTTTTAGACCTGGTTTCAATCCTTCTTTTATCATTAGTTGTCTAGCTCTGGAGGAGTCCCTGAACCTCTCTTAACTTCAGCAAGTACCTAAGACAGGGGCTCTAAATCATTTCTGTGTGATGGCCTTGTTTGCCAGTCTGTTGAAGTCTATGGAACCTATGTTAAAATAGTATTCTTTAATAAGTGAAAGAGGTGCTGAATGAGGCAGCTAGGTGGTACAGTGGATAGGGCCCTGGAGTTGGAGGGAATCTGAATTCAAACACAGGTGCAGATACTTCTTAGCTGTGGGGAGGGAAGAGGAGGGGAGGGGAGGAGAGGGGAGGGGAGGGGAGGGGAGGGTCTAAATTTGAGAAGTTAGTAAAAATAGATAGAACTTTTTTTCTCCATCCTAGTTCAGAGACCCTCTGAAATCTATCCATAGACCTTAGACCCAAGATAAAAACTTTTGATCTTAGACATCTACCAAGTTATTGTTAGGAGAATGTCTCTTCCAATCTGTAATGGAAATTACAAATCCTCAAAATCTGAGACAAATGAAAACTTGTGAAAATTATGGGCATTTGAATGGCTCAAATGTATCTGCGTGTTGATGTGATCTCATCTCCTGCTACATTTTATCTCCAGTCTGGGGAATGTGCTGTGTTCTTTGCCCTGCATTTGTTTTCCAGACACTGAGATTTTTACATTATCCATAACACATTCATAGACCAGATTCACCTCTATCTGCCAAACATTTTCTCTTTAGATTCCAAAAACCTTTCCAGAATCACATGAACTCAGTGCTAAACTCCAGGCAATTAGTATGAATCCTCTGCATCAAATATGCCTGCTATCAATTCTCCCCTCAATTTTAATTTGCCATTTCATCAAAGGTGGAGTTTGAATTGAATTTAAACCTCGGAAAATGTTTATAGTTGTTTTTGGTCAAATTCTTGTTGACTTGCTTGACTAGTCCTTAGAGCGGTCAATTAAAAATATGTTGGATCATTCTAAAGACAATGAAATTATAGGAGGCCCTTCTAACATGCTCAAGACTTGTCTTGTGTTTCCTTGGCTTTGTGTGGTATCAATGGACTGAGTGAACTGTCCCCACCAGTTGTCTTTTGCTCACCCTCTGTGACTAACACATCATTCATTTCATATATTTAGGATGTCTGTGGCGTGACACAGACTGCTTTCTAGTTTTCTACGTCTAACAGTGGTTCCATGAGGTTTTCAAATTATAAACTCACAGGGAATTTAAGCCAGGTTAGCATGCATTTTCCTTGAAGGCTACAACTGTCTAATTTGTGCTTTTACTTCTCCCTTTCCTAGAACACAGCATTGTACATTGTTGTAACTTAAGAAATGCTTGTAAAGTTAATTAAGTGATTAATTAGGCAGCTAGTTAATTAGTCATTATGAGGTTTGACTAACAATAACTGTTCTCTGCCAAAAAGACTACAAAATTCAAGCCAATATGAAATCATATCTAGTGAACATATGTTTTTAAGAAAAGCTAAAAGATTACACCCTCTATTCCACAAATGGCTTGTTCTTTTTTGATACTTCTATCTAAAGATATAAGTGAAGCTCTGTGAATCTAGCACTCTGTTTCTATTACTGAATCCTGCTGCCATGAGGGATATGGTTGTAAATGTGGATAAGCCACAACTCACAATACTTTTCTTAACATATACTGATTTCACCCTTCCTTCCTTCTTTCCTCCCTCCCTTTCTTCTTTCCTTCCCTCCTTCCATCTTTTCCTTCTTACTTATTTTGGATGGTACTGGAAACCAACTTCCAAGGTGAAATTCTAACTGACCCTATCAGATATCATACAGAATGGAGGGTGGGAGAGGGGTGGGGATGAGTGGGGAAGGGGAAAGTTGTTTCCAGTAACAATGATGACCTATGCTTTTATCTTTTTTACAATTTACGCCAAATAACAGAACACTTATATTTAAATAAAATATAGATGAGAATTTGTATACAATAATATTTATCAAGAGAGGTCTCATGATGTTGAATAGGAATCAGCAAACTATGGCTTAGCAGGCCAAATCCAGATTGGCACCTGGTTTTTTATGGAGTGTGAGTTTAAAATGTTTTTTGGATTAATTTTTTTTTATTTTTAAATGATTCAAAGAATTCAAAAGAAGATGATTTAATGACACAGGAAAAATATATGAAATTCAAATTTCAGTTTCTATAAGTCATTTCATTGGAATGCAGCCCTTTCATTAATGCATGTATTTTCCATGGCTTTTTTTGCACAACAATGGCCTGGTTGAGTAGTTGAACTCCCAGTATGGAGTTCCCATGATACTACAAACCGTGGTGATGGAACATTATGGAACTGCAACTCAAGAGTATTTAAAGGGCCAGATATATAACCATTACCTACCTCAATTGAAAAAAAATTACCTGTGTACACTCGTCATGTCAAAATAAAAGAAGACAACGCAAAAGTTGTTTTGTTCTGTTTTGGTTTTTTCTGACTGTTTGGTCTCAGACCCAAGAAGGAAAATTTTCTGAAGAAGAGGAGTCACCCTCAACAGCAATGACAGAAACAACACTGACTGAATGGGTTTGGAAATTAGCTCTTAACGTAAGTTGTTTGTGTTTCTTAACGAATTCAACCTAAATTTATTAGGCAAACTGCACTTGTATGTGAAACGTTTGCTATGATAAAGTTAATTCAACGACAGCTAACATTGTTTGAATCATAAGGAATGCCAAGCTGCTTTATATACTTCCCATGTTGTCAGAAGCTAAAATGAGAAAAAAGATCACTATTCCAAAGCAAATGTTCAGTGGATATATTTTCCCAGTTCACACTACAATTTAAGCACATTTTTTAAAAATTCAGTTCATGTGAAGAAAAAAAGGAAAAGATATTTCAGTATCCTTTTCACAGTGTAATAATGTACCTTCTACCTAACTTTAACCGGAAATGTTTAATCATCAATGTAATAACATGCTAAAAGGCAAATATTTTTAAAGAAATGAATCTAGCAGGATTCTATAAATGCCTTCCAAGCAATAAATATACTCAATTAAAATTAATACAATGAGGAGTGAAGCATGCATAGCTATTACCACCACTATTATTCAATATTATACTAGAAATGCTATTTATAGCAATAAGATAAGGAAAAGAAATCAAAATAATTAAAATGGGCAATAAGGAAACAAAACTATGATTCTTTGAAGATGATAGGATGATATACTTAGAGAACTCTAGAGAATCAACTAAAAACCTAGCTGAAACAATTACTTCAGCAAAGTTGCTGGATATGAAATAAATCTGCACAAATGACCAGAATTCTATAATTACCAACAAAACCCAGCAGGAAGAGATAGAAAGAAAAACTCCTTTTAAATTAACTGTAGATAATATAAAATACTTGCAGTCTCCCTGCCAATAAAAACCCAGGGAATATATGAACATGATAATAAAACACCTTTCACACAAGTATAGATTTTAATAATCAGGAAAATATAAATTGTTCATAAGAAGATTAAGTCAACATAGTAAAAATGAAAATTCTACTGTAATTTTAATTATTAACTATATCAATTAAAGGATCAAAGAATATTCTTATAGACATAGAATAATAACAAAATTCATCTAGAACTGTGGTACTCAACCTTCCTAATGCCATGACCCTTTAATACAGTTCCTCATGTTGTGGTGAACCCCAACCATAAAATTATTTCCATTGCTACTTCATAACTGTAATTTTGCTACTGTTATGAATCACAATGTATTTATCTGATATGCAGGATGTGTTTATATTGAACATAACCCACAGGTTGAGAACTGCTGATCTAGAAGAACAAAAGGTCAAGATTACCAAGGGATCGACGAAACAAAAGTTTAAGTAAGAGGACTAGCAATACCAGATTTCAAGCTATGTTACAAAGTGGTTACCATCAAATCAGTCTGATACTGGCTAAGAAACAGAGTGATGTGTGAGTGGAATAGAAGAGGTACACAATATGAAGTAATAAATGAAAACACTAATCTAACGTTTGATAAACACAAAGATCCAAGTTTGGGAGCAAAGAAGTGTCACCGTTTGACAAAAGTTTTTTTGGGGAAAATTGGAAAGCAGTTTGTCAGATACTAGGCTTAAGCCAAGATCTCACAACCTGTACCAAAATAAGGTCAAAATCAATACATGATTTAGATGTGATGTTTGATGTAAGTAAATTAAGAGAATATGAAAAATTTTAACTATCAGATTTATGGATCAGAGAAGAGTATATTTCCAAACAAGATGGAGAGAACTATGGGAAGTAAAATGCATAGTTTTGATTACATGAAATTTGAAAAGTTTTTGCACAAACAATACTAATGCAACCAAAATGAAAAGGAAAGCAGGAATCTGGTGATGGGGTGAGGAACTTACAGCAATATTCTCTAATGAAGGCCTCATTTCTTTCTTTCTTTTTTTTTTTTTTTTTTTTGCTTTTTGGAGCGGCAATTGGGGTGAAGTGACTTTCCCAAGGTCACATGGCTAGTAAATGTGAAGTGTCTGAGGAGGGATTTGAACTCAGGTCCTCCTGACTCCAGGGCTGGTGCTCTATTCACTGCACCACCTAGCCACCTCACAAAGGCCTTATTTCTCAAATATTTAGATAACTGAGTAAAAATTATAAAAATATAAACCATTCTCCAGTTGACAAATAGCCACAGAATATGAACAGGCTGATTTCAGAAAGAAACCAGAGCTATCAATAGTCACCAAAAAAGGTTCTAAATCACTATTGATTCCAAAAATAGAAATTAAAACAACCCTCAGGTACCACCTCACGCCTATCAGATTGACTAACACTACAGAAAAGAAAATGACAAATGCTGAAAGGTATGAAGGAAAACAGGGATCCTGATGCTAATACTATTCATCAAGTTGTGAACTGGTCCAGCTATTCTAGCTCAAAACTCAGAGCTATTCTTCAGGACTCAAAGCTACAAAACTATGTATACGCTTTGACCCAGCACTACTAATACTAGTTCTATGTCCTAAGGAGATCAAAGAAAAGGGGAAAAATCCTATTTGTACACACTTATTTCAGCTTTTTTTGTATACTGGCAAAAAATCAGAAATTGAGGAAATACTCATCACCTGTGGAATGGCCGAACAAATTGTGTTATATAAATGTAACAGAATGCTATTATTTTATAAAAAATACGGAGGAGGATGGTGTCAGAAACACCTAGGAGGACTGATATGAACTGATACAAATTGAAGTGAGCAGAACTAGAAGAATATTGTACACAATAACAGCAATATTGTAACAATGATCAGCTAGAATTGATGAAATCTAAGTATGGAATGAAGCATACTTTTTTCACTTTATTTTGTGTGTGTTTATTTTGCAACATTAAAAAAAAATATTTGCTTTTAGTTTCCAACATTCAGTTCCACAATCTCTTGAGTTTCATTTTGTCTCCCTCACTCTCTCTTTTCCCCTCTCCACACCATGATGGCATTTTTGCAACATTTCTAATGCAGGAATGTTTTACATCATTTCACATATTTAATTGGTATCCTATTGCTTACATTCTCAAGTGCTGGGGGAGAGATTGGAAAATTCTAAACTCAATTTAAAAAAAATGAATTAAAATGTTTTAAGTGAATTTTATAAATATTTAATGAAATAAAAAAATCATACACTCATATATCGATATCGGTATTTGGCAGTTCCTATCTTGATGGAAAGACATTTTTAAAGAGGAAATATATAAAATCTCATGAAAGATCAATATTAACAGATGAATAATGGTAACATATTATAATGATAAAGAACACTGTATTTGAACCCCAATTAGATGAAGTGTTCCCCCCCAAATTCTTCACATTATTAGGTCCATATATAAAATAATTATTGCAATTATATGAATTTTATCAAAAATGTGGAAAACTATTTTTTTCTCTATTGTTTTATAAGTACCTACATAATGTCCTCAAATTTACCTCTTTGCTGAGAAAGTGAAACATATTTATTTTCTTGCCCATTATAGGAAACATTCGGTATAGAACACAGAGGTTTTATGGCAGGTCTTTGGGTCAAGAAGACTTGGGTTGATGTAATGGGAATGGGAATTTGAAGATCTTTCCTGCCCTTAATAGGAATTTGAAGATCTTTCCTGCCCTTAATAGGCCAGATGTAATCACATGGATTCCATAGTGGGAGGAGCTCACTGAAAGGGTGGAACAGGAAGGGTAGGGCAGGAAGGAGCAGAGGAGAACACATGCAGAGCTAGAAGTAGCCAGAGTAGAGGCAGAGCTGCTAGCATGAGTGAGAGAGGGGCATTTTTGCTTAAGGGAGCCTGTTTTGTTTTGAAGGCCTGATGGAGGGAAGGCTTGGAGATGCTGGTGTTTGTTACATTGGTTATCTGTACCAGCTTCTTGGTTACTATGATGGATTTGGCTTTCTGGTGTTGGGATTCTGGCTTTCTGGTGCCTGAATAAATGTTTTGGTTCCATCTTCCATGTGGAGAGCATGTTACGTTTTGTGATTTAGAACTACAGCAGCATATTCATAGGCACCATGGGCACTGTGACTGTCACGTTGGTGTAATAGTTGAAGTCTTCTGACATGATTGTAACCCTAGACAACTCACTTAACCCTTCAGTGACACCAGATAACTTTCTAAGACTGCTGCAGATGAGTGGCTGTTATGAATTTTTGGAAGAAGCTTCCATGTGAGGAATTCGTCATTCAATGAAATCATGGATCAACCAATGAATAAACATTTACTAAGCATCTCCCACATGTCAGGCACTGGGCTAAACCCTAGGCAAAAGACTATCCCTTCCCTAAAATAGCCC